>CM035846.1:299371189-299971189 GCA_020510985.1 Pholidichthys leucotaenia
CACTTGCAGTCGCCCTGGTCATCATACAGTCCACAGCGTCTATGAGATCCCCTCGACCGAGCTTCTACCCTCGGGTGAACCGTATCACCAACACCCAGGGGAGCTCAAACAAGTCTCTCCTGATCTCTCCGCCGTGGGTGAGCTTCCCATTTGGACTCGGTATTCTTTCCGGTCCAGCCTCAAGCCCTTTTTGAGGGCAGTCTTCTGGTGCGTTTCAAGCATGCACCTGTCGGTCTAGCCCCGGTGCTGTTCAGTGCTGATGTCCCGGTCCCACCTATCAACCCGGGGGCCCCGCCGTGCTGCCCAGCTCCCACGCCCAGGGTAACTTGGGTTCTGGCAGTGGGTCCATCCCGGGGAGGTGCCCCGTGACGGTTCTCCTATCTATTTTCTACCAGTTCGGGCCAATCGGTATCCCAGACCACATCATTGTCCACCTCCGGCAGGGGTCAGTTCCACAAGTCTCCACCCAACCACTCCTCTCCGATGTCACTGGTGATAAATGTTAAATGGCGTTCACTTATGTAATGGTTTTTCTCATCTCTGGATGACCAAAGTACAGATCCTGCTATCCACCCATTCATGCACACATTCATACACTGATGGCGGCAAAGCTGCCATACACAGGCGCTAGCCTGGCCACCAGGAGCAACTGGGGGTTCAGTGTCCTGCCCAAGGACACTTTGACATGCAGACAGCAGACAGAGTGGGAATCGAACCCATGACCCTATGATCAGTAGTCAGTCACACTACACCTGTGCCACAGCCACCCCCAAGGGATGATGGAAAAACCCAAGTTGTAGAACATGTCGCATCCCAAAATGTTGGATCCTGTGGCTGTCACCAGCACTCGGACCATGCTCCTCGACTTATAATGTGCCATCACCTTGATGTAACCCAATACGGCAATCCTACTTCCGCCGTAGCCGTAAAATGGGACCGCCGTTTTCTGGATGCAGGAAACAACCTCATCACAGTCTGCAGATTTAAATTGACGTCACTGCACCTGTATCCCCCAGCATCAATACCTCGACTCCATCCAGAGATACTGTGCAATAGATACGGCCACCGGATTCAGGTACAACCGTGTGCACGACAGTTGGAGTCTTTGCAGAGGAGCCCCCTCCATTTCCACGTTCCCCACACTCAAAGTACCTGCAGGCTCGAGCGAAATGGCATAGCAGGCCACACTTCCCACAGCGCTCTCCTTTCACCGGACACTCTCTGGACTTATATCTATGTCTAGTGGATCCACAGCCGTAGCATCTCGGCGTTCCTGGAGTAGACCTTATTCTGATGCCGGAGGTGTATTCCCCTTCCTCCTCAACATCGTCTTCATCTACAGGGTCCGCTGTCAGCGCCTTTAGCCGAGGTTCATTTGAGGATGAGGATAACTCTCTGCCGAGATCACCAGTCTCAGCCGCCTCGAACTTCTGGACAATATCAATGGTGGTGGTCAACATCAATTCACCCGAATGGGTGGGGCGATCGGGCAGCCGAACACCTGACATGCTCTGCCAGCTGGTCCCGAATCATCTTGTCCTGTAGAGCTCTGAATTCACATTCTGCCGCCAGCTGACGCAGGTCTGCCACAAACCTCTTCACTGGCTCTCCTGGCCACTGATGATGCTGCTGAAACTGGATACGTCAGACGATGACGTCGTCCGGCCTGTGAAAATATCGCGCCATCAGCTCCACAACCTCCTCGAAAGTTTCAGCCCCGTCTAATGTCTCCAGGATCCTCTGCCCTTCCATGCCCAAATTATGGACCAAAATTGCTCTTGCTTGCAATTTCTTCAACCCACCGAGGTTGAGGGCCACCAGGTAGCTGCTAAATGCTGCAAACCACCTAGGCCATGACACAGGAAGCTCGCCAGGGGCCTCCAGAAATGACAGAAAACTCATTGTAGCACGCTCCATAACCATGTGGAAATCTTTGACATAAATCTCATGTGTCTTTGACTAAATGAAAGAATGTTTGCCTTTAAAAGCTAAACGAGAGAAGATACTGTAGCTCCTTCACTGATCACGTGGAGCCCCAAAACTGCTATTCAGGGCAGCCATAATAATTTTTCATCCTTTAACCCTTAGATGCATGACCAACCAATTCCTACACTCTTCCATGAGTGTGGTCAAAAATGACCCCAATTAGAATGAATTCATTTTATGCTGTAAACTTCAGAAATTTCATTTTGGTTAAAGATGATTATTTTTATTATATTTTGGGTGATTATTATTATTATTATTATTATTATTATTATTATTATTATTATTATTATTATTTTAAATTATATTTTGGTCAACAAAAGAATTATTTCATGTTTGACATGTTCATTTATTACTTTTTATTAACATTTTATCACAGAAAGGTAAAAAAGGTAAACAATCAGAAAGGAAAAAAAGGTCAAGTCAAAGTTAAAGTCAAAGTGCCTTTATTGTCATTCCATTGCTAATAAACAATGTAACGAAATTGAGATACTGCTCCCTTAAAACAAACTATCCCACTCACAGTTCACTCATGCATTTAACATTCTTATAATTACAATAAATAATGCTTGAAACAATATTACCTAAAAGTTGAATACAATATGTACACAGCAATAATGAAAACATACTGAGCAATAAATAGGTGAAGGTGTGAGGGTTTGTGAGCTCACTGTGAGCAGCTGTTACACAGTATCCTTTTCTGGCTGTGAGCACTGCACACAGGGTCATTGTATTTCCAACAACAACTGCTGACTTTGTGGTCTTGTTTTCTTGTGCACATCTTACACCGCTTCCTCTTCTGTTGGCCCTGTGTGTTTCCCTCGTGTGGCTGGATTGCAGCTTTTATCATCCCACAGCTTTCCATTGCTGCAGTGATGTAGGTTGGTAGGCGTGGGTTACCTTCCAGTCGAATTCTCATATAAGGCATCACAAGCTCATGTGAGAGCTCTGCAAGAAAGCGCAGCCGGGCATTTGTGATACCTGCACAGAATTCAGGGTGCTGAGCCTTGAAAAAGGAGTAGGCATTCAGGGTAGCAACATCAATCACATTGTACCACAGCACCATGGGCCACCTCTGCGTTTGGCGTTTACAGGTGTAGGTACCAACCATCTGGTCCACAATAACTACACCTCCTTTCATCTGGTTGTAGAAGTGGATCACTTCTGTTTTTTTGTTTTTTTTTCTGGGTGTTTTCATCCACCATTTTGCTGTGGTGCATTGTGCTGAGGAGCAGAACCAGCCTTCCCCTTTTTTCCAACATAGCTGACCATGGTCATGCTGCCATTGAACCCAAATTCAGTGCTGAAGAGCTCCCTGGTCTTGGAAGACATCACAGGAGGGATGTCTAGCTTGTTTTGTCGCAATGTTCCCACAACAGTCAGACCCTTTTCCAGGAGATGCTCTGCAAGAGGCACACTGGTGAAAAAGTTGTGTGTGGTGATGTTGCGACCTGTGTGTCTGAGTCCACTGCACAACTGACTGACAATGTTAAGACCCAGATTCTTACTGGCTCCTTCCCCTGGTTGTCTCTCTGTGTACACAATCCCATCAATTGCGTAGGGAATTTTTGCATCACAAGCCCAGAAGGTCTTTATGCCGTACTTTGCGTGTAACGTAGTAGGAGGGATAAAGCTGTGTCTCATGAAAGGACGCTTGAGAAAATTAAAAATTCTAAATCACCCCTCTAACTCACCATCACATGCTTCCTTCCTGCTGGTGTCCTTTAAAAGGCATTCAGCCCATCACAGAGTCTTTTGCCCGGACACCCTCAGGAAGCATGTTGGCAAAGGTATGTGAATTTAATCACCACTTGTTTTACCCAAATAAATAACCAAACAATTATTTCACAAAAAGGCACTCCACAGTCAGAAACAGATCCCAGAATAATGTGTACATTTTAACGAACAATCACATTAACATTTACCATACTACAGATATAATATATATAATATATATAATCACACATACAGTGGACCATAACCGTGGTGACACTCCTTCGTCACATTTCCTCCCCCCTTTTCCCAAGAGTACAGTACTCTAAAGCCGTTTTTCCACTAGCCCAGTTCGACTCGCCTCGTTTCGTTTCATTACTACTCATTTCGGCCGCGGTTGTGTCTCCATAGCAGCCGGGTAAAACGGGGTTAAGCTGTGGTGGGCGGGATTTTTTTTACAGCAAGGTGGCACCACACTCCCGTGACGTAAAACACGCGACCCAAGCCAAACAGAACATGGCGGCTTCACAAGGCGTCTCCTCGGTCTTTGGCTTTTTTCACCGTAAATGCCAAAAAGGACCACCAGACAAGGGTACAGGCAGTGAGACGAAACACTCTGGAATAGTTCTGCAGCTTCTGGGAGAGCCGAAGACTTGAGGATACAAACTAGGTCATATGTGACAGTAAGCTAATGTTGCTAATGCTAGTTTGCTATAAGTACGTCGTACTACACTGTAATCTCTGCAAGTTATCGCTGTTAGGTACTAAAATATGTACACTGTGTGTGTTTCAGATGGCTCTGTTGTGGGGAAATTACCGCTTCATTCGGTCTGGGCGTTCAGCACAGCCTATCACGGATGTCATCAGCCTGTCACTGATGTCAGCACAGCTTCACAAACGATCAGTGGTTATAGAGCTTAAGAATGTCTGTAGAAACGTTTTTTTCCTGTACAACAAATTGCTCTGATCTGCGTGAAAATCATGGAGAGACTGTTGAGACATCATGGACGTACCTGCTTCTGCAGCAGAGTCTGAGATGGTCATAGAAAAAAATGATCAGCTGACACAACTTGATCGCCATGTTAATAACTATATTAGCCACGAAATATACGGTCAGTCTGGCATTCAGCACAGCCTGTCACTGATGTCAATACAGCCTGTCACTGATGTCAGCACAGCTTCTCAAACGATCAGTGGTTGTAGAGCTTAAGAATGTCTGGTTTATTTCCTGTGCAAAAAATTGCTCTGATCTAAGTAAAGGAACCCTATTTCACTGTTTATGGGAATGTAGAAAAATCAGAATGTTTTGGGAAGAGGTGAGGGTAACAATTGAAAAAAATAATTTCAAAACAAATCACATTGAACCCTAAACTGTTTTTGTTGGGTCTGTATCCAGAAAAACATAACTTTAATAAGAGTGAAAGAACATTCATAGACCTCAGTTTGCTTAATGCCAAAAAATGTATTGCATTACTGTGGAAAAACTCATGGACCAGATGTGACAGTGGTTAAGACAGATGTTACCAACCTTCCACTAGAAAGAATAACATAGATAGGATCCGACGGCGGGCGGATCCGGAAGTTGATGCTGTGATCGCGAGAGACAATTGTGCAATAATTTGAACGGCGACTGCTGTCACCAAGATTAAAACAAACTTCTCCACAGGTAGTTTTTTTTTTTGTTAATTAATTCATTAATTAATTGTCTGTGTCTTTCTTTCTTTTTTTTTTCTTTTTACAGAGCTGGAGGATTTAGAAAGTTATATCGACGCATTTTACGACCGTTTTTGTGTCATGGAGCAGGCGAGTGTGTGTTCTGCTGCTGCTGCTGCTGCTTCTCAGTCTAAGCGACCGAGACCCGCAGATTCACCCAAAATAACGCCCGAGAAATCACAGCAGGGCACCGAGGTTAGCGATATCCTTCTCTCTATTGAGAGTAAACTCACCAGCATGGATGGTAGACTGGCGCTGGTTGAACTTCTTCACAAAGAATTCCAAAATTTGCGGGAGAGCCTTGAGTTTAGTCAGGCGCAGCTCGTCTCTCTCGTGGAGGAAAATAACAGCCTGAAAAAGTCAGTCACCACACTAACCGCACGGCTTGGCGTTGTTGAGGGAGAAAATCGGAAAATGAAGGAGACAGTTCTCAGTTTGCAGTCACGCAGCATGAGAGATAACCTCGTTTTTTCTGGAATTATTGAAAAAAATAATGAAAATCCAGAACAGCTGGTCCGAGAATTTATGTCATCACAACTAAAACTATCCCCCGAAGTCACAAACTCAATTACTTTCCACCGAGTCCACCGAATAGGGCAAAAAAATTCCCAGAATAAACGTACCAGACCTATTGTTGCCAAATTTGAACATTTTAAGCAAAAAATTTTGGTACAGAGGCAGGGCAAGCAGCTTAAAAACACCAATTATGGTCTAAATGATCAATTTCCACAAGAAATCTTGGAAAGGAGAAGGAAGCTTTTTCCCATTAGGAAGCAATACATCCAAGAAGGTAAACGAGCTATTGTTTCTGTGGATAGATTGTATATAGATGGCAAGCTGTTTATGGATGAAACTATAACTCCCTGGTTATTCTAGAGCCCATTTTTTTTTCTTTTTTTTTTTTTAGCTACAGGTGGAAAAGAGAGTGGGATTGTGCGCAGGTCTCTTACTCGATTTCAGTTTAATATGTTAACATTTGTCAAAATGTTTATTTCTTTGTTGTTGAGGTTGTTGTTTGTTTGTTTGTCTGTTGTAGGGTTTTTTTGAAGTTTTTAGGTCATTGTTGTATGTTGTCTGCATTTTTCCACCACTTACTAACCTTCATGTCTGTTTTTTCTCATACTTCTGGTTTGTAGGAAATAACTTGAAATACATGTACCCCATTTGCTTGCAATTGCAGGCAAATGGCACAGAGACATCATGTGCGCGCACCCAATTATATATGCATATATACACACAACATATATATACATATACTGTATATGCATACATTACAGACATATCACATAGGCACATATAGTTTACACATTTAGTTAGTCTTTAGTACACAACCAGTTAGTGAAAACATGTCTTCATTTAAGTTTGTCACGTGGAACATACGTGGAATTGGAAATGGGGAGAAGAGGCTAAAAGTTTTTAATCGATTGAACGATCTACAGGCAGACTTTGTTTTATTGCAGGAGACACATGTCTCTAAGTCGTCTGTAGATGCGCTCACCTCACCAGAATTCCCCCATATGTACTCAGCCGGCTTTAATTCTAAGCAAAGGGGGGTAGCTATACTGGTAAATAGAAGAATACACTTTGTTATGAATAACACCATAATAGATCCAGAAGGTAGATTTATAATACTAAAAATTTCAGTCCAAAATTTGGATCTATGTATTGCAAGCGTTTATGGCCCAAATGTTGACGACCCATCCTTTTTTCACACTTTTTTCACTTCTCTTTCTGAGCACTTGGACACCACACTTATAATAGGAGGGGACTTCAACTTGGTATTAAACCCTGCACTCGACAGGCTCAGTACATCGGGGGTTTGCTGAAAATGGCTGGCTACTGACACTCTCAAACAGTACATGAATGATTTTGGTCTTTGCGATGAATGGCGATCTCTTCACCCAACTCTTCGGGAATATACCTTTTTTTCATCAGTTCATAGTTCATATTCGCGTCTAGATTTCTTCTTAGCCAGTAACTCTATTGTGAGGGACATCATAGACACTGAAATATGTTCAAATCAAGCTATTGGGCTGCACGGTGGCGCAGTGGTTAGCACTGCGGCAGCACAGTTTACCCTTGGCCGGGGGATTGTGGGGATCGTGGGATCGTGGGTTCGATCCCAGCCCCCGACCAACAGTGATCTGTGTGGAGTTTGCATGTTCTCCCCGTGTTGCGTGGGTTTACTCCGGGATTTCTCCGGTTTCCTCCCACATGCCAAAGACATGCATGTTAGGTTAATTGGCTGTTCTAAATTGTCCCTAGATATCTGTTTCCTATAGGCCCTTAGAATAGAGGGTTAGTATTAATGAAAGCGCTTTGAGTGGTCTTTGTGACTAGAAAAGCGCTATATAAGTGCAGGTTAGTTAGTTAGTTAGTTAGTATTAGCGATCATCATCCAGTTTCTCTTACACTAGTAAATAGGGAAGCTACAAGGGAAACTAGGAGCTGGAGATTTAATACATACTGAAAGATGAAGACTTTATTAATTATTTTAATAAAGAGTGGGAATCATATCTGGAATATAATGATGTGCCAGGAATATCCCCAGGTGTTCTTTGGGAAGCAGCAAAAGTGGTCATGCGAGGTAAAATAATCTCTTACTGTTCATACAAGAATAAAAAAGAAAAAGCACTGATACTGGATTTAGAACAGAAGATTAAATCACTGGAGACAACCTGTGCCATTTCCCCACAGGAACAGGCACTTAACGATTTGAGAAAATTAAAGCTGGAATTAAAAGAAATTACAAACAAAAGAGCACAGTTTTTAATACAAAGACTGCGTCTTGAGAATTTTGAACACAGTAATAAATCGGGGCGATATCTTGCGAACCAGCTTAGATTGAATAAAGAAAAAACAACTATCCATTCTATCAAGGATATGACTGGAAATATTACCCATGTGCCTGAAGAAATAAATAACTCCTTCAGAAAATTTTATGAAAATCTCTACTCATCACAGGTTAACCCATCGGACTCAGAGATAAATACATTTTTGGACAATATTAACCTACCACAATTAAATAATGAACAGATTGCGGCTCTGGATACACCTCTTCAGGTGTTTGAACTCCAGGAGGCACTTAAGCACATCCCAAACAATAAAGCCCCAGGACCAGATGGTTTTCCAGTAGAATTTTATAAACAATTTTGGCCCGTGATGGCATCTACTTTTTTTAAAATGGTGAACCAAATCAAAGAAGATAATGTAATTCCTCCAAATATGAATTTGGCTAGTATTATCCTGCTCCTTAAACCTGGAAAAGAACCTACGCTTCCATCCAGCTACCGTCCCATCTCGCTTATGAATGTCGATCTCAAAATAATTTGCAAAGCTCTCGCCAAAAGACTGGAAAGGATAATTCCGTTTATTATACACCCAGATCAAACAGGTTTTATCAAGGGTAGGCACTCGGCTGATAATACACGCAGACTATTTAATTTAATAGATTACTGCAAGATCAATAATGTAGAAACTACAATCTTGTCCCTGGATGCAGAGAAAGCCTTTGACCGGGTTAACTGGAAATTTCTTTTTATTGTGTTAAACAAGTTTGGGTTTGGTTCATCTTTTATAAACTGGGTTAAAACACTATATAGAGGTCCAATTGCATCTGTCCGAACAAATGATCAGACTTCCCGAAGCTTTAATCTTCAGAGAGGTACTAGGCAGGGGTGTCCACTCTCTCCCTCACTTTTTACCATCTTTATTGAACCATTAGCAGCAGCCATACGACAAAATGTTGATATCAGAGGTATTCAAACTGGAGAAAAGGAACATAAGATAAGTCTTTATGCTGATGATGTATTAATTTTCCTTGAAAACTCAGAAAGATCTCTTCTTCAGACAGTGGCGCTCATTGATAAATTTTCATCCTTATCAGACTACTCTATTAACTGGGTAAAATCAATAGCTTTACCCATAAATTGCAATTTCCCAAATACATCTACTATTCCAATACAATCAGGGAATGTTAAATATTTAGGAATAGATATTTCTCCCAGGCTCTCAGAGTTATTGCGACTAAATCATATCCCCCTTTTAAAAAAGATACAAGACGATCTTACGCGCTGGAGGACACTACCTTTATCATTAATAGGAAGAGTCGCAACCATTAAAATGATGGTCCTTCCTAAAATTAACTATTTGTTCTCAATGATCCCTACCCAACCATCAATGGCCTGGTTTAAGTCTCTAGACTCAAATATAAGTAAATTTTTATGGAAGGATAAACCATCACGGATTAGTTTAAAAACCCTCCAAAAAGCGAAAGAGTGCGGAGGCTTAGATTTACCAAATTTTTTTAATTACTTTTTAGCAAATAGATTGCAGTTCGTTTCAAAATGGACAAAATCAACCCCATTAGGGAACCCATGGTTAGATGCTGAACAGGCTCTCTGTGGGTCGCTAAATATCTCTGACTTACCTTTTATAAGTCCCTCTATTAAACGCCATGAGTGTTTTAAAAGTATTAATATTAGTTCCTCTCTGACGGCTTGGTGGAAATTTTTAAAAATAACAGGGTCTTCACTTGTCCCCTGTAACCTCACGCCCATTTCGAATAATCCTGATATCCTGCAACAAAAGAGGACATTAAAATTTCCACTATGGCAAGAGAAGGGAATAAACAACTTAGAACATCTTATTCAAGGTTGAAATTTTATCCAATTTCAGGATCTAGTGTCACAACACAAAATCAGTGATAAAAAGTATTTTGAATACCAACAGCTTAAATCCATAATAAAAGCAAGATTTAATCTTAATCAGACAGATTTAGAAGTACCAGTTAAGGTGGCAGAGTTTCTAAATCTCCGTTCCCCAAAATTGATATCGAAAATATATAGACTATTATCAACGTTGGATGAGTCCATATCTCTTCCAATATCAAAATGGGAGACAGACTTATCGATTAATAAGGAGGAAAGTTTCTGGACACAAATATGTTTAAACACTTTTAAGATGACTAAAAACTCTAGCTTACAACTTATACAATATAAAGTTCTACATAGAATTCATTATACAGGACAAAGGATGTTCAAAATGGGCCTGAGTCACACAAATATCTGCCCTCACTGTACTAGCAATGTCCCGGATAGTTATATGCATGCTATGTGGTCCTGTGCACCGGTTCAAAAGTTCTGGCAGAAGACATGTGAAGACCTGTCAGCATGGCTTGGGTATAGTGTCCCACCCTCACCCACACTTTGCATATTAGGTGATTTAAGTGAAATAAATATAGATGCAAGGATGTCACACATGGTTCTCACTGCCTTATGCATCGCAAAGAAAGCTATCCTCATGAACTGGAAAACAAGAAATAACTTGTGCACGACTTACTATAATAACTTACTATTGGATTATATTAGCCTGGAAAGAATGTCAGCCTCCTCAAATAATCAATTGGCAGAATTCAATTCTCTCTGGTCCCCACTTATTAATTCTATAAACTGAGGGGTGGCGGGCAGTGACTCATTCTCCTTGGCACCTCTGGCGGCTGGCTGCGCCCCAACCGCAGGTGTCCGGGGGGCCTGCTCCGGGGTGGCCGTCTGTCTGGCCCTGGGAGGGGGGGGTTGGTGGGGGGGGGGCCTGTGGGGTGGACTGGGGGGGGGTTGGGCTGTGGCCCCTGGCCGGCTGGCCTCGCCCCTCGTGGGGGGTCTGGGTCTGGCCCTGGGCCCCTGGTGCTGGGGGGGCGTCCCCCCGCCCCGGGCTGGGGTCGGGTGTGTGCCGGCGGTGAGGGTTATCCCTGATGCATCCTTGCGTGGTGGGGTCGTGTGTTTCCTGGGGTTCGGGTGCCACCCAGGGCCTGGTGCCCACATCCTGGGTTGCCCCCCCGTTCACGGGGGTCTGCGGGTGGGGGAGGGTGTGTGTGAGTGTAGGCTTGTGTATGAGCGGATGTGGAAGTGGGTGTGTGTTGAGTGGGCAGGTGGGGTTGTGTGTTTGTGTAGGTAGGTATGTGTGATGGTGGGTGGAGTTATGTGTGTGTATGGTAGCGGTTATTTGTGGGTAGATGTCTAGGGGGCGGAGGATGTGTGTATGGGTAGGAGAGCTTTGTTGGGTGGCAGGGGTTGGGCAGTCCATCCAGTGGCATGGGGGCTGGCGTTTCGGGGCTTGCTTGTCCCGGCCGCCCTGCTGTTGTGTTGGGGGGTGAGGCACTTTGCTACATCGGCCCTGATGTCATTGGCAGCGGGTGTGTGTTGGTGCTTGGGGGTGGCTGGGGGGGTCATTGGTGCGGCTGGTTGCAGGGCGGCCTGCAGCTGTTGGTGTGTGTCTGGGGTGGGTGGTCGTGGGCCTGTGTGGGCACTTGGGTGTGTCGCCTGGCGTGTTGGGCGCTGTGTGGGTCCGGCCCATTGTTCACTATTGTGACTGTTGTTGTCCATGTTCATGTGTGTAAGATGAGTGGTAGTATGTTTGGCTGCCCCGTCATGTTAGTGGTGCTGGAGTGCCGGGACGTGATGCCGGTGGGTCCTGGGTTGTTTCCACTGGCGGCCCTCGCCCTGGGTTGGGATTTGGGGGCAGTGGGTGGCCTCACATGCCAGTCTGCAAGCTGGCTTCTGGGGGGGGGGGCTTGTTTTTGGACCGCCTACCTCCCAGTCTTATTTCCCACCCTCCTCCTCCCCCTGATCTTTTTTGTTACATTTAGGGCTTTGGGGTGGGGGTGTGCCGCACTGTGTCGGTGAAAGGGATACCTTTGTCGTGTGGTGGGGCTGCACTCACCTCAATTTTAATTGCATTTTAGACACTGAGGGCTTGGGGGGATGGGGGCTCTGCTGCCCATCACAGTGGCTAACAATGCTTCAATTACTATCCCCCCAATTTTAATTGCACTTTAGTAGTCCACACATTTATACACAATTATATCATATAACCGACACACATCCTCCATGTTCTGTGCGGGGGGAGGAGGTGGGGGTCTTCCCCCACCCCTGTTGCCCTGTCTTGCTGGGGGCGTGGGGGCCTGGTGGGGAGCCTAGGACCTATCATGTTGTAAAAATCCCTGGATGCCACTAATGTATAGATATAACCAAGGAAGTGACGGGGGGCTGAATATGAGTTTAAGTGTGAGTGAGAGGGTGATGAATGGAGGTGGTGATGGTGGGTCGGTTTTGTGCGGCGCTTTGCATGTCGGGTGGCATCTTGGGGCGCCTGCAGTGGTCTGCTGGTTGTTCGCTCAGATGGGCGCCGGGGGGTGGGGGTCTGCTTCTGTGGCCTGCGCCGGTGGCTTCCCTGGTCACTGTCGGTCACTGGTGCATGTTCAGGCTCACTGCATCTGCCCACTGCACAGCCGGCTTTTGAAATAAAGGTGTATGAGGAGTGAATTTAAGTGGGTACTGGAGTGAGAGAGAATGGGTCGGTCTGGCTGAGTGAGAGGGGTGTGCATGGGAACATGTGGGTGTGAAGGTATGGGGAGGGGTGTGCCTGCGAGTCGGGAGGGGCTGGATTAGGGGGGTAGTGCCTCTCGGCAATGTGGGCTCACCTGGGCGAGGGGACTTCTTTGGATGTGGGGGTCCCCATGGTGTGTGGCCGAGGCGCTGGGGCGGGACCACTGTGGGGGTACCTGGGGGGGCTCGCTCCGGGGGGGCGCTGGCTGGTCTCTGTCCTGGGGGGTGGGGTCGCTGGCCTCCTGGTGCCTGGGGCCCGGGGGCGGATGTTGGCCCCGCTGGGGGGGGTGGGGGTCGGGCAGGTCCAGGGGTGTGGGCTCACCGCGCCAGCCACTGGGCAGCCTGCCCTCCCTTGATCGTCTCTCCGGGGGTGGATGCTTGGCTTTCCTGGGGCTTGCTGACCTCGGGGCTGGGGGTTGGTGGCGCTGCCTTGCCTGCTCGGGGTCCTCGGGGGGGAGGGCTGCTGCGACCGGCCCTCCGCTCGTATGTTTCCTGACAAACCACTCACATGCACACACTTATTTTGCGCGCGTTCTCATATATAGGCACACAGACATACATGTACAAGTGTCTCTCCTTTAACAGGTGCAGAAACCAGACTCGTGTTGAGACATCTCCGGTGGAAGAAGCAGTTTGTCTTTTGTTTGTTTTAGTTGTCTCTTTTTTTTTTTTTTTTTTGTTGTTGTCTGTTCCCCTCCCCTTTTTTTCCCCCCTTCACACACTTCCTTTCCCTCTTCCCCATCCTGTTGGGTCTTCCATGGGTAAAACAATTAAAATAAAGTATTTATTTTATTTATTAGTTATATAACTAATAAATATAATATAATATAATAGTTATATAAATATAACTATTTATTAGTTATTACAGGAGGAGTTACAACAATATACAGTGCAAAGTTAGGCACTGTATAGGCTCCTCTTGGCAAAGTAAATCTGTTTTGGCACAATAGGGTGACAGATCCCTGTTCTGTTTACCTAGCTGCCTGACAGGACAAAAAGAAAAAAAAAAAGAACGAATAACATACATACTGAAATCAAAGGAAAATGTGTTTGAGAATATATGGAGACCTTTCATTGATTATGTAAAGAAATTAAACAGAACTTCTGAAGAAGAAGGTGAATGATATGTGTGGACCTTGCAAATTCCAAGCTGGTGAATGTATATTATGTATTCTTAGGTAATAGATTACCTAGACTAAACAGAGGAGCATTGTTGTTGACTTGTTTTTATTAATGGTTGTTGTTTTTATTACCCTTTTTTTTGTTATTTTGTCATTGTTCTTTTTAGTTTTTAAATTACTTTTGTGTTAGTGTCTGACTGTGTGAGACTGTTGAGACATCATGGATGTACCTTCTCCAGCTACACTGAGTCTGAGATGGTGTCATAGCAAAAAATGATCAGCTGACACAACTTGATCTCCAGGTTAACTATATTAGCCACAAAATATATATTCAAAAAAGTAAACAGTACTGAGTTAGGTATAATTAGATATGACAGTTATGATGCATTTTAGGCCAAAACAAACTTGATCTAGGATTAAAAGCAATTAAAATAATGCAGTCACATGGAAAATGCTTGATTTACTAGATACATATACTGTAGAAATATATATTCTCTGCATCAACAATGTACTATACATGCATTGATGCATGTATGTATGTATGTATGTATGTATGTATACATGTATGTATACATGCATACATGTATGTACTACATGCATTCATGTAGTATTACACTGACAATAAACCTCTGAAGTTTTTGCAGATGTCTCTTTTTTATATGTGAAGGTTACCACCATGTGACATAAATTTCTTAAAAATGAGTCATTATTTTCAAGGTCACCCATTAATGGTTTGTACTATTGATTCTTTTCCCACCAGTGTATTAACAGACAAAAATAGAAATCATGATGCAAACACATGTCACTACATTATTACAATCAGCAGCAAATTCTAGATTATTCAGAATGTGCAAAAAAACTGTAAGACTGGTTCACTCAGCAGCTGGGATGTGCAGCTCACACTGGTCTCAGATCAGCAGATCTTAGGCCTGCATCTCTGTAAATAGTGACGCAAGGTCCAGTTTGGGGTGGATCGATCGTTTACCTCTTGCCTAGACAAAAGACAGAAATGGGTGGTGGTTAAATAAAGGAAGTTTAAAACATATTTGGGAAATACACTTGTTGCTAAAAGCCAGTGGTGGAATGTGAATGAATGAATCTTTATTTTGGATAGATTAAAAGAAAATGGAATAATATAACAAAGGGGGAAAAAAATCTAATAAGGTCGAATTAAACAATAACTCCTCTGATTATACAGTTCAACATAAGTTATCTGAAATGGGTGGTGGCTGAAGCTGCAGCTTATATTGCCCACCATATTTCATCCAAGAATTCAAAAGAAAAACAAAACAGGAGCGATTCCAATTCCAATGTGACAATAAAGTATTTCGTTGTTGTATTTAACCACAATTTTCATGTAGCTGCATTGATGTAAAGTCGATTTTACAAGGGCTGGCTTACATTTAAAATCATCTATTTTTACTGTGGCCTCAGCAATAAGAATGAATTAATACATTCACTTTAACTGAGGGTATGCATCACTGAGTATGGAGTTGCTCAGTCAAAATATGGAGTTTTTATCAATAAAAGTTTGTCTTGTCTGTAAAAGTGTCTCTTCTTGCCCTGGCTTCAAGTGTGGGCAGTGTTTTGTACTTTTATTGCTAAAATATAAAAGGATGCACTACAATGGGTCTCAAATATTTGTAATGTGTCCTGTTACTGCATGAGTTTATTGATGATAGAGTATAAACTACACATATAAACTAAATTATATTGATGACTGAACAACTGCCATTCCCCAAAAGATACAGTTATGAACATAACTCACAAAGGATCACAAGTGATCTGACAAAAAAAATAAATACATTAACAAGTGGTTTATTTTACAGTTGATGCGCCAGTCTTTTTCAATTATTCTGTAATTAATACTCACATAATCAAATAAATCTCAGTTCTGTCCCTTTTATATTAAGTGGAAATTGTGCTACTTTGGTTTTGACACTTTACCTATAAAAGCAAAGGATTTCAGTACTTTCCACAGTGGCGACATCCGTTGCTGAGTGGCTGATTCCCTCCTGCCTAGATGAACGACAGAAATGGATGATGGTTAGTTTCAAGCAAGTTCAATACTTATACAGGCACATCTCAAAAATTAGAATATCATGAAAAAGTTCAATATTTTTGTCACTCATATCAGAAAGTGAAACCCACATATAGATTCATTACAAGGGCAGTAATATATTGAAAGTGTTTATTTTAATATTGATGATTACGGCTACAGCCCATATTAACCAACACCTCAGCGGCCAACATTTCTATTTAAAAACTATTTTTTAAAGTTTATGCAATATTCTAATTTTTTGCCAAATTGAATTTGGGTTTTTCAGGGGCTGTAAGACATAATCATCCAAATTAAAATAAATAAATGCTTGAAATAGATCACTGGGATTTATGGTGGAACAGCACAAATGGACCTATTCTGTGGATTTTCCTTTTATGGAAAATCCACAGAATAGGTGTGTGGGTCTATTCTGACGCTTTAGAATATTATAAGAATGACTTTATAAATTACTGGTTTGAAAAAGCACTTTTATATTGTTGAGAGTTCGGCTCCTGTGGTCTCACCAGTATCCACTATAAACAGGGAGGCTAACCCCTGGCATGTGGAAACACATTCTAGCATTAAATTGCACACAATTTAATGCACAGCACCAAAGTGCAATACAAAACAAAAACCAGGATTTTAACCAGGATTAACATATTTCATCGTTTCAAGTGAATATTTAGGAGAAAACAAGCGCGAATCAGCAGTTGGTACTAGCTAGCTACTAGCTAACACTCGTTAGCCAGCACAGAACAGCGCTGTATTGCTCAAAAAAAGTGAGCTTACCACCAACAGGATAAATAAGTGAACAGATGCACATTATTACAAATCACTCACCATCGATGGTTCTCTCACGTTCGTCTTCAGCTTGTCAGTAGTATGGTTCTATTCTGGGCTGCCATCTGTATGGGTCCGGATCACTCCTCTCACTGTGTATCTGTCACCAAGCAGAGAAAACCCATGGTCTACAGAGAAAACCCGTGACCTACACTGTGGTCCTCTTTGTTGGACCACGGTGTAGATTTCCGCAAAACCTACAACGCTGTCTGTATTAATATCATATTTACTCCGTGACCGAGTTAGTCCGTGATTGCAAATGGTGGTCGTAAAGATTTCAACGAAGACGGGCGCTTTTGTGACGTTACGCCCTAACCAATCAGTGGCTAGCAGTCTACTGACGTCACATCTCGGCTCGCTTTCACATGGCTGTACCCTGCCCTCGACCGGACATGAAAATAGTGTCGGTTAAACCATGCTGGGTACAGTGGAAATGGCGAGAAAGTGAATCGAGTAGAAGTAAGTAAGGCCAAGGCGATACTAATAGAAATGGGCCTTAAGAGTCATGTACTCTTGAGAGACCATCTGCCACAAGGTTAGTTTTCCCTGCCACATACGAAACAGTAAAATTATATGGTTGAAGGGACACATATCACCCTGCGAGATGACTGTTCATGTCCTTCATCCTGTTCAACCACTGTAGGGCCCGATGATCTGTTTCCAACACAAAATGACGCCCCGATAGATAGTATTTAAGAGACCCTATTGCCCATTTCATGGCAAGACATTCCTTCTCTACTGTAGAGTATCTTGTCTCCCGGTCCAACAATTTACGGCTCAAGAACAGTACTGGGTGTCTCTCTCCCCTCTCCTCCTGGAGAAGTACTGCTCCAATCCCTACTCTAACTAACTAACTAACTAACTAACCTGCACTTATATAGCGCTTTTCTAGTCACAAAGACCACTCAAAGCGCTTTCATTAATACTAACCCTCTATTCTAAGGACCTATAGGAAACAGATATCTAGGGACAATTTAGAACAGCCAATTAACCTAACATGCATGTCTTTGGCATGTGGGAGGAAACCGGAGAAATCCCGGAGTAAACCCACGCAACACGGGGAGAACATGCAAACTCCACACAGATCACTGTTGGTCGGGGGCTGGGATCGAACCCACAATCCCACGATCCCCACAATCCCCCGGCCAAGGGTAAACTGTGCTGCCGCAGTGCTAACCACTGCGCCACCGTGCAGCCCACGGTGCACGGTGGCGCACGGTTACGGTGACGGTGACGGTGCATACTCCTGAAGCATCTGTCTGTAGAATAAACGGACAAGCAAAGTCTGGACTGTAGAGAACCTTCTCACTCGAAATAACCCTCTTCAGATCCTCAAAAGCTCCTTCACACTCCTCTGCCCATTTTATCCTATTTGGTGCTGAAGCCTTAGTGAGGTCAGTCAAAACTGCTGCTCTTTCAGCAAAGTGTAAACTTAAACTTGCTGTACCGTCCTACTATTCCCATGAATGATCGTACCTTCTTTTTAGTAGTGGGCACAGGATAAGTCCGGATGGCATCCACTTTACCTACTCGTGGTCTAATGACCCCCTGACCAACCATGTCCCAGGTACTCCACCTGCTGCTGTCCAAACGCACATTTGCGTGGATTAATCGTCAGTCCTGCCCTCTTAATCAACTGAAGGACCTGTCTAAGGTGTACCAAATGTTCTTCCCAGGTCTGACTATAGATGACTATGTCATCCAAATAGGCAGCTGCAAAATTTGATGCCCTTCTCAACACTTGGTCTATGAGCCGCTGAAAAGTTGCAGGTGCCACCTGAAGGCCAAATGGCATAACCTTAAATTGGAAACTGTCATAAGGTGTTTTAAAGTCTGTAAGTTCTTTTGTTTCCGGTGCCAATACCACCTGCCAATGCCCCTTGTCCAGTGTAGAAATAAACCTAGCCCTGCCCACTTTCTCTAATAGTTCATCAATCCGGGGCATGGGATATGACTCAAACTTAGATACTAAGTTAAGATATCTGAAGTCAATACAGAATCTTAACGAGCCATCCTTTTTGGGGACCAGCACAATCAGGCTACACCACTCACTGATTGACTCCTCAATCACTCCCAGCTGCAACATCGTCAATTTCTTGCTTCATTTTTGGAACCAATCGCTCTGGGATCCTGTAAGATTTCTTACGTGGAACAGCTTCTTCTTTCAAATGCACTTTATGATGTACCAATGTGGTGAAACCAGGTCTCTCCTGAAACAATTCTGGATCTAACAGTGCCTCTAATTCTCTCTGCTGATCCACCTGCAAATGAGACACTTGAAACAAGTAAGGCTCTGACACATTTGTAGGAAAAGACTGTTCTCTTTCCTCATCCACTTCCATCGCACAAATGAAGAGTTGATGTGTCTCCTGAAGAACAGGCTGATGCTGATGACCAGGCTGCTGAAACTCTTTCAATATGGAAGGTCTGATGTTTTACCTTCCTGTCAGGCATATATAGTTCATATGTCACTGAACTTAGTTTTTTAGAAATTTCATACGGCCCCTGCCATTGAGCCAACAGCTTACTGCCACATGAGGGCAGCAATAACAAAACCTGCTGACCTGGGTGAAAAACCCTTTTTCTGGCCTTCTTGTCATACCAAGTTTTTTGTTTGGCCTGCGCCGTCCTCATGTGCTCCTGAGCCAAAGCAGTCATTCGATCCAGTTTCTCTCTCATCTTAATGATATATGAGACCACATTGTCCTGATCACTTGGTGGACTCTCCCAGTGCTCCTTTAATAAGTCCAACGGGCCCCTCACCTGACGACCATACAGTAGTTCAAAAGGTGAGAACCCTGTTGAAGCCTGGAGCACCTCCGGAAAAGGAAATAATAAATATGGTACCCATTGATCCCAATCCGATCCCGTTTCAGAAACAAATTTCCGCAGCATGTTTTTCAGAGTCTGATTAAATCGCTCAACTAGTCCATCAGTCTGAGGGTGATATGGGGTGATCTTAAAGTAGAACTGAATTGAATGGCATTGAACGGCACTGGGTGATAGTCCATACAATTATAAAGATAATTTATCATTCGCACCCCCTCCACAAATTCCGGAATCTTGGAGAAAATCACGATTTTGAATTTCCCGCCCTGAAAAATCAGACAAATCCGCCGAAGTGCAGCCGGAGTTCCACGTGACGTCATGAGTGTGACCCAGTCCTCATGTTTACCATTGCGAGCACGTCGACACTGGTTGTTTTTGGTGCATTTTGTCATGATAGTCGACTACAAAACACTTCCAACACCTGGGAAGATCTGTTCAGTGGCCAAGGAAAGCTGTCATGGCGACGAAAGAAAAGAAAGGGGGAGGAAAAGCGACCGGGAAGCGATGCGTTTCTAGATATACAGTGATCCCTCACTTATCGCGTTTAATGGGGACCAGAACCGATTGCGAAAAGTGAAAAACCGCGAAGTAGCGTCACCCCCCTCCCAAGGGCGTCACAAGCACTATTTTGCACAAAAAGGCACAAGAGAACAGCAAAAAGTGCCACTAAGCAACACGAGCGAAAAAGAACAATGAATGCGGTCTTCCTTCGCTGGGTAAAACGTCTCGGCCAATCAGCTTGCGAGGTAAAACGTCTCGGCCAATCAGCTTGCGAGATTCCCGAGCGGTGAAGAGGTGGGCAGAGAGGAGTGGAGTGGTGGTCAGAGAGGTAGATTTTGAGTTGTGCGGGCTCCCCGTGTTGATACCTGATGTTCTAATGAGAAGGCAGGGAGACTACATTAGAACATTAGGTATCAACACGGAGAGCCCGCTCTCCCCGGCTCCCCAGCCCGCTCGGGAATTTCGCAAGCTGATTGGCCGAGACGTTTTACCTCGCAAGCTGATTGGCTGAGACATTTTACCTCGCAAGCTGATTGGCCTAGACGTTTTACCCAGCTTCGCTCCCTGCCTAGCGCCTATACCCAGCGAAGGAAGACCGCATTCATTGTTCTTTATCGCTCGTGTTGCTTAGTGGCACTTTTCGCTGTTGTCTTGTGCCTTTTTGTGCAAAATAGTGCTTGTGACGCCCTGGGGGGGGGGGGTGACGCTACTTCGCGGTTTTTCACTTTTCGCGGTCGGTTCTGGTCCCCATTAAACGCGATAAGTGAGGGATCACTGTAATAAGTTGGAAAAATGCTGATGGTTTTTTTCCCCTTTCTTTTTTATTGTTAATTTTCCTTATCCTGACACCCCAAACATGCCAAAGTAAAGACTCACCATTCTGTATTCAATAAGCGACTCTCCTCCCCATCACTGCTGCGGTCTGAGTCGGTGCCAGAATCCCCCGAAAATTCTGGCTCTAATCTGTACGGTTCGATGCCTCCCTCGCTCTCTTCCTGTTCACTTGACACTCCTGCATCCTCCTCTGTCTTGTCACCGATCCTGAATGCCTCTTCACTCTGAAAACTCTGGTGTTCTTGACTGCTGGAACTGCTATCATCTGCCATTGTTGTTTTGATAAGGGGACTACTTCCGGTTTGTTTGGCACTGCCAGCCAGAGGCAGAAGTTTATCGGCTTATAGCTTGGCCATCGCACGGCCTAAAAATTTCTTTTATGTGTTGAAAAATACAATAGGTAATAAGGAATTAATCTGCTATTCTACTTTTCTGGCAAAAAGGTGAGTTCAGTTCTACTTTAATACCTTTAATACCCAACAGCTTGTATACTTGCTGCAACAGTTTTGACAAGAAATTTGTTCCACAGTCTGTTAGAATTTCTCTAGGTATGCCTGCCCTTGAAAATAACTGGATAAGGCAGTTGGCAACCTACCTAGCCTTGACAGATTTCAGGGGGAAGGCTTCTGGGTACCGAGTAGCATAGTCACATATCACCAGAATGTATTTATTACCAGAGGAGCTTCTCTCTAGGGGGCCAACTACATCCATCCCTATTCTGTTGAATGGTGTTCCAATAATTGGTAATGGGTGCAGTTGGGCACGGGCTACTCCCCTAGGTGATGTAATCTGACATATTGCACATGTAGTACAAAACTCCTTTATCTGTGTATACATTCCCGGCCACACAAACCTTCTAGCAATTCTCTGTAGAGTCTTCTAAAAAGCTAGATGACCTGCCCAAGGGATAACATGTCCCAGTTCCATAATCTGTGGTGTGAGGTCCTGTGGCAAAGCTATGGCCATAACTTCACCTTGTTGCTGGTACAAAATGCCCTTTTTAATGACATACATGGCCTCAGCCAAACAATCCGTTCTACCCTGTTTCACACCCTCAATCTCTGAAACTTTTTCAAACCATGGTCCAAGTGCTGGGTCAGCTTTCTGTAATGCAGCTATGTCAGGCGGGATGTCAAAATCTACTGCCTGGCTTAGCTGTGGTGTTTCTTCGCCCAAGTTCTTTACTGAAGCTAACACTTTATCTCTTCTCCTCTGAGCCTTGGATTTAGACTGTTTAATAGGGCCTGCCTCTATCTCAGAATCATAGAATGGCAACTCCTGAAGAGCATTGGCAGCCCTCTGCGCCCTGGTTGTCACCATATTACAAAATTTTCCAACAGGTGCATCAAGCCTCTGCTCGATAGCGCCACCTGCCTGTCCCTCAGTTTGTTCATCCCTAACCTGTTGTATGATGTCCAGCAACGTTGGAACATCATTGCCAAGAATAATTGAGTAAGGCACAAGAGCTACAGAAAGGAGATAAGTTTGACCCCCCCCCACTGTTAAATAAACCTCAGCGGTCGGGTACGATTTCTTATCCCCGTGAAAACAACTGATATTAACTGTAGTCTCACTCCATAAATCTCTCGGGACTAAATTGGGCAAGACAACAGTCTGGAAACAACCGAAGTCTAACAAAGCCTCTTCACACTGACCATTAAGCAGAAAACCGTTAGTTTTGTATATTTCACCATGAATTGGTGCTGACAGAGTAGGTCTTGGAACTGAGCACAATAGTGAAGGTTTCTCATTTTTTATGGCAGGATATGAATACTGAGTGTGACCGATCTTATAACACTGATAACAGCGTATATCCTTATTCAAAACAGAATGTGCCTTTTTGCTTCTATTATCTCTGCCATTTGTGATCTGTCTGGAATTGGAATACAGTCTATTTTGAGTTGGACCACCCCTTTCACCCTCATTAGACTTACTCCATGCGGTGAAAGAGCTGTCACGGCCGAGAGTAGTTCTCCTGCTCCCAGACCTGGCTGACAGAAAAACCTCCACCAGACGAGTAGCGCCCTCTGCAGTCTTCGGGTCCCTCTCTTGTATCCAGATTCCCAGTTCCGGGTTCACCATCCGCAGAAACTGTTCCAAAATTAATAGTTCCACAATGTCTTTCACTGTTGAGGTCTCTGGTTTAATCCATTTAACACACAGGTCTTTTAAACGAACATACAGTTCACGGGGAGTTTCGTCCTGATAAATGTCCAGGGACTGAAACCTTCTGTATGTGTCGGGTGTTATTTAATAATAATAATAATAATAATAATAATAATAATGCATCGGTTTTATATAGCGCTTTATCATATATACTCAAAGACACTTTACAAATAGGTACATTATTCATTCACTCCAGACAGACAATGGTAGTGGCAAGCTACTTCTGCAGCCACAGCTGCCCTGGGGCAGGCTGACGGAAACGTGGCAGCCAATCTGCGCCAACGGCCTTTCCAGCCACCACCAAACATTTTATACATTTATACATATTCATACCCAGTGTTATGGGCACTGGAGGCAATGTGGGTGAAGTGTCTTGCCCAGGGACACAACGGCAGGATATCTGGGGAGAGCGGGATTCGAACTGCCAACCATCGGGTTATTAGACGACCTGCTCAACCTCCTGAGCCACTGCCGTCCCAATTTCACTGCCGCCCTATTTCGTACTTATGTAAAATTGCTTCTTTCACTTATAATTGTCTGTGTCAGCAATGTCCATCAGTACATACGCACTTTGTGCTTTACCTGTAAGTAAAGGATCCATCTGGATAGCCCACTCTTCTTCACGCCAGCGGCAGACTGTAGCAATCCTCTCAAAAGTCACCAGGTAGTGCTCAATGTCGTCCTTGGGAGAGAGCGGATTCAGCCTGGGCTCATGGTGCGTTCCCATTCTCCTCGGCTGCACCTGCAGCGGTAAATCATCCTCCTGCGGGCCGACCCGACTGTCCGTCACCCTGGGGTCTTCCCCCGAAGCGTCGTCGTCACCACTGCATTCAGCTCGGCTCCCATACTCCTCTCTCAACTCCGCCACTTGCAACTGCACCCGACGAATTTGATTATCTACAGTCTGCCACCTTTGGTCTTGAAGAGCGGCTTCTTCTTCCCTCTGATGATCTCTGGCAGTCAGCGAACGAACCAAAGATTTTACTAAGCACTTTAGCTCCTTGAGCTCGCCCAGTCCGCTGACTCCCGGCTCCTCAGCTGCCATAGCTGCATCAGAGTCAAATTGTTCCTCTTGCCTCATTACCTTTCTTCTCGCCATCAGTCCTTCCGTCCCATGCTCATCCACCACTTCCACCAAAAGCTACGTCTCGTCCTGGGGACGGACCACCGCTGCCACCAAATGTAACGTATCGTAGCTTCTCATGCAAGGACGCTTGAGGCAATTTGCAATCAGCAAATTTTCATCTTTATTTTCAATCTTCTCAAATAACAACCTCAGTGTACATACCCAAACTTCACACCGACAGGACTCTCCAACAATAGTGAAAGAATCTCCACATCTCTCCCACAATAAACACCTGTTATATATTAACTGAGATAATTAGGGCTAATTAGCCCCTACCATAACCCCAGGTAAAACAATAAACATTTTCATTTTTCACACATACCCACTAACATCTAAAAGTCCATAAACAATTTCCCACCTATTTACAAATACATAAATAACACGGGATAAATAATACCATAAATAATTCAATAAATAATTTAAACCCCTATTTACAAAATTCTAAATCACCCCTCTGACTCACCATCACATGCTTCCTTCCTGCTGGTGTCCTTTAAAAGGCATTCAACCCATCACAAAGTCTTTTGCCCGGACACCCTCAGGAAGCATGTTGGCAAAGGTATGTGAATTTAATCACCACTTGTTTTACCCAAATAAATAACCAAACAATTATCTCACAAAAAGGCAGTCCACACAGTCAGAAACAGATCCCAGAATAATGTGTACATTTTAACAATCACATTAACATTTACCATACTACAGATATAATATACAGTGGGGCAAAAAAATATTTAGTCAGCCACCAATTGTGCAAGTTCTCCCACTTAAAAGATGAGAGAGGTCTCCAATTTTCATCATAGACCTCAACTATGAGAGACAAAATGAGAAAAAAAAATCCAGAAAATCACATTGAAGGATTTTTAATGAATTAATTGGTAAATTCCTCGGTAAAATAAGTATTTGGTCAATAACAAAAGTTCATCTCAGTACTTTGTTATATACCCTTTGTTGGCAATGACAGAGGTCAAACATTTTCTGTAAGTCTTCACAAGGTTTTCACACACTGTTGCTGGTATTTTGGCCCATTCCTCCATGCAGATCTCCTCTAGAGCAGTGATGTTTTGGGGCCGTCGCTGGGCAACATGGACTTTCAACTCCCTCCAAAGATTTTCTATGAGGTTGAGATCTGGAGACTGGCTAGGCCACTCCAGGACCTTGAAATGCTTCTTACGAAGCCACTCCTCCGTTGCCCGGGCGGTGTGTTTGGGATCATTGTCATGCTGAAAGATCCAGCCACGTTTCATCTTCAATGCCCTTGCTGATGGAAGGAGGTTTTCACTCAAAATCTCTTGATACATGGCCCCATTCACTCTTTCCTTTACATGGATCAGTCGTCCTGGTCCCTTTGCAGAAAAACAGCCCCAAAGCATGATGTTTCCACCCCCATGCTTCACAGTAGGTATGGTGTTCTTTCTCCTCCAAACACGACAAGTTGAGTTTTTACAATAAAGTTCTATTTTGGTTTCATCTGACCATATGACGTCCTCCCAATCCTCTTCTGGATCATCCAAATGCTCTCTAGCAAACTTCAGACAGGCCTGGACATGTACTGGCTTAAGCAGGGGGACACGTCTGGCACTGCAGGATTTGAGTCCCTGGCGGCGCAGTGTGTTACTGATGGTAGCCTTTGTTACTTTGGTCCCAGCTCTCTGCAGGTCATTCACTAGGTCCCCCCGTGTGGTTCTGGGATTTTTGCTCACCGTTCTCGTGATCATTTTGACCCCACGGGGTGAGCTCTTGCGTGGAGCCCCAGATCAAGGGAGATTATCAGTGGTCTTGTATGTCTTCCATTTTCTAATAATTGCTCCCACAGTTGATTTCTTCACACCAAGCTGCTTACCTATTGCAGATTCAGTCTTCCCAGCCTGGTGCAGGTCTACAATTTTGTTTCTGGTGTCCTTTGACAGCTCTTTGGTCTTGGCCATAGTGGAGTTTTGAGTCTGACTGTTTGAGGTTGTGGACAGGTGTCTTTTATACTGATAACGAGTTCAAACAGGTGCCATTAATATAGGTAACGAGTGGAGGACAGAGGAGCCTCTTAAAGAAGAAGTTACAGGTCTGTGAGAGCCAGAAATCTTGCTTGTTTGTAGGTGACCAAATACTTATTTTACCAAGGAATTTACCAATTAATTCATTAAAAATCCTTCAATGTGATTTTCTGGATTTTTTTTTTTCTCATTTTGTCTCTCATAGTTGAGGTATACCTATAATGAAATTGGAGACCTCCCTCATCTTTTAAGTGGGAGAACTTGCACAATTGATGGCTGACTAAATACTTTTTTGCCCCACTGTGGTCACACATACAGTGGACCATAACCGTGGTGACACTCCGTCGTCACAATCTACACCTCCTTTCGTCTGGTTGTAGAAGTGGATCACTTCTGTTTTTTTTTTTTTTTTTTCTGGGTGTTTTCATCCACCATTTTGCTGTGGTGCATTGTGCTGAGGAGCAGAACCAGCCTTCCCCTTTTTTCCGACATAGCTGACCATGGCCATGCTGCCATTGAACCCAAATTCAGTGCTGAAGAGCTCCCTGGTCTTGGAAGCCTTCATCACACGAGGGATGTCTGGCTTGTTTTGTTGCAATGTTCCCACAACAGTCAGACCCTTCTCCAGGAGATGCTCTGCAAGAGGCACACTGGTGAAAAAGTTGTCTGTGGTGATGTTGCGACCTGTGTCTGAGTCCACTGCACAACTGACTGACAATGTTAAGACCCAGTGTGGAGAGCGTGAAAGGATGAGGCTGAGTTTATTTCTCAAATCAGGTTAATTCACGTATCTCCAACATGCTCCAAACAGAAAAGAGAAAGCATCCCCCCACATCTGTCCTTTTTATACCCCAGGACATCAAAGTACAGAGTCACATTGTCTTTTAATCCCAAGACACAATACATCTTCCTCCAGGTCTTCTCCCCTCCACCTAAAGCCACTGGTGGTCAGGAAATCCCTCAAGGCCATCTCTTTGCATCACAAAGATCACATTTCGCATCCTCCTGTTATCTCTAGGAGACCCAGTCCTATTGTTCATTCTGAGACGTGAAGCAACAGTAATATACACTACCGTTCAAAAGTTTGGGGTCACTTAGAAATTTCCTTATTTTTGAAAGAAAAGCATTGTTTTTTTTCAATGAAGATAACTTTAAACTAATCAGAAATACACTCTAATATCTAATATACATTGCTAATGTGGTAAATGACTATTCTAGCTGCAAATGTCTGGTTTTTGGTGCAATATCTACATAGGTGTATAGAGGCCCATTTCCAGCAACTATCACTCCAGTGTTCTAATGGTACAATGTGTTTGCTCATTGTGTCAGAAGGCTAATGGATGATTAGAAAACCCTTGTGCAATCATGTTAGCACAGCTGAAAACAGTTTAGCTGGTTAGAGAGCTATAAAACTGACCTTCCTTTGAGCAGGTTGAGTATCTGGAAAAAATTATTATTTCAAATACAAATCATTATTTCTAACCTTGTCAGTGTCTTGACTATATTTTCTATTCATTTTACAACTCATGGTGGTAAATAAGTGTGACTTTTCATGGAAAACACAAAATAATTGTCTGGGTGACCCCAAACTTTTGAACGGTAGTGTACATATGAAGCCTATGAAACCCACATATGTGTCCCACATGACCACCCCCCCCAAACGTCTAAGATGGAACAATATAACACAGTCTGCATATCATGATAAAATCACAAACATCAGTCCACGTGCTGTTTGGGCTTCAATCTTCTTCCAAACTTGCTGAAAGCGGGCTTTACCACTCCTGCGGTGCCATCCTGCTGTGGAGCTGCTGTCTGGGGGTGAGAACTGTTAGTCAATCCCTGTGGGAGATCTGGAGAAAGCTCCCTAGGGGGTCTGCCGCGCCGAGGAGCCCTCGCCAACTGAACAGCTTCGTCAGCCATCACAAAAGCGGGTTTGAGCCTGTTTATGCCAATCATTTCCTTTCTGCCCCCCCAAATCTAGCAAAAAGTGCTTATCTCCTGTTTCCACCACTCTAAATGGGCCATCATAAGGTGGTTGCAAGGTTGGGTGATGGGCATCGTGTCTGACAAAAACAAACTCCGCATTTTTTAAAGCTTTAGGCACAAAAACGCGCGGAAAACTGTGATGAATGGGGCCAGGAAGCGTGCTCGATCCTGTGTCGCTCTGCAACCGCTGAGCAGGGGAGCACTCTGGCGCAGGATTATCTGGGAGAAACTACCCGGGCAGCCGGAGTGGCTGCGCTAACTCAGCTGGGGAGGCTTTTAAATCCTCTTTAGGTGCAGAATGCAACACCAATAAAACCCATGGTAGCCTGTCCACCCAATTTGCATCCGTAAGCGACGCTCTGAGGGCTGCTTTCAATGACCTATGGAAATGTTCGCATAAACCATTAGCCTGCGGGTTATACGCGGTAGTGCGGTGGATCGTTACCCCCAGGCTGCGGGCCATCGCTGACCAAAGCTCGGAAACAAATTGAGGACCTCTGTCGGACATAATGTCCAACGGAACTCCAAAATGCGCTACCCATGCAGTTAAAAATGCGTGCGCCACCTCCTCGGCTGTGGTTGATGCCAGTGGGACCACTTCAGGCCAACGCGTGGTGCGGTCCACCATTGTCAAAAGGTGTTTGCACCCTTGTGACGGCGGGAGGGGGCCTACGAGGTCGACATGCACATGATTGAACCTCTTAGCCGGGATGTGAAACGGCTCCAAGGGAGCTCTAGTGTGTTTGTGTATTTTGGCTCATTGGCAAGGCATGCAGGCTGCTGCCCACTCCCTAACTTGCTTGCGCAGGCTCGGCCATACAAATTTCTCTCCTACCATTTTGACCGACGCGCGCACCCCCAGGTGCGCCAGAGAATGAATCAAGTCAAAAACGCGGCGGCGCCAGGCGGTCGGCACCACCGGACGTGGTCGTCCTGTGGAGACATCGCAGATTGGGGGGGCATACCATCTTGCAGCACCCTGTTCTCCAGCCTTAACCCTGTTGGTCCAGACCGGAGCGCGCACACGTCCGTGTCGCTAACCTGATCCGCGGCCATGGCTGCATAGTCTATCCCCATGCGGACTGGGGCCGCGCGCACTTCCGCGCCGCTAGCCTGCTCCGCGGCCATGGCTGCATAATCTACTCCTATGCGGACTGGAGTAGTTATGGCGCGTGAGAGACAGTCTGCCACTACGTTTAGTTTACCCGCTACGTGTTGAATATCGGTAGTAAACTCAGAGATTGCAGCCAGCTGCCTCTGTTGCCGGCCTGACCATGGTTCTGAAACCTTGGCCATCGCGAAAGTCAGCGGCTTGTGGTCGACGAACGCAGTGAAATGGTGTCCTTCCAGCCAGAACTGGAAGTGGCGAATGGCCAAGTGGAGCACTAACAACTCCCCGTCGAACGCGCTTTTCGCTCGGTATCGCGCGAAGTCCTGCTGAAAAAAGCGAGCGGCTGCCAAGCCCCGGCAACCTGCTGCTCCACGACCGCCCCTATGGCTACATCCGACGCGTCAGTAGTGAGCGCTATGCAGGCCGCTGGGTCTGGGTGTGCTAACAACGCAGCGCTTGCCAGGGCTGTTTTGACCTCCAAGAATGCGCACTCCCGCTCCGGAGACCATTCGATTTTACTTGTGGGTTTTTGCTTTTTAAGCGCGGCATACAGTGGTTGCATGAGCTGTGCTGCGCGGGGGAGGAAACGGTTATAAAAATTCACCATTCCCAAAAACTCCTGTAATGCTTTGACCGTTTGTGGCTGGGGAAAATTTGTAACTGCTCCACTTTGTCCGGCAGAGGAACCGCTCCTTCTGGAGAGACGCGGTGCCCCAAAAAGTCAATCTGTGTCACCCCAAACTGACACTTCGCTGGGTTGATTATTAACCCGTGCTCTCCCAACCTCCGGAAAACTGCCGTGAGGTGATTTTCGTATTCGTCTTCGGACGCGCTGGCTACCAAGATGTCATCCAGGTAGACGATCACGAAGGGGAGATCGCGCAACACCGCATCCATCATGCGTTGGAACGTCTGCGCGGTACCTTTAAGCCCAAACGGCATGTGCAAAAACTCGAACAGGCCAAACGGAGTTATTACCGCTGTTTTGGGTATGTCCTCAGCGCGCACTGGGACTTGATGGTACCCGTGGACCAAGTCTATTTTGGAAAAAATGCGCGCCCCCGCTAAATGGACGGAAAAATCTTGGATATGCGGGATTGGGTAGCGGTCGTGCATTGTTCAACCTGCGGAAATCACTGCAAGGTCGCCACGAGGTGCATTAACCAGGCGCCTATTAGCAAGATCAACCAACAAACCATGTGAGCACAGAAAATCAGCCCCTAACATATTGAAGCTCACCGCAGCTATAACAAAAGTCCAGTCAAATGTACGGCCATGTAGGGACAGAAGCAGAGTCCTCTCACCGAAGGTCTTAATCCTCGAGCCGTTCGCTGCTGATGCTCCGTGACTCCCGGGGCCTGCCAGATGGTCAGCGTAGGTTGACATGATGAAACTCACTTGGGAGCCTGTGTCCATGAGGAATTGCTTCCCCGAACGCGTGTCCGTCAAGTAGAGCAGCTTGTTCTGTTCCCCGAGGGCCGCGGCTGCTACCGACCCCCGGCTCTGGTGTTTCCCGAGCTCTTGAACTGGCACGGTGGTGTACACCTGTGTGCCCTCTCTGCAAAGCGGCGATGGTAGAAACAGAGGTCGTCTCCTCCGCGACGTTTGGCCTTCACCGCCACCGTTGTCGGTGGGTCTGCTGTCGCCGCCTCTGGCCCCCTGCCATCTCTGGCCGTCGCGCCAAGTCCTGTCGCTGCTGCGGTGGCCGCGCACTGTCTGCTGGCATTGAGAATCTGCTGTGCCTCCTGGGCCAGCGCATGGAAGTACCGCTGGGCCAACAACTGTGAACCGGCCAGGGTCGCTCTCGTCTCTGACGGTAGGGTTCTCAGGAAAATGTGGGTGAAAAGGAAGTCGTCGTCTTCTGAGCCTCTCAGCCTCAGCATGTCCTCCATCAGGTCGACGGGTGTGCTATCTCCCAAGTCGTTCAGGGCCAGGAGTCTCTCCGCTCTCTCTCCTGGACTGAGGGAGTGAAACGCTGTATGAGCGCAGCCTTCAACCCACCGTATTTGTCGTCGGCCGGTGGGCGCTCCACCAGGCTCTGCACGTCAAGCCATGCGGTTGTCGAGCTTGGCAATAACGTGGTAGAATTTCGTGTCATCTGCCGTTATTCCCCGGAGAGCGAACTGAGCTTCGGCCAAGTGGAACCAGGAGCACGGGCTGTCCTGCCAGAAGTCTGGTAGCTTGACTGAGACTGCGTTCGCCTGGCTGGTCCCTGGCGAGTCCGGCTCGGGGGAATTTCTTCCGCTCATGATACGTCTTAAGGTCACCAGTGTGGAGAGCGTGAAAGGATGAGGCTGAGTTTATTTCTCAAATCAGGTTTATTCACGTATTTCCAACATGCTCCAAACAGAAAAGAGAAAGCATCCCCCCACATCTGTCCTTTTTATACCCCAGGACATCAAAGTACAGAGTCACATTGTCTTTTAATCCCAAGACACAATACATCTTCCTCCAGGTCTTCTCCCCTCCACCTAAAGCCACTGGTGGTCAGGAAATCCCTCAAGGCCATCTCTTTGCATCACAAGATCACATTTCGCATCCTCCTGTTATCTCTAGGAGACCCAGTCCTATTGTTCATTCTGAGACGTGAAGCAACAGTAATATACATATGAAGCCTATGAAACCCACATATGTGCCCCACACCAGATTCTTATTGGCTCCTTCCCCTGGTTGTCTCCCAGTGTACACAATCCCATCAATTGCATAGGGAATTTTTGCATCACAAGCCTAGAAGGTCTTTATGCCGTACTTCGCGGGCTTGCTCTTCATTTATTGCATAAACTTGTCCTCCCTCTGAATGGCACAAGTTGTTCGTCCACTGTGATACAATCACTTGGGATGAATCTCTGCCTGCAGTTGAACAGGAACAGGTCTCATACGTAGCGGAAGGGTGCCAAGTGGTCTGTTTCCAGTTGGGTGGCTCTGGTCCTCTTGTCATCAAAGTGCAAGAATCGGCGAATATCTTCAAATTGTCCAACTGACATAGTGGCCTTGTACATGGGGTTATATAGACGACTCCCAAAGAGCTCACAGATTGATACATCCCAGTTCTTCTCACTTCCTGCAAGAATGGTCAATCCAATGAAGGCCATGAGTTCATCTTTGCTGACCTTTTTCCACTCCTTTCCTCTACCTGCAGCTACTCTTTGTCCCTCCATATTTGTGCATCTCAGCACCTCTTCTATTATATTATCAGTGATAAACAGCCTCCATGCATCTTTTGGTGAGATGGTGGTAAGCCCAGGTGCTGGTCCTGGCCGGCTTCTCACAATATTGTGCTTTGGTGTTCTGCCCTGGCTGAGAGGTAACTCTGCCCAGTAAGAGCCCTTGCAGCTCATTCTGTTGGACACGATAGGCCCATCCATTTCCTCTTCCTCTTCGGAGGCCTCGTCAGAAGTATCTTCTGTGTCTGACTGATATTGTTCATGGGGGGGGGGGGGGGTGATTTCTTGGTGGACAATAGAGGCACTTTTCCATTTGGAACAGTTTGGCCTCGTTTGGCCTGGAACGGAACAGTACAGTTCAGTACAGTTCGGCACGCATGTTTTTCCACAGCACAAGGCTCACTGTAGTATGGGTGGGAGAAGGAGCGAGTCGGAGGCGGGATTTGGAGGGAGTTGGAGGCGGCGCTACGCTCCCCGTGAGGCGGCGCCATATTCCTGTTCAGTAAAATCAACATCAAAACATGTAGCAATACATCTCCAAAAATAATGCAAAAGTTAAATATTTTTGGACACGTGTCAGAAAGTGAGACCCATATATTATACAGAATCATTAATCAGACAGTGAAATATTGTTAGATTTTAATCATTTATTGGCTCACAGCGCATGAATATCAAAAATTACTTTTCTCGACAAATAGATGGTTAGGTAAAAATACATGATCTATGTCAAAATCATGGAGAGACTGTTGAGACGTCATGGAATTTACCTGCTCCAGCCAGTGGTGTCGTGGCAAAACATGGATCAGGTGCCATATGAGCTGTTAAATATATATTTCAACAGGTAAACAGTACTGAGTTAGGCATAAGATATATTTAGCAATTATGATGCATTTTAAGCCAAAATAAATGGATCTAGGATTAGAAGTAATTAAAATAAAGCAGTCCCAAGGTTACATGGAGAAATACGTGGATTAACTGGAAATATATCGTATTGAGTATTGCTGACTACATGTAGATACAGTGATCCCTCGTTACTTTGCGCCTCACCTTTCGTGCCCTCAGTGCATCGCGGATTTTTCAAAAATATTCATCAAAAATTCAAAATTGAGAAAAAATGGGCGGGTGCTAGCAGAAGGCAGGGAGACTACATTAGAACATCAGGTATCAACACGGAGAGCCCGCACAACTCAAAATCCACCTCTCTGTTCGCTGTTCTCGTGTTGGCTCGGCTCGGGAATCTCGCAAGCTGATTGGCCGAGACATTTTACCCAGCTTCTCTCCCTGCCGAGTGCCCATACCCAGCGAAGGAAGACCGCATTCATTGTTCTTTATCGCTCGTGTTGCTTAGTCTCGCCGCGTGGAACTTTTCGCTGCTCTCTTGTGCCTTTTTGTGCAAAATAGTCTTCCCGTCGAGCCACTACGCCGCCTCCTGCAGCTTCTCCAGCTCTATCGGAAGCTGCCCTCGACGATCCTGCGCCTCTAGCACCTGACGATGAGGCTCACCTGAGGAGCAGTAAAGCTCTCATTAACCTGTGCAGTAAATCATCTTCATCTTGAGTTACGTATCTTGTTATAAGAATAAGAGTTCTAAAAACATATTTATGTACACTTTATTTACATCTATGTATGTATGTACACTTACACACACACACACACACACACACACGTATCATATGAGAGAGAGAGTGAGAGAATGAACGTACATATTATTTATGGGTGACGTCATTAGGGGTGACGCTACTTCGCGGTTTTTCACTTTTCGCAGTCGGTTCTGGGACCCATTAATCGCAATAAGTGAGGGATACAGGGGTACTGTATAAATATATATTCTCTGCATCAACAGTGAACTATACATGTATTCATGTAGTATTGCCCTGGGAATTTTGACAATAAACCTTTGTACTTTTGCAGATGTCTCTATTTTGTTTTACAGTCTTCAGCAAATAATTGTGTTGGTTACTTTTCTTAAAATGAGCCATTATTTTCAAAGTCACTCATAAATGGTTCGTACTGTTGACTCTTTTCCCACCGGTGTCTGAAGAGACAAAATAGAAAATCATGATGCAAACACATAAATCACTAAATTGTTTATTCCAATCAGCAGCAAATTACAGATTATTTAGAATGTGCAAAATTCAAACTGTAAAAAAAAAGAAAAGAAACTGAGACAAAACGTGACAAAAAATAAGCAATAGCACAACACAGACTGGATATGATAATCCTTGTGTGATTTTACATGTCGTTTTGTATATACAGCTGTGTACAAAATTGTTGGTACCCCTCTGTTAATGAAAGAAAAACCCACAATGGTCACAGAAATAACTTGAATCTGACAAAAGTGGTAATAAATAAAAATTCTATGAAAATTAACCAATGAAAATCAGACAATGCTTTTGAATTGTGGTTCAACAGAATTATTTTAAAAAACAAACTCATGAAACAGACCTGGACAAAAATGATGGTACCCCTAGAAAAGATAGAAAATAGGCCATAGGGACATGAACATGACCATAGGGACATGTTCAACCAAGATGTGTCCTCTAATTAACATCACAGGTGTCTACAAACTTGTTATCAATCGGCCTATTTAAAGGGTGACAAGTAGTCACTGTGCTGTGACCATTGTGGGTTTTTCTTTCATTAACAGAGGGGTACCAACAATTTTGTCCACGTGTGTGTGTTTGGAGTATTTATTCCTTTAGTTTTTGTTTAAATTGTCCAAGCTTTGTAAATGATTTTAATTCAGGTCCAAAAGCGTTCCACAGTCTGACTCCTTGCACTGAAACACAATGTTGCTTGGTAGTAGTTCTCAGACCTCAGGGCAGACCCAGAACTCACTGGAGAGACAACATCTCCCAGTTGGTCTGGGAACACCTTGGTATCCTCTCTGAAGATCTGGAGCAGGTTGCTGGGGAGAGGGAAGTCTGGGCTTCTCTGCTTGAACTGCTGCCTCTGTGACCCGGACCTCTGGAAAAGTAGTAGAAGATGGATGGATGGATGTCATGTATGGGAGCATTAATGAATGATACAAAGTCTATAGTGTGGGTTGATTCAGCAAATATTTCACTCTGTGCAGTATTGTGACTGATTTGCATATTTTACCTTTAATATAATTATATGTGACTTCCAACACAGTTTATTATCAATTATTACACCAAGGATTTTAATTTTGGATACCCTTTAAATCTCTACACCATTTATACGGAGTTTAAATACTGAGTTGTTGTGATGTTGTGAAATTTAGCCACCGCTGTGTCGCCCTGGTTTCAAGTGTGGGTGGTGTTTTGTGATTGTATTGCTAAAATATAAAAGGAAGCACTATAATGGGTCTCAAATATTTGTAATGTGTTCTATTACTGAATGAGTTTAAAGATGAAATACTATACACATATAAACTAAATTCTAATGGTGACTGAACATCTCCCATTCCCCAAGGTGCAAGATACACTATTATGACTATAACTCATAAAGGATCACAGAAATGATCTGATAAAAATAAATAAACAAGCATTTTTTTTTTATGGTGGCCATTATTGGATGTGCCATTCATTTTCAATTACTCTGTAATTAATATTCACACAAATAAATCTCAATTCAGTCCCTTTCATATTAAGTGGAAATTGTGCTACTTTAAATTTGGCACTTTACCTAAACTTTAACTTAAAGCGAGGTAGTCGGATCCGGGAAAAAAAATGCTTTTTTTGCATGCATGGAAGGAAAATCCTACAGACACATATAGCGCGATTGTCTGCGAGTGTGAATGACCTCTTCCATGAGCAAATGTACATTTTTTTGGTCCGTGGCTGTTTAAATTGAATTCTTTCCTCCCGAAAATATCATTTTTGAATATTAATTACAGCTAAATGGGAACAGTTTTGATGTCGACATTTCACATCCTAATATACGTGTTCTATACACCATCGGCTTTTGCGTATCCGAATACCTCGCTTTAAAAAGCAAAAGATTTGACTATAAATATGATGTTGCAGAGAATGCGTTCAAGGATGAGGCTGAGTTTATTTCTCAGGTTCAGCTTTATTAAGTGAACACATGCTCTATCAATCTCTAGGCAAGGAAAGAGACTGAGCAATCAAATACCACACTCTTATACTCTGCTGGATCCACGAACCTAAGTCACATGATGCTTTAGCAAACATATAATCACATGGTACATAATCTCAGTCACAATGCACTCTTTGATGTTTCACTATTGTCTCTTATCCCTCGATGGTCCGGGAATCCTCCTGGGGTATCTTCTCCGAGACAAAGGCCGAAACTCACATCTAGTCGTCATCTCCTGTTGATCTCTGCGGGCCCAGACCTCTTTTGTCCCACGAGATGTGAAGCCCCCAATACACATACAGTCATACATTTGTGGGGAAATATGAACTCAATATATGCGCCACATAACCCCCCCCCCCCCAAACGTCTATTCAGGGACAAAACATAATCAGAGATGTGTGGCAGAAAACATCACAACATATCACAAATCAATCCACCAATTGCTTGGGTTTAAACCTCCTGCCATATCTGCTGTAAGCCGGCTTTGTTCCTTCTGCAGCGACTCCCTGCATCTGCGAATCAGAATTGTTAGCACATCTCTGTGGTGGCTCCGAACAATGTCTTCCCGGCGGCCTGCCACGGCGGGGGGCCCTGGCCAACTGCACGTGTTCATCAGCCAGAACAAAGGCGGGTTTGAGTCTGTTAATGCAAATCAACTCTTTTCTGTCTCCCAAATCAAGCAAAAAATGTTTCTCCCCTGTTTCCAACGCTCTGAATGGCCCGTTGTAAGGCGGTCGCAAACCTGGTCATTGAGCATCATGTCTAACAAAAACAAACTCCGCATTCTTTAAAGCCCTTGGCACAAAAACGCGTGGAAAACTGTAATGAACTGGGCCAGGAAGGGTGTTTGATCCTATGCCGCTCTGCAACAGCTGGGAGGGGCAATTTGGTGCAGGGTTGTCAGGAAGGAATTCCCCCGGCAAACGGAGGGGTTGAGCAAAAACTAATTCAGCTGGAGAGGCTTGCAAATCCTCCTTAGGTGCAGAACGCAACCCCAATAAAACCCATGGAAGTTTATCCACCCAATTTGTATCCGTGAGAGACGCTCTGAGGGCTGCTTTCAATGACCTATAAAAGCGTTTGCACAAACCGTTAGCCTGGGGGTTATACGCAGTAGTGCGGTGGATCTTCACCCCCAGGCTGTGGGCCATGGATGACCAGAGTTTGGAAACGAATTGGGGACCTCTGTCGGACGTTATGTCTGACGGAACTCCAAAATGCGCGACCCAAGCCACTAAAAACGCGCGTGCAACGTCTGCTGCCGTAGTTGATGCCAGAGGAACCACTTCTGGCCAACGCGTGGTGCGATCTACCATCGTCAAAAGGTGTGTGCACCCCTGCGACAACGGAAGGGGGCCCACCAAGTTGACATGCACATGATCGAAACGCTTAGCCGGGATGTGAAAAGGCTCCAAAGGGGCTCTAGTGTGCTTGTGTATTTTGGCTCGCTGACATGCTACGCAGGCTGCTGCCCATTCTTTGACCTGTTTACGCAACCCCGGCCAAACAAATTTCTCCCCACCATCTTAATTGATGCGCGCACCCCCGGGTGCGCCAGAGAATGGATTGAGTCAAAAACGCGGCGGCGCCATGCAGCTGGAACCATGGGGCGAGGCCGCCCGGTGGAGACATCGCAGATTAGAGGGGGCATACCTATCTGCTTCACCCTGTGCTCCAGCCTTAACCCTGTTGGTCCAGACTGGAGCACACGCACATCCGCGTCGCTAACCTGCTCCGCGGCCATGGCTGCGTAATCTAAACCCACGCGGACCGGGGCTGTGAGCGCTTCCGCGCCACAACCCTGGCCCGCAGCCATGGCTGCCGAGCCTGCCCTCACGGGGCTTGGCGCTGCTACTGCACGTAAAAGACAGTCTGCCACTACATTATGTTTGCCCGCGACATGCTGAATATCGGTGGTGAGCTCCGATATCGCGGACAGCTGTCTTTGCTGCCGGCCTGACCAAGGCTCTGAAATCTTGGCCATCGCAAACGTTAGCGGCTTATGGTCCACAAACGCGGTGAAACGGTGCCCCACCAGCCAGAACTGGAAATGGCGGATGGCCAAATGCAGGGCCAACAGCTCCCTGTCGAACACGCTGTATTTCTGCTCGTTATTGCGCAAGGTTTTGCTGAAAAACGCGAGAGTTTGCCAGCTCCCTGCCACAAACTGTTCATCGACCGCCCCCACCGCTAAATCAGAAGCATCCGTGGTGAGCGCCATACGTGCCGTTGGCACCGGGTGTGCCAACAAAACGGCGTTCGCCAGGGCTGATTTGACCTGGGAGAATGCGCGCTCCCGCTCCGGGGACCATTCGATCTTATTTGCAGGTTTTTGTTTTTTAAGTGCCGCGTACAATGGTTGCATGAGCTGTGCTGCGCTTGGGAGGAAGCGGTTATAAAAATTAACCATTCCCAAAAATTCTTGCAATGCTTTGACCGTCTGAGGTTGGGGAAAATCCGTTATTGCGCGTACTTTATCGGGCAGAGGGACCGCTCCTTCTGGTGAAATGCGGTGCCCCAAAAAATCGATTTGCACCACCCCAAACTGGCACTTCGCTGGGTTAATTATTAACCCGTGCTCTGCCAGCCTCCGAAAAACCGCTGTGAGATGGCTTTCGTGTTTGTCTTCGGACGTGCTGGCTACCAAAATATCATCCAAGTAGACGAACATGAAAGGCAGGTTGCATAAAACTGCATCCATCATGCGCTGGAATGTCTGCGCAGCCCCATTGAGTCCAAACGGCATACGCAAAAACTCGAAAAGCCCAAAAGGAGTTATTACCGCTGTTTTGGGTATGTCCTGAGCGCGGACTGGGACTTGATGGTACCTGTGCACCAAATCTATTTTAGAAAAAATGCACGCCCCCGCTAAATGCACCGAAAAATCCTGGATGTGCGGAATCGGGTAGCGGTCGTGTGCTGAAGCGTTATTCAACCTGCGGAAATCACCGCAAGGCCGCCACGAGCCATCAGCCTTGGGTATATCCAAGGCTGATGATATCCATAGCCATATGCAGCCTATATGCAGTGGTGAAGCCCAGGGGCTGTTAGAGCGTCTAATGATGCCCAGTTTTTCCAGGTTGGCAAATTCCTCGCGCGCTATGGCCAGTTTAGCTGGGTCCAAGCGCCGAGCTTTTGCAAAAACGGGGGGCCCGGTGGTCCGGTGCCGTCTCCGGGCGTTGCGCTCAGCTCCGCTGCCGCCGTCATGGCCGTGTGCCATCTATGTGCGTCGACGAGTCGCTGTGCCTCCTGGCCCAGCTCATGGTAATCTCGGTTGGTCAGCAGCTGTGAGCTGGCCAGGGTGACTCTCACCGCTGATGGCAGTGTCCTAAGGAAAAGGGCGAAGATAAAGCCGTCATCATCATCGCCCCTCAGACTCAGCATCCTCGCCATCAGGTCCGCGGGCCTGTCTGCTTCGCCTTCAGTCAACACCAGGAGCTTCTCTGCTCGTTCTCCCAGCGAGGGGGTGAAAGCACAGATGAGAGCGGCTTTCAATGCGCCGTACTTGTCGTCGTCTGGTGGGTGGTTAGTCAGGCTCTCCACCCACTGTGCTGTGAGGCTGTCCAGCTTTGCGACTACATGGTAGAATTTCGTTGCATCTGCTGAAATTCCCCGAAGATGGAACTGCGCCTCGACAGTGTTGAACCAGGAGCACGGGCTGTGCTGCCAGAAATCGGGCAGCTGGACTGCGGTAGCTGCGTTAGCCTGGCTGGCTCCTGATGAGTCCGGTGCGTGAAGGTCGTCACTGGCCATAACTTGTCGTAGGGTCACCAGTGTAGAGAATGCGTTCAAGGATGAGGCTGAGTTTATTTCTCAGGTTCAGCTTTATTAAGTGAACACATGCGTTATCAATCTCTAGGCAAGGAAAGAGACTGAGCAATCAAATACCACACTCATACTCTGCTGGAGCCACGAACCTAAGTCACATGATGCTTTAGCAAACATATAATCACATGGTACATAATCTCAGTCACAATGCACTCTTTGATGTTTCACTATTGTCTCTTATCCCTCGATGGTCCGGGAATCCTTCTGGGGTATCTTCTCCGAGACAAAGGCCGAAACTCACACCTACTCGTCATCTCCTGTAGATCTCTGCGGGCCCAGACCTCTTTTGTTCCACGAGACGTGAAGCCCCCAATACACATACAGTCATACATTTGTGGGGAAATATGAACTCAATATATGTGCCACAATGTGTTGTTTACCTGTCAAAATACATTGGTGTCAAAACGTCGCCATTCTGAGCAGATCCTGTTTGGACTCTACAATGAAATACACACAAATTAAGTACATGCACAGCACGAAAGTGCAACATGTAAATAAAAAAATAATAAAATAAACTTTTTAACCAGGATTACAACTAGCTTATTTCATCAGATATTGTCAACACAAGAAAACAACATACAAGGTCGGACATAGCATTAAGCTAGGTCATCGTTTAAACACAATTAAGTTTTCATCTGTCCTAAGTGAACTTTCCACTGTTGGAAAAAATAACATAAAGCATGAATATCACATCACTCACCATCCTGTATATCACAATATCACGGCTTCAACTGCTGAAGTTGGGTGCGTCGCGGCTGTACATTCAATTCAATTCGGGTGGCTGGGTCTAATTCCCGGTGCGTCTCCGTGTATTTTCTGGTGCGTCTGTTTGTGCGCACCACTGCAAGCTCAGTCTGCTTCCCTCTGCATTCTCTCATCAGCTGAAACGCACAGGAAACTCTGCTGGAGTAGATTAGATTAGATTTCTGTTAAGCCATTCTATCGTTGTGGTTTATAATATCACTTGTTCGCGGGCTCACTGACGAAAAATTGCAAATGGTGACCAGCAAGCGATTCTTGAAAGTCAGCGTAACGCCCACTCTCATGACGCTACGCCCAGACCAATGAATGGCCAGCAGTGGCGTGATGAAACCGTGCCGGTACCCTTTGGACCTACTTTTAACGGTGCCGATAAAAGTGGAACAGTTCCGAAATAATGAACTGTGAGGCCATTGGGTGCCAAAAGGAAAAGCGGACAATGGAAGCCGAACTGTGCTAAAGGAGGCCAAACGAGGCCAGACAGTTCCAAATGGAAAAACGCCTTAGTTTGGGTCCTCTATTGGGTCCTCTTCATCTGAAATGTCAGATGCTGAGTCATCAGTCATCGTAATCTCTCCCATCTCAATACCTATTGTCCTCATCTGTTTACCCTCTGCATCCAGTCTGTGATGTTAATTGCAGCGTCTACAGTGTTACTTATAACCGTGGTGAAATTCCAAGGGGACAGCTTTGAGAAATGCTTGGGGTCATTTTTGACCCCACGTATGGAATAGTGTGGTACTGATACAAAAAATGCAATTATTTAAAAAATATAACAATTAGATACAAATCCAAATGGCCTCATGTCAAAGACAACCTATTTGAGGAATACATGGAAGATTAAATGATAAAAAAATTAAAATTACAAAGATATTGCAAAAAAAACAAAAAAAAACAACTGCAGGGGTCATTGTTACCCCACTTACACATCTAAGGGTTAAGATTTACTCAAAATGTAATTTACTCAGTAAAGTCTGTAAATATGAGTAAATGTTGGACTTATAAAGTTTTCATAGAACTGTTCCCATCTGATATTTTCACTGTGTAGCAGACAGGAGGTCTGAAGAAGGGTAGCTGGTTTTATTTCCGCTCTTGGTACGTCTGCTCACCTCAGCCAGGAGTGTTCTTGTTGGACTGACAAGAAGTTAAATAGGCAAACATGACAGACAAAAATCATGAACATTTGCAGCAATGGAACACACTGAAATATGGGCTGTAAGCTGTTGACATTTTTTTGTTTGTTTTGTTTGATTGTCAACTGCTGTATAGCCATGTGCTGATTATGATTCATAAGGTAGATAAGGAACCAAGTCATTATTGATTCTTGGGATAACAAGTGGTGAGATGAGTCAGTCCTCTAACTGACTGTTGATGGTTTAGGGAGATAGTGAGAGAAATTTGAAAAATAAAAGTGGAAAGAATTTGCAACATGCAAGTACAAGATACTGATTATTACTGCTGACAGCAGATGGAATACAAATAGATTATAGACAGATTATATTAGCAGCCATCACTGAAAAATATTTTTGTAAAACAATTTAGTAAAGCATAAAAAATATGAGATGCCAAAATATGTGCAGTGGGTATAAAATATCTAAATACTCTTATTACACAGCCATGTTTGTGGTGTGTTTAAAAAAAAAAAGATACCAAGGCAATATTTCAGAACTTTTTCACCTTTGATATGACCTATAACCTGTACAATTCAGTTCAAATAAAACTTTATTGATGTAAAATAGAAATTAATTAATAATGGATTGGATTTATAGTGCTTTTCAGGACACTCAAAGCACTTTACAATAAATCCATTATTAATTCTCACCACAGACAAACACTGATAGTGGTAAGGTACCTCTGTACCTCTGTACAGCTACCCTGGGGCAGATTGATGGAAACATGGCTGCCAATCCCCCCCCAACAGCCTCTCCGACCACCACCAAACATTTATTGACACTGGAGGTAAGGTGGTAAAATGTCTTGACGAAGCACACAACGGCAGATGGCTGGGGAAGGGACGGGGAGCAGGATTCAAACAGCCAACCGCCCCATTATTGGATGACCTGGCAGTAGCTCAGGAGAAAGAACTGCACTGAGAAGATGCAGTCCTATGATGATGCATCCCTAGATGCAGTCCTAAGATGCAGAGTAGCTCTTAGGAGCTACTCTGCATTTAAACAGCTCTGAGTAGCTCCTAAGATACAATGCACAGTGACGTACTGTATGTCCATATTGGCTTCATGGGCTCATTATTTTGAGAGCTTGTCTTTTGACCAAAGGTGTAGCCATAGGTGCTCCTCCAAAGGCTGACCAGGTTGGATGACCGTACCTTTATTTATTGTCTAGCTAGGGTGCGAACACATAGAAGGTGATGTTTCACCAGCACCTCATGTGGCATGGGTATAAAGTAATGTTACATAATTGTGCACACCCTTTAATCAATTAAGAACTGGCTGTGTTCACTTTTAATACATTCAAGCTAAGGATGCAAAGCTTTTTAATGCCTGATCCAGTTTTTTTTTAAACATGACACTCCCCTCAAAATCAATTTTTTTTTGTTGATAACATGTCTGTAACATGTTTCTTGTTACTTTCAAGATATATCAAGAGCAAAATCAGTCCCAAGTCTGTGCTTTTCTGCTGTGAATCTCAAGTTAAGCTCCACCCCCCCCCCCCCCAAAAAAAAGGCAACTTTGGACAAAGCATTTCTAGCTATGTAAGCATTTGTGCTTAGCCTGATTATAACATTAACCAATCAGGCTAAGCACTGGGCATGGCTAAACACCTGCGTTCACTTCCTCAAGGGAAGAGGGAGGAGCCGACGTAGCTCCACAGATTGAGGCCCCCAGTCTACCTACCACTGACCATGCTGACAGTCAGCATTCTTTCCCGGGGACAGTGCGAAACCGGCCGCCCGTAGTTTTCCACCGCTGGGGCTATCGTATTCTGGAACACTGTAGCGCACGTGGGGCGCAGTCAGTTCAGAGAACAGAGTCCACTGGCTGCTATGCCTGCATGTGCTGGGTCCCGGAGGCACCCATGGAGGAGTGGGACGCACACAGTTGGAAGGCTGAACAAGAGAGAAAAGTCTGCTCTTAGGGGGATGAAGGCACCAAGACTGCCACCCATTCATTTTGCATTCGTTTGACTCAGCTTGGTGAAGGGATTTTCGGGGGGGGGGGACATAAACCCCTCCCAGGCACTCCATTCCATCCATGAGCTATCCAGCAGGCACCTGTCACCCCCCCACGTGGACCTGCCAAGAGCCAGCTGGCTTTGGCAGGGGTCGGCGGCGTGTACGTGTACAGCTAAATCACTCCAATATTTTGACTAGCCATTGTTTAGCAAAGCAGTCTTTGATGTTCTCAGGTCAGAGGACAGTGGAGGGCTAACCTTGCAGCATCTGCTACTGGTGGGTGGGAGTATGGGTGGAGCTAATTAGAATATTCATAGATCCGCACATACTTACAGTGGATATAAAAAGTCACACAACTCTGTTCCAATGCCAGGTTTTTGTGATGTAAAAAAAGGAGACCGGTATAAATAATTTAAAAACTTTTCTCACCATTACTGTGATGTATAACTTGTGCAATCCAATTGAAAAACAAACTGAAATCTTTTAAGGGGAAATAAAAAAAAAATAAAAAACTTTCAATAACCTGGTTGCATAAATATGCACAGCCTTAAACTAATACCTTATTGCAGCACCTTTGGCTTTTATTACAGCACTCAGTCTTTTTGGGTAGGAGTCTATCAGCATGGCACATCTTGATGTGGCAATATTTGCCCACTCTTCTTTGAAAAATGTTCCAAATCTGTCGGATTGTGAGGGCATCTCCTGTGCACAGCCCTCTTCAGATCACCCCAAAGATGTTTGATCGGATTCAGGTCTGGACTCTGGCTGAGCCATTCCAAAACTTTAATCTTCTTCTGGTGAAGCCATTCTTTTATTGATTTGGATGTGTGGTTTGGGTCATTGTTGTGCTGAAAGATAAGATAAGATAAGATAAGATAAGATAAGCCTTTATTAGTCCCACAACAGGGAAATTCCAGGATTGCAACAGCACAGGGATAGCAACACTCAGAGCAACAATCAGAAGGCAAGAAAAAAACAAGCAAGCAAGAGCAGCTAATATACATATGTACGTATTACTATAAAATATATATATATACACACACACACAGACACAGTGCAGAGCATTGTAGCTGGATGGAATAAATATATGAATATATGAACACACAGTGCAGAGCATTGTAGCTAGATGGAATAAATATGTAAATATATAAACACCCACAGTACGGAGCATTGCAGCTAGGTGGAATAAATATGCAAGTATACGTATAAACACACACAGTGCGGAGCAATGTAGCTAGATGGAATAATATGTAGATATATAAATATATAAACACACCCAGTGCTGAGCATTGTAGCTAGATGGAATAAATATGTAAATATATAAACACACACAGTGCAGAGCATTGTTGCTAGATGGAATGAAACAGCATAACCGTCTACTTAGTTATCCTACATGGTATGATTATGTGCCCATACATATTCTCACCCTCCATAGCGACCGGTATGTTCCTAGTTGTATGCCGGAGGGGACCATTGTGTAAGTCTATTGCATCTTTTGCATTCAAAAAACTATTAGTTTGTTACGTCTTTTTGCTATCTCTGCGAGCAGCCCTGCTTAGGTTGTACAGTCTGACAGCCGTTGGTAGGAAGGACCTACGAAACCTCTCGGTTGTGCACCTGGGATGATGTAGTCTGCTGCTAAATGAGCTTCTCAGTGCATTCAGTATGTCCTGCATAGGGTGGAACTCGGACTCCAGCAGAGATGACAGTTTAGCCACTGTCCTTCTCTCTCCTATCTCCTCCATCGGATCAAGGCGCTGCCCCAGGACAGAGCTAGCTTTCTTAATCAGTTTGTTCAGTCTCTTCCTATCGGCTGCAGTAATGCCACTGCCCCAGCAGACCACTCCAAAAGTGATGGCTGATGCCACCACCGTGTCATAGAATGACTTCAGCAGCGCCCCTTGTACACCAAAAGACCTGAGTCTCCTCAGCAGGAACAGCCTGCGCTGTCCCTTCTTGTAGAGTGCATCAGTATTGTGTGACCAGTCTAGTTTATTGTTCAGATGAATACCCAGGTACTTATAGGATGTCACCATCTCGATGTCTGTTCCCTGTATATTTACTGGTACTGTGAGGGGCTGCCCATGCCTGCGGCAGTCCACCACCAGCTCCTTAGTTTTCCTCGCGTTGATCTGGAGGCAGTTCCGATGGCACCAGTCCACGAAGTCCTGGATAAGCCCTCTGTACTCAGCTTCATCTCCATTGGAGATGAGGCCAACGATCGCAGAGTCATCAGAGAACTTCTGTAGATGGCAGTGTGTTGTGTTGTGTGAGAAGTCCGCAGTATAAAGAGTGAACAGGAAGGGAGCCAGCACCGTTCCCTGGGGGGGCCCCCGTGCTACTGATGATCGTGTCGGAAACACAGTCCCGGGTTCTCACAAACTGAGGCCTCTCACAACTGAGATGAAGTTCCTCTTCATCTTCAGCTTTCTAGCAGAAGCCTGAAGGTTTTGTGCCAATACTGATTGGTATTTGGTGTTTATAATTCCCTCCACCTTGACTAAGGCCCCAGTTTCAGCTGAAGAAAACAGCCCCAAAGCATGATGCTGCCACCACCATACTTCACTGTAGTTATGGTGTTAATAATAATAAGTTTATTTATAGACCACTTTTCACAGACAGAGTCACAAAGTGCTTAACATGATAAAAACCAAAATAAAAACACAGGCACATAAAACAGTAAAAAAACAAAACAAAAAAACAAACAAAGTATACAGTAAAAGCACATAAAAATACAATCAACACATAGTTAATTAAAAGGCCAGGCTAAAAAGGTAGGCCAAAAACAGGAGTGATATGACAGAATCTACTGGACCTGGTTAGTAATCTTGCAGCAGCGTTCTGGACTAACTGTAGGCGGTGTAAAGAGGATTTGCTAAGACATGTGAAAAGAGCATTACAGTAGTCCAAACATGAAGAAACAAAGGTATGAATAATGATTTCTAACTGACTGTAGGAAACCAATGACCTAATTTTGGATATATTCCTAAGGTGGAAAAAAACAACTCCGGGTCAGAGATTTCACATGCTGATCAAAACTCATTGATTGATTGAAAATGACACCAAGATTTTTTAGATTAGACCATACATTAGAGCTTAATGAACCAATGCTATTAACCATCTTAGGAATTAGATTATCAGGTGCTATAATAAGGACTTCAGTTTTATCAGCATTAAGTTGCAAAAAGTTACCAGACATCCAGTCCTTAATTGCAGACAATCATGAACAATTTTTAAATTGTCAACATGGTCAGGCTTAAAAGAGAAAAGTAGCTGTAAATCATCAGCGTAGCAGTGATAAGACACACCTTTAAATTTGCTGATGATAGAACCAAGTAGCAGCATATATAGGGCAAATAAAAGTGGACCCAGAATAGAACCCTGAGGCACCCCACAGGTTAAAGGAGCAGAGTCAGATGAATAAGAGCCAACAGCCACGGAAAGACTCCTACCAGAAAGGTAGGAGAAAAACCAATTCAGAGCTTTTCCAGAAATACCTACCCAATCTCTAAGCCTTTGTAACAAAATACAATGATCAATAGTATGTAGCTGCAGTAAGATCTAATAACACTAAAACAGAGCGTTTGCCAGAGTCTGATGACATTAAAATATCATTTGACACCCTGAGAAGAGCGGTCTCTGTCGAGTGTTTCTGACGAAAACCTGACTGAAATTTGTCAAAAATATTGTGTTCAATCAGAAAGTCAGTAAGCTGCTTGGCAACAACTTTTTCTAAAAGCTTAGAAATAAAAGGAAGCTTAGAAATTGCCCTGAAGTTTTTAAAAACAGATGGATCAAGGTTAGGTTTTTTTTAAAAGTGGCTGCACAAAATCAAATCGTCGGCCTCCGTTGGTCTACGATGACCATGGAAGAGAATCCTAAACGTCTACTCTGCTGGAACAGCACCGCCTGTGGCCGAACAGGCCAATGCGCAAATGACAGTCCCTGTCACACAGGTCACACTTGTGGGTGGTCTCCGTGCTGCTGGGTCTGTGGCGGTTCTTCCTGCGGGTCCTTTTTTCATCTGCTGCAGCAGTCAGTCTCTCTTCACCCGCCTTGAGCTGTCTGGTCAGGGTGCCTCTCCATTTGGAGCGGTCCGTTGCAAGGTCCTCCCAGTGCTCTGTGTTGATATCCAGGGCCTTCATGTCTCTCTTGCAGACGTCTCTAAAGCGCAGCTGTGGGCGGCCAATGTCTCTCCTGCCAGTTGCCAGTTCTCCATAGAGGACGTCTTTGGGGATTCTGCCATCCTCCATACGGTGAACGTGGCCTAGCCAGCGGAGCCTGCGCTGCCTGAGTAGAGTGAACATGGAGGGAAGGCCGGCGCGGGACAGAACTTCTGTGTTGGGCACTTTGTCCTGCCAGGATATGTCCAGGATGTGGCGAATGCAGCGCAAGTGGAAGGAGTTCAGTCTCTTTTCCTGCCGGGCGTATGTTGTCCACGTCTCACTCCCATAGAGCAGTGTGCTGATGACGCAGGCGTTGTACACTGCCATCTTCGTCTTGACAGAGAGTTTGGGATTCTCCCACACTCGTGTGGTGAGGCAAGCGAGTGTGAAGGCTGATTTCCCAATCCTCTTGTTGATCTCTGTATCAAGGGAGAGGTTGTTGCTGATCGTGGACCCCAGGTACGTGAACTGATTCACGACCTCCAACTTGTAGTCATCAATGGTGATGGTTGGTGGTGCTTCCGTGCCTTGCGCCAAGACGTTAGTCTTCTTCAGGCTGATGGTAAGCCCGAAGTCCTTGCATGCCTGGGAGAAGCGGTCCATCAGGGTCTGAAGCTCCTGCTGTGTGTGGGTTGCGACTGCAGCGTCATCTGCGAACAGCATGTCTCTGATTAGAGCCTCGCGTACTTTGGTTCTGGCTTTCAGGCGGGCAAGGTTGAAAAGCCTGCCGTCAGATCTTGTGTGCAGGTAGATTCCCTCTGTTGCTGTGCTGAAGGCATGCCTCAGGAGCATAGCAAAGAAAATCCCAAAGAGGGTTGGCGCAAGTACACAGCCCTGTTTCACTCTGCTGCGTATGTTGAATGGCTCTGAGACGTTGCCATCATGTTGCACTATCCCCTGCATGTTGGTGTGAAACGATTCGATGAGGCTTTGCAACTTTGGTGGGCATCCTATCTTTGGCAGGATCTTGAAAAGGCCCTCTCTGCTGACCAGATCGAACGCTTTGGTCAGGTCGATGAAGGCGACGTACAGAGGCATGTTCTGTTCTCTGCATTTCTCCTGGAGTTGGCGGATGGAGAATATCATGTCTACCGTCGATCGCTCAGCGCGGAAGCCACACTGAGACTCGGGGTAGACACGTTCGGCAAGCTTCTGTAGACAAACGAGAACAACTCGTGCGCAGACTTTGCCAACAACGCTGAGGAGGGAAATGCCCCTGTAGTTGTTGCAGTTGCTTCTCTCCCCTTTGTTTTTGTAGAGGGTGATGATCTTGGCGTCCCTCATGTCCTGTGGTACGGCACCTTCCTTCCAGCACTGGCAGAGGACGTCATGCAATGGCAGCAGTAGGGCGGTCTTGCAGTGCTTGATCAGGTCAGGGGGTATGCCGTCGTTGCCGGGTGCCTTGCCAGCGGCCAAGCTATCAATGGCCTTACTGAGTTCGTCGATGGTTGGTTCGGCGTCAAGTTCGTCCATGGATGGCAGGCAGTCGATGGCATCAAGGGCTGACGGTGTCACGGTGTTCTGTCTAGAGTAGAGGTCGGAGTAGTGTTCCACCCATCTCTCCATCTGCTTGTTCTTCTCTGTGATCATCTCCCCAGTGGAAGATTTGAGGGGGGCCATCTTGCTCTGAGCCAAACCAAGTGCTTTCTTGATGCCATCGTACATACCACGGATGTTCCCTGTTATGGCAGCGGTTTGAATGTCTTGGCTGAGCTGAGTCCAGTACTCGTTGGCACAGCGCCGAGCAGTCTGCTGAACTTTGCTTCTCGCAGCCCTGAGAATCTGGAGATTCTTCTCGTTTGGGTTCTTCTTGTACTCAGAAAGTGCTGAGCGCTTGGCTTCAATGACGGGGGTCATCTCGGTCAACTTGGCATCAAACCAGTCCTGTGACTTCGAGGTCTTCCTCCCAAAGGTAGCCAAGGCTGTGCGGTAGATAGTGTTTCGCAGCTCTTCCCACTTCTGCTTTGCAGATTCTCCTCCTTGTGGTACACCAAGTTCCTTCTCAAAGGTGGAGGCAAACTGCTCAAGAAGTTCTGGTTGGGCCATCTTGCTGGTGTCAATCCATGCCTTTCCAGGTTGTCTAGCACGATGGAATTTCTTCAGCTGCAGCTTGACCTTGCAACACACCAATGAATGGTCTGTGTCGCAATCTGCACTCTGGAACAAACGGGTGATTAGCACGTTCTTCAGTGAGGTGCGCCTGGTCAGGATCAAGTCTAGCTGGTGCCAGTGCTTTGAGCGCGGATGTCGCCAGGAAACCTTGTGTTGGGGCTTGGTCTTGAAGAACGAGTTTGTGATGCACAGATCGTGATATGTGCAGAACTCGAGCAGCCGCTGTCCGTTGTCGTTCATTCTGCCCACGCCAAAAGGTCCAAGACAGGAGGGCCAGGAGTCGTGGTCAGCACCCACTCTGGCATTGAAGTCTCCAAGGAGAATGAGTTGTTCAGAGTTGTGGATGATCCTGACAGTTGTTGTGAGATTCTCGTAGAACTCGTCTTTTGCCTCTGGTGTGGCTGTCTGTGTTGGGGCATACACACTGACGAGGGTGACTGGGCCTTGAATGGTGTTCAGGCGGAGGGTGAGGAGTCGTGCAGAGCCAGTGCTGCCCGGTTCCACCATCTTCAGCAAAGTGTTCTTCACTGCGAAGCCCACTCCGTGTTCCCTGTGTTCGTCACTGCCCTTTCCCTGCCAGTAGAACGTGTAGTCCTTCTCTCTCAGTGTGCCTGCATCAGCTAACCGTGTTTCCTGGAGAGTGGCGATATCCACTCCCAGTCTCTTCAGCTCATTATTGATGATGGCAGTCTTCCTGGTGTCGTTGATGTCCTTGAGGTTAGCAGCGAGTCCTGTCATCATAGTGCAGACGTTCCAAGTTCCCAGTTTTAGAGTTGGTCTCTTTTGTTTTATTGTCTTGCCTGGTGCGAAGGTTCTCAGCCTGCTGTTTGGATTTCTCCTTATCCCCATGCACCCAATGAGGAAAGCAAGCTGTGGCGGGACAACACCTTATTGGCTGGGGGCTGCCCAGCTTGAGACGGGCGGTAGCTTTCCAGTGAGATCTGATGATCCCTCCCACCGTCGGGAACAACCCCTGGTGCCACGCTCTACGCCAATTGAGCAGTGGCTTATAACCGGTAACTGTCATTCCCCGTGTTTTGTCTACGCCAAAGGCGAAGCTGGAGTGTCCTCTCCAGTGATCCGGTGTTCTACCTTCCAGCGTTGGGCGTTGGTAGGATTCAAGCCTGGGCAGGAAGATATGGAGGACAAGATGTTGCCCATGCAGCATGTCCCCCCTCTCCACGTCACTGATGAATCCAAAGGAACAGCAGGGCTGCTACAGTTTGGCACCAGCGCCGTTGCAGGAGCTGCCAGAATGATGTTGAGCACAACATAGAACTGCCTTAGGGGCTCCGACTCCGGATTTTTCCTCAGGGTTGACTCCCGAAGCCTTTCCCGTGACCGGGTATGCCGCAAGGCAGCAGAGGTTTGAAATCAGGGTTTACCTCCCCCTAGATGGGCTACCTTCCCAGGTTGACGAGCCACCATCTACCCGAAGCATCTGGTTTTAAGGCGCCAGAGATCCGCCCTCGCCCCTTCTCCTATTAGTAAAAGCAGTTCCGCCGGGCTTAGAGACTAAACCACACGGGCAGGCTAGGAGTTGGACTTAGTTGCCAGAGGCTTTTCGAGACGCACGCCATAAGGAGCATTTTATGAGCACTGGGAGCTTAACCCCAGTGCCGCTCCTGGCTATGACAACCTTGGAACCGGCTGCACAACTGCATGTTTAAAATACGAGGGTACACAACCAGATTCAAGTGAACTATTAATGATATTAACCAAAGATGTACCCACTGAGCCAATTACCTCTTTTAACATTGAGGAAGGCAAAATGTCTAAAGAGGATTTCACGGAACTCACCAACACTAACAAATCCTCAAAAGAAATTGGCGTAAAATCACTTAAAAAGGCCTGACTGTTAGGACAATCAAGGATTAGGGGAAAGGAATGAGTAAAACCAACCCTAACAGCAATGACCTTGTCAATAAAAAAGGAAAGAAACTTGTTACAGTCATTTATTGAATAAACAGGGGGACCAGAAATAACAGGATTAACTATACTATCTATTGTACTGAAGAGGATCTTTGGATTGTTACTATTGGAGGAGATGATGTTGGAAAAATAAGAAGTTCTTGCTATTTTAATCATATTGTTAAATTCAATTAACAGTTCCTTAAAGTAGAACTGAACTGAACGGCATTGAATGGCACTGGGTGATAGTACATACAATTATAAAGATAATTTATCATTGGCACCCCCTCCACAAATCCTGGAATCTTGGAGAAAATCGCGATTTTGAATTTCCCGCCCTGAAAAATCAGACAAATCCGCTGAAGTGCAGCCGGAGTTCCGCGTGACGTCACGAGTGTGACCCAGTCCTCATGTTTACCATTGCGAGCACGTCGACACTGGTTGTTTTTGGTGCATTTTGTCGTGATAGTCGACTACAAAACACTTCCAACACCTGGGAAAATCTGTTCAGTGGCCAAGGAAAGCTGTCATGGCGACGAAAGAAAAGAAAGGGGGAGGAAAAGCGACCGGGAAGCGATGCGTTTCTAGATATACAGTGATCCCTCACTTATCGCGTTTAATGGGGACCAGAACCGATCGCGAAAAGTGAAAAACCGCAAAGTAGCGTCACCCCCCCCCCCCAAGGGCGTCACAAGCACTATTTTGCACAAAAAGGCACAAGAGAACAGCGAAAAGTGCCACTAAGCAACACGAGCGATAAAGAACAATGAATGCGGTCTTCCTTCGCTGGGTAAAACGTCTCGGCCAATCAGCTTGCGAGATTCCCAAGCGGTGAAGAGGTGGGCGGAGAGGAGTGGAGCGGTGGTCAGAGAGGTAGATTTTGAGCTGTGCGGGCTCTCCGTGTTGATACCTGATGTTCTAATGACAAGGCAGGGAGACTACATTAGAACATCAGGTATCAACACGGAGAGCCCGCTCTCCCCGGCTCCCCAGCCCGCTCGGGAATCTCGCAAGCTGATTGGCCGAGACGTTTTACCTCGCAAGCTGATTGGCCGAGACGTTTTACCCAGCTTCGCTCCCTGCCGAGCGTCTATACCCAGCGAAGGAAGACCGCATTCATTGTTCTTTATCGCTCGTGTTGCTTAGTGGCACTTTTCGCTGTTGTCTTGTGCCTTTTTGTGCAAAATAGTGCTTGTGACACCCTTGGGGGGGGTGACGCTACTTCGCGGTTTTTCACTTTTCGTGGTCGGTTCTGGTCCCCATTAAACGCGATAAGTGAGGGATCACTGTAATAAGTTGGAAAAATGCTGATGGGTTTTTTTCCCTTTCTTTTTTATTATTAATTTTCCTTATCCTGACACCTCAAACATGCCAAAGTAAAGACTCAGCATTCAATAAGAGACTCTCCTCCCCATCACTGCTGCGGTCTGAGTCGGTGCCGGAATCCCCCGAAAATTCTGGCTCTATCTGTACGGTTTGATGCCTCCCTCGCTCTCTTCCTGTTCACTTGACACTCCTGCATCCTCCTCTGTCTTGTCAGCGTTCCTGAATGCCTCTTCACTCTGAAAACTCTGGTGTTCTTGACTGCTGGAACTGCTATCATCTGCCATTGTTGTTTTGATTAGGGTCACACTCGTGACGTCACGCAGCGTCGTCTGGACTACTTCCGGTTTGTTTGGCACTGCCAGCCAGAGGCAAAAGTTTATCGGCTTATAGCTTGGCCATCGCACGGCCTAAAAATTTCTTTTATGTGTTGAAAAATACAATAGGTAATAAGGAATTAATCTGCTATTCTACTTTTTTGGCAAAAAGGTGAGTTCAGTTCTACTTTAAGGTACAATCGATGCACCTCAAGTTTAGTGGACTTCCACAGTCTTTCCACCCTCCGACATTTACGTCTAAAACAACAGAAATCATTATTTAACCAGGGGGATAAATTAACAGCATGGACAGTCCTGGTTTTAAAGGGAGCAGCTACATCTAAGATGCTTGAACAGTGTGAGTTAAAAGAGCAGACCAAGCTCTCAGTGTCGTCATCAGAGGATAAAACCACATTGCTGTCAAAGGCAGCAGAAAATTTTACAGCTGAAAACTGGTCAATGACACGAGAGCATTTTACCCGCTTGCCAGTGTAACAGACTGATTTAACTGTTAAATTAAAAAGAACACAAAAATGGTCTGACACAAGAAGCTCCTTAGTCTGAACATTATTCACATTAAGACCAAGTGTAAAAACAAGATCAAGTGTGTTTCCTTTTATATGCATAGGACCAGATAGACGCAAAACAAAATTAAATGATTCAATCATACCTAAGAAATTAACTGCAAAACTGTCATTGGGATCGTTAATATGCAAATTAAAATCTCCAAGCAATAAAATCCACTCAAATTAATAAGAATTTTTAACTTCTATTAACAGTTAATCTTCTATTAATTATTAATAGAAGTTAGAAAATCACTAAACTCAGATAAAAAAAGAGGCATAAACTCCTGGAGGGTAGTAAATTAAAACACAATAAAATGGGTTTGAGGAGCCAATTTTGTTCTTTTGTTTTTTTGTGTTCTTTTGGTGATGAGCAGTGTTGTGTTTGTGCCAAATATACCTTTTGGAATTATGGCCAAAAAGTTCAACCTTGGTTTCATCGGACCATAACACATCTTCCCACATGCATTTGAAAGATTTCAAATGTGTTTCTGCAAAATGTAGCAGGGCTTGGATTTTTTTCTTGGTAAGATAAGGCTTCCATGTTGCCATCCTACACCATAGCCCGGACATATGAAGAAGACAAGTCTTTTATTTTTGCAAGTCTTTTATTTTTATTTTTCCCCTTAAAAGATGCCAGTTTGTTTTTCAACAGGGTTTTAAAGGCTATAGGTCACAATAATGATGGACAAAGTTTTGAAATGATTTATTTTGGTCTCATTTTTTTACATTGTGGGGGTGGCTGTGCTGCAGGTGTATAGTGGTTGACTACTGATCGAAGAGTCAGGGGTTCGATTCCTGCTCTGTCTGCAGTCTGCATGTTGAAGTGTCCTGGAGCAAGACACTGAACGCAGCTCCGCCGCCATCAGTGTGTGAATGTGTGTGAATAGGTGGATAGCAGGATCTGTAAAGTGCTTTAGTCAGAGATGAGAAAAAGCGCTATATAAGTTAACGCCATTTACCATTTTACATCACAAAAACCTGGCATTTGAAGAGCGGTGTGTAGATTTTTTATATCCACTGTATGTATTGCACAAAATAGTATATTGTGGCTTTTTACCCACAAAAAACTTTCATTGCCTTAGAATCGCTTGGAAAGAGCTATTAAATCTTGCACCTACTTAAGTATGCCCTGATCAATGAATATTGTAATTATCTCCACCCAGTCTCCCGCCCACCAGTGGCTGATGCTGCAAGGCCAGTCTCTTTGCTATGCAAAAAATATGGCTTCATTCCCCTAAAACTACGTGTCCACTTAGGCATGCGTTTTCACGCTTCCCATGAGGGGGCCTGACCAGGCGAGAGTCACAAGCCCAATATTCTGTAGCCACAAACTGCAAAGAGAACTGTCTGGTCAGAGAACTTCGGCTGGTTTTCAAGCAGTATTTTCGGCTACAAAAGTGTAGTTTGATGAGCTCGTTCTGTCTACCTCAACCCACCCTGCTCTCCCTTATATACAGAGCTTGCACGTGATTGGTTGCCACGACTCCTGGTGGGTGGGCTGCTAGTCTGTTCATGACGCTTCCGGATGTTAAAGTTTTGCCTATATCTTCAAAAGTAAAAAGCAAAACATTTTTCTGAAAATGGTTGAGGTGAGGGACAAATGTGTAGTTGCCAAATATGTGTTTTCTTTTCACTAACAACCACTATTTTAAAAGCTCCAGAAAGTGATCAGCTCCACAGGCCTGCTCCTCATTTGCGTATCATGGATCTGAGCGGGGTCAGTGGTAGGTAGAGGAATATTGGCCAAAGTGTCGTTTGTTACTGTGGGACCCTCGGTACAGTTTGAACTGGTCCTCTCAGCTCATCTTGCCGGCTCAGGGCCACATTCAAGCTGGGTTCCCCCCTCCTCTCCTCTCCTCCTCCCTCCTGAGGAGGAGAGGAGGAGAGGAGGCCTCAATCCTGCTGTTCCTCGGCTCCTCCCTCTTCCCCCAAGGTAGCCAAGAGTATCTGCCTGATTGGTTAAGCAGGAATTGCTAAGCAGGAATATTTATGTAGCTAGAAACAGTCTGTCCAAACTCACGTTTGACGGGAGTGTTTCCAAACTGGGAATTCACAGCAGAAAAACACAGACTTGGGACTGCGGTGAATTGCTCTGCATATGTCTTGTAAGTCACAAAAGACATGTTAGGGGACATGTTAACAGAAAAAACTTGATTTTTGCCAGAGTGTCACTTTAAGAAATGTTACAACTTACTGGTATTTTAGGAAGGAGAGGTGCTCTTGCAGAGAAACTATTATTGTTTTAATCTTTGTGGAGTCATGTTCTGGATGTGATTGCCACTCTGAGCATGACTGAAGGACTGGCACAGTTACAAACATGGAGCTCCTGCACTTCACCCTGGAGGGGTAAGATTGGCCAGACTGAGAATCATTTCCTCTATGAGCTGCTTCACCCGCTGCAAATGGGCAAAAACGTCCGACATGGCAGTGTACCACAGCACTGATTAATCTGGCAAAAACAGAAACAACAAAGACTGGCAGTCATTATGCTGTTCTGTCACCAGAGTTTGGGCAGATAGTTTGATACTCTGACTGAAGCAAGGCCAGACTTCATTTCTGAGATATAACAAAAAGTTTGTTTTCTAAGAGACAATCTGTTGCCAGAATGATAAAATCCACGAGTCTGTTTGGAGTCAAGGTTTATCATACAGGCTGGGTGTACCTGTCTGGACTCAGATGGACTGTTATGAAGCCCATTAAGTGGCCATTAAGCACCATGATGACTTTCAACATCAGGCATGCTCTGGGCGAATGATACTTTTTGCAAATCAAAATAATTCCCAGCATATCTCACAACTGTAATTATCCTACAATAATACCACAGATGTATTTCTGATTATTTTGCAAAGTTATTTCAGGTAGTATCACCTCCATGCGAGGAACAATTAACATCATATCAGCATTCATCATCTAGACGAAAGAGTTCTGACAGGGAGAAGCCAAAACGGTTCAGTCATATTTCAGAGGAAAACATAATTAGAAAGTAATCCCAGTCTAATCAGATTAATTGTGTTTATTTTGACAGAGGAGACTGTACTCTAATTAACATAACTTGTTTGCAAAGTATGGTGCCTGGTATGAAATTATAAAAAACAACAAATGACAAAGAAAGGTGCAAATTAAAATAACTTCATACAGCAGTAATTATTCATCTGTTCATCTGTCATCTGTTCATCTGTTCAGTTTGAATCATTTGCTGCTCATTATCCATCATACAGGATCACAATAATGACAACTTTGAGAACAACCTGCAACTGCCTAAAGCAATTTTGCTAAAGGAATACTGCTATAGGGATTACGGGTGGGACAAAAGATCGATTCAGTGATGGATCACGATACTGGAAGCTAATGACAATGCACCAATCCCTAAACACTCGGACACTCGGATGGTGACACTCGTCACCAGGTGCTTCTTGGCCTTCCTCTCTTCCGCTTAGTCGATAGAAGGGGGGTCGGCCTTGTAGCTTCCGTAGACTTACGGCTTTCACCACACGGAGTCATATGTCCTCTTGATGAGGACCCTTCCTCTTCCAGGGGCAGACCAAGTAGTCTCTTGGTCTGTTGTTGGTGTTTCTGTAGCATGCAAGGTTTTTACGGGGTGGGGTTGCTCGCCCCATACCCAACCCTCCTCCTTTCTCATCTGGGCTTGGGACCAGCCATGGCAGAGTTTGACATAAATAGGGTAACTGATAATTCCAAACATGAGCCAGCTGGGGGACAATCAGGGGCTAAACAGGAGCACATGAGGGAAAGTGGCTACAGGTGCAGAAAACATGAGGAACTGGGAACAAAAGGTAAACCAACATACACACAAGACCCCAAACTAGACAAAGGGCAAAAACAGGGGCAGTGAAACACAAAGACCACAATAATAGCAATAAAGACAAACATGACATAACAGACCGGGAGAACACAGAAGACAATAACAGAGGACCCACAGGAACACAGAAGGCAAATGAGGCAAATGATTATAATAAACCAAAACAGGGGAAAACACAGAGAACAAAAAATGAATATAGAGCGTGGGCATGATCCTAAGACCATGCCAAGATTATGACAGGCCCTATCTGAGGCTGATTCCAGATGCCCCTAAAAACACAAAAACACACCAAAAGTGCGGGAGGAGGATGACACAGGAATGGTGTGAAGAAACAAAACACAGGAATTTCACAAGTACAAAAAATCCAAAAAAATGTCCATCGGGTGGTCTCCCAAAGTCCATGGACCACTGGCCTATGCAGCATCATGGGTCAGGCAGCTGACCAGAGTCCAAGGGCCCCCAGACCATGAGACATGGGGGGTCAGGTGATCTACCCCAGTTCCTGGGCCACCTGGCCAGGGAGCACGGCGAGTCCTGTGACCTACCACAGTCCATAGGCCACCAGGCTAGGGAACGCAGATCTTCGGGGGGGAAGGGGGACCAAAATCCATGGCCCACCCAGCCAGGGAGCGATCACTGCCAGGAGGTGATGGCTGGGGAATGCAGAGCTCTGAGAACAGTAACAGGGGAGCACTGACCTCAACCACTGATAACAGAGGTGTGCCGACCTCTGGTGAGGATGGCGGAGGTGCACCGACCTCAGCAACAGATGATGGTAGAGCAGACTGCTCAGGCAACCACGGTGGAGCAGACTGCACAGACAACCACAGGGGACAGACTGTTACTGTGAACCAGGTGGAGTGGATTGCTCCAGCGAACCAGGTGGAGTGGACTGCTCCGTCAAACCAGGTGGAGCGGACTGCTCCGTCAAACCAGGTGGAACATTGATCACGGAGGTAGCTGGGGCTAAGGTGTAAGCTGACCTTGGGGACAGTTGGAGCAGAATCATGCATCTCGGAGACTGCCGGAGCTGCTGCGTGCACCTTGACTGGAGCTGGGGAGTGCACCATGGGAAAAACTGAAGCTGGAGTGTGCACCTCGGGGAGAACTGCAGCTGAACCATGCACCTCAGGGAGAACTGAAGCTGGAGCATGCACTTTGGGGAGAACTGAATCTGGAGCATGCACCTTGGGGAGAACTGAAGCTGGAACTGTAGTGTGCACCTCAGGGAAAACAAGTGTAGAATGGTGGTACTCCATCCCCACCTCAGACTGGGAGGAAGAAACACGGGTGGGTGACCGGTTCACAACACAACCACCGGCAGAGAAGCCCAGTGGAGAGAGCTCAGGAGCAGATGGGGGCTGCAACTGGGTCTCCCTTCCTGGAGCAAGAAAAGTCCTTTCCAATAAAGATAAAGAAGAAACAAAAAGGACTTGCCTTAACATTTGCTCCTCTGCTGGTGAGGATCCTGGTAGCTCTGCTGCTGGAGCGGCGACCCCTGCCATAGCTGCTGGAATGACCACCCCCTCAGGGGATGCTGGAGGGACAGCAGACAAGGCAGCTAGATGGATAGCAGGAAGTGAAGACACCACTGTGGCAGCAGGTGTGGAGGACTGACGAGGCAGCTGCTGTGGAGATCCCCAAACCATTCAGCATGGACGCCTCAGCGGAGGTGACGACCTCGAGCAGGAAAAAGAGATGAGGGTAGGTGACAGCACGCACACAGTGGTGACAGCAGAAGCAGGGGGATGCACTGAGGAGCTCATTTAGCGGTAGACTGTGTCATCCTAAATGCTCGAGGGAGAGGTTCCGCAGGTCCTTCCTACCTGCAGCTGTCAGACTTTATAATCTAACCAATGCTCCTCACAGAGGCCATATTAAACATCACAACTTTGCACAATAGAGATCGTCCCCTGCAATACACAACTAAGTCAGTTACAATTATTATTGAAAGTGGCAACAACACTGTTCATTCAAATGTGAAATATACTGTCTGGGTCCATAGTTACAGTATATATTGCCGGTAATTTAACGAACTGTAATGCTGTTGATGCCATTTAACTGCAATGCTCCTACATTGTGTATATAACTTGGTACATACTGCATATACAGTGGGGCTAAAAAGTATTGTCAGCCACCAGTTGTGCCAGTTCTCCCACTTAAAAGATGAGCGAGGTCTCCAATTTTCATCATAGGTATACCTCAACTATGACAGACAAAATGAGAAAAAAAAATCCAGAAAATCACATTGTCTAATTTTTAAAGAATTTATTTGCAAATTATGGTGGAAAATAAGTATTTGGTCAAAACAAACAAGCAAGATTTCTGGCTCTCACAGACCTGTAACTTCTTCAAGAGGCTCCTCTGTCCTCCACTCATTACCTGTATTAATGGAACCTGTTTGAACTTGTTGTCAGTATAAAAGACACCTGTCCACAACCTCAGTCAGACTCCAAACTCCACTATGGCCAAGACCAAAGAGCTGTCAAAGGACACCAGAAACAAAATTGTAGACCTGCACCAGGCTGGGAAGACTGAATGTGCAATAAGTAAGCAGCTTGGTGTGAAGAAATCAACTGTGGGAGCAATTATTAGAAAATGGAAGACATGATAATCTCCATTGATCTGGGGCTCCAGGCAAGATCTCACCCCGTGGGGTCAAAATGATCACGAGAACAGTGAGCAAAAATCCCAGAACCACACGGGGGGACCTAGTGAATGACCTGCAGAGAGCTGGGACCAAAGTAACAAAGGTCAGTAACAAACTACGCCGCCAGGGACTCAAATCCTGCAGTTCCAGACGTGTCCCCCTGCTTAAGCCAGTACATGTCCAGGCCCGTCTGAAGTTTGCTAGAGAGCATTTGGATGATCCAGAAGAGGACTGGGAGAATGTCATATGGTCAGATGAAACCAAAATAGAACTTTTTGGTAAAAACTCAACTTGTCGTGTTTGGAAGAGAAAAAATGCTGAGTTGCATCCAAAGAACACCATACCTACTGTGAAGCATGTGGGTGGAAACATCATGCTTTGGGGCTGTTTTTCTGCAAAGGGACCAGGACGACTGATCCATGTAAAGGAAAGAATGAATGGGGCCATGTATCGTGAGATTTTGAGTGAAAACCTCCTTCCATCAGCAAAGGCATTGAAGATGAAACATGGCTGGATCTTTCAGCATGACAATGATCCCAAACACACCGCCCGGGCAACAAAGGAGTGGCTTCGTAAGAATCATTTCAAGGTCCTGGAGTGGCCTAGCCAGTCTCCAGATCTCAACCCCACAGAAAATCTTTGGAGGGAGTTGAAAGTCCGTGTTGCCCAGCGGCAGCCCCAAAACATCACTGCTCTAGAAGAGATCTGCATGGAGGAATGGGCCAAAATACCAGCAACAGTGTGTGAAAACCTTGTGAAGACTTACAGAAAATGTTTGACCTCTGTCATTGCCAACAAAGGGTATATAACAAAGTATTGAGATGAACTTTTGTTATTGACCAAATACTTATTTTTCACCATAATTTGCAAATAAATTCTTTAAAAATCAGATAATGTGATTTTCTGGATTTTTTTTTCTCATTTTGTCTCTCATAGTTGAGGTATACCTATGATGAAAACTGGAGACCTCTCTCATCTTTTAAGTGGGAGAACTTGCACAATTGATGGCTGACTAAATACTTTTTTGCCCCACTGTATGTATATTTATTTACTGTTTTGGCTAACCAAGCTTATTATCGTAAGCTTATTATCTAAAACTGAAGTCTTAGTCATTGGTCTTGAAGCTCAGAAAGAGAAAATTTTACCAAAATTGCATAGTCTGTCTTTTACCCGATCTCAATATGTTAAGAACTTGGGCGTCATTTGAGATTCTGAGCTTGGTTTTACTCCACACATTAAAAATTCTACCACCTAAGGATTCTACCACCTAAAGAACATAGCCAGAGTTTGCCCTCTTCTCTCTTGAGCAAACACTAACTAACTAACTAACTAACCTGCACTTATATTGCGCTTTTCTAGTCACAAAGACCACTCAAAGCGCTTTCATTAATACTAACCCTCTATTCTAAGGGCCTATAGGAAACAGATATCTAGGGACAATTTAGAACAGCCAATTAACCTAACATGCATGTTTTTTTGGCATGTGGGAGGAAACCGGAGAAATCCCGGAGTAAACCCACGCAACACGGGGAGAACATGCAAACTCCGCACAGATCACTGTTGGTCGGGGGCTGGGATCGAACCCACGATCCCACGATCCCCACAATCCCCCGGCCAAGGGTAAACTGTGCTGCCGCAGTGCTAACCACTGCGCCACCGTGCAGCGCAGAGATACTGATGTATGCTTTTATCACCAGTCGTATTGATTACTTCAATGCCCTGCTCTATGGTCTTCCCCAAAAGACAATTTCAAATTATTACAGAATTCAGCTGCATGTGTTCTGATGTAGACCAGATGGCAGGCTCACATCACACCAGTATTAAAGTCATTGCATTGGCTCCCCGTGTCTTTCAGGATTGATTTTATACAATAAAATGTATATATATACATTACATTATATATATATATATATATATATATATATATATATACACACACACACACACACATTATATATATATATATATATATATATATATATATATATATATATATATATATATATATATATATATATATATATATATATATATATATATATATATATATATATATATATATATATATAATGTGTGTATATATATATATACAGTCTTGGGCCTTCTTATTTATTGGAAATAAAAAAGTAGTTTTGACATATGAGCCCCCATGGCCTTTGAGGTCCTCTCGTACTGGCTTTTTAATTATCCCTACTGTCAGAACACCACCCACGGTGAGGCGGCTTTAAGTTACTATGGCCCACATCTGTGGAACAGCCTGCCAGAGAACATCAGGGCTGCCGAGAGTGTTCATGTTTTTTAAAAGCAGGCTCAAGACCTACTAATTTAACATAGCTTTTGATTAGTTTCCTATTTTAATTGTCTTATTTTATGATTTTAAACCTACTTTATGATGTTTTGGTCACAGTTATTTATTTTACAACTAATTATCAATACTTTTGAATTTATGTCTGTTTGTATTTGTGTTGTTGCATTCTTTTAGTTATCTTGACTGTCTAGCCTGCATCTAATTATCAGTGATTGTTTTATTTTTTATCATCCTGTCCAAGCTCCAGCGTTTCCTCATGAGGAGCCCTCCCACAAGGAATTGTGTCTGTTTTCTGGCTTCAGGGTACTGACCTGTGGTTGCCCTCGTCTGACCGGCCGGGATGATCGTGCACTGTGGCGCCACACCCACAGTGTTGACCCCTTGGATTGTACTTGGGGGTGTCAGAGGTGGTGTCCCTGCAGCTGTGGACTCGACCCTTTCCCTGCTGGTGATGGCTCCTTAGTGATGGTGCTCAGTCATAAGTCTCACATAGACAAAGGTTTGTGTGTGTGTGTGTGTGTGTGTGTGTGTGTGTGTGTGTGTGTGCGTGCGTGCGTGCGCTCATGTATGGATGCGTGTATAGTCATGTGAAAAAATTTGGACACCCCTTTAAATATTTAGTTCTTTATTAAGAAATGTTCACAAATCTATGTCTAACCTTGTTTTTGTTTTTATTTGCATTTTTTAAACATTTATTTTAGCCATTTTAAGTGGGAATGAATGTGGGGGTGACCTAAAAAAAGATGGTGTGTGTCCTAATTTATTCCTCACTATTTGTTTAGAATTACATTTTACAGAAAATTTGAAAAAAGTCTTTAATTCATTTTTAATTGTTTTGTTGTATTACATCCGAGGTTCGGATGTACTACCAGTACATTACAGATTACAGATGTAATACCAGTACCTGGTATTACATCTGGTACTGGCTGTTGGTTGATCCTCGGATTCAAGAGGAGCAATGTGGTTTTCGTCCTGGCCGTGGCACATCGGACCAGCTCTTTACTCTCTCAAGAATCCTCGAGGGTTCATGGGAGTTTGCCCAACCAGTTACATGTGTTTTGTGGACTTGGAGAAGGCACTCAACCACATCCCTCGTGGTTTTTTGTTGTGGGTGCTTCGGGAGTAAGGAGTATTGGGCTTGTTGTTACGAGCTATTCAGTCTCTATATGACCATTGTGAGAGTCACTGTGAGAGATTGCCAACACTCGATCGGATTCATTCCCAATGAGAGATGGACTCTGCCAGGGCTGCCCTTTGTCACCAATCCTGTTCATAATTTTTATGGACACGATTTCTAGGCGCAGCCAGGAAACGGAGGGTGTCATGCTTGATGACCACAGGATCTCATCTCTGTTGTTTGCAGATGATATTGTCCTGCTGGATTCATCCAGCAATGACCTACAGGTCTTACTGGAATGGTTTGGCACTGAGTGTGAAGCGGCTGGGATGAGAATCAGCACCTCCAAGTCCGAGTCCATGACCCTCAGCCGGAAAAAGGTAGATTGCCCTCTCTGGGTTGGTGACAGGCTCGTGTCTCAAGTGGAGAAGTTTAAGTATCTCGGGGTCTTATTCACGAGTGAGGGGAGAATGGCAGACGGATCGGCGCAGCATCTGTAGTGATGCAGACATTGTATTGATCTGTTGTGGTGAAGAGGGAGCTGAGCTCTAAGGCAAAGCTGTCGATTTACCAGTCAATCTATGTTCCTACCCTCACCTATGGCCATGAGCTTTGGGTAACAACCAAAAGAACGAGATCGCGGATACAAGCGGCTGAAATGAGCTTTCTTCGTAGGATCACTGGACTAACCCTCAGAGATAGGGTGAGGAGCTCAGTCATCCGGGAGAGACTCAGAGTAGACCCGCTGCTCCTCCACAGTGAAAGGAGCCAGTTGAGGTGGTTTGGGCATCTGATCAGGATGCCTCCTGGACGCCTCCCTCTTGAGATGTTAAGGGCATGTCCTTCTGTGAGGAGAATCCAGGGCAGACTCAGGACTCGCTGGCCTGGGAACGCCTTGGTATCCTCTCTGAAGAGCTGGAGCAGGTGGCTGGGGAGAGGGAAGTCTGGGCTTCTCTGCTTGAACTGCTGCCTCCGCGACCCAGACCTCCGGAAAAGTGGTAGAAGATGGATGAATGGATGGATGGATAATTGTATTACATGAATCTCCCAGTATTTTTAACATTGATATTAAATATCCATGTGTCCAAATATATTAAAAAACACACTGGTTTATACAGGGTGTTCTAACTTTTTCACATGACTGTGTGTATGGGGAGGTTAATTTTTTTTTTTTTAATTGTGAAGCACTTTGTGTTACAACTTTTGTATGAAAAGTGCTATATAAAGAAAGCTTTGATTGATTAATTTTATTTACTATTGCTCTGAGTGCTGCTATCTCTTTGCCGCTGCAATCCTGTAATTTCCCCATTGTGGGACTATCCATCCATCCATCCATCCATCCATCTTCTGCTGCTAATCCGGGGATCCGGGTCAAAGGGGCATCAGTCCAGGAAGAATAGTCTAGATTTCCACCCAGTTCACGTAGCACCACGATCCCCGTGATCCCTCCTGCAGGTGGTGAGCCCACTGGAGCATTGTGGGACTAATAAAGGCTTATCTTATCTTAGTTTATGTGTTGGTTCTGTACAGGACTGCTGATCAGCCCACATTGAGCCCGGCTTCTTGACCCATGTCAACTGGGATAGGCTCTAGTGGCCTTAAGATCTTGGCTTTAATGATTAGTTGACAGGGGATGGATGGATGGTAGTGATTCAATAACAGGGCCAAATAGTGTCTGCAGTCATGATGATGCTGCACCGGTCCATTGCAGAAGAGTTGACAGTCAAGGCAGAGTTGCTGATTTACTAGCTGATCTAAATTCCCATATTCTCACCTATATGGCCACAAAATAGTCAGTAGAGAACAAAAGAATAAACCTGTGAATATATGTGATTGCACTTGAGAATAATTACAAGCTACATCCTGTCACTAACGTTACATTTCTTGAGAAAATGTTATAAAATGTTGTGGTTTGCTTGGAATATGAGTTATGCTGTATTAAAATCCTGATAGTCAGTGTATATTAGGGGTGGTGCAAAAGATTGGTCTGGTACTTGTGATGATCCATAAACAGACCTACTGATCTTTCATGAATACTATATATTTACATAACTTTTGCAAAATCTTGGGTATTAATCAACCAAATGAGTATTCAGTCCACTAGCTGGCGCAAAGTAACCCTGGATTTAGACTGACCCTGGTCCAGTCTGTTACGGCTGTGATCTGGACTCCACAGCATATAGTTCCCATTCTCGTCAATGTTGTCATCCCCACTTGGTCTGGACCACTGTGGAACGCATCCGGCTCATAGAATTCAGATCGCTAATGAAACACAAGAAGTCTATTTTTGACAGATGCCAGTTCCAATCTACAAGGAAATGCAGTGGTATCTTGTGGTATTTAATGGCTGTTTGTTCATTAAAAACGATTTAAGGCTCATCTGTTATTTTCTGAGGTCTACTCCTCCACCACTGTGTCAGAGAAGATAAAAACTTTGACATAACATACAAACAGTTTATAGAATTATGTATTATTAGAGCACACAAATCCAGGTGGAGAGCCATTACATCACACTTCCTTGTTGCTATCACGTGATCGTGATCAGTTCATCTTGGACTCTTTCAGGCTTGGTTCGGGTCTTTAGAGATCTTGCGTTATTTTACATAATTCTCATGCAACCTTGTATTTCAAACCCTGGCCTGATCTGTGTTGGATCAAAACACAAATGTAGTGGGTGGGGACTGCCACAAGACTCCGTCCACACTACACCTGCAACGGACTGCATCCGGCATCAGTGTAAATCTAGGGTAAGTGTGCATTGTCAGGTAAAGTATAGCTTGCCTGGCAAAATTTGTAGCCAGGTGTACAAGTTAAGAAGCAGCTGGATGTGCTGAAAAGTTAAATCAAGTATCCAGCCTTTTCTAATTTTATAAAAAAAAGACGGAACAAAAGACCTTGACATGACACACACCTTACAAGGAGCTCAGCACATTTCCTCTCGGAACCAACCAGAAAATGCAGCATTAGTGAATGACAGCTAAGCTAACGTATGTACTACTTATCTTTGTGAAGGAACAAACCTGCTGAGGTGATAAGCATTTAATTGCCTTCACTGTCTTTATGTTTGGATTAAGTAGCCTGTGATTATTATATTAGTCGGCACACAGAGTGGTCATACTAAGAAAACAGTGGCTACACCTGAGCCAGCCATCATCAAAATTGACACTGTTACATCTTCTTCTGTGAGGCTCTTGGTGCTGCCATGGTTACGTGACTCTTGGCTCTTTATCAAAGCAGACAGTTCAGTGTGATAACGGACCTATCCTTCCTTGTGCCTCAATTAACAACTTTCTGCAGACCATGAATAATTGGCCCCAATATAAGGTTCAATTACTTCCTCAAATTACTTGCTTTAATTACTTGCCTGAAATTCAATCACTTTAGAGATTAAACTCATTTTGAAGAGCAATACCAACACCATCAATGATATTAGGCAACGCTGGGAATTGTGTGCAGTTCTCTTGCCTGCAGTAACTTTAAATAGTTGTAGTTACATGTGTATGACTGATACTGTTTGCATCAAGCTGAGTTCTTTGCTTGATTTTAAAAGTATGCCACCAGGCAGACGTTAAATATAATTGCAAACACAGTTAAACTGTGAATTTCAGAAAAAAAAAAATCTACTGGGAGACAGATAGATTGATAGATAGAAAATAAATTTCTTTGGGGAGCAAAAGAGTATTAAGTGCAACTTGTCTTTATGAAAGAACATCTGAAGAGTCGAATCAATCTTCTCACTGAGTATTAAGCAGCTGGGAGAAAAAGACTCTAACCTGTGTTTTAGAAAAGTGTAAAACTCTTTTGAAACTTTTTTTTTCCAAAAAAAAAAAAAGACCAAAAAAAAAACAAAAACAACAGAATACCCGCAAATCACAGAAAGGGATGTATTATGGTGCATGTTTAGGGTGCATGTATCCATATTTCCCACATATACCTAGCAGGCATGATGGTGCATATTTTGGAGGCTTCACGTCTTAATGGACAAAGAGGACCTGACCCTGCAGAGACCTAGGGGAGGTGTGAAGTTGGTCTGGCAGGAGATGGGAAGTTGGAGAGAATGTCCCAGCACGTGGTCCCCCGGAGGCTAGAAGGATAAGAGACAATGGGGACGCCAAGGAGTCTCGGGGGCTGTATGTTTGCTAAAGGACTGTAGGTTGGGGGTGTGTGACTTGGGGAGAGTATAAGAACTGTGAAGGACGATTGTTCTGACTCTTTTCGAGATTTCGAGATTCTGTGATTGATAGAGGATGTAACCCTTCAATAAACCTATCCTGAGAAATAAACTCAGTCTCGTCTGTGAAAGGCATCCTCTACACTGGTGACCTACGACAAATTATGGCCGGTGGCGACGATCTTCCCACACTGGACTCTTCAGGAGCCAACCGGGTTAACGCAGCTACCACACTACAGCTGCCCGATTTCTGGCAACATAACCCGCGCTCCTGGTTTACAACTGTGGAGGCGCAGTTCCACCTTTGGGGAATTTCAGCGGACGCAACGAGGTTCTACCATGTCGTCGCGAAGCTGGACAGCCTCACGGTGCAGCGGGTGGAGAGCCTGACCAACCACCCGCCCCAGGACGACAAGTATGGTGCACTGAAAGCCGCCCTCATTCGTGCCTTCACCCCCTCGCAGGGAGAGCGAGCAGAGAAGCTTCTGGCGCTAACAGAAGGCGAAGCAGACAGGCCGGCAGATCTGATGGCAAGGATGATGAACCTGAGAGGCGAAGATGACGACAATTTTATCTTCGCCCACCTCTTCCTCAGAACACTACCGCCAGCAGTGAGAGTCACCCTGGCCAACTCACAGCTGCTCAACAACCGTGACTACCACGGGCTGGGCCAGGAAGCACAGCGGCTCGTCGATGCCCATAGACGACACGCAGCCACGACGGCGGCAACGGAGCTGAATGCATCCCCATGAGACGAGGGGAGACCAGAGGCCGCAGCACCGGACCCACTGACGTCAGCAGCGGCAGAGACCAGGAGAAGCGGAGCGGATGGCACCCTCTGTTTTTACCATCGACGTTTCGCCCAGAGGGCGCACAGATGCATCCCACCGTGCCGATACAAGCGCCAGGGAAACGCCAAGACCGAGAGTCGGTAGCAGCTGCTGCTCTCGGCGCGAAGAACAAGCTGCTTTTTGTGACGGACGCGAATTCAGGGAAGGATTTCCTGGTGGACATAGGCTCCCAGCTGAGTTTCGTCAAGCCTTCCTATGCGGACCTGCTGGCGCCTTCCAGCGGACCCCTGGTGCTAGCGGCAAACAGCTCGACGATCAAAACCTATGGGGAGAAGACGCTCCTCCTATCCTTTCACGGTCGCACCTTCGAGTGGACTTTCGTCATAGCTGCAGTTATCAATAACATGCTAGGTGCTGATTTTTTGTGCTCAAATGGTTTATTAGTTGATCTTACTAATAGACGTATGGTAAATGCACTGTCTTTCTACTCTATCTCCTGTACAGCTCAGGTGGCCCCGCCTTCTGCACATCCCAATGTCACAGCTGCGGGTGGTAAGTTTCATGCACTCGTCGGCCTCCGTCGGTCTATGATGACCATGGAAGAGAATCCTAAATGTCTACTCTGCTGGAACAGCACCGCCTGTGGCTGAACAGGCCGATGCGCACCGGTGTTCTACCTTCCAGCGTTGGGCGTTGGTAGGATTCAAGCCTGGGCAGGAAGATATGGAGGACAAGATGCTACCCATGCAGCATGTCCCCCCTCTCCACGTCACTGATGAATCCAAAGGAACAGCAGGGCTGCTATAGTTTGGCACCAGCGCCATCGCAGGAGCTGCCAGAACAATGTTGAGCACAACAGAGAACTGCCTTAGGGGCTCCGACTCCGGATATTTCCTCAGGGTTGACTCCCGAAGCCTTTCCCGTGACCGGGTGTGCCGCAAGGCAGCGGAGGTTTGAAATCAGGGTTTACCTTCTCCTAGATGGGCTACCTTCCCAGGTTGACGAGCCACCATCTACCCGAAGCATCTGGTTTTAAGGCGCCAGAGATCCGCCCTCGCCCCTTCTCCTATTAGTAAAAGCAGTTCCGCCGGGCTTAGAGACTAAACCACATGGGCAGGCTAGGAGTTGGACTTAGTTGTCAGAGGCTTTTCGAGATGCACGCCGTAAGGAGCATTTTATGAGCACTGGGAGCTTAACCCCAGTGCCGCTCCTGGCTATGACAACCTTGGAACCAAGTTTCATGCACTACTCAATCAGTTACCAGCACTCACGGTCCCAACATTTTCAGCGTCAGTAGCCAAACACGGGGTCGAGCACTTCATAACTACCTCCGGCCCCCCTGTTTTTGCAAAAGCTCGGCGCTTGGACCCAGCTAAACTGGCCATCGCGCGTGAGGAATTCGCCAACTTGGAAAAACTGGGCATCATTAGGCGCTCTAACAGCCCTTGGTCTTCACCGCTGCACATGGTTCCTAAGGCCGACGGCTCGTGGCGGCCTTGCGGTGATTTCTGCAGGTTAAATAATGCTTCAGCACACGGCCGCTACCCAATTCCGCACATCCAGGATTTTTCGGCACATTTGGCGGGGGCGCGCATGTTTTCCAAAATAGATTTGGTGCGCGGTTATCACCAAGTCCCAGTCCGCGCTCAAGACATACCCAAAACGGTAGTAATAACCCCCTTTGGGCTTTTCGAATTTTTGCGCATGCCTTTTGGCCTCAAGGGCGCCGCACAGACGTTCCAACGTATGATGGATGCGGTGTTGCGCGGCCTCCCTTTTGTGTTCGTCTATTTGGATGATATTTTAGTAGCCAGTACATCCGAAGACGAACACGAACGCCACCTCACAGCGGTTTTTCAGAGGCTGACAGAGCATGGGTTAATAATTAACCCAGCGAAATGCCAGTTTGGGGTAGCGCAAATCGATTTTTTGGGCCACCACGTTTCTCCAGAAGGAGCGGTCCTGCTGCCCGATAAAGTACGCGCGATAACGGAGTTTCCCCAACCGCAGACAGTTAAAGCATTGCAAGAATTTTTTGGGATGGTCAATTTTTATAACCGTTTCCTCCCCAGCGTGGCACAGCTCATGCACCCACTGTACGCGGCACTAAAGAAGCAAAAACCTGCAAATAAGGTCGAGTGGTCCCTGGAACGAGAGCGCGCTTTCTCTCAGGTCAAGTCGGCCCTGGCGAACGCTGTGTTATTGGCACACCCGGTGCCAACAGCTCGCATGGCGCTAACCATGGACGCTTCCGACGTAGCAGTTGGGGCAGTTGTCGAGCAACTGGTAGCAGGGAGCTGGCAACCGCTTGTGTTTTTCAGCAAAACATTGCGCGATAACGAGCGGAAATACAGCGCGTTCGATAGGGAACTTTTAGCCCTGCATTTGGCCATCCGCCACTTCCAGTTCTGGCTGGAAGGGTGCCATTTCACCGCGTTTGTAGATCACAAACCCTTAACATTTGCAATGGCCAAGATTTCAGAGCCTTGGTCGGGCCGACAGCAGAGACAGCTGGCCGCGATTTCGGAGTTTACCACCGACATTCAACACGTGGCGGGTAAACACAATGTAGTGGCAGATTGTCTCTCGCGCGCAGTTGCAACACCAGGCCCCCAGGGGGCAGACACGGTGGCTGTGGACGCGGGCCAGGCTTGTGGCGCGGAAGCGATTGCAGCCCCGGTCTGCGTGGGCTTAGATATATGCAGCCATGGCCGCCGAGCAGGTTAGCGATGCGGATGTGCGTGCGCTCCAGTCTGGGCCAACAGGGCTAAGGCTGGAGTACAGGGTGCAGCAGATAGGTGTGCCCCCTCTAATCTGCGATGTCTCGACGGGGCGCCCCCGCCCCGTGGTCCCAGCTGCATGGCGCCGCCGCGTTTTTGATTTAATCCATTCGCTGGCACATCAGGGGGTTCGCGCATCGATCAAAATGGTGGGAGAAAAATTTGTTTGGCCGGGGCTGCGTAAACAGGTCAAAGAATGGGCCGCAGCCTGCGCAGTGCGTCAAAGAGCAAAGATACACAAGCACATGCGGGCCCCCTTAGAACCATTTCACATCCCGGCCAAACGCTTCGATCACGTGCATATCGACTTGGTGGGACCCCTCCCGCTGTTGCAGGGGTTCACACACCTTCTAACCATGGTGGACCGCACCACGCGCTGGCCAGAAGCGGTCCCCCTGGTGTCAACTACAGCAGCAGACGTTGCGCGTGCGTTTTTAACGGCTTGGGTCGCGCGTTTTGGAGTCCCGTCAGACATAACGTCTGACAGGGGTCCCCAATTCGTTTCCGAGCTCTGGTCATCCATGGCACTCAGTCTGGGGGTGAAACTTCACCGCACTACCGCTTATAACCCCCAGGCCAACGGTTTGTGCGAACGCTTTCACCGGTCATTGAAAGCAGCCCTCAGAACGGCTCTCACGGACACAAATTGGGTTGATAAACTTCCATGGGTTTTATTAGGGTTGCGTTCAGCACCTAAGGAAGATTTGCAAGTCTCTCCGGCTGAGCTAGTTTTTGCCCAACCCCTCCGGTTACCGGGCGAATTCCTTCCAGAGAACCCCGCACCAAATCGCCCACCCGCTCAGCTGCTGAAGAGTGACACGGGATCAAACACCCTCCCCAGCCCAGTTCATCACAGTGACACGGGATCAAACACCCTCCCCGGCCCAGTTCATCACAGTTTCCCACGCGTTTTTGTGCCTAAGACCTTAAAGAATGCAGAATTTGTCTTTGTCAGACACAACGCTCAGAGGCCAGGTTTAAGACCGCCTTATGATGGACCGTTCAGAGTGTTGGAAACTGGGGAAAAACATTTTTTGCTCGATTTGGGTGACAGGAGGGAATTAGTCTGCATTAACAGACTCAAACCCGCTTTTGTTTTGGCTGATGAACAAGTGCAGTTAGCCAGGGCCCCCCGTCGCGGCAGGCCGCCGGGGAGACACTGTTCTAAGCCTTCACAAGGATGTACTAATGACTCTAATCCACAGATGCAAGAAACGGCTACAGTAAAATTGAAACCTGCTTACAGCAGATATGGCAGGAGGTTGAAGCCCAAGCAGTCGGAAGTGTGATATGTTGTGCCATTTTCTGTTCTGTGTGATATGAGATGATTCTATGCATATTGGGGTGTACTTTGTCCTTATTTAGACGTTTGGGGGGGTTATATGGTGCATGTTTATGGCGCATATATTGTACCTATATTTCGCACATATACCTAGCAGGCATGACGGTGCATATTTTGGAGGCTTCACGTCTTAATGGACAAAGAGGACCTGACCCTGCAGAGACCTACGGGAGGTGTGAAGTTGGTCTGGCAGGAGATGGGAAGTTGGAGAGAATGTCCCAGCAGGAGCCCCGGAGGCTAGAAGGATAAGAGACAATGGGGACGCCAAGGAGTCTCGGGGGCTGTATGTTTGCTAAAGGACTGTAGGTTGGGGGTGTGTGACTTGGGGAGAGTATAAGAACTGTGAAGGACGATTGTTCTGACTCTTTTCAAGATTCTGTGATTGATAGAGGATGTAACCCTTCAATAAACCTATCCTGAGAAATAAACTCAGTCTCGCCTGTGAAAGGCATCCTCCACAGTATAAAAATTAAGTCATACATAAAAGACTATTTTCTATGCTCATCAATAATCATGCTGTCATACTGTTGAAGTGAATATCAGCACACTGTGATGCCTACACTGGCGTCACAGGCTTTCTGATATTCACTACAAAAGCACAACCTCTTGTGATGTTTGAGTATAATTTTGGATTGACTCACTTTGATCTTTTCCACCTCCTCAAAATAATTTCTCAACATTGTCACCATTTGTCATGTCAGAGTTGTAAAGCTGCAAAGCTAGTTGATGGAGTAAAGGGGGAGTTGGTAGTGGTTAAAAAACTTTCCTTCACTGTGTGTAAGTAGGACATCCAGTGTGCCCTGGCTTTGGTCCCCCCAGGTGCAACTTCAGGTTCACCATAACTTCCAGTCCCCGGTGGCTGCTGATCTTCCTCCAAGTGCGTAGCCAACTCACCTGCGGAGAGGCTGTGGGTCCCCTGCTGTCGGAAAGCAACGCTCAAACTCTCCCAAAAGCAAAAATAGGCAACCACACACATCAGCTGGAAGAAGGAAGGCCAAAACCAGCAAGCCAAACTAGTCAGCCAGTTTGCTGGGTTCAACTCCTGAGTGCCACTAACATAAGACAGGTGTGCGGCATGACAGTGCAGACAGACACACACCACAGGATGAGAGAGAACATTTGGTTGTGGCTTTTTGCGGCCCGGTACCGAGTGGTCCCGGTCGCGACCCAGCAGTTAGAGGCCACTGGTATATACTGTGTATTGTCCAAGCTCAGTTTGTCATGTCCTGGTGAGTGCTTGCCCCTACCATCCTGCTCCTCTGCTTCCCTGCAATCACCTCATCTGACGTACCTGCTGATCTTGCTGAGCCAGCGTTAATAAGGACTCGCTCTTCGATGATTCAACGTGGGCTCGTTTGGGAACACTGCCTCAGAGCAGAATTATTCTCACTAGCAAGCTGTCGTGTGTTGGATGTTTCTTTACCTCACACAGTTGTCCTCTCCTTTTTCCCAGCTTGCTGCCAATGTAGCGGTGCGTCTCCAGGGGTCACTGTGCACTCATCAGCCTGTTGCTTCTCCCGTTGCAGCTCCTCCTGTCCACCCGATCAGACGCAGCTCCTCTTCCCCATTTCCCAGCAGTTCCAACCTGCTGGTTCATCTCCTTCGCTGGGTTCTGAGCCGGTCTCTCTCTCCCTTCCACGTAAGTGGTATTATTTGGATTTCCATTATCCTCTCCATTCCTCCACTAACCAGTTCTTGTCTCCTCTCCCTGTCAGTTGCTGATCCTCTGGTGAGTGACTGCTTTTCCTTAAGATCGCCCTTTTTGAAATTCAATAAATTGTCAAACGTTTGTTTGTGTCTCCTTTTGTGTTGCACCTTGTACTTAGGCTGATTGTCCAGTCAATATGACAGAACGAGCCAGCCATGGTCATGGCCTTGCAGGTGTCGCAGCAACGTAGCACACCGCGCTCCACTGCCTCAACATTATAGAGAGGCAAGTGGCTGAGCTCACTCAGCGGCTGCAAACCATTACGCAGCAGCTGAGTGTAGTCACTGATCATTTGGCCCACATGTCAGGTCCAGCTGCTTCACCTCCTCCTGCTCCTCCGACTTCTTCCACCATCCACCAAACTACCTCCATTCCCGCTCCTGCCCCGTATGGAAGGTGGGGGAATGCAAGGATTTTCTCTGCCTCGTTCAGCTATATTTCGAACAGGAGAAAGGGGAGTGTCCGGACGACGTGTCCAAAATTCATCAGCTTACCCTCCTTCTCCGGGGCCAAGCTCTTAGCTGGGCTTGGTCTGTTATCGATAGCCGGAGGGACGCACTACCAACGTTTGACCAATTTGTGACCGATTTCTCCCCCACTTTTGACCGTACAGAGAGTGAAGCGAATATCATGAGCCGCCTTTTGTCACTCCGCCAGGGCAGCTGGTTGGTAGCCGACTACTCGGTGGAGTTTCGGGTCACAGCGGCGGAATCGGGGTGGAACGAGGTTGCCTCACGCAGCGCATTCCTCTGCAGTTTAAATTCTCGCCTCTGCGATGATATACCGTTTCAAGCCATTCCCACCTCTCTGGACGGTCTAATTGAGTAAGTGGCCGGGTTGGATAATCGGTACCACGAGTGCACTAGGGAGCATGGCGCCTCCTCTCGCCCGTTAACCGTGCATGCACCCACGGCAGCTATTGACTCAGTTGATCCCGCCTCCATGGGGCTCGGCTTGGTCTGGCTTCCACAGGCTGAGTCCGAACTGCGGAGGTGGATCAGGGCGTGTGCCTATTGTGGTTCCCTGAAGCACAAGCAGGACACGTGCCACCTGCGGCACAAAAGACGCGGTCTGTGGGGGGTCTGGTGGATGAGACGCACTCTCATCCCCCTGGTACTTTTTCTATTTCGGTCCTGGTTCAGTTGCCAGGGGTTGAGAGGAGGGTCTCTGCCCTCATTGATTCAGGGGCAGAGGGTAATTTCACCTCCTCTAAACTTGTTCAGAAGATGAGGATACCGACATCTAACTTGCCAGTTTCTTGTCCTGTAACCACCCTTTCAGGCCAGATGGTGGCGTCCGTTTCTCGTTGCACTGCGCAGATATCTGTCCTTCTGTCCGGCAACCACCAAGAGAGGCTTTCTTTCTATGTGTTTCCATGGGCCTCTCACACAGTGGTTTTAGGGTATCCGTAACTCTGCAGGCACAATCCATATTCTCAATTGGGCACAAAGTTCTATCACCTCCTGGAGCCCTAACTGTTTGGCTACATGTCTAAGTTCGGCCGAGTGTTCGCCGTTTCTCCCCGTCTCCACCCCTCAGGTCGAGCCGCCGGACCTCAACCTCGTGCCCGAAGTTTATCATGATCTCGGGGAGGTCTTTATTCACGAGCATTAGTGCTTCCCCCGCATCGCTCGTATGACTGTGCAATCGACCTCTTCCCGGCCGCGTGTTTGCCATCCAGCAGGATCTATAGCATTTCCAGACCTGAGTGGGAGGCAATGGAGAGGTACATAAAAGATTCTTTGAACCCCAGCCTCATTCGGCCATCCTCGGCTCCCCTTGGGGCAGCGTTTTTCTTTGTTGGAAAGAAGGATGGGTCTTTGCATCCGTGCATCAACTACCGTGAACTAAATTCTATTACCATCAAAGATAACTATTCTCTGCTGCTGATGAATTCCGCTTTTGAGCTCCTACAGCACTCGAGCACATTCTCCAAACTCGACCTGCATAACGCATATCGTCTTATCAGAATACACGAGGGAGATGAGTGGAAAACGGCATTTAAAACGCACCTCGGGCAATTTGAATGTCTAGTCATGCCTTTTAGCTTAAATAATGCTCCTGCCGTTTTCCAAGGTCTTAACAATGTCTTCAGTGACGTGCTCAATTGGTTTGTCTTCATTTACTTGGATGACATATTGATTTTTTCTCGCTCGCCTGAGGAGCATCAAGTTCACATTAGAGCCATGGTACAACGACTGTTAGAAAATCAACTTTACATCAAAGCGGAGAAGTGCGAGTTTTCCACTAATTACACTTCTTTCCTTGGGTTTGTTGTAGCGGAGGGGAAGCTGAGAGCCAACCCGGCCAAGGTGAAGGCTGTGTTAGATTGGCCAACACCCCACAACCGCAAGAAGCTGCAACGCTTCTTGGGGTTTGCAAATTTCTATTGCAGGTTCATCAAGAACTATAATGGGATAGCACAGCCTTTAACCCAGCTGACCTCCATTAAGGTACCATTTTTATGGACTGAGGCAGCTGAACAGGTCTTTGTGAAATTAAAGGACCTGTTCTCCACCAAACCCATCTTGGCTCAGGTCGACTCCCAGCTCCAGTTTACCTTGGAGGTGGATGCTTCAGACATGGGGATGGGCGCTGTTCTGTCCCAGCGCTCAACCTCGGACTTGAAGCCTGTGTGCATATTTCTCTCGGTGGCTCACCCTAGCCAAGAGGAACTACAACGTCGGGGATCAGGATCTTTTGGCCTATAAATTGGCTTTAGGGGAATGGAGATATTGGCTGTGGCAGCAATGGGCAGGCTGAGCGTGCCAACCAGTCCCTGGAGGCTGCCCTTCCTTGCATAGCAGCCGATAACCCCACATCCTGGAGCCCCCATCTGACCTGGGTGGAATATTCCCTGAACTTTATGGTCTCCTCGGCCACAGGACTGTCACTGTTTGAGGCCTCCTTGGGCTACGATCTCTCCCTCCTATCCATGATGGAGAGAGAGGTTGTAGTGCTGTCCATGGGGCCCAACTTCCACCGCCGTCGCCGGGCCTGGAGGTCCACCCAAAAGAGGGTTCTGGTGCTGGAGTACAAAGTTGGACAGCAGGTGTGGATGTCAGTGGACCAGATACTGTGGAAAGCTGAGGCTCGTAAGCTTGCACCTCACTTCGTGGGTCCTTTCCCCATCACCAACAATGTGGATGACTCTGCTGTCCGGCTCCAGTTCCCACGGGCTCTTCGTGTTCACCTGACCTTCCATGCCTCCAGTGTTAAGCCTCTCTCCTCCAGCCCCCTCTGCCCTCCCCCGAAGCTGTCTCCCCCTCCCCGGGTCCTCGACGGCCACGTCACTCATACCAACCGAGAGATCCTGGATGTTCGCCGCCGGGGCTGGGGCTTCCAATACCTGGTCCACTGGGAAGGCTATGGCCTGAAGCACCGGTCATGGATCCCCAGAACATCTCTCCATGACAAGGGCATGGTCCGGGCCTACCATCGAGTCCATCCTGTGAAGCCCGGTGGACCACCAGGAGGCGTGTCCTTGAGGGGGCGGCCCTGCCATGTCCTGGTGAGCGCTCACCCCCACCATCCTGTTCCTCTGCTTCCCTCACCTCACCTCACCTGCTGATCCTGCTGAATCAGCGTTTATAAGAACTCGCTCTTCAATGATTCAATGCGGGCTCTTTTGGGTACACTGCTTCAGAGCAGAATTATTCTCATTAGCAAGCTGTCATGTGTTGGATGTTTCTTTACCTCACACAGTTGTTCTCTCCTTTTTCCCAGGTTGCTGCCAACGTAACGGTGCATCTCCAGGGTTCTCGGTGTGCTCACCAGCCTGTTGCTTCTCCCGTTGCAGCTCCTCCTCTCCAACACAGCTCTTCTTCCCTGTTTCCCAGCAGTTCCGACCTGCTGATTCATCTCCTTCACTGGGTTCTGAGCCGGTCTCTCTCTCCCTTCCACATAAGTGGTATTATTTGGATTTCCATTATCCTCTCCATTCCTCCACTAACCAGCTCTCATTTCCTCTCCCTGCAGGTTGCTGCTCCTGTGGCGAGTGACTGCTTTTCCTTAAGACTGCCCTTTTTGAAATTCAATAAATTGTCAAATATTTGTTTGTTTGTGTCTCCTTTGGTGTTGCACCTTGCACTTAGGCTGATTGTCTGGTCAATATGACACAATTGAGTTATATGACATGCATAAGATTTATGATGATGTATAAAGTGATTTATTAAAGTGACACATCGGTGAAAATTGAGTTTTTTTTGTTAACATGTCTGTAACATATTTTTTTATGACTTACAAGACATATCAAAAGCAAAATCACTCATATGTGTCATGTCTGTTTTTCTGCAGAGAAAAGCTCCTCCCTTTGGAAAAAAAAAGTTTTTTTGTGATGTCACTATAACAGGTGGACCAATCAGGATTATGCAATGGCTGCTCAAATTTGCCAGCATGCAGAATTTGTCCTGGTGGGTGAGATGTGGGTGGGTCTCAGATTCTGGCGTTTGAAGGAGGAGGAAAAGGGAAAAGATTTTTACAAACAACTGCAAGACAATGAAAGTTTTTTCTATGGAAAAAAAGGGGTTAAGGTACCATTCTGAGACAATGTAGATTTGTTTTTAAATGGAGTTAGGATAGTATCTCATGGAGTGGCAAATGTTGGGTTTCGTCAGAGTTCATAAAAGTTTTACATACAGTTGAGATGAGATGAGATGAGATTCAACTTTATTGTCATTACACATGTATGAATACAAGGTAACGAAACGTGACTTGGCATTTGGGCACGCTCTGCAGAGCGCATCCAAGGCCAGGGCAGCCGCTAGGCGCCAGTCATAAGTCAGTTTTTAAGGTTGCCAACAGTTTTACAACAGTAATAAAGGGTTTTAAACAGTTGCTAGTGTTCACTTCTTGGCAAACCAAAAAGAACTTTAATGACGTGATACAACCGTTTGCAAATGTGTTACAACAATTTATAACGGTTTGCAGAAAAATTCATTTGCCAAAAAGATTTGAACACTTTCAAAATTTTTTGGCAACAAGAAAAACTGTTTGTGACCTTTAAAACTTTGTACAAACTGTTGGCAACCTTTTACAAACCCTGACAAAACCTCAAAATTGCTACCTTCATCATCATTCGCCATTCCGTGAGATATGGGGGGTTAATGTTTCCTGGAACATTTCACCAACTCCCCTTCAAAGACATGTCTAATTCCGAGACACACTTATGCCTCTAAACATTACAGTGACTCCAAAGCTGATGACTGAAACATGTCTGGAGATTAATAGGGGAGGTCACCTCATATGTACGTACCTATGCAGCCAATTTCCAAGTTTTGTTCTGCTGTGAGAGAAACAGGAATTACCATGGCCACCCACATTGATTGGCTGGGACATCATTTGCAGGCATCCCATAATTAGGATTGGAGTTAATCCCTCTGTCTCATCACTGCTGCATAGTTTCCTGCGTGACAGCTGACCTCTGTCAAAGATAAGACGCATACCTTCCTCGTATTTTCATTTGTGAGAAGGCTTCTGAACCCAGCTGATAAACCTAACTTCTGAGAAGGCTTTCTATTCAGACCTTGCCCTTCATTTCTTACTGTCTGGTTGTCTTGCAGTGTATCAGCAGCTAATTAAGAATATCTCATCACGGCTTTTCTTATTCCACCCTCTCAGTTTCCCTGTGTAAATATCTTGCATGAACATTTGTGTACACTTAAGGTTGTTGACAGAACTGAAAGAAAGGTCATAACACAGTCTGCTGAACTGGTAAAGTGTTAAAATCCTGGATACAAGACAGATTGAATTGCGAAAGATTCCTTTCTCAATTCAAATAGCTCAGTTAGTGCATAATTTATGGCAGAAGGTTTGTGCCATTCCTTGTATAGCTTATCAGTAAGTGGATTTCTGAGATGTGTCAGACCAACTGAAAGTCCTTGAGGGTTCATTTCTCAAGTCAAAGGAAAAGCACAATTGATATTTTTTGCAAGACATTTGTTTAATTGTTTTATGATTTGCATATTAAACAGGACAGAAAATCATAAAAGGGCCATTTTAAAGAAGGCTGAGGCATTTTGCATTAAAATTTTGTCATAAGTGCCCCTCCAGGGCAGAGAGGAGACCTATGTACTGAACTGTGAGTTTGTAAAGGTTTATTATAAACAAAAAGCAAAACGTGCAAAAAATAACCAAATGCCACAGAGAGATTAATACGATAACAGAGAGAGAAAAAATAGGAGACTTCAAACTTACGTCTGGTAGGATATTCAAGACCGCAGCGAGGAAAACACGGAGCAATGAGAGGGTAGAGAACGGGGATGACATGTGACAGGGACACTGCCCACCATGGAGCAACAACCTGGAAGTGCCACTGACAGCTGTCAACCCAGAGGGAGAACACAACAGTAAGATATAAAGAATTCAACGTCAACAAATACAAACTAAGAAATAAATACAAACTAATTGTCATGATTAATCAGCTGACAGCCCACGTGCACAATGCAACAGCACAGAAGAACACTAACATGAGGAGGCACGTTTGAGAGTTTTATTAAATTTCAAAATAAGCGCACAGCTAGGGAAACCAGAGGAACCACCCTGTGGAGAGAAGACGAGAGCTGTGAGTGGAACAACAGAGTAAGGGGAAATGGGCAAGCCAAATTGCCACTTACTTGAGTATCCAGGGAGAACTGGCAGGGCCCCAGCAGAAAATAGACAAACCAGTAGGGTGTGGGGGATGAGCTGGTGGTGCCTGACCGGGTGGAGATAGGAAGCTGAGGAAATGCTGAGATGTCAAGATCAAGACTCACACTAGGCAAAACTCCAACCACCTAAGCTCCTGGACCGAAGAGCTGGAAAGTTGAGGCTGGCGAATTAATGAATTAATTGGTAAATTCATTGGTAAAATAAGTATTTGGTCAATAACAAAAGTTCATCTCAATACTTTGTTATATACCCTTTGTTGGCAATGACAGAGGTCAAACGTTTTCTGTAAATCTTCACAAGGTTTTCACACACTGTTGCTGGTATTTTGGCCCATTCCTCCATGCAGATCTCCTCTAGAGCAGTGATGTTTTGGGGCTGTCGCTGGGCAACACGGACTTTCAACTCCCTCCAAAGATTTTCTATGGGGTTGAGATCTGGAGACTGGCTAGGCCACTTCAGGACCTTGAAATGCTTCTTACGAAGCCACTCCTTCGTTGCCCGGGCGGTGTGTTTGGGATCATTGTCATGCTGAAAGACCCAGCCACGTTTCATCTTCAATGCCCTTGCTGGTGGAAGGAGGTTTTCACTCAAAATCTCACGATACATGACCCCATTCATTCTTTCCTTTACACGGATCAGTCGTCCTGGTCCCTTTGCAGAAAAACAGCCCCAAAGTATAATTAATGTTTTCACCCCCATGCTTCACAGTAGGTATGGTGTTCTTTCTCCTCCAAACACGACAAGTTGAGTTTTTACCAAAAAGTTCTATTTTGGTTTCATCTGACCATATGACATTCTCCCAATCCTCTTCTGGATCATCCAAATGCTCTCTAGCAAACTCCAGACGAGCCTGGACATGTACTGGCTTAAGCAGGGGGACACGTCTGGCACTGCAGGATTTGAGTCCCTGGCGGCGTAGCGTGTTACTGATGGTAGCCTTTGTTACTTTGGTCCCAGCTCTCTGCAGGTGTAACTGAGGTCATCCTGCGCAGTTCGCCCACTCGGGACACGAACCCGCGACCTACCAGTCAACTACACAGTTCGAGCATGGGAGACACAGCACGATCGCGCTGAGCTAAAGGTCCGACCGATAGCTCAGCGCTACCGATACTGTATGAGGCTTTTTTTTTCGGGAGGGAGGTTTTACTAACGTTCTACGCCGAACAGTGCTAGTTGGCATCCGTTACACTCTCCCCCTTAAACCTCACTCCCATCCCGGGTTCACGGCACCATTGTAACTGAGGTCATCCTGCGCAGTTCGCCCACTCGGGACACGAACCCGCGACCTACCAGTCAACTACACAGTTCGAGCATGGGAGACACAGCACGATCGCGCTGAGCTAAAGGTCCGACCGATAGCTCAGCGCTACCGATACTGTATGAGGCTTTTTTTTTTCGGGAGGGAGGTTTTACTAACGTTCTACGCCGAACAGTGCTAGTTGGCATCCGTTACACTGGTCATTCACTAAGTCCCCCCGTGTGGTTCTGGGATTTTTGCTCACCGTTCTCATGATCATTTTGACCTCACGGGGTGAGATCTTGTGTGGAGCCCCAGATCGAGGGAGATTATCAGTGGCCTTGTATGTCTTCCATTTTCTAATAATTGCTCCCACAGTTGATTTCTTCACACCAAGCTGCTTACCTATTGCAGATTCAGTCTTCACAGCCTGGTGCAGGTCTACAATTTTGTTTCTGGTGTCTTTTGACAGCTCTTTGGTCTTGGCCATAGTGGAGTTTGGAGTCTGACTGTTTGAGGTTGTGGACAGGTGTCTTTTATACTGATAATGAGTTCAAACAGGTGCCATTAATACAGGTAACGAGTGGAGGACAGAGGAGCCTCTTAAAGAAGAAGTTACAGGTCTGTGAGAGCCAGAAATCTTGCTTGTTTGTAGGTGACCAAATACTTATTTTACTGAGGAATTTATCAATTAATTCATTAAAAATCCTTCAATGTGATTTTCTGAATTTTTTTTTTCTCATTTTGTCTCTCATAGTTGATACCTATGATGAAAATTGGAGACCTCTCTCATCTTTTAAGTGGGAGAACTTGCACAATTGGTGGCTGACTAAATTCTTTTTTACCCCACTGTAAGTGGATTTTTATCTGCAAATCAAAAGATCACCTCCTGTTCTTGAGACATAGACCTCAAAATGTTGTACAGCCAAAGCCAGAGCTAGGGCCTCTTTCTTTATGGTGGAATATCGTTGTTGTTGATGACAGTTTAATTTCTTGGAGAAATATGCAATAGACTTATCTTTCCCCAAGGCATCCACCTGCAGTAATACCGCTCCGACTTCAACATCACAAGCACCAACTACCAGCTTAAATGAGACTGAGAAGTCTGGGGCAGCAAGCACTAGTTCACTAACTAAAATGGCTTTCAGCATCTCAAGAACTTTGTAATATTCTGATGACCAAGTGAATTTCACTGCTTTTTTTAACAAATTAGTAAGGGGTGCTGTCACAGCTGCAAAGTTAGGTACAAAATTTCTGTAAAATCCACATATACCCAACAGATGCATTAACTGCCATTTTGATTTAGGTACAGGCAGATCTAAAATAGCTTGCACCTTGGCTGTTCTTGGCCTCACAAAACCTTGACCCACCAGATCTAATATTGCCTGTCTTTGTTCTGAAGTCAGATGTTCTAAGGATTCTGGAAGACTGGCCAAGATGGTCGAATTCTTGAGCCTAGCTGTAACAGGCTCAACTGACTCACACTCCTCATCTGTACTCTCATCCTCCACTGCTACCTATGATGCAACACACACCATCGATGAGTTGTCATGAGCAAAATAAGGCTTCAAAAGGTTGATGTGGCACAAACATGATTTGTGTCTTCAATCAGGAGTCTCCACAACATAATTACAGTCATCCACTTTCTTCAAAACCTCGTAAGTGCCATAAAATTTGACCCCTAGTTTCTCTCCACCCATAGGCACCAACACCAAAACTTGGTCTCCTGTCTTAAAGGTATGCTGCACTGTCTTCTCATCATACTGAGCCTTCATCTTCCCTTTAGCTGCTTGCAAATTATTCCTGGCTAGTTCACAGGCTGTATGTAAATAGCCTCTGAACAGTCACATACTGCATCATTCCACCTGGAGCTTCTGCTGACAAAGGAGAAAACGACATTGCTACATCCCAATCATTTGAGTAACTGACACAGTAAGTCTTAATCATAGACTTCAATGTCTCATGGTATCTCTCAATAGCACCATGAGACAGAGGGTGGTAAGCTGATGACATAATCTGCTTAATTCCCAGCTTGTGCGTCACATCCTGAAATATACCAGAAGTGAAGTTGGACCCACGATCATGCTGAAAAGAAATGAACCAGGGCCTCCACTATGACCTTAGTCTTTATTGATCTCAATGGTACTGCTTCTGGAAACCTTGTAGCAGCATCCATGACAGTGAGGAGGTACTCATTCCCAACAGGAACCGACTGGTTAGGCTTTCCAACTACCTGGCATGCATGACAACCATGACAGTATGCCTCAATGTCCTTATGCATCTGGAGCCAATAAAAATGTCTGCTGATTTTCTCCTGTGTTTTACGGATACCTAAATGCCCAGCCGTGGAAGCTTCATGAGCTAGATGCAGAACTTCCTTTCTAAAGACTACAGGCAAGACAATCTGAGTTAGTACAGTCCAGCATTCACCAGCAGGGAAATCCCGATGGCGCCACTTTCTAAGCAAAATTCCATCTTGAAGGGAAAATCGTACAGTTACACCCTTTAGTTCCTCAGTAGTAGCTGCCATTTGCCATAATATCTATCTACTCAAGATGGCGACCGGGATGGTCACACTTTTTCAGTGCTGAGACAAAGTCACTGATTTTGCCATTAAAAGTGGCTGGCCTGCAGCGATCGGCGCTCGTGGTGAACACGCACGGGCTGAATTGCCACCTCCGTTGGATTGCCCTTTAATCGCCTTTCTCCAGCGACTTCCTGCGCCTTCCTGAAGCGATTGCTAAGCTAACACTAGTTAGCTTAATGCTACCTGAAGCGATTGCTAAGCTAACACTAGTTAGCTTAATGCTGGCGCCAGTCTCTAAATAACTAACCTACAGCGATCGGATATACCTCCGGTGGATTACCCCTTTGATCGCTTTTATCCGGCCACTGTGAGTAAACTGACCAGCGATTCCAGCGCTTCCTTGTGATTCACTGATGTGCCCTACCTGAAGCGATTGCTAAGCTAACGGTAGTTAGCTTAATGCTGGCGCCAGCCATTCCACCTAATACCAGCCTGAATCAAAGCCCAGCTGCGAGGCCCAGCGGAGATACTACCAGGCAGGCGGCTATTTGTTGACGGGGCTCAGCAGAGATTTCACCCAGGCAGACGGCGGTAGGCGGCGGTGCCCAGCGGAGGACTTACCGTGACTGCAGCGGCGGTGTGCGACGAGACTACCCGAAGCGATTGCTAAGCTAACGCTAGTTAGCTTAATGCTGGAGCCAGTCATTCCACCTTACACCAGCCTGAATCGAAGCCCAGCTGCGAGGCCCAGCGGAGATACTACCAGGCAAGCGGCTATTTGTTGACGGGGCTCAGCAGAGATTTCACCCAGGCAGACGACGGTAGGTGGCGGTGCCTAGCGGAGGACTTACCGTGACCTCAGCGGAGCTCGGTGGCAGCGGCGGTGTGTGACGAGACTCGGTTGGAGGAGCGGGACGGGAGACCAGTTACGGCGACTATGAGCAACGAGACCAGCAACGGAAGGGGCTAGTTGGCTAGCTGAGGCCCAGCTGGATTCGAGGACGATCGGATCAGATTCTGGCGATATAAGCAGAATTTATTTTACTATCCACAGATTTTCTTTTTCCTTCTTTCCAAGAAAGACTGAAGATGGCTGCCACCGGATTAAAAAGTGGGCTGATGGGCACCACTAATAAGCCTTCTCTACTTCTCTACTTCCTCTTCGTTTTGTCTTTGTGTGTCTGGACCTGCAACAAGAAGGATTTTCCGACAAACTCAACCAAAGGTGAAGTTAAAAAGTTTTATCTGTATGGATTTGGGCTTGGACATCTCACCCTACATTCTATGTGGTCTTTAAAAGCCCTGAGCAAAAACTTCCAAATTAAGGCAAACATGGCTGTTAAGCAAAAATCACAATATGGCAGAGGATATACAATTAAAGTTCTGTTAGTTCTGCTACTTCTGGCAGGAGATATTCACCTTAACCCTGGACCTGCCACTATTAAACAGCAGACCACTGGGTTAGCACAAAACCGAGCTGTACAAAAGCAAAAACAACATTTATTTTTCCAAACTGTTAATCATGCACGAGTTCTTTGGGACACCAAGGCTAAACCAAAGGGGATCCTCGGCGGTCATTTAAACATACGGAGCATAATCCCCAAAAGAGATGAGATTTCGGTGTTGCTGTTGGACTCAAATCTGGACTACCTTTGTCTCTCAGAAAGCTGGCTACACAGGAACATAGACACTAATATGATCGATATTGTGGGCTACCAGTGTTTTAGAAAAGACAGGCAGGTAGGGAGGGGAGGAGGTGTTTTAATTTACATCAAAGAGAAATATAAATGTCAACTGGTTGATTTGAATACTTCACTTGAATGTTTAGCTGTTAATGTATGTCTCTCTCCGGTAATGAATTTCAACATTGCAGTAGTGTACAACCCACCGTCACACAACTCTTCCTTTTATAATGAATTAAGTGATCTGGTTAAACAACTTGAGAAGAACAGAGAAACAATAATTCATGGTGACTTTAATATCAACTGGTCTGATAAAAAAGACAAAAACTGAAAAGCCTCATGACTAAATTTAATTACCAGCAAATCATCAAAGGACCCACCAGGATAACCAAACAATCCAGAACACTTATTGACATGGTATTTACTAATAAACCAGAACGAATAACCAGAACCTATAATCTTGTAACTGGTCTCTCAGATCATAACATGGTTCTTGCTGTCAGGAAACTTACTAAAAAGCGACTACAGTATTTTGGGGGAGTCGATATTGACAAATCAAATTTTATTATCCCCAAATCAAAAAATGAGGAGTTTGAACATTACTTAGAGAATCAAAATTGGGAGCAGCTCATGTCAACATGTGAAGTAGATGATTGTTGTAATTTTATAACTGCAACAATCACAAAGTCTATAGAAAAATTTTCAAAGCAAATTAAAAGTAGACAACAGAAGATTAGCCTACCATGGTTAAATAATGAAATAAGAAAACTTATGAAGAGGCGAGACTATGCACTGAAAACATCACTAACCTCCAAACTACAAAATGATCACCTTGTGTACAAAAGTTTAAGAAATAAAGTGGTACATGAGCTGCGAAAATCAAAAATATCTTATTACAATAAACTGATAGATCATGCAAAGGGTAACAACAGTTCCCTATGGAGGCATTTAAATAACTTAACTAATAAAAAAAACGATCAGAAGGGGGTAAAGGAACTTAGAATCAATGGCAAGACCGTCAGTGACAAGGCTACTTTGGCAAATGAATTTAATTCACACTTTTTGGGCTCTGTGGAAGACTTAACAAAAATTTTTGTGCTGCCAAATGTGCTCAACAACACAAATTCCATACTTCCAACAGATACTTTTCACATCGATGAGGTAAATGAGAAGTTAATTGCTGGTATTGTTAAAACACTGTCAAACTCAAAAACTAATGATATCTACAATATGAGCACCTCCTTTCGCAAAATGCACAGCAAAATATTAATCAAACCACTGACTCATCTCATTAATCTCTCCATTAGGTCTAGTACATTTCCATCTGGCTGGAAAAAAGCTGTCGTCATACCAGTTCATAAATCAGGCAGTAAAGACGATATATGCAATTACCGCCCAATCTCTATCTTACCAGTCCTATCTAAGGTTCTTGAAAAAGTTGTAGCTACACAGCTGATAGACTACTTACAAGACAGTCAACTTCTTCATCCACATCAATTTGGTTTTAGACCAGGATACTCAACAGAAACAGCAAATTGTTGCCTTATTGAAAACGTCAAACAGTCCTTGGACAGGGGTAATGTGGTAGGAGCTGTTTTTCTAGATCTCAAAAAGGCTTTCGATACTGTAAACCACAGTTTGCTTTTATCCAAAATGGTATCTTTTAACTTCTCCCCAAATACATTAGAATGGTTTGCATCTTATCTCCAGAATAGAGAACAGTGTGTAAAAGTTCACCAGGATAAATCCTCATTTTTAAACAACCGCATGGGTATCCCACAAGGGTCCATTCTTGGTCCTTTACTTTTCAGCATTTTTATTAATGACTTGCCATTACACTGCTCAGCTGCAACATGCTAACTTTATGCAGATGATGCAGTTATTTACACAGCTGCCAAGACTCCAGCACAGGCTGCAGATGTACTGTCTACAAGTATGGTTGATGTCCAAGAGTGGCTCCTCAAGAACCATCTATTGCTGAACCTTCAGAAAACAGTCTTTCTCCTGCAAAACCGTATCACCATCCATAGCCTTTAGTTGGATCAAACCTCTTAGTATAGGGCCGTAGATTTCTTTCAAACCTGTAAAGAATGTTTTCATGTCCTTTCTGTCTGCTGCAGTTTGAAGTTCCTCTTCTTTTTCATCCCACCATTTGGACTTCATCTCTCTGGTGTACTTCTGTAGCTCACTGAGTCTTTATTTCTACTTCTTCGACCTTGTGTTACACTGTAGGTTTTCCTGCCTAGCTGTATTCCTCGCTTCTAGTAGTTTCTTCAGGTGTTCATCATGCTCATCAAACCAATCTTGATGTTTCCTCTCAGGGTAGCCTAATACATCACTCGCAGTCTGATACACCGTATCCTTCAGTGTTGCTCATTTCTCTTCTATGTCATTCTCTGAGTTGTTTCTGTCCCAGTCTTTTAAGTTTTCATCCTTTTCCTGTGTAAGTTCTTCCTGCTTCTTTTGGCCTTTCAGTGCACTAGTGTTTAGCTTCCATGGTGGCTTCGCACCCGTCCTGCAGTGCTGTTTTCGTCTGCAAATCCTTAATCTAGATCTCAGCATAACATGATCAGTACCACAGTCCGCACCTTTCGTTGCTCTGGTGTCCAATACATCCCTTATGTCTCACTGCCTGACTATGATGTAGTCTAATAAGTGCCAGTGCTTGGATCTTGGGTGCATCCATGTCTTCTTGTGTGTGTCCTTGTGCTTAAATAGAGTGTTGGTTATCACAAGGTTGTACTCTGAACATAGTGCAAGTAGAAGTTCTCCATTAGCATTGCACTTGCCTACTCCATGACTGCCTAGCACTCCTTTCCATTTCTCAGTGTCCGAACCAACTCTGGCATTAAAATCTCCAACTGTGGAGAGTGCAATGATCAGACCAGGCATTCACAGTAGACAAACTTTATTCACTCTCTCACTTTTCTCAGACTCAGAAAAAACATTTTCTCATGCAGCAGGGTCTCTCCTTTATATCACCACACTCACTCCCCCTGCTGCCTGAGGTCTTGCATCACAATACATTCTCCCATCACAATTCCTATTGTCCCCAGTTGCTTAATCCCCTATGCTCTTCCGGCAGAGGAATTTACTGCCTCTCCTTTCCTTCCAGTCTGAGATGACTATCCCAGCATGGGTTCCCCATACCCCCCCCCCCCCCCCCCCCGAGTCTCAGACTGAGCGTTAACCCTTACGTCCTTTTGGCTTCAGCCTCCTCCCATATCTGCTGTAACGAGGGGTCTTTGGCTCCGCGGTGCTGCTGTGCGGGTGGGGGGTTCCTGGGGGTGTGTCCGTCTGTGGGTGGACAATGGCGAGGGGGGGGGCATTCAGCCTGCTTGTGTGACTGCTCTGATGAATCGTTTACCTGGGGAGTCTTCAGTGGGCTAACACACAGTAGTCACACACGGCCAGCAACGGCGAGTTGGCAAAGACTGCTCTTGCCTCCATTGGGAGGTTCCAGAGGAAAAGGTGGGCAAACAGAAAATGCCCGTCGTCTGCGCCCATCAACGCAAACATCCTCTCCGTCAGTTCGACCGCTGACCCATCTCCTAACTCGGAGCGCCTCAGGAGCCTCTCTGCTCTCTCGCAGTCCAAGAGCGTGTTGCGCCGGGTCAGTGCGGCTTTGAGAGCCTCATATTTGTCGTGGGCTGTTGGAGCAGGCTCGCTACTTGCTGAGTTGTGCGAGCGTCCAGTGCTGTGACCACATAGTGATATCTGGTGTCATCTGCTGTTATTCCCCGGAGCGCTAACTGGGCCTCAGTGTGGAGGAACCAAGACTCCGGGTCGTGCAGCCAAAAGTCTGGTAGTTTGACCGAAACGGTACATGCGTAGCAGGGGCTTCCCATCTGGGCCATCTCCGGGGTGCTTGCCACGTTGCTGGGGCTTCCCGTCTGGGCCGTCTCTGGGGTGTTTGCCTCATGTTCCGTTATTTGTCAAGGGTCACCAGTGTGGAGAGTGCAATGATCAGACCAGGCATTCACAGCAGACAAACTTTATTCACTCTCTCATTTCTATCAGACTCAGAAAAAGCATTTTCTCATGCAGCAGGGTCTCTCCTTTATATCACCACATTCACTCCCCCCTGCTGCCTGAGGTCTTGCATCACAATACATTCACACATCACAATTCCTATTGTCCCCACAGCTGCTTATTCCTGCTGTCTGGGGTCTTGCATCACAATACATTCTCCCATCACAATTCCTATTGTCCCCAGTTGCTTAATCCCCCATGCTCTTCCGGCAGAGGAATTCACTTCCTCTCCTTTCCTTCCAGTCTGAGATGAATATCCCAGCATGGGTTCCCCATGCAACGAGTATCAGCCTGTCATCAGTGGGTACACGCCTGATAGTCTCACGTAAATCACTGTAGAACTCTTCCTTCACCTCCTCTGTGTTGGTCATTGTTGGGGCATATACACTGATGAGTGTGGCATACATCTTCTGCTGTAGTGGGAGTATCATAGTCATTTTCCTGTTGTTGATTGGCACCGGTTCCTCATCAAGCATTGCTGCTATCTCCTTTCTAACTGCAAAGCCCACTCCTGCTTCTCTCCTTTCTTGAGTTGATCACCCATTCCAAAAGACGATGTACCCATGGTCTTCCAAGCTGTCATATCCAGGAAATATTGTTTCACTAAGTGCAGCTATGTCTACATTGTACCTGTTCATTTCCAGGGCCACAAGTGCGGTCTGTCTTTCTGGGCACTGTGATGTTGTTCTGTCCAACAGAGTGCATACATTCCATTCTGTTACACACAAGGCTGTTGTTTTCCTTTTCTTTTGTCTTTCTGCTCCTAGTTGACTTTTCGCTGCCTGTCGGAGTGTGAACAGATCAGCGCGGACCTGGTAAGCCCGGGCAACATCCGAGCTGGCATGAGTTGCTTTCTGATTAACCATTTCATGAAACTGCTTGCAAATTGAGTACTGCTAGCTTTTGCTGGACTAGCAGCACATTCTTAGCAGATAAAGGTATTATCAGTGGCAAGGATAAGCCGAGATAAACTGACTCCAGTATCTGTTGCAGTGACTGACCTGATGATAGGTTTGTTTATCTCTGCTCTTTGTGTAGTGCATGTCACAATGCACCGACTGTAACTGTAACTGGGAGTGGTCCACCACAGACCTGTGGCAGATATTGTTTTTAGTTCTGCCAGGATACCCTGTTTCACCCTCCACGCCCTCAGAAGGGTGGGGATGCCGGTTGAGTCACCGACGGCCCGACCCATGAGACAGATAGTACCTGTTTTCATGGTTATCCAGTAGCAAGCAAGCCAATGCCTGACCTGACCAAAAGAAAAAAAAAAAAAAAGGGGGGGATGTAAGTCTCAGTTAAAAGCTGCCAATTTCTGACCAAAAAAAGTGGATTTTTCGGGGGGAAAGAAGCTGCAACTTTAGCATAAAGACCAAAAAAGGTGTATATTTCCAACTGTTTACAACCTAAAATGCTGCAGATATAAGATTTGAGTAAAATGCTGCAAGTTTAAGCTTTTTTTAAAACTGCAAATTCAACTGTAAGAAAAGTTCTAAATTCATGAGGAAAAAGCTGCAAAATTATGAATAATAAAAAGCTGCAAATTTTCAAGTAAGAAGCTGCACATTTCTGAGTAAAATGACTAACTCTGCAGGAAAATCCTACAAATTTATGAGAAAAATCCTCATTTACAAAAGAATGTTTCTAATTTACATGAAAAAGCATGTGATAAATTGGCGTGTGTTGGCCATTTTTTTTTAAAAGACAGCCATGAGGAAGAACTAAGCGGTGGTGTTCGGAGGTGTTAAATCCTGCAGATCTGCATTAGATCAGCAGGGAAAAGGAGAAGAGAAATAGGTGATCCCCAGCAGCAGAAATAATCCAGTTAACCCAGGAATAGTAAAAGTGTATAAAACGGCCAAGTCAGTATAACATAAAAGGCTCAAGGTCGTTAAGATAATCCAGAAGTTAAACCGGCTGTTAATGTCATTTACGCCCTGCATGGCTTCGACAACGTGGAACTGGTATTTCACTTTGAAACGGATAGCAACAAGTTATTGCAAACGAGCAAGTTTAAAACACACGTAACACTAAGGTTAAGAGTATTGCAAGAAGGAAAATAGTTTAATATAAAACACAGCTGTCTTACCTTGAAATGTCCTTTACAAATGAAGAGACTCAAACTGAAGAAAAACGTAATTCGAACCATCAGCCCTCTGGTTACTGGACAACTCACCCTGCGCACTCCGGGGAAAACCAAAGCCCGCTCGTCAGCGCCGCTCGCTGCCTCGGGCACCTCGCCGTACCACACAGAAAACCCACAACAGCTGGTCCGTGACCAGCATTTTCAACTAGATCCTCATTTAAATGTTATAGCTTAAGGCTTGGTTCTGTTCTAAAGTACATGGAATGGAAAATGGAACTGTTTTCATAAAAGAAAGACTGTGTGTGAAGCTGAAGCTCATCAATACTGTGGGTCTTCAGGGTCCTCGGCAAGCCCAGTCTCTGCTCCCTTGAGTACCCTGTTCAGCTGGTGTTATGTTAGTTCAGTTTATTTTTTAAAGTCAGTGTCATATTCGGGGTCATTCACCCCGTACATTACCTGTGTCTGTAGGGTTTGATTACTTCTTATTATTTCCAGCTGGCAGATTGAGCCTTGCTCTCTGACAGTCCTACAGCCACGCCTCCCTCTTCTTGCCAGAAATTCACCGGATGCATCTTATCACCACATACACACTCACACACTCATGCACTCACACACACACTCACACATGCACATACACACACATTGCCAATCATTCACACACCTGCTTGCCACACGGCTGTGTCCACTTGCCTTCATCAGTATATTGAGTACTTATTCCGGTTCCAGTTCCGCCGGACCGGTGGCGCCACACGAGTTGGCTGCCATTGCAACAGCCTTTTTTTTTATCTTCCTTCTTCTTTCTACACCTTTCACTCTCTATATATATCACAGACACACAGATCGCCCCAAAGGTCTCCCGAGTCGGCGGACGGAGCCTCTGTTTACAGCAGGAGACGTTACAGCAGGAAGAGCTAGTGCTAGCTAGCACTCGGCCGCCACCCGATGCTAGCGGAGAGACTCGATATACCGGGAACTGTAGCGAAAACGACGTGGGTGCCGGGCTGGAGTTTGGGCGGCGTGCGGGAAATATAAGACGGAATGATAAAGAGCGATGGCAAGAACCAGGCAGACCGCCTGTAAAATCTGCTGGAGGAGGGGGCCCCCCGGGAGGCAGCTGGCCACCAAGGCTGCTCGGAGAAGCGCTCCGGCCACCGGCGGAGTGAAGAAGCCTCACCCTTACAGGCCCGTGGCTCTGAGAGATATCCGTCGCTGCCAGAAATCCACGGAGCTGCTCATCCGTAAGCTGCCCATCCAGCACCTGGTGAGGGAGATCGCTCAGGACTTCCAAGACCGACCTGCGTGTCCTGAGCTTTGCCGTTGTGGCTCTGCAGGAGGCCGGCGAGGCCTACCTGGTGGGTCTCTTCTTCGCTAAGGGGGTCGCCATCATGCCCAAAGACTTCCAGCTGGCCCGCCGCATCCGCGGAGAGAGAGCTTGGACTTTCTGCTGCACATTCACCAACCATAATGTGCCGCACTGTGTGTCTATATATATATATGTATATATGTATATATATATATATATATATATATATATATATATATATATATATATATATTGACAATCTAACAAAGATGCAAACCTTGGTCCAGGCTTTACAGTGGACTTTCAGGTATGAAATATGCCCTAAGACCCCTTTTGGGCACCTGAGGTGACATGTCGTGGGTACAAGTTCTAGAAATATTTATTTTATTTGGCTAATTTCTTCTTATTTTATTACATAGAGTGATTAAATTTGCCAAGACATTTTAAAAAAGGTTTACATAAATCTACAATAGCTTCGGGTACCGGCTAAGAGGTTCGACCATGTTCACGTGGACCTTGTGGGCCCCCTCCCGCCATCACAGGGGTGCACGCACCTCCTGACATTGATGGACCGCACCACGCGCTGGGGAGAAGCAGTCCCACTGGTGGCAACCACGTCCGCAGACATAGCACGTGCTTTTTTAACAGCATGGGTGGCACGTTTTGGAGTCCTGTTGGACATTAAGTCCGACAGGGGCCCTCAATTTGTTTCCAAACTCTGGTCCGCGATGGCCCGCAGCCTGGGTGTTACAATTCATCGCACAACCGCATACAACCCACAGGCCAATGGGTTATGCGAGCGTTTTCATAGATCACTGAAAGCAGCACTCAGGGCTTCACTGACGGATGCAAATTCGGTGGACAGGTTGCCGTGGGTTTTATTGGGGTTGCGCTCCGCGCCAAAAGAGGATCTGGACGCTTCCCCGGCAGAGCTGGTTTTTGCGCAGCCCCTACGGCTGCCCGGGGAATTTCTGCCAGATAATCCCGTGCCAGACAGCGGCCCGTCTTAGCTTTTGCAGCGTAGCGCAAACACAGGCACACTGCCGAGCCCAGCCCACCACTGTTTTCCGCGTGTTTTCGTGCCTAAAACTTTGAAGAACGCGGCGTTCGTGTTCGTCAGACACAATGCCCACCGCCCTCCATTGCGCCCACCCTATGATGGACCGTTCAGAGTGTTGGAAACAGGGGATAAGCATTTTGTGCTAGACTTGGAGGGTAGACGGGAGAAAATTGGCATAGACAGACTCAAACCCGCCTTTGTAGTGGCGGATGAGCAAGTGCTGTTGGCGAGGGCCCCTCGGCGTGGAAGACCCCCACGGAGAACTCCCCAGGGGAACGATTCATCAGAGCAGCCACACGGACAGAGCGAACCCCCACCACCACCACCACCACGGCTCACCCGCAGTCGGACAGGGGGACAGTAGTCCCCCACCGGCACAGCAGCACCACAGAGGCAGTAAACCCCAGTTACAATCAATCAATCAATCAATGCATCAGATTTATATAGCACTTTATCATAGACACTCAAAGACGCTTTACAGAAATTAAGGGTCATCCACCACCTGGATGGATGAAGCAGCCACAATACGGCGCCATCCCTTTTTAACTATTCACACACACACATTCACACAAAGGGCCACTTTAGAGTCTCCAATTAACCTAACCTGCATGTTTTTGGGATGTGGGAGGAAACCGGAGAAATCTCGGGGTAAACCCACGCATACACGGGGAGAACATGCAAACTCCACACAGATCACTGTTGGTCGGGGGCTGGGATCGAACCCACGATCCCACGATCCCCGCGATCCCCCGGCCAAGGGTAAACTGTGCTGCCGCAGTGCTAACCACTGCGCCACCGTTACAGCAGATATGGGAGGAGACTGGAGCCGAAACAGCATGTGGACTGATGTTCTATTGTTCTATCTAAGATGCTGAGGGGGCGGTATGGAAGTCAGGTTATTTCGCACCTCAGACAGAGACAATGAATACACATGGGAGAACAATGCCCAAGAGGGTGAGAGGGGGTAGTGTAAATATCATGCTGTGTATGAGGAAGTGCCTTGAAGCTTGTGAAGGTGACTTGGGATATAGAGAGGAGTGCTTGCTGTAACCAGTCAGTCTGTTCTGTGCTTGTGAGATGTGAGTGTGTAAATAAATCGTCTGACATGAAGCTGCCTCTTCATTTACACACTCCACACTGGATGGCTGAAGCTGCGGCTTCAGCCATCACCCATTTCGAATAACTTATGTTGAACTCTATAATCAGAGGAGTTATTGTCTAATTTGACCTTGTTGGATTTTTTTTCCCCCTTTGTTATATTATTCTGTTTCTTTTAATCTGTACTTTTAATCTATCCGAAATAAAGATTGATTGATTGATTGATTGACTGATTGATTGATTGAAAATGTAAACAATGCAATGCTGTAATGACATGTATACCCTTTACAATACAGTATATCTGAGATCTATAACTGAGATGAGATAGCTGCAGTATTGGAGACACGCTTTGGTATTTTATTGTCAGTGTCAGGATAACTTCTTACAAGCTCAATCACATTAGTGAAAGAACCAACTGCTTTATTGAACAAATCGTGCAATAATACAGTCGAGAAGATCACGAAACATGATTAATAACTCCACTGCATTAAAAGGCCTTGGTTTCATGTTCAACAATTAGCCAACTGTCAAGGTACAATATGTTCCTTCACACAGGGTGGAGAGTGTAGACTTTCTATTATTCAAGCAACTAGAAAGGGGGAAATCAATGCTTAAGCACATTAACTGTGGGATGTATGCACTCATAAAAATTGAGATGAAAAGTTTAGAAAGTACTGTGCAGCCTGCACCATCACTCTGACAGTAAAGAGAGAGAGAACAGTGCTGACAGGGCATGGAGTGAAATTACAATGTTCATTAAGCTGCCTGTAAATCCTCACCCAGCTGGAAGCAGTGTCTGACACGCCGGTTAATGTCACTGTATATCACACACAGAGAAAGAACGAGGCAAAAAAATGATTACAATCATGCCAAGTTTAAAGCCATTACAAACACTATGGTTAGCTCACAGCATAGTATTACTTTAATTATTATATCTTGCAACAGGATAGTTGTCAAATACAGCATGTACAGTGGGGTAAAAAAGTATTTAGTCAGCCACCAATTGTGCAAGTTCTCCCACTTAAAAGATGAGAGAGGTCTCCAATTTTCATCATAGGTATACCTCAACTATGAGAGACAAAATAAGAAAAAAAAAAATCCAGAAAATCACATTGAAGGATTTTTAATGAATTAATTGGTAAATTCCTCGGTAAAATAAGTATTTGGTCAATAACAAAAGTTCATCTCAATACTTTGTTATATACCCTTTGTTGGCAATGACAGAGGTCAAACGTTTTCTGTAAGTTTTCACAAGGTTTTCACACACAGTTGCTGGTGTTTTGTCCCATCCCTCCATGCAGATCTCCTCTAGAGCAGTGATGTTTTGGGGCTGTCGCTGGGCAACACGGACTTTCAACTCCCTCCAAAGATTTTCTATGGGGTTGAGATCTGGAGACTGGCTAGGCCACTCCAGGACTTTGAAATGCTTCTTACGAAGCCATTCCTTCGTTGCCCAGGCGGTGTGTTTGGGATCATTGTCATGCTGAAAGACCCAGCCACGTTTCATCTTCAATGCCCTTGCTGATGGAAGGAGGTTTTCACTCAAAATCTCACGATACATGGCCCCATTCATTCTTTCCTTTACACGGATCAGTCATCCTGGTCCCGTTGCAGAAAAACAGCCCCAAAGCATGATGTTTCCACCCCCATGCTTCACAGTAGGTATGGTGTTCTTTCTCCTCCAAACACGACAAGTTGAGTTTTTACCAAAAAGTTCTATTTTGGTTTCATCTGACCATATGACATTCTCCCAGTCCTCTTCTGGATCATCCAAATGCTCTCTAGCAAACTTCAGACGGGCCTGAACATGTACTGGCTTTAGCAGGGGGACACGTCTGGCACTGCAGGATTTGAGTCCCTGGCGGCGTAGTGTGTTTCTGATGCAGCCTTTGTTACTTTGGTCCCAGCTCTCTGCAGGTCATTCACTAGGTCCCCCCATGTGGTTCTGGGATTTTTGCTCACCGTTCTTGTGATAACTTTGACCCCACGGGGTGAGATCTTGCGTGGAGCCCCAGATCAAGGGAGATTATCAGTGGTCTTGTATGTCTTCCATTTTCTAATAATTGCTCCCACAGTTGATTTCTTCACACCAAGCTGCTTACCTATTGCAGATTCAGTCTTCCCAGCCTGGTGCAGGTCTACAGTTTTGTTTCTAGTGTCATTTGACAGCTCTTTGGTCTTGGCCATAGTGGAGTTTGGAGTCTGACTGTTTGAGGTTGTGGACAGGTGTCTTTTATACTGATAACGAGTTCAAACAGGTGCCATTAATACAGATAACGAGTGGAAGACAGAGGAGCCTCTTAAAGAAGAAGTTACAGGTCTGTGAGAGCCAGAAATCTTGCTTGTTTGTAGGTGACCAAATATTTATTTTACTGAGGAATTTACCAATTAATTCATTAAAAATCCTTCAATGTGATTTTCTGGATTTTTTTTTCTCATTTTGTCTCTCATAGTTGAGGTATACCTATGATGAAAATTGGAGACCTCTCTCATCTTTTAAGTGGGAGAACTTGCACAGTTGGTGGCTGACTAAATACTTTTTTGCCCCATTGTATATGCATGTTAAAAAAAAAATGTTTAAATTAATGTTTATTTCTGTGTGTATGTCCAGTGCTGCTGGGCAAGGACTTGCATAGGTATTGGCTATTGTTGTCCAGGACACAGCCCATTTTCGTTTTGGCTGACCCCCCCCCCCCCCCCCCCCCCAAAGGGGAAAAAAATAAACTGTTGTACCTGCAAAAATAAAAATACAGTGGCCTATAATTGCTAAAATTAGACCAAAGTAAATCATCCCATAACCCAGACTTTTAGGCCTACTTTTTGACTGGCATGTGTTAGGATATTATGGGTCTGTTTCCTTTCCTTATTTTGGTTTTCATTTCTTTGCTTTGAAACTGGTTTCATAAAGAAATGCCATCTGTGTTGTGATTGTAATGTTCTATGGTCATGAAGGCACCATCTGAGAAGCTCATGCAACAGGGGCTGCAAAGCCTTTAAATGACAATTGATCTCTGGTGTAACTGAGAGCAGTGTTGGGAGTAATGTGTTACTGTAACACCACTACTTTCGCAGTAACGTACTGTGTAACGAAATTACTGTTTAAAAATTCAGTAATGCGTTACAGTTACTGAAATTTGATCAGATGCTTTACCCCCATTACTCGTTTTTGACATGGTTGTAGACCCAGTGAACAGACTCGGACACCGAAATAGATACAATTATATTTATTAACAATAATGTGTGGATGTGAGTGTGTGGATGTGTGATCTTGCAGTAGCTGGGGGAGAGCATAATGTCGTACAACCTGGCAACCCTATTGACAAACAGAGGCAGGACAGTTAGTGGCAATACAGGTGGAGATGTGCAGATTAACTGAGTCATGTCACCTGCAAAAATTCTCTGACGACTCAGCTGTTGTGGGGTGTATAAGAGGAAGAGAGGAGGGGGAGTACAGGGCACTGGTAGACAGATTTGTGGAGTGGACGGAGCAGAATCACCTGAGGTTGAATGTCAGCAAGACCAGGGAGATGGTGATTGACTTTAGGAAGAGGAAGGCTCCTTCTCAGCCACTGCAGATTAGGGGGGAGGATGTGGGAGTGGTTGAAGACTGCAAATATCTGGGTGTCAGGATCAGTAGCGGGTTGGACTGGAGATCCAACACCGATGCTGCGCACAAGAAGGGGATGAGCAGACTCTATTTCCTGAGAAAACTGAGATCCTTCAACATGTGCAGCAGGATGCTGGAGCTTTTCTACTAGACTGTTGTCGCCAGCGCCATCTTTTTTGCTGCGGTCTGTTGGGGTAGCAGTATCAGGGCCAGAGATACCAACAGACTTGACAAGATTATCAAGAGGGCTGGCTCTGTAATTGGTCTCAGATCGGAGACCTTTGAGACAGTGGTGGAGAGGAGAACACTAAATAAACTGCGATCCATCATGAACAATCCTGATCACCCCCTCCACCACACACTAGGTAGGCAGCGAAGCACTTTCTCCAGTAGACTACTACAGCTTCGTTGTCGAACGGCCAGGTACAGGAAATCTTTCCTGCCACATGCAATTTCACTGTACAATAACTCACTATGATGTTGTATTCTGGTCATAGCTATGCTGCCACACTGCACCTTACAGACTAACTGGTACCTCACATTTCACTCTGCTCCTGATAGTCCTTCTTTGTGCAATGGGATGATTGATGTGTTTATATGGGTCATCATCATATATTAAGCTATGATGTATATAGGTTCTATAGTTGTGTTAGTTCTTTTTTTTTTACGACTTTGTCTGTCATGTGTGTTTCTGTTGTTTGGCTGTCAACTGTCATGCTGCTGTTACACTGTAATTTCCCAGTTTGGGATCAATAAAGTACATCTATCTATCTATCTATTAATCCTGGGCTTACTGTTAGCAGAGATGTGGTGATGCTCAGGTTCAGCTCGGCGGCTGCGGCCAGGAGGACAGTGTCCACTGATCCTGCTGCTGTTTGTAGAGGGTGAATACGTGTCAAGTAGAGTTGTGTGACTTGATCCGCCACCAAGGAGGAGAGAGGTCCGCTGCCACGGAGCTCCGCCTGTGCACAGGGGACTGAGAGTGGATTAGGGTGAATGAGCGATGGCTTACTTGGGTAATGGAGGTTTCCTTCCTGATGCCGGCTGGCAGAGGGTTGGAAGCGAGGACAAAGGCAGGCTGAGGCTAGGAACTCTGGAACAACGAAGAAGGTGTGAGTGGGTCTCACGAAGGTTGACAGACAATTCCACACTGATCCCAGGGCAGCGTGGTTTAAATAGCCCAGGCCGTGATGAGGAACAGGTGTGTGTGCAGCTGAGGGGAATGAGCAGCCAGAGCAGACTATTACAGTTTTATTAATATGGATAGATATTTTAGCGCAAACAGATGATCACACACCTTGCAGTTGCTAGACACCCTCCTCATCAGCTGCCAACTGGGGATGACTGCACAGTTTCGGTGGCTATTGGCGGGACAACTGCCATCCCCAGCGGCCTCAAGCCATTGGAGGTTGTCATGCCAAAGGCAAGCAAATAAATAAGCAAATAAATATAAACTGACCCTACCATAACTGGCACAGCCGTCACATAGTCTCCTCTGCGGGTCCGTTTCCTGTCCTGCCCTAGTTCACATAACAACCCATTGAAGAAATGCCGTGGCAGTGGCGACTTCTCATATCAAGCCCTGATCACCTGTTGTCTGAGCGGCAAGTAGCCTCTAACAGCTCCTACCTCTGTGGTTAAACATGAGTATTTTTTGAGCAAGAAGCTTGCATTAAATATCCGCATTAAATGCATTTAAAGTTTTCTTGCGCACAGAGAAAAAGTGACTGTGATTTGTTTCAGTAAAGCTTCTTTGAAGTGGAGAACTTTCGTTTATCTGTACTTTCTATTTTATTTTATCTCATTTACATGCTGTTGTGATATGCAACTATTTCATGGAAGTAAATCTGTCATGGAGCGGTCCTGGCGAACCACTAATGAGACGCTATAGGCAACCAGTGAGTTTGCGTATTTATTGAAGGACTGATACAAAGAACAAAATAAAGAGCCCCGCACTGACGATATACACAGACTCAGGGATAACTTACTGAGAGTAGCTAGGATCGAGAGGATGACTGGAGCCGGGAAATGGGGACACCAGCCTAACGTTGGGAAGACCAGTGTTATATGTGAGCGAGGTCGCAGCCCAGAGTAACCTAAGCTGCTCCCTTAAATAGGCAAGAGGAATAATCAGCTGAAATGGCAAACAGCTGTCACAGAGGAACTCTGCTCTGACAGTTAGAAGCCCCACCAAGACGCTGTCAAAATAAGAGCCCGGGAAGGCCCTGAGGAAAACTGCTACAGAACGGGAGGAAAATACTGCATGACCCGAGTGCAGACGATATCGGCGCTCAGACCATGACAGTACTCCCCCCCGAACGACGCACTCTGGGCATGACGTAACATCCAAGCCTCCCCCCCACCCAAAAGGCTAAGAAGGCCCCACCCAGAGGGGGAGGAGGGGAAAAAGGGCCAGGAGGGCGAGAGTCAAAAAAAAAAAAAAACATCAAGGAATGGAACTGGGAAAAAATGACAAGGGCAAATACAGAAAAAAACATGGTGCAACAACAGAGCATGAGGAAAAAGAAAAAACAAAATCACAAATATACTCTATAATGCACAGGAGAAAATGCAGAAACAGAACAATGGAGGCAAATAACAGATACTATGCCTAAAGACACAGGCAACGGAAAAAAAAAAGTAACCCCAGAGTGTCTCTCAACCAGAGGAAGGAAAAAAATGACACACAAAAAGCGGCGAAATACAGAAGTCAATAAGTCCAAATAAACAGGCAGAGGCAACAAAAGAGCCTCTAAAACAATAGGAGGGAGAAACTAAGATGCAGGCACATTACCAAAATACAACGTACCCTAATAATACTAGACAAAAGGAGAACGAAAAAACATGCTAAAGAGCGACAATATACACAGTACAATATAGTTCATAGATAAAAGGAAAAACACAAGGGCATCCCAGAACTACAGGGGAGGGGAAAAAAAACCTACAGGGATGACGGCAGGCAGAGCACAAAGAAATAATAAAGAAAAACAATAAGTTCAGGCGGTCTACCTGCATCCAGCGTCCAGATCACTAGCAGGGGGGAAAAAAGAGTTTGGACGGTCTATCCCAGTCCCAGGCCCGGAGAAACAGTACCTCTGGCGGCTGGACTAGGTCGCCGAGCGAAAAGTACAGTTTGTCGGGTGGCCGACCCAGAACGCCAAACGGGCGAAGCAGTCTCCCAGGCGGCCGACCCCCGTCATCCAGCCTCCAGGACCGCAGGGGAGAACTTGGAGGCGGCCTCCCTATTGAGAGGGATAGCGAGGGAGAGCCGCGTCGGATAAGGGAAATCCCAGCGGTACCAGGTGGAAGGAAAAAGGGATAGGGGAAATGATGAGGGACCAGGCCGACGTCGATCGGTGGAGGATCTGCAGCTCCTTCTCTGAAACCCACACAGACTGGCGCTGCACTCTCGTTGGATCCCAAGTGGGACCGTGCTGCACTCACGACAGACCTCGACTGGGCAAGAACAGCATCCATGACGGACCCCAATTGGGTTCACGTTGCACCCTTGTTGGACCCCGACTGGGCCGGAATACTACCCACGACGGACCCCAACTGGGCCGGCGCAGCACCAGGGATGACCTTCAGACCCGAACCCAGAACCTCCAAGGCAACGACCGGAGCAGGCTCGTCACCGGTGACCCTGGGAGAAGGCTCAGAGGAGAACAAAGAACCAGGATCAGAATCACCGACAGCGGCAGAGCCCAGCAAGACAAGTTTGGAAGCAGCGGACGGCTGTGCCGGGCTCTTCTCCCCGAGAGACAGGCAAAAATGCTCCAGAATAGAAGAAAGGAAGACAAAATAGAGCACTTGCCTGATCTCGGGCTCCACCACAGCCCAGGACTTTGATGATCCAGGTTCAGCGCGCTGAAGGTCCACCTCTGGTTCCCACTCAACCGCGGCGGGCTCCGCAACCGGCATGATGGTGTCCTCAGTCTGGAGATTCCCTGATGCTGACGTCCACGCCGAAAACCCACACGGCGTGGTGGCAGGGGATCCTTGACCTGCTGGGTCAAACCGCTCCTCTGTGGAGACCTGGGGATGCTTAGTCATCGGCGCAGGCTCCAATTGGCAGTCCGCCCTCCTCCTCTGCGGGGCTGGAACTAGGCCCTCCCGAGCCGCAGGCTCCTTCCTCGTCCGGCGGTGTAGTCCTGGCACCGGGGAACACTCAGGGGAAGGAGACACACAGGTAGCAGGTTCACAATTAATTGCAGCAGGTGGAGGGAGCTCAGGGGACTGAGAACCCCGAACTTCACCCCCAGGGATCGAACAAGGCAATTCACCCAGTGGAGGGAAAGAATGAAAAGCCCCTTGCCTGATCCACTGAGGGCCGATGGAAGCGGCTGCAGTGGGCTTTGTTTTCTCCCTTTGGATGGTGATGGAGGGCCCCCCGGGAGGACGAGGAGGAGCCACTCGCAGCGGATCGATGACAGGCACAGCCGGAGCGGGACTCGTGGAGTTCTCAGCCGCTGGAGAGAGCGTTGAGGAGGAGAAAGGAACAGCCGAGGCGGGCCGGGAACGAGGCCCGAACGAGGCAGCGGCTGTCTTACCCCTCCGATGAGACACAGAGGCGACAGCTGGCTGGGAGACAGAGTTTGTGTGGCTACCCGGAACGGAACTGTATCCGGACGGGATTCTCGCTGAGGATTCACCGGGGGAATCCCAGCTGATGTCTTTCTCTGCTGGGGATAACCCTTGGGTGGTGTGAACTCCTGGACTGGATGGGGGACAAGAATGGGATCCCGAGACGAGGAGTGAGGATGTCTCCCCTTTGGCTTCCTGCCAGAGTTTCCCTTCAGCCCACGGAGCTTCTCCCGGAATGCAGAGATCTCCGCCATCCTCGCCGTGATTTCAGGGTGGTCAGCGTAGTGAGGATGGCGGTTAATAGTCGCCTGTGTGATGGCGAGCGCTGGAAATGATCCCATTGATCTCAACAAGGGCCATCACCAACTCGTAGCCCAGGCTCATGGCGTAGCCCTTGCGTGACGATGCCATCTCCCAGCACACTGGTACACGGAAAGGGGAAAACTACAATCAGAATCAGAATCAGAATCAGAATCAGGTTTATTGCCATTGTTCATGTAGTACACAAACTAGGAATTTGTCTCGGTACAATGCTGCAACATTAAACATGATAAGATAAGAGAAATAAACTATACATGTAATAAAGTGTAGGATAAGATTAAGTGATACTGGTCAACAGTTAAAATATATATTAGCCAGCAGCAGATACTGTGGAGAACTATATAGTGCAGTCGGTAATGCAGGAAGAAAACAGTGATGATTGACATGAGTCTGGTTGAGCTGCTGTACATGGTGCACGAGAGTCACTTAGTGTTCAGCAGTCTAATGGCAGAGGGGAAGAAGCTGTTCATGTGACGGGAGGTTTTAGTCTGGATGGACCGAAGTCTTCTACCAGAGGGGAGGGGGGCAAACAGTACGTGACCAGGGTGTGAGGGATCGGCTATGATCCGGCCAGCACGCCTCCGGGTCCTGGAGATGTACAGATCCTGGAGAGATGGGAGCTTGCAGCCGATCACCTTCTCAGCAGTGCGCACGACGCGCTGCAGCCTTAGTCTGTCCCTGGCAGTGGCTCCTGCATACCACACGGTTATGGAGGTGGTGAGGATGGACTCGATGATGGCTGTGTAGAACTGCACTAACATCTTGGTGGGTAGCTTGAGCTTCCTCAGCTGCCGCAGGAAGAACATCCTCTGCTGGGCTTTTTTGATGAGTGAGCTGATGGTCAGCTCCCATTTGAGGTCCCTGGTGATGGTAGTGCCTAGGAAGCGGAAGGAATCAGCAGTGGTGATGGGAGAGCCTGAGAGGGTGAGGGGGGGCAGAGGAGTAGTGACTTTCCTGAAGTCTACAATCATCTCCACTGTCTTCAGAGCGTTCAGCTGCAGGTTGTTATTGCTGCACCAGGACGCCAGCTGGGCCACCTCTCTCCTGTAGGCGGACTCGTCGCCGTTGGAGATGAGCCCGATGAGGGTGGTGTCGTCCGCAAACTTGATCAACTTGACAGACTGGTGGCTGGAGGTGCAGGAGTTGGTGTAAAGGGAGAAGAGTAGGGGGGAAAGTACACAGCCCTGGGGTGATCCGGTGCTGATGCTAGTATAGTCTGAGACAGTCTTTCCCAGCCGCACATGCTGCCTCCGGTCCGTCAGGAAGTCGATGATCCACCTGCAGAGGGAGTCAGGCACGTTGAGCAGGGACAGCTTGTCCCGGAGCAGAGCGGGGCGGATGGTGTTGAATGCGGAGCTGAAGTCCACAAACAGGATCCTGGCGTAGGTTCCCGGGGAGTCCAGGTGCTGCAGGATGGAGTGGAGGGCCAGGTTGACTGCATCGTCTACAGACCTGTTGGCTCGGTAGGCAAACTGCAGCGGGTCCAGGAGAGGGGTGGTGATGGACTTGAGGTGGGACAGGACCAGGCGTTCAAAGGACTTCATGACTACAGAGGTGAGCGCTACAGGTCTGTAGTCATTAAGTCCAGTGATCCGTGGCTTCTTGGGGACAGGGATGATGGTGGAGGATTTGAGGCAGGATGGCACGTGGCATAACTTAAGGGAGGTGTTAAAAATGTCTGTGAATACAGGAGCCAGCTGTTTCGCACAGAGTCTCAGGGTGGAGGGAGACACGCCGTCTGGGCCGGGGGCCTTGCGCGGGTTCAGTCTGGAGAACTGTTTGAGCACATCCTGCTCACTGATGATAAGGGGAGGGGGGGAGGAGGGGGGGGGTGCCTTAAATGAAGTAGGGAATGTGGAGGCTGTGGAGCTGGAGGGAGGGGGGGAGTTGGACACAGATGACGAGGTGTCAAAACGGGCATAGTGTTGGGACAGTCTCTGACAAAGGGCTTTGTCATCCTGACCTTTAGGAGCCTGAGGCCGATAGTTGGTGATCTGCCTCAGTCCTCTCCACACGGAAGCCGAATCATTAGCAGTGAACTGCTGCTGGAGTCTCTCTGAGTACACAGATTTAGCCCTCTTCAGCTCTCTGTTAAACCGGTATTTAACCTCCCTGTAGCAGTCCCTGTCTCCACTTTTCAGCGCTGCTTCCTTCTCCTTCCTGATCTGTCTGAGCTTAGCTGTGAACCAGGGTTTGTCATTAGAGTAACTCACCCTGGTGCGTGATGGAAGAATGTTCTCTTCACAAAAGTGGATATATGAGTTCACAGTGTCCGTGTACTCATCCACAAGCCCAATTAAGCAAACTCACAGTCACCGGCGTCTTGTTTGGCTGCGACCTACTGTCATGGAGCAGTCCTGGCGGACCACTACAGACACTATAAGCAACCAGTGAGTTTGCGTATTTATTGAAGGACTGATACAAAGAACAAAATAAAGAGCCTCATGGGACAAAACACAAATAAAGACTGAGGCTAAGACACACTGACGATATACACAGACTCAGGGATTAACTTACTGAGAGTAGCTAGGATCGAGAGGATGACTGGAGCCGGGAAATGGGGACACCAGCCTAACGTTGAGAAGATCAGCGTTACTCGTATGTGAGCAAGGTCGCAGCCCAGAGTAACCTAAGCTGCTCCCTTAAATAGGCAAGAGGAATAATCAGCTGATGAGGATATAATCAGCTGAAATGGCAAACAGCTGTCACAGAGGAACTCTGCTCTGACAGCTAGAAGCCCCACCGAGACACTGTCAAAATAAGAGCCTGGGAATAAGGAAAACTGCTACAGAACGGGAGGAAAATACTGCATGACCCGAGTGCGGACGATATCGGCGCTCAGACCATGACAAAATCCTCTAAATATGCGTTTTTAATGGGCTGGTCCAGGGGTTTCAGATATATTGTTTGTCCAAAATTTTCTCTGTGAATTCATAGCTTTATTTCTCGTAAATTTCTGACTTTCTACTGATTACAATAGTTTGTGTATTTTTTCTCTGTAAGATGAGACTTTTTTTCTCATTAGTTTTCTTTTTTTCTGATGAGAACAAGGGGCCCTTGATCTTGCTGTGTGTTCAAGATGATTTAACCCCTTGCACTCCGGTCAATTTCCCTAAAAACGCCAAAAAATAACGTGCCCAAAGTAAATCAAAAGCTGTTCTTCAACCCTTTGTAGCATCTTCATGGGGTTGGTCTCATTTAAAAGAAAACACTTTGAATTTTTTGGCAAAACAGTCATAATCTCTCTAAGTGCTCTGGCCACTGAGTAACAGTCATCTAAACATACTGAACTTGAAGAAAATAAATTTGGCCTGGTTGTTTTTTTGGATACAAATGCTTGCAAATAACACACAGCTTCAGATCCGGGCTGGAAAATGCAACAGAAATGTAGAACTAAGTGTTATCCAGCTGAGGTCAAAATTTTGTAACAATACCACAAAAAATGAATATATTACACAGCTTTGTTCTCAGGTAGTTCCCAGGCGTTTTTGAACTGTGCCAAATTGTGCCAAATGGCACAGTTTGGAAAAAACGTCTGTAACTTTTGAATGATTCAATATAGAAGCTTCATCTTGGGCTCTAATGAAAGGTGACACTCAGGGCTGTGTGTGTGTGTGTGGGGGGGGGGGGGTTTGCCCCCCCCCCCTCGTTACAGAGGACGGACATCACCCGTTGCGCAGCGGTCCATCATGTGGCGATGACACACAGCTGTAATTTACCAATCGGTCAAAAGTCATTTTTGATTACAATTTTCAGGGATAAAGAATAATTTAGCTTATAACACTTACCTGTTCACAACAGCAGCGTAGCTGGCGAACTTCTCTTCCTCATTGTCAGACGAACGCAACGCTGGTCCCTTGTTATGGACTCGTGGTTCTGGTCTCGCGACCCGGTCAAAACATAATTCCATTATTGCAGTTTTGCGCTTCCATGATTGCGGTTTTGACGAACGATTTTTCAAAACAAATAACAGTAGTAATTAAAAAAGACTGTCGAACGCGTGTGTGTCACCCAGCCTTCATCGTCAGCCTCCGTCAGTCTATGATGACCATGGAAGAGAATCCTAAACGTCTACTCTGCTGGAATAAAAAAAAAAAAGCACCGCCTGTGGCTGAACAGGCCGATGCGCGAATGGCAGTCCCTGTCACACAGGTCGCACTTGTGGGTGGTCTCCGTGCTGCTGGGTCTGTGGCGGTTCTTCCCGCAGGTCCTTTTTTCATCTGCTGCAGCAGCCAGTCTCTCCACCCAGCCTTACACAAAACAGCTTTCGAACTTCTGTGCTTCAATTGGCTCGCTGCATTCGCAGCGTTGGTAGGCGGGTCCTTGTTGCTAGGTTTTCAGTCATTGGTTCTTCAAGGTTTCAGAAACCCAATTCAAGGCTCTTATTAGTCGAATGAGAGGTCAATCATATCTGATCTGTTCGCAGCTGTGTCTGTAGTGGAAAAATGGAAATGCAGCTTTTTTTTTCAGTGCGCTCTAGAATGCAGCGCCCTTGTGCGTCCTAGAGCGCACGAGGGCGCTCTCGTGCGCCCTCGTGCGCTCTAGGATGCAGAGACGTGCCCGTCCGCGGTACACAGGAGTGCAACAGGTTAAGTATGCATTTAAAAGTAACGTGAAAGTTACTTTTCTAAGTAACTAGTTACTTTAATCATGCAGTAACTCAAAAGTAACTGTTATTTTTGAAAAGAAGTAACTAGTAACTGACTAGTTACTATTTTTTAGTAACACCAACACGTTACTTTTGGATTTTGGAAACCAGTTCACTCTTTGTGATTTAAAATGGGTCTGACTGTCATGTCTGCTGTGTAATTTTGCAGCAAGCATATAAATTGGCAGCGAGCCCAAAATGCAGTGGAAGTAACTTGTTTATTAACAAAGGGAAAATGTACAGAATGTCCAAATAACAGTTACTGTGAATAAGAGTAGACAACCCGCTACAACCCTTGTAGGCTTAAAGGGAATGCCTCACGCGCTCCGGACAGTCAGGAGCAGAAGGGAAAGGCACAAAGGAAGACTTACAAATATGTTGGAGCAGAAAGGCTCTAAAACACAACATACAGAGTCCAGGGGAAGGAAGCCAATAATCCGGGGAGTCAGGTTGTCCCATACTGACATTAGCTGCCACACTGGCCGAGCCCACTGCCTCCCAGTAAGATAAGATAAGATAAGAAAAGCCTTTATTAGTCCCACAATGGGGAAATTCCAGGATTGCAACAGCACAGGGATAGCAACATTCAGAGCAACAATCAGAAGGCAAGAAAAAACAAGAACAGCTAGTAAACATATGTATATATATATATATATATATATATATATATATATATATATATATATATACAGTATATTAGCTGCTCTTGCTTGCTTGCTTTTTTTTCTTTCTGCCTTCTGATTGTTGCTCTGAGTGTTGCTATCTCTGTGCTGTTGCAATCCTGGAATTTCCCCGTTGTGGGACTAATAAAGGCTTATCTTATCTTATCTTAAGAGGGCTGGCTCTGTAATTGGTCTCAGACCAGAGACCTTTGAGACAGTGGTGGAGAGGAGAACACTAAATAAACTGCGATCCATCATGGACAATCCTGATCACCCCCTGCACGGTGGGTGGGTGGGCTGCACGGTGGCGCAGTGGTTTAGCACTGTGGCAGCACAGTTTACCCTCGGCCGAGGGACCGCGGGGATCATGAGATCGTGGGTTCGATCCCAGCCCCCGACCAACAGTGAGCTGTGTGGAGTTTGCATGTTCTCCCCGTGTTGCGTGGGTTTACTCCAGGATTTCTCCGGTTTCCTCCTGCATACCAAAAACATGTAGGTTTAGGGCGCTCGCGCACGCAGCGACCGGCAGCCGGTGGCTTGTCACCAGACTGCAAACCAAATCTACCTACGGGTACAAATAAGTAACAACAACAACAACAACAACAACAACAACCCCCTCCACCACACACTAGACAGACAGCGAAGCACTTTCTCCAGTAGACTACTACAGCTTTGTCGAACGGCCAGGTACAGGAAATTTTTCCTGCCACATGCAATTTCACTGTACAATAACTCACTATGATGTTGTATTCTGGTCATAGCTATGCTGCCACACTGCACCTTACAGACTAACTGGTACCTCACATTTTCACTCTGCTCCTGATAGTCCTTCTTTGTGCAATGGGATGATTCATGTGTTTATACGGGTCATCATATATTAAGCTATGATGTATATAGGTTTTACAGTCCTGTTAGTTTTACTTTCCATGGGTAATCCCTTTGTCTGTCATGTGTGTGTTTCTGTTGTTTGGTTGTCTACTGTCATGCTGCTGTTACACTGTAATTTCCCAGTTTGAGATCAATTAAGTACATCTATCTATCTACAGAAGTGGACAAAATTGTTGGTACCCCTCTGTTAATGAAAGAAAAACCACAATGGTCACAGAATTAACTTGAATCTGACAAAAGTGGTAATAAATAAAAATTCTATGAAAATTAACCAATGAAAATCAGACAGTGCTTTTGAATTGTGGTTCAACAGAATTACTTTAAAAAACAAACTATGAAACAGGCCTGGACAAAAATGATGGTAACTGTAGAAAAGATTGAAAAAAATGTGACCATAGGGACATGTTCAACCAAGATGTGTCCTCTAATTAACATCACAGGTGTCTACAAACTTGTAATCAGTCAGTCGGCCTATTTAAAGGGTGACAAGTAGTCACTGTGCTGTTTGTTGACATGGTGTGTACAACACTAAACATGGACCAGAGGAAGCAAAGGAGAGAGTTGTCTCAGGAGATTAGAAAGAAAATTATAGACAAGCATGTTAAAGGCAAAGACTATAAGACCATCTCCAAGCAGCTTGATGTTCCTGTGACTACAGTTGCACACATTATTCAGAAATTTAAGATCCACGGGACTGTAGCCAACCTCCCTGGACGTGGCCGCAGGAGGAGACGAATAATACGACTGGTAACAAAAGAGCCCAGAACAACCTCTAAACACATTCATGGTGAACTCCAAGGTCAAGGTACATCAGTGTCAGATCGCACCATCCGTCGTTGTTTGAGCCAAAGTGGACTTCATGGGAGACGACCAAGGAGGACACCACTGTTGAGAACAAATCATAAAAAAGCCAGACTGGAATTTGCCAAACTGCATGTGGACAAGCCACAAAGCATCTGGGAGAATGTCCTATGGACAGACAAGACAAAACTGGAACATTTTGGCAGAGCACATCAGCTCTATGTTCACAGACGCAAAAATGAAGCATACCAAGAAAAGAACACTGTCCCTACTGTGAAACATGAAGGAGGTTCTGTTATGTTCTGGGGCTGCTTTGCTGCATCTGGCACAGGGTGTCTTGAATCTGTGCAGGGTACAATGAAATCTCAAGACTATCAAGGTATTCTAGAGAGAAAATGAGCTGCCCAGTGTCAGACAGCTTGGTCTCAGTTGCAGGTCATGGGTCTTGCAACAGGATAATGACAAAACACACAGCTAAACACCCAAGAATGGCTAAGAGCGAAACACTGGACTATTCTAAAGTGGCCTTCTATGAGCCCTGATCTAAATCCTATAGAACATCTGTGGAAGGAGCTGAAACATGCCGTCTGGAGAAGGCACACTTCAAACCTGAGACAACTGGAGCAGTTTACTCATGAGGAGTGGGCCAAAATACCTGCTGAGAGGTGCAGAAGTCTCATTGACAGTTACAGAAATTGCTTGATTGCAGTGATTGCCTCAAAAGGTTGTGCAACAAAATATTAAGTTAAGGGTACCATCATTTTTGTCCAGGCCTGTTTCATGAGTTTGTTTTTTAAAATAATTCTGTTGAACCACAATTCAAAAGCATTGTCTGATTTTCATTGGTTAATTTTCATAGAATTTTTATTTATTACCACTTTTTCAGATTCAAGTTATTTCTGTGACCAATTGTGGGTTTTTCTTTCATTAACAGAGGGGTACCAACAATTTTGTCCACGGCTGTATCTACATTTAAAGGGGTGTCCAAATTTTTTTTCATGACTGTATGATGCTAATGAGCCAAGGTAAAACTGTGACGTTAATTGCACAAGATAAAACCAATGTACTGCTTTTACCTTGTGCAGTGACAATAAAAGGATTCTGATTCTGATATTTCAATTAAAAACTGGATTTCTTCCTCTCCTCCAGTGCTACTGTGGTATGTTGTTCCTCTTTTTGGCTGCCATAACTTCCTGTGTTTGGTCTGAAAGTCCAAATGGTTCTGAAAATTGCTTTCACTCTCTAAATGAACTGGACCGAGATTCAGTTTGACCCAGACTAAGACTATTTCTTTTTGCTGGACCAAATTTCAGCTCTTTTCTTCAGACCGTGGTTTAGGGGAGGTTTCACACCTAAAATTTTGGTGTGTATCAAACTGAAAAGTCTGAAAGCCTGGACCAAACAGATTAGGTGTGAATACAGTAACCCTTATTTTATCACCATATGTGACTGTTTTTCATGCTACACTAAGCCCCTCCAGATAGCTGAGCAATTTGTTTTTATGCTTTCACTAGAAGCCAAAATGAAATCTTCTGTTCTTTTTTTTTTCCCCCCCTTAGGATTAGTGCTATCTCAATGCAGCCTAGATGAAAGTATTTGCTCAATGAGGCCACTTCATCTGAATATTCAAGTTCACATCTCCCAATCAGCAACCAGATTCCTAAGACTGTGAAGGAGTTTGACTTAGTGCTTATGTGAACTGTATAAATTAAGCCATGACTATCAGTATCTTAAATGTAAAAATTTATTTCACTGTTAGGATTAAAAAAACAACCCTTTCCAAGATGCTATTTTACACCATTGTATTCCAAACTGTGCAGTGGATTGACAGATGTGTCACGTGTCTACATTTTAAAATATGTAGCTTCTTTGCATCAATATTGAGATTTAAAACATTGTCTGCGGTCACAGTGCAAGTTTTTGTTGCAACAAAATCTGCTTTACTGCCTGAATGTGTAAACATACCACAAAATGTCACTTTTGCCTTTTTCGTTTCCTCAGTAAATGCACACATTAATGTAGGAGACATTCAGCAGAAGAGAACAGGCTCAACAACCTTGGCAAAATCAATTTTATTTATATCTCTATATAATATGGTGCATCACACGCTGTAAAACATCTCAACTCAGATAATATACAAGTTCTGTTAATGGCCAGAGTGAAAACGTGGATGTGAACTGAATTCCAACTTGGCTCATTGTCAGAGGCAGACAACTGCAGGGCAGTAATTTTCATTCACTTTCCAATGAGGGGCAAAAGGTGACATAATCATGTGAAATTGATAATAGGAGGATTTATGCAGCCAAAGTGAGGAAATAACTCATCACAGTAGTACATTTCCTATCACTGCTGAACAGAAGTCTCAAACCTTATTTCCTCTGAGAGCTAACTTTATGAAAGTGGCTAAGAGCTGATCAGAGTCACATTTATTCAAACTGAACTCCAAACCATACAAGCTGAATGAGATACTTTCTGTAAAGTCATTAGTCAATATCTAAAAATTTTAACTCATTCATTTTTACATAATTCCAAATTTGTATTTATTACAATTTCCTCCCTTTCCAGTGATAAAGATATCAAAGCCAACTTTTTACTACAGCTGAAGTGTTGACAGAAATTCTGTGCCAACATTTTTCTTCATAATATTATTATTATTATTTTTTTTTTTACTAATTGCAAGTAGAGGGACTGGGCTATCAATAGTCACGGTAAAGTGCAAAATTTCTTCAATCTGATTACAATTCAGATCAGAACTTTACTGTTTACATGGATCCTGAAAAAGCTGATCCGATTAGGACGTGCGTTTCCATGTGTCACACGTTTGAACGGACTAAATCACTTTGATATGCGCACAATTATCTAACAATCCAGAAATAGTAGTAGAAGAAGCAACTTCCAGTGTAAACAAACCCTGCTTCGTGTCTTTCTCTTTTTGAAATGGACCTGTATTGTGTTATTCAGACTGTACTTTTGCTTCTGCTGGCCTCTGTAATGAAGCTACAAGCCCAGCAGTACATACTTCTGCACATGACAAAAAGACGGAGACAGCAGGACGATACAGACCAGTTTTGTTTTACTCCAGCCATGTCTTTCGCTAGCTGCTGTAAAGGCAGAAATACGTCACATCAACATGTGGCTGACGTACAGACATGCGCGATAAACATATTTTCTACCCAGACTTGGGTATGTTTATATGCACACCAATCGGATTAACAATTGACATAACCTACTCATCTCAATCAGAAGGAAACTTTGATCCGAATGAGTGTGATTGGGTCAGAATATTCAGATTGGCGTGTTTACATGAAGCATTTTTATTCTGATCAGGCTTTTAATCCGGTTACTTGTGTCCATGTAAACATGGCTAGTGAGTATAAGAGCACAGTGATTAGAGTGCAGGCACAACATGCAGTGGAGGGCCAAAGATTCACTGTTGTGCTATGCTCATAATACTGCAAAACTTTGAGTGTAATATTGGTTTTATGCATCAGTGCTGTAACAGTATATGAATTAATAATTATGATCAGGTATAAAAAATTATTTAATTTATATTAACCCCTTGCACTCCGGTCAATTTTCCTAAAAATGCCAAAAAATAATGTGCCCAAAATAAATCGAAAGCTGTTCTTCAACCCTTTGCAGCATCTTCATGGGGTTGGTCTCATTTAAAAGAAAACACTTTGAATTTTTTGGCAAAACAGTCATAATCTCTCTAAGTGCTCCGGCCACTGAGTTACAGTCATCTAAACATAGTGAACTTGAAGAAAATAAATTTGGCCTGGGTGTTTTTTTGGATACAAATGCTTGCAAATAACACACAGCTTCAGATCCGGGCTGGAAAATGCAACAGAAATGTAGAACCAAGTATTATCCAGCTGAGGTCCAAATTTGGTAACAATACCACAAAAAATGGATATATTACACAGCTTTTTCCTCAGGCTGTTCCCAGGCATTTTGGAACTGTGCCAAATTGTGCCAAATTGCACAGTTTGGAAAAACGTCTGTAACTTTTGAATGATTCAATGTAGAAGCTTCATCTTGGGCTCTAATGAAAGGTCACACTCAGGGCTGTGTCTGTGTGTGTATGTGTGTGGTTGTCCCCCCCCTCGCTACAGAGGATGGACATCGGCCATGACACATTAGCCTCATGTGGGATGTGGGACAGCAGCTCAGTCACTGCGGCTCTCCCCCCCCCCCCCTCGCTACAGAAGAATAGTCAGGAATAAAGAATAATTTAGCTTATAACACCTTACCTCTTCACAGCAGCGTCCTGGCGAACTTCTCTTCCTCATTGTCAGACGAACGCGATGCTGGTCCGCTCATGGTTCTGGTCTCGCGACCTGATCAAAACATAATTCCATTATTGCGGTTTTGTGCTTCCATGATTGCGGTTTTTGGCGAACGATTTTTCAAAACAAATAACAGTAGTAATTAAAAAAAGACTGGCGAAGGCGTGTGTGTCACTCAGCCTTCGTCGTCAGCCTCCGTCGGTTTATGACCATGGAAGAAATCATAACGTCTACTCTGCTGGAACCAAAACAAAATAAGCACCGCCTGTTGCCGAACATGCCGGTGCGCGAATGGCACTCCCTGTCACACAGGTTGCATTTGTGGATGGTCTCCATGCTGCTGGGTCTGTGGGTTTCTTCCTGTGGGTCCTTTTTTGATCCACTCCAGCAGTCAGTCTTCACCCAGCCTTAAAAAAAACAGCTCGCGAACTTCTCTGCTTCAATTGGCTCACTGCATTCGCATCGTTGGGAGGCGGGTCCTTCTGGCTAGGTTTTCAGTTATTGGTTCTTCAAGGTTTCAGAAACCCAATTCAAGGCTCTTATTAGTCGAATGAGAGGTCAATCAGATGAACTAATCTGTTCGCGGCTGTGTCTGCAGCTTTTATTTTCAGTGTGCGCTTGGACGCCATACACCACCTACATCACAATCTCCATCATGTGTCCTAGAGCGCACGAGAGCACCCTTGTGCGCTCTAGGACGCAGAGACTTGCCCGTCCGCGGTACAACGGAGCGCAAGAGGTTAATGTATTGGAATCTGAGATGAATTATCGGTTCATATACACCGGAAAAGTTAATAACACTCGTGGGGCACCAGCTTCTATCTCTAAGAAGCAATTTAATCTTTAATTTCACATTACACCTGTTTAATCACTCAATAAATCAATTAATAATCAGTCTCAAAATTTTAGTGAATTCGATACTGGGGACTTAAACCAGACTCAGAGTGAAATAAATTCTCGACGTCTCTCATTTTCACATATTTATTAAATGAAATGATGATTAAAAGACATTGCAGTGATTTCATTAACCATAAAATTAAACATGTAAATGATAGATTAACCCCTTGCACTCCAGTCAATTTCCCTAAAAATGCCAAAAAATAACGTGCCCAAATTAAATCCAAAGCTGTTCTTCAACCCTTTGCAGCATCTTCATGGGCAGGGGTGTCCAACCATGTGCCATGGAGAGCCAAGACCCTGGAGGTTTTACCTCCAACCAGTGTCTTCAACAGCAGATTTCTGTGAACTTCTTCCCACTGATTGCTGATAAGTGAAAACACCTGCTGAAGAGACTGGGTAGAAGAGAAAACCTGCAGGGTCTTGGCTCTCCATGGCACATGGTTGGACACCCCTGTTCATGGGGATGGTCTCATTTAAAAGAAAACACTTTGAATTTTTTGGCAAAACAGTCATAATCTCTCTAAGTGCTCCGGCCACTGAGTTACAGTCATCTAAACATACTGAACTTGAAGAAAATAAATTTGGCCTGGGTGTGTTTTTTGGATACAAATGCTTGCAAATAACACACAGCTTCAGATCCGGGCTGGAAAATGCAACAGAAATGTAGAACCAAGTGTTATCCAGCTGAGGTCCAAATTTGGTAACAATACCACAAAAAATGAATATATTACACAGCTTTTTCCTCAGGTAGTTCCCAGGCGTTTCGGAACTGTGCCAAATTGTGCCAAATTGCACAGTTTGGAAAAACGTCTGTAACTTTTGAATGATTCAATATAGAAGCTTCATCTTGGCCTCTAATGAAAGGTGACATTCAGGGCTGTGTGTGTGTGTGTGTGTGTGGGGGGGGGGTTGTCCACCCCCCCTCGCTACAGAGGATGGAGATCGGCCATCGCTGGTGATGTGGCGACCGCGGCGCAGTCACCGCGGCTCCCCCCCCTCGCTACAGAATAGTATCGTTCACAGTCCGGACGCGACGAATGACCCGTGTACCGCGGCGCACGCACTTCGGACATCGTGTGCCGCACAGTTGTAATTTACCAATTGGTCAAAAGTCATTTTTGATTACAATTTTCAAGGATAAAGAATAATTTAGCTAATAACACCTTACCTCTTCACAGCAGTGTCCTGGCAAACTTCTCTTCCTCATTGTCAGACGAATGTGACGCTGGTCCGCTCGTGGTTCTGGTCTCGCGACCTGATCAAAACATAATTCCATGATTGCGGTTTTGGCAAATGGTTTACGACCTTCGTCGTCGGTCTCTGTCGGTCTATGATGACCATAAGAGAATCCTAAACACTCTGCTGGAATTAAAAAATTCTCTCTTCACCCAGCCTTTGTAGACAATACAGCTCAGCAAACTTCTGTGCTTCAACTGGCTCGCTGCGTTGGTAGGCGGGTCCTTCTTGCTAGGTTTTCAGTCATTGGTTCTTCAAGGTTTCAGAAACCCAATTCAAGGCTCTTATTAGTCGAATGAGAGGTCAATCAGATGAACTAATCTGTTCGCGGCTGTGTCTGCAGCTTTTATTTTCAGTGTGCGCTTGGACGCCATACACCACCTACATCACAATCTCCATCATGTGTCCTAGAGCGCACGAGAGCACCCTTGTGCGCTCTAGGATGCAGAGACTTGCCCGTCCGCGGTACAACGGAGCGCAAGAGGTTAATGTATTGGAATCTGAGATGAATTCTCGGTTCATATACACCGGAAAAGTTAATAACACTCGTGGGGCACCAGCTTCTATCTCTAAGAAGCAATTTAATCTTTAATTTCACCTTACACCTGTTTAATCACTCAATAAATCAATTAATAATCAGTCTCAAAATTTTAGTGAATTCGATACTGGGGACTTAAACCAGACTCAGAGTGAAATAAATTCTCGACAACGTCTCTCATTTTCACATATTTATTAAATGAAATGATGATTAAAAGACATTGCAGTGATTTCATTAACCATAAAATTAAACATGTAAATGATAGATTAACCCCTTGCACTCCAGTCAATTTCCCTAAAAACGCCAAAAAATAACGTGCCCAAATTAAATCCAAAGCTGTTCTTCAACCCTTTGCAGCATCTTCATGGGGATGGTCTCATTTAAAAGAAAACACTTTGAATTTTTTGGCAAAACAGTCATAATCTCTCTAAGTGCTCCGGCCACTGAGTTACAGTCATCTAAACATACTGAACTTGAAGAAAATAAATTTGGCCTGGGTGTTTTTTTTGGATACAAATGCTTGCAAATAACACACAGCTTCAGATCCGGGCTGGGAAATGCAACAGAAATGTAGAACCAAGTGTTATCCAGCTGAGGTCCAAGTTTGGTAACAATACCACAAAAAATGAATATATTACACAGCTTTTTCCTCAGGTAGTTCCCAGGCGTTTCGGAACTGTGCCAAATTGTGCCAAATTGCACAGTTTGGAAAAACGTCTGTAACTTTTGAATGATTCAATATAGAAGCTTCATCTTGGCCTCTAATGAAAGGTGACATTCAGGGCTGTGTGTGTGTGTGTGGGGGGGGGGGTTGTCCACCCCCCCTCGCTACAGAGGACGGAGATTGGCCATCGCTACATGACGGATTACACTCATGTGGCGATGTGGCGACCGCGGCGCAGTCACCGCGGCTCCCCCCCCTCGCTACAGAATAGTATCGTTCACAGTCCGGACGCGACGAACGACCCGTGTACCGCGGCGCACACACTTCGGACATCGTGCGCCGCACAGTTGTAATTCACCAATTGGTCAAAAGTCATTTTTGATTACAATTTTCAAGGATAAAGAATAATTTAGCTAATAACACCTTACCTCTTCACAGCAGTGTCCTGGCAAACTTCTCTTCCTCATTGTCAGACGAATGTGATGCTGGTCCGCTCGTGGTTCTGGTCTCGCGACCTGATCAAAACATAATTCCATGATTGCGGTTTTGGCAAATGGTTTACGACCTTCGTCGTCGGCCTCTGTCGGTCTATGATGACCATAAGAGAATCCTAAACACTCTGCTGGAATTAAAAAATTCTCTCTTCACCCAGCCTTTGTAGACAAAACAGCTCAGCGAACTTCTGTGCTTCAACTGGCTCGCTGCGTTGGTAGGCGGGTCCTTCTTGCTAGGTTTTCAGTCATTGGTTCTTCAAGGTTTCAGAAACCCAATTCAAGGCTCTTATTAGTCGAATGACTAATAAGAGCCTTATTAGATGAACTAATCTAATCTAACTTATTAGATGAACTAATCTGTTCGCGGCTGTGTCTGCAGCTTTTATTTTCAGTGCGCGCTTGGACGCATCTCCATCATCTCCATCTCCATCTCCATCTCCATCATCAGCATCTCCATCATGCGTCCTAGAGCGCAAGAGGGCACTCTCGTGCGCCTTCGTGCGCTCTGGGACGCAGAGACTTGCCCGCCCGTGGTACAACAATATGTATGCTGTGTGTGTTTCAGATGGCTCTGTTGTGGGGAAATTACTGCTTCATTCGCTCTGGGTGTGCCTGTCACGGATGTGATCAGCCTGTCACTGATGTCAACACAGCTTCACAAACGATCAGTGGTTATAGAGCTTAAGAATGTCTGTAGAAACGTTTTATTTCCTGTACAACAAATTGCTCTGATCTGCTTGAAAATCATGGAGAGACAGTTGAGACATCATGGACTTACCTGCTTCTGCAGCAGATTCTGAGATGGTATCATAGAAAAAAATGATCAGCTGACACAACTTGATCGCCAGGTTAATATTAGCCACAAAATATATATTCAAAAAGTAAACTTTACTGAGTTAGGTATAATAAGATATATTTGACAGTTATTGTGCATTTTAGGCCAAAACAAACTTGATCTAGTATTAAAAGCAATTAAAATAATGCAGTCACAAGTTTACATGGAAACATGTACTGTAGAAATATATATTCTCTGCATCAACAATGTACTAGATATGCATTCATGTTGTATTGCACTGAGATTTGCACTGACAATAAACGTATGAAGTTTTTGCAGATGTCTCTTTTTTTATATGTGAAGGTTACCACCATGTGGTATAAATTAAATACTGAAAGATTGGAAAAGCTAAGAATAATCCAGCAGTTTGAGAAATCACTTTTGGTTTGGTGTAAGTCTGTCAACAGAATTATGAACCATAAAGCAGTTTGTGTTAAAATGTTAAATCCAATTAAACCTAATCCGGGGGCTTCCAATCATGTGTCATGGGGGGCCAAGACCCTGCAGGTTCTCTCCTCTACCCAGTCTCTTCAGCAGGTGTTATCACTGATCAGTCAGTGGAAGAAGTTCAGTGGAATCTGCTGTTGAAGACACTGGTTGGAGGTAAAGCCTGCAGGGTCTTGGCCCTCCATGGCACATGATTAGACCCCCCCCCCCCCCCGCCCAAACCCATTATGATGAAGAGCAGATGCTAATATGACCCAGAATTCCTCCATATACTGGTACTGTCACTATTGAGAAACGTGTTATATGTCAATTTAATCCTATCCAACTTTTACTTTTAAAATAAGTGTAAATATTTGCAAAAAGCACACATTATTAGAAATATGTTATATTTCAATTTAATACTATCCCACTTGTACTTACAAAAACGTGTGGATATTCATAAAAAGCACACACATGAAAAAGGTAGCACCACAAGCAGTGGTTCATAACGGTTTTGGGCAACAGCAACACAATTGTGTATCCTTTGCCAATCTGTCTGCTGTTATTTAATGTTTAACAGTTAAGGGACGGATGATTATATGCTCCAAAACCTGAGAAACTCTCTGATAAAAAAGCTGCAACAACACAAGTCACTTTTGGTTTGAATTAACTGCCAAATGACCTAGAAATAATGAGCTGAAACTTGTTTTTATTCGTATTAAATAATGAGACAGTGGCACACTGGCCAACACCAAATTGTATTATTTTTTACATCCTAGGGCATTTTGGATGTACTGAATAAAAAAAAAATCATGTTTTTCACCTTCAGGTCAACGTTTGGAACAACAGTATTGGTATTTTCCGTTTAGATGATGCTACACTCCTTCTAAAGTATTGTAATTCTCTGAATTTGGAATGCCGATAGAACATTCAATTTACATATACTTACTTTTTTACCTACTTTGACTTGTAAGCTTGATCAGTCTCTCCTGCTGCATTTTAAAGTCCAACTGTGCAACTTCTTATAAGTTAACATAAAAAATGTACCCAAAGTTTAGAACTGGATCATGTGGTGCTAATTTTTTATGATATTTCAATAAAAAGAACAGAAAGCTTACAAAAACATTTGTTTTTTGGTCTAGTTAAAAATTACATTACCTTTAGAATGGTTGACCCGTGACAGGAGGATCAGCATGATTTTGATCAGACTAGGCAATGGAATTTCTATGTAATTATACTGTTTTATAATTCAGTGTTATAACAGACAAACCACACTTTCCAAAACAATTCCATTTTATTATATACAAAATATTAAAATAAAAAAAAACTTTGCAACACAACATGAAGGTTAATCGACATTTTATACACGCCGACCACTGAGTGCCTCTACCAGCTTCCCAAACTGGGTCAGGAAGGCTCGGTTGAATGAAGCCGTCTCTGCCAGCTCCTGGGTCAGGAAGGCTCGGTTGAATGAAGCCTTCTCTGCCTTCTCAAGGCAACATCCTGCTCCTGGGATACCCTCGCGTTTTCTGCAACCTCATTTAAATGTTGCAAATATTTATCATTGAATAGATTTTGCGCCTGGTGGCGGGACAGATTCACATTAATCCGGGCGTGCTGGCGCGGCAGACGCGTGGGATGATTCTACAAGGAAAATGCACACAATAAAATACAGCACGAAAGTGCAAGATATACAGAAAAGACAATAGTTTTTAACAAGATTACATAAGCTTATTTCAGCATATTGTTCACATGAATAATTAAAAGAAAAGCGTGAGTCCGCAGTGTGCTGCAATAAAGCAGAACGATCATCATCCACAAATGAACAGCTTTTTTATTGCATAAATAAACTGAGCGTCTTACCGAATATATTTGCGAAAAAACGCACAATAAAAAAAAAAAATTAAAACTCACCGTTAAAGGACTCCGATGTCGAGACCTCCCGGTATATTTTTTCATTCCGGGTGGCTCCGTCTAACTTGCGCTGGATGCGTTCGTCTGACAATGCAGTGAGCAGACACTGCAGCTCCTTATTGGTCCATGGAACACCCTTATTACGCAAAGCCATTTTTGATAGAGAATAAATGAAAATAGCACAGCAATACATTGAAAATAAACCGCCAACAGTGGTTGTGCGCTGAGTAATGGCGGTTGTGAAGATTCTTTTTTTTTTCCAAAACTTTAATGAGAAGGTCGTGAAGATTCGGCAGAAGAGGAGGAGGAGAGGGGCGGTTACAACCTGACCAATCAGCGCCGGTTATGACCTGACCAATCAGCGGCGACCAGTCTGTTAACGTCACAACACGGCCCAGCTCAGCACTGCTGTACCCTGCCCTTGAGCGGGGCTGAGAATTGCGGCTGTTAAACCGTGTTGGGGCTAGTGGAAAAGCGTACAAAGCGTGCTGAGCCGTGCCGTGTCGCGCTAAAGCGTGCTAGTGGAAAAGGGCCTTTAGACCAGTTTGAGTTAACAGATTGTGGAAGACAACGCAAATTTATGGGGAAAGTTTTACTAATTATATGAAAAGTTCTGGATTACCCTTAAGAAAATGAAAACGGGATTTTAATGAAAAGAAAGGTTATATTACTTGTGCTTTAATTTTGCATCTGATTAGATATCAAATTATTATCGAACCTCAGACGTTTCATTCAGCAGATGAATTAAAATTGCCACTCATGTGATTCCTCGGTGATTTCTTGTCGTCGTCGTCCTCAGCCAAAGATTTTGTGGATGTTAGGGAAAATATCTGCCCGCAGATATTTCAGGGTCCACAGTTCGACCTTTATAGTCAAGCCGTCAACAAGGCTGGATTTTGACGGTATGACTCACAGTTGTAACTTAGGTCGAAACAAGATGGTGACAATGTTTTTTCAGGGTTTGGTAAAGAGGCTGCGAGTCCTTCTTTCTTCTTCGTTGGCAAGCGGCTTCCCAGAGGAATTCGATAATAATTAAATATATCTAACCTGATCTCAGGTCAAAGAGTTTCAGGCTTTAGATAAAAGAGCTTCTGGTGTGGGATTGGTCAATAATAATATTATAAAAATAAAGTCAAGATTAAAATTTAAATTAAAATTAAAATTGGTGGCTTTACAGAAAGTTTAACAGGGAAAAGTTATAAGAATAAACGTCTAGGATTGGAGTTTAACTCCTAATTAGAATTTGAGCTCAAAGAAAAAAAAGAATAAATTCCCAGATGTTTAAGAGAAAAGAAAAACATTAAAATACATAGTAACAGAACACAAAGTTACGAGTTATCTGCTCTGTGATGGTCGAAAAGAAGACTCGTGGGATAAGTCCCTTTGCTCTCCGGTAGTTCTCTGCTGTGACAGACGTGAAGACAATAGAAGTAAGAAGCCAAAAAAGTGATGAAAAGCAGCGGTGAAAAGAGAAAGTAGCAAGGGGTCTCCCTCCTTTTATAAATTCAGTCAAGCTTTCGCGGGCTTCCGGGTTGACAGGAGCTCAGCAAATATGCTTCCTTCGTGGGTGGGCTTTATTGAACTTTAGTCCAATGAGCTAACAGTCTGCACTTTGAGAGAGCTGTTGTCAAGGAGCGATTGGCTGCTGGCAGTCACATGATTTGAGAGACGCTTTGCAAATCTAATACACATTTTAATACTGGAATATTCCTCTATACCCTTATGTATAAACTAAGCTAACCTTAGTGATTAATGTAACTTATACCCAGTGCTTATAAATTAACACACAGGAATAAACATTCATTTAAACATTTTTTTTTAACATGCATATACAATGGGGCAAAAAAGTATTTAGTCAGCCACCAACTGTGCAAGTTCTCCCACTTAAAAGATGAGAGAGGTCTCCAATTTTCATCATAGGTATGCCTCAACTATGAGAGACAAAATGAGAAAAAAAAATCCAGAAAATCGCATTGAAGGATTTTTAATGAATTAATTGGTAAATTCCTCAGTAAAATAAGTATTTGGTCACCTACAAACAAGCAAGATTTCTGACTCTCACAGACCTGTAACTTCTTTAAGAGGCTCCTCTGTCCTCCACTCATTACCTGTATTAATGGCACCTGGTTGAACTCGTTATCAGTATAAAAGACACCTGTCCACAACCTCAAACAGTCAGACTCCAAACTTCACTACGGCCAAGGCCAAAGAGCTGTCAAAGGACACCAGAAACAAAATTGTAGACCTGCACCAGGCTGGGAAGACTGAATCTGCAATAGGTAAGCAGCTTGGCGTGAAGAAATCAACTGTGGGAGCAATTATTAGAAAATGGAAGACATACAAACCACTGATAATCTCCCTCAATCTGGGGCTCCACACAAGATCTCACCCCGTGGGGTCAAAATTATCATGAGAACGGTGAGCAAAAATCCCAGAACCACATGGTCCCAGAACTTAATCCCAGAATTTAATCCCAGAACCTAGTGAATGACCTGCAGAGAGCTGGGACCAAAGTAACAAAGGCTACATCAGAAACACACTACACCGCCAGGGACTCAAATCCTGCAGTGCCAGACGTGTCCCCCTGCTTTAGCATGTCTGGGACATGTCCAGGCCCGTCTGAAGTTTGCTAGAGAGCATTTGGATGATCCAGAAGAGGATTGGGAGAATGTCATATGGTCAGATGAAACCAAAATAGAACTTTTTGGTAAAAACTCAACTTGTCGTGTTTGGAGGAGAAAGAACACCATACCTACTGTGAAGCATGGGGGTGGAAACATCATACTTTGGGGCTGTTTTTCTTCAAAGGGACCAGGACGACTTATCCGTGTAAAGGAAAGAATGAATGGGGCCATGTATCGTGAGATTTTGAGTGAAAACCTCCTTCCACCAGCAAGGGCATTGAAGATGAAACGTGGCTGGGTCTTTCAGCATGACAATGATCCCAAACACACCACAAGGGCAACAAAGGAGTGGCTTTGTAAGAAGCATTTCAAGGTCCTGGAGTGGCCTAGCCAGTCTCCAGATCTCAACCCCATAGAAAATCTTTGGAAGGAGTTGAAAGTCCGTCTTGCCCAGCGACACCCCCTCTGGATTTTTTTTCTTATTGTGTCTCTCATAGTTGAGGTATACCTATGATGAAAATTGGAGTCCTCTCTCATCTTTTAAGTGGGAGAACTTGCACAATTGGTGGCTGAATAAATACTTTTTTACCCCACTGTATATATACGTATATATATATATATATATATATATATATATATATATATATATATATATATATACAGTATATATCACTTCACTTCACTTGATGAAGACCCTGGAGAGACTGCTCCTTGCTCATCTCCGCCCCCTGGTGGAACCAGCGATGGATCCACTCCAGTTCGCCTACCAGCATGGCATTGGGGTGGAGGATGCGGTGATCTTCCTCCTCCACCGTTCTCTGTCCCACCTGGAGAAGCCCGGGAATATGGTGAGGATCATGTTCTTTGACTTCTCCAGTGCTTTCAACACCATCCAACCGATGATCCTGAAGGACAAACTGCTGCGCGCAGGGGTGGACCAGCACCTGTCATCATGGATCCTGGACTACCTCATGAACCGGCCTCAGTTTGTGAGAACCCGGGACTGTGTTTCCGACACGATCATCAGTAGCACGGGGGCCCCCCAGGGAACGGTGCTGGCTCCCTTCCTGTTCACTCTTTATACTGCGGACTTCTCACACAACACAACACACTGCCATCTACAGAAGTTCTCTGATGACTCTGCGATCGTTGGTCTCATCTCCAACGGAGATGAAGCTGAGTACAGAGGGCTTATCCAGGACTTCGTGGACTGGTGCCATCGGAACTGCCTCCAGATCAACGCGAGGAAAACTAAGGAGCTGGTGGTGGACTGCTGCAGGCATGGGCAGCCCCTCACAGCACCAGTAAATATACAGGGAACAGACATCGAGATGGTGACATCCTATAAGTACCTGGGTGTTCATCTGAACAATAAACTAGACTGGTCACACAATACTGACGCACTCTACAAGAAGGGACAGCGCAGGCTGTTCCTGCTGAGGAGACTCAGGTCTTTTGGTGTACAAGGGGCGCTGCTGAAGTCATTCTATGACACGGTGGTGGCATCAGCCATCACTTTTGGAGTGGTCTGCTGGGGCAGTGGCATTACTGCAGCCGATAGGAAGAGACTGAACAAACTGATTAAGAAAGCTAGCTCTGTCCTGGGGCAGCGCCTTGATCCGATGGAGAAGATAGGAGAGAGAAGGACGGTGGCTAAACTGTCATCTCTGCTGGAGTCCGAGTTCCACCCTATGCAGGACATACTGGATGCACTGAGGAGCTCATTTAGCAGCAGACTACATCATCCCAGGTGCACAACCGAGAGGTTTCGTAGGTCCTTCCTACCAACGGCTGTCAGACTGTACAACCTAAGCAGGGCTGCTCGCAGAGATAGCAAAAAGACGTAACAAACTAATAGTTTTTTGAATGCAAAAGATGCAATAGACTTACACAATGGTCCTCTCCGGCATACAACTAGGAATATACCGGTCGCTATGGAGGGTAAGAATATGTATGGGCACATAATCATACCATGTAGGATAACTAAGTAGTCGGTTATGCTGTTTCATCCCATCTAGCAACAATGCTCTGCACTGTGTGTGTTTATATATTTACATATTTATTCCATCTAGCTACAATGCTCAGCACTGGGTGTGTTTATATTTATATATCTATATATTTATTCCATCTAGCTACAATGCTCCGCACTGTGTTTTTATATATCTACATATTATTCCATCTAGCTACATTGCTCCGCACTGTGTGTGTTTATATACTTGCATATTTATTCCACCTAGCTGCAATGCTCCGTACTGTGGGTGTTTATATATTTACATATTTATTCCATCTAGCTACAATGCTCTGCACTGTGTGTTCATATATTCATATATTTATTCCATCCAGCTACAATGCTCTGCACTGTGTGTCTGTGTGTGTGTGTGTATATATATATATCTTATAGTAATATGTACATATGTATATTAGCTGCTCTTGCTTGCTTGTTTTTTTTTTTTTTTCTTGCCTTCTGATTGTTGCTCTGAGTGTTGCTATCCCTGTGCTGTTGCAATCCTGGAATTTCCCCGTTGTGGGACTAATAAAGGCTTATCTTATCTTATCTTATCTTATATATATATATATATATATATATATATATATATATATATATATATATATATATATATATATATAATCACAAATTTATATATTTCAAACCTATTACTGATTGTCCTGAATAAACATCAATGGTCCATTTGCTTTTCATGGTCCTGGAAAAGAAGCGAACGTTTAGAATTGAGTTAACACAGATGTGATGAAAAGATGCACTGTTAGATCTGCATGTCCCAGAGTTGCTAGAAGGGGGCAATATTGAGCTGTGGATCTTTGTATTGACCATATGACGTACTCCAGGGTTCTGTTCCATGTCTCCACGTTTATAGGGTTATAAAAGTCAAAACAGGAAATGCATTAGGGTGAATTCCTTAGACTGGTTTTAACAAAGGAATGTGAGTTGAGCCGTGGCCTGGGGGGAATGACAGTAGTTCTTGACTGTCCTTTTCCTGGGTGAAACAATGTCTTTAAGCAGAATAATAATTCTTATTGATGAGCCAAAGTGAGATGATGCTACAGTGCCAAAAACATAACTTACTGTATATGATAACAATAGGCAACAACATATCATGACTTACAGTGGTGTGAAAAAGTGTTTGCCCCTTCCAGATTTCTCAATTTTTGTGTGTTTGTCACACTTAAATATTTCAGATCATCAAAGAAATTTAAATATTACACAAAGACAGCACAAGTAAACACAAAATGCAGTTTTTAAATGAAGGTGTTTACTATTAAGGGTAAAGAAAAAATCCAAACCTACATGGCCCTGTGTGAAATAGTGATTGCCCCCCCTCCCCCCATGTTAAAACATAAATTAAATGTGGTTTATCACATCTTTGGAAACCTGATTTCAATTTCTCTAGCCACACCCAGGCCTGATTACTTCCACACCTGTTCTCAGTCAAGAAATCACTTAAATAGGACCTGCCTGACAAAGTGAAGTAGACCAAAAGATCCCCAAAACCTAGATATCATGCTGCAAGCCAAAGAAATTCAGGAATAAATGAGAAACAAAGTAATTGAGAGCTGTCGGTTTGGAAAAGGTTATAAAGCCATTTCTAAAGCTTTGGGACTCCAGCAAACCACAGTGAGAGTCATTATCCACAAATGGCGAAAACATGGAACAGTGATGAACCTTCCCAGGAGCGGCCGGCCGATCAAAATTACCCCAAGAGTGCAGCAACGACTCATCTAAGGGGTTGCAAAAAACCCCACAACAACATCCAAAGAACTGCAGGCCTCTATCCAAGCTCCACCATAAGAAAGAAACTGGGCAAAAATGGCCTGCTTGGCAGAGTTCCAAAACTAAAACCACTGATGAGGCAAAAGAACATAAAGGCTCATCTCGGTTTTGCCAGAAACATCTTGATGATCCCCAAGACTTTTGGGAACTCTGTGGATTGATAAGACAAAAGTTGAGCTTTTTGGAATGTGTGTGTCCCATTACATCCGGTGTAAAAATAATGCAGCATTTCAGAAAAGGAACATCATACTAACAGTAAAATATGGTGGTGGTAGTGTGATGGTCTGGGGCCGTTTTGCTGCTTCAGGACCTGGAAGACTTTCTGTGGTAAATGGAACCATGAATTTTGCTGTCTACCAAAAGATCCTGAAGGAGAATATCCGGCCATCTGTTTGTTACCTCAAGCTGAAGGGCATTTGGGTTCTCTAGGAGGACAATGATCCAAAACACTGGTGTGTCCACCTCTGAATGGCTTAAGAAAAACAAAATGAAGACTTTGGAGTGGCCTAGTCAAAGTCCTGACCTGAATTTGATTAAGATGCTGTGGCATGCATTTAAAAGGCAGTTCATACTTGAAAACCCTTCAATGTGGCTGAATTACAACAATTCTGCAAAAATGAGTTGGCCAAAATTCCTCCACAGTGCTGTAAAAGACTCATTGGCAGTTACTGCAAATGCTTGATTGGAGTTGTTGCTGCTAAGGGTGGTCCACCCAGTTTAGGTTTAGGGGGCAATCACTTTTTCACACAGGGCCATGTAGGTTTGGCTTTTTTTCCCCCTTAATAATAAACACCTGTAGAGAGATTGATCAGGTGAGGCAACAAGCTGGATCAACACAGACTTTATTTCTTGCTAATAAACAAAGCCTGTGTAGCGTATTAACTTAATATTACGCTGGTGCCGCGCTTCACTCCTCTCCAGGTGGCCCAGTGTCTCCTCTTCTCCTGGGGGGGCCCAACCTTTGCTGTTCTGTCTGGACCCACCGGGGACCTCTCCTCTCATGGTCCATTACTCTCTGCGTGGAGAAGTCTAACACCTTGCCCCCCCCCCCCCGAACACCCAGAATGGGCCTTAACCCACCCCCCGTTCCTTGGGCTTAAGCCAGCGTCCATAACAGCTGTAAGGGGGGTCGTCAATCCTGTCGAACTACCCTGCTGGTGGGGTGCACCAGGGGGCACGTCAGTCTGTGGGGGGAAAAGGGGAGGGGGAGAAAACACATCCTCTTCATGTGTGCTGGTCCTCCAACCTGTGGAGCCCCCAACAGGGGACGTCCAAGCCGGGGAGCCCAGGCCAACACCACCTGCTCGTCTTCCAACACAAAAGTGGGCTTTAGCCTGTCAATGCAGACGGTCTGTCTACGTCCCCCCCAAGTCTAACAAGAAATGTTTCACCCCAGGTTCCAACACTCTGAATGGCCCGTCGTGTGGTGGGTGCAGTGGGGTCCAGTGGGGTTTCATCATGTCTGATGAAAACAAAAGAGGCATTCTGCAAACTTTTTGAGAAAAATGCATGGTGGGCCGGGCCTGGTACACTCCCCACCCCTGTTTTGCGTAGAGAATGAGTGGGCGGCTTGGCCTAGGGCACGGGCGCGGGCACGGGGTTGTCGGGTAAAAATTCCCCAGGGATCCGCAGTGGTTGGGAAAAAACGAGTTCTGCAGGGGAGGCTGCCAAATCCTCCCTCGGTGTGGAACGCAACCCTAAAAGAACCCAAGGCAGGCAGTCTACCCAATTTGCGTCCGTGAGCAAAGCCCTGAGTGCTGCTTAAAGTGACCTGTGGAAACGTTCCCATAACCCGGCTTGGGGGATGTATATGGTAGTGCGGTGACCCCCAGGTATCCCCAGGCTCCGGGCCATCATGGACCAGAGTTCTGAATCGAATTATGGGCCTCTGTCAGACGTGATATCCGAAGAAGATCCAAATCGTGCCACCCAATGCTGACAACAAAGCACGCGCTACTTCCACGGACATGGTAGAAGCAAGCAGTACTGCTCCGGGTTAGCACGTGGTGCAGTCCACAATTGTCAAATGGTGCATGAACCCCTGCAATGGCAGAAAGGGCCCCACCAGATCCACGTGGATGTGGTCGAACTTCTTAGCTGGGATCTGGAACGGCTCGAGGGGAGCTCTGGTGTGCCTATGCACCTTTGCTCGTTTGCACGCAACGCAAGCTAGCGCCCACTCTTTCACCTCTTTACGTAAATGCAGCCAGACAAATTTTGCCCCCACTAGTTTCACTGAAGCATGCACTCCAGGGTGCACAAGGGAGTGGACTGACTCAAAAACACGACGGCGCTGAGAGTGTGGGACCACCGGGCGTGGGCGGCCTGTGGAGACATCACAGAGTAGGGGAGGGCACCCTTCTTTCAGTACCCTGCTCTCCAGCCTTAACCCTGTTGGTTCAGACTGGAATGCGCAAATGTCTGCATCCCCGGCTTGCTCAGCAGCCATAGTGGGGAAATCTATTCCCATGTAGACTGGGGTGACCAATGCATGCAAGAGGCAGTCTGCCACCACCTTGAGTTAACTGGCAACGTGCCAAATGTCGGTCGTAAACTCTGAGATGCGGCCAGCTGCTGTTGCTGCCAGGCCAACCATGATTCTGAGACCTTGGCCATGGCGTACGTCAGCGGTTTGTGGTCTACAAATGCGGTAAGTCGTGCCCCTCCAACCAGAACTGGAAATGAAGTGTCGCTAGTTGGAGAGCCAGCAACTCTGTGTCGAATGTGCTGTATTTGCGCTTGTTGTTGCGCAAAGTTCTGCTGAAAAATGCAAGCGGCTTCCACAAAACTGGGACACATTGCTTCACCACTGCCCCTATGGCCATGTCAGATGAATCCGTAGTAAGTGCTATCCGTGTAGATGGGTCTGGGTGCACTAGCAACACAGCCTTTGCCAACGCTGTTTTGGCGTTCAAAAAAGCCTGGCCCCGCTCGGGAGTCCAGTCGATGCTGTCCACAGGTTTCTTTTTTTTAGTGCGGCATACAACGGCTGCATCAGCTGGGCTGCCCAGGGGAGGAAACGGTTGTAAAAATTAACCATTCCCAAAAACTCCTGAAGTGCCCTCACCGTCTGTGGACGCAGAAAGTCCGACACCGCGCATGTAACCCAGTGTTAAAAACGCAATTAAAAATATAAATATTGATACTGCTTTTAAAAAGAAAAACACTCATTTCACAATGGGAATAGATAATTTGAAGATGAGTATATAAATACAATATAAGTTCATAAAATATGTTCATAAATAGAACATTTTCTGGAAAGTTTTGATAACGTTACTGATATTTTTATTTGGCATTTTGAACGACCAATGGCTGCGTCGTTTGTTTGGCAGCAACAGCCAGTGAGGTACCGCCAGCCAACGGGGCCACGCGTTCCCTCGCTTGATCTGTGTGTAATATGCAGAACGCTGTCAGACACTGCTGAGACACGACCGAGAGAACGCGATTCCTCATGGAGACGATGAGCTAACGTGCTAATAGCAGCCTTTGCTTGGACAAAATTTGAGATTGGTAAGCCTGAATAAACGCCTGCAATGAGACATTGCTGTATTAGCAAATTCTAATTCCCCCTTTATTAAATTTTAAGATTGGGATCCAAAGGCCGTTAACGCCGCTGAGCGTGGGAACCCCATGACGCACGTGTCACTAAATGCTAATCACCAATGCTAATTTCGGCTAGTTTTTTCATCAGAAAAAGTCAGTTTTCAAAGCTGTAACGGTTAGCAAAGGACCCAGTTCCCTGGCCATTGATTGCTGCTTGGTGATGAATGTTGAACCTGTGATTGATATGTGTTTTAAAGTGCAAAATTAGTGATAAATTGTTGCGCTAGCTTGAAATGCTAAACCTCCGACGCTAAATCTGGCTAGGTTTTACATAGAAGGAGGTTATTTTACAGAGCTGTGATGGTTAGCAAACAGTTTCATTTCACTTGCCATTGATTGTTGTTTAAGGATAAATATTACATCTATGGTTTAAAGATGTTTAAAATATAGTTTGTTATATAACCTGGAATTATTTTGTAATAAGCTTAGAGCAATAGCTTATTTGTTGTGTTCTGACCTATTTTATAGGTCAGGTTTTTTTTCTTTGGACTGGTTTGACCAGAACATGGATTCTCCAGATCTGGATGGCGAGCCGAAGCCCGAACCCTATTAACGGCTAGAGGTGATTCAATAGGTCGCCTGGAACGGACACTAGAGAACTCTGAATCTTGTAAATATATTTTGGGGTATTATTGCGACGTGTGGTTTTTTTTTTGATTAAATGTACATATTTGTAAATAATACACATTTGTAAAAAGAAATATATATAGTTGCAAGTTCCTATATATTGGTGTGGTGTCATCTGTTGTTACGCCCTCCAGGCTCCTACGAACCTGTAATTGGTCTGATCTGGTCTATCTGGTCTTTGCCCAGGTAGAACCAAAAAGGGTACTACACCTAAAAGTGAGTAGGTGTTAGTGGGTGTTACACGCGCACCTTGTCCGGTAATGGGATTGCACCCTCCGGCGAAATGTGGTGGCCCAAAAAATCAATCACTACCGTGCCGAACTGGCACTTGCGCCAGGTTGATTATCAAACCGTGCGCTTCCAATCTCTAGAAAACAGTCTTGAGTTGGGCGAAGTGCTTGCCTCGGACACACTGGCTACCAGAATGTCATCCAGGTAGACAAAAACAAAGGGCAAATTGCACAGCACTACGTCCATCATGCTTTGGAAGGTCTGCGCCGCGCCTTTTAATCCAAACGGCATGCGCAAAAATTCTTAAAGGCCAAATGGAGTTATTACCGCTGTCTTTGGGACATCTTCTCTTTGCACCGGGACCTGGTGGTAACTGCAGACCAGATCCACTTTGGAAAAAACACGCGCCCCAGCCAGGTGTATGGAAAAATCCTGGATATGGGGAATAGGGTAGCGATCGTGTGCCATAGCATTGTTCAATCGCCGGAAATCACCGCATGATCGCCATGACCCATCAGCTTTTGGCACCATGTGAAGTGGGGATGCCCACGGGCTGTTTGAGAGCCTGGCGATGCCCAGTCTCTCAAAGTTGGCAAACTCCTTGCGCACGCTGGCCAGTTTAGCTGTGTCCAGGCACCAAGGTCGTGCGATTACGGGCAGTCCTTTAGTAGTGATGAAATGCTCGACCCCTTGTTTAGTTACTGCCGCTGAAAACGTCGGCATCATCAGCGCTGGGAACTGGGCGAGTAACTGTTGCTACCTACCCCCTGGAGCTGTAAAGTTGGCCAGTGTTGTTGACTTGGCTCCCCGAGCTATACAGGGCAGAGAATCAAAAGAGACAGCATCCACCAGTTGTCTATTAGCAACATCAACTAATAAATCATGAGCACACAGGAAATCTGCACCTGAAATGGGCACATGCGGCTATAATGAAATTCCACTGGAAGCTGTGTACATGCAAACACATTGTCAGTGTCCGCTCACCAAATGTCCTTATGTCTGATCCATTGGTGGCCTCCAGCTCGGGACCGCTTCGTCCTGTCACCTTGTCTGTGTTGAACAGCAGGATGAGGATCTTCTGGGAGACAGAGTCTACCAGAAACTGTCTCCCCGAACGTGTGTCTGTGATGTATAGCAGCTTGTCTCTGTCGCCAGCAGTTGCAGCTGCTACTGACTACTGGCCTTGCCGTTTCCCGACCACTTGAACTGGCACGGTGGCAAGCATTGCCGTGCGTCGGAGCCGAAACGGCGATGATAGTGACAGATCGTCTCCTTCTTGTGTCTCCTGGCATCTGCTCCAGCCACCACCAGCGGCTCCTCGATCTCGCTGGCAGCCCCTCTGGGCTCTGGTGCCGCTGCGTTTGCGACGAAGGTTCTGGTCGCTAGGATGATGTGATCCGCTTCCTGTGGTAGTGCGCGGTAGTTCCTCATCGCCAGCAGTGGTGAGTCTGCCATGACTGCCCTCGCTGCACGAGCAGCACGAGCGCACGAGCGCTGCACGAGCACCCACCTGTTTCTCAGGTTCCTGAGAAACAGGTGGGCGAACAGGAAGGACTCGTCATCTCTGCCCATCAATGCCAACATGCTCTCCATCAACTCCATGGCCGATCTGTCCCCTAACTCTGAACGTGTTAGGAGCCTCTCGGCTCTTTCACTGTCCGAAAGGGTGTAGTGCTGGATAAGCATCTTTTTGAGTGCCTCGTATTTTCCTCGGGTCGGTGGCTCTTGGAGCAGGCTTGCCACCTGTTGTGTGGTGCGCGCGTCCAGCACAGCGACCACATAGTAATACTTCATCTCGTCTGCTGTCACCCCGCAGAGAGCAAACTGGCCCTCAGTGTGTAAAAACCACACTGGTGCTGTGGCTAGCACTGTTGCCTTACAGTTAGAAGGTTCCTGGTTCGAATCCCCAGGCTAGCAGGGGTTGGAACCTTTCTGTATGGAGTTTGCATGTTCTCCCTGTGCTGCGTGGGTTTACTCCGGGGGCTCCGGTTTCCTCCCACAATCCAAAGGCATGCATGTTAGGTTAATTGGTTGTTCTAAATTGTCCCGAGATATCTGTTTCCTATAGGCCCTTAGAATAGAGGGTTAGTACTAGTAAAAACGCTTTGAGTGGTCTTTGTGACTAGAAAAGCACTATATAAGTGCAGGTTAAGGCCCTTTTCCACTAGCACGCTCTAGCACGACACGGGACGGCTCATCACGCTTTGTACGCCTTTCCACTAGCCCCAACACGGTTTAGCAGCCGCGATTCTCAGCCCTGGCCAAGGGCAGGGTACAGCAGTGTTGAGCTGTGCCGTGTTGTGATGTTAGCAGACTGGTCGCCACTGATTGGTCAGGTCGTAACCGGCGCTGATTGGTCAGGTTGTAACCGCCGCTGACTGGTCAGTTCGTAACCGCCGCTGATTGGTCAGGTCGTAACGTCACGAAAAGCGACCTCTTCTGCCGAATCTTCACGACCGCCATTACTCAGTGCGCGACCACAGTGGGGGGTTTATTTTCAGTGTATTGCTGTGCTATTTTCATTTATTCTCTTTCAAAAATGGCTTCGCGTAATGAGGGCGTTCCATGGACCAATGAGGAGGTGCAGTGTCTGCTCACTGCATTGTCGGACGATCGCATCCAGCGCGAGTTAGACGGAGCCACCCAGAATGAAAAAATATACCGGGAGGTCTCCGACCACATGGCAGCACAGGGGCACACCCGGACTGCCAAACAGTGTAGGGAAAAAATTTAAAAAATGTAGTGTGATTACCGTGCGTTAAAGGACCACAACAGCAGAAGTGGTGCGGACCGGAGGAACTGGAAATGGTTCGAGCAGATGGACGCCATATACGGCCATCGGCATGCTAGGATTGGCCGAGCCATGGCTCTCGACACAGCCACGACATCGGAGTCCTTTAATGGTGAGGTTTTTTTTTTTATGTGCGTTTTTTCGCAAATATATTCGGTAAGATGCTCAGTTTATTTATGCAATAAAAAAGCTGTTCATTTGTGGATGATGATCGCTCTGCTTTATCGCAGCACACTGCGGTCTCACGCTTTTCTTTTAAGTATTCATATGAACAATACGCTGAAATAAGCTTATGTAATCTTGTTAAAAACTATTGTCTTTTCTGTATATCTTGCACTTTTGTGCTGTATTTTATTGTGTGCATTTTCCTTGTAGAATCATCTCACTCGTTCGCCGCGCCAGCCTGCATGGACTCTCCAGCGTCTGACGGAGAATGTGAATCTGTCGCGCCGACACCGGTGTTGGGCAGATCACAAGCTCCATCCCAAGCTCGGTCCCAAGCTCCATCACTAGCTCCGTCCCAAGCTCCATCACGAGCTCCATCACCGTCTCCATCATCAGCTCCATCAGTATCCGGGAGGTCTCGTCCAAGTGTTGGTAAGGCACAGTAAACATGAGATTATCCCCCCTTTTTTTATGATTAAGGTTATTTCCGATAGCTGCATATTAAGGAATTTTATATGTCTGTGTCAAAAACATTCTGTGGTGGTCTGTTGTCGGTGTTAAACAACACAGTCACATTTTTAGGTGTGGTGGTGTGTTGGTTGAAATACTGCTGGAAGTCATAATATACAAAAACAGATACAGCACATGAACTGACTTATGAACATGCCTCATTAAAAAGCTTCACGTCACTTAAGCCATTTTTATTAACCCATTCCTATTTCTGAGGCCACAATACAAAAGAAAAACTTTTAAAGATCCATCCATCCATTTTTTTCAACTTAATCCTTTTCGGATCGCATGGGGGGATGTTCCCTATCACAGCACCCTGTGCACAATCCACTCCATTGAAGTGCAGCAACATGACATTTGAGCTTAAATACAGCAACGAAGCATATAGTCACATCCCACCACAGGCTTTCACCAGTGTAATTCCATAGTATATGTTTTTGATATTTTTAGATACAGCATGTAACCACCCTGACTTTCTGTCTTTCATCTAGCCAAGAGGAAAAGGCGCAACACCATCTCGGACATAGCATCAGTGATGACAGAGGCACATGAGGAGGACAAGCGCCTGCAGGAGAGGTTCAATGAGAGGCAGGAGAGGATGCACCAAGAGCGCCAAGAGCAGCTTGAGAGACACCACCAGGAGGTTGCAGAAAACATGAGGGTAGCCCAGGAGACGGATGTTGCCTTGAGAAGGCAGGAGCTGGCAGAGATTCATTCAACCGAGCCTTCCTGACCCAGTTTGGGAAGCTGGTAGAGGCACTCAGTGGTCGGCGTGTATAAAATGTTGATTAACCTTCTTGTTGTGTTGCAATTTTTTTTTTATTTGAATATTTTATTTATAATAAAATGGAAGTGTTTTGGATCAAAGTGTGGTTTGTCTGTTATGACAAAACATCATAAAACAGTATAATTATCATATCATAAAACAGTATAATTACATAGAAATTCCATTGCCTAGTCTGATGAAAATGATGCTGATCATCCTGTCAGGGGTCAACCGTTGTAAAGGTAATGTCATTTTTAACTATACCAAAGAACAAATGGTTTTGTAAGGTTTATGTTCTTTTTATTGAAATATCATAAAAAATTAGCACCACATGATCCAGTTCTAAACTTTGGTTACATTTTTTATGTTAACTTATAAGAAGTTGCACAGTTGGACTTTAAATTGCAGCTGGAGAGACTGATCAAGCTTACAAGTCAAAGTATTTAAAAAAGTAAGTATATGTAAATTGAATGTTCTATCAGTATTCCAAATTCAGAGAATTACAATACTTTACAAGGAGTGTAGCATCATCTAAACGGAAAATACCAATACTGTTGTTCCAAACGTTGACCTGAAGGTGAAAAACATGAATTTCTTTTATTCAGTACATCCAAAATGCCCTATGATGTAAAAAATAATGCAATTTGGTGTTGGTCAGTGTGCCACTGTCTCATTATTTAATACGAATAAAAACAAGTTTCAGCTCATTATTTCTAGGTCATTTGGCAGTTAATTCAAACCAAAAGTGACTTGTGTTGTTGAAACATTTTTATCAGAGAGTTTCTCCAGTTTTGGAGCATATAATCATCCGTCCCTTAACTGTTAAACATTAAATAACAGCAGACAGATTGGCAAAGGATACACAATTGTGTTGCTGTTGCCCAAAACCGTTATGACCCACTGCTTGTGGTGCTACCTTTTGCATGTGTGTGCTTTTTATGAATATTCACACTTTTTTGTAAGTACAAGTGGGATAGTATTAAATTGAAATATAACATATTTCTAATAATGTGTGCTTTTTACAAATATTTACACTTATTCTGAAAGTAAAAGTTGGATAGGATTAAATTGACATATAACACTTTTCTCAACATAATGTGTGCTTCTTAAAACTATTTAGACTTATTTTTTGTGGGATAGGCTTAAATTGAAATATAACATTTTTCTAAACATAATTACTATGTCAATTTGCAGTTCCAGCAAAGCAAAGGAGACAGATGAAAAGTGCACAACATTTTATTCATTAAACACAGACGTTAGAAATATGTACACACATGAATAATGACAAAATTCTCTTTTTAATTATTTGTACACAAGTACTGCATCACAGCATCTCTTACACCCCCACCACGGTCCTCAGCTAACTCTACAGCTGACACCACCACTTCATCTGCTGCAGCATCCAATGCAGTGTCAAAGGCCTCTCCATGAGTCTCACACAGATTGTGCAGTGCACAACAAGTCACCACAATGGATTTCACAAGTTCGATGTCGCAGTCATTCCTTTTTTAAAGGCAGCGCCACCTTCCCTTAAGCCTGCCAAAAGCATTCTCAACAGCCACCCGTACACGACTGATGGTCTGGTTGAACGTGTGCTGTTCTTCAGTCAGTCGTCCGGTGTCAGGAAATGGTTTCAACAGCCAATTTTGGAGTGGATAAGCTGAGTCCCCTAGGATGTAGTATCCCGTACATAACGCACCGATGTTCCTGATAGGTGGGAAGAGGTTTCCCCGACTAGCTAACTCCCACAGTCTGGACAGTCTCAGCACCCTAGCATCATGCATGCTCCCTGGAAGCCCAGCAAACACATTCCAGAACAAACCCTTTCCATCAACCACACCTTGAAGGATTATGGAGTGCCAGCCTTTACGATTGAAGTAGTCAGTGTGACATTCTTCTGGTGCTATGATGGGTATGTGGGAGCCATCGATGGCACCAACGCATAATGGTAGCCCCCACCGATTCTCAATGTAGGCCGACATTTCCATGAATCTCCCTTCATCGGGTAAATGAAGCAGTTCTGGAACGAGCGATGACTCTGCTGCTGCACAAAAGTCCTGCACACACCTGCACACTGTTGTGATGCTGACCCCAAAAAGATGTCCAATACTGCGGTACTCTGAACCGGTAGCAAGCTTCCACAGTGCGATGGCCACTCTCTTCCTCAGCGGCACACATAAGCGGAACATCGTATCTTGCCGCTCCATGCATGGACGCAATTTGTGACACAGGTAGGTGAAAGTGTCCTTGGACATCCTGAAATTCTGCAACCACTGCTGGGTGGAGAAGCTGGGAATAACATCCTCCCACCAATGCGAGCTACGATGTACTGTCCAGACACGCGGTCTGCAGCGAGTATTTTGCACCAACGCAGCCAACTGAAAAACACACACACAGCATACATAATGTAATTTGTGTAATAATGATAACCTGTCAACATCAAAATGCTGTACACAAGAATAATATGACTATAAAATGAGCTTACCGACATCGCCTCCCTCCTATGCCTGTTAATTAACTGAAACACACACACAGCATAATGTCATTCCTGTAATACTGATAACTGTCAACATCAAAATGCTGTACACAAGAATAATATGACTATAAAATGAGCTTACCGATATCTGCTCCCTCCTCTGCCGGTTAAATAACCTCACCATTCCAGCTTCATATTCCTCCCTGGCAACCGCGAGTCTCCTGTAGTGTTCCAACGTGTTTTGTCTCAATTCACGTCGTTGCCTCTAGTAATACTGTCTTCTCTGGTTAAACTCTCTGGCCTTAATTGTGAGAAAAAACCACAGAGCGAGCAACGCAATAATCCTTGGATCCTCCATTTTGTCTCATGTAATGAAGGATTCAGTTGCGTGCGTTACGTCACGGGATTGTGGCCCCGCCTCGCTGGGAGAGTGGCGCCGCCTCGCGCATTCCGAGCCATACTGAAGTGAATCGAGCCATTCCGAGGTGTGGAAATGAGGCTTATGTTAGTTAGTTAGTTAGTTAGTGTTACATTTTTCCGCCATGACTAGTATTGCTATGCGCCAACCAATAGTTCCCAACTGCTACTCTTGAATGTTGCTAACACAATGAGCATAATATAGAATATAAATTATTATCATATTATGCACATGTTCAAGGAAATTTGCGATTGTGCAACAGTCATTTATATACAACCTTTTCCAGAGTGTATCAATCTGGTTGTTCAGTTACGTGACCTGCTAGCTCAGCAACATGCTAGCTCAGTTTCTGCACTTTGGTTTATGTTGTCTTTGCCACATTCTTATTGGCAGCTTCAGATAAAGAGTCAGAAGCACACACGTGTTTTGAGGCTTCAGTAGAAACTGTACAGAGTAAGGATTTTTTTTTTTTTTTTTTAAATCTTTCAGCTGCTCCGTTTTTGGGTCGCCACAGCATATCGTCACCTCACAGTATATCACGACGATCTGCATGTTGATTTGGCAAGGATTTTTATGCTGGCTGACCTTCCTGATGCAACCCTGCTTATTTATCCGGGCTTAGGACCGGCACAGGGAGTATACTGGCTTGTGCATCTCCTGCGGTTGGGTAACCAACAGAGTAAAGGCCTTTACATACTCTACAAGAACAGATACTTTTTTTTCTTTTTCTTGAGGTGGCAAGAAAGTCTCTAAGCCTAAGTCTTTAGTCTCTAAGCCCGGCGGAACTGCTTTTACTAATAGGAGAAGGGGCGAGGGCAGATCTCTGGCGCCTTAAAACCAGATGCTTCGGGTAGATGGTGGCTCGTCAACCTGGGTAGGTAGCCCATCTAGGGGAAGGTAAACCCTGATTTCAAACCTCCGCTGCCTTGCGGCACACCCGGTCACGGGAAAGGCTTCGGGAGTCAACCCTGAGGAAAAATCCGGAGTCGGAGCCCCTAAGGCAGTTCTCTGTTGTGCTCAACATCGTTCTGGCAGCTCCTGCGATGGTGCTGGTGCCAAACTATAGCAGCCCTGCTGTTCCTTTGGATTCATCAGTGACGTGGAGAGGGGGGACATGCTGCATGGGTAACATCTTGTCCTCCATATCTTCCTGCCCAGGCTTGAATCCTACCAATGCCCAACGCTGGAAGGTAGAACACTAACTAACTAACTAACTAACCTGCACTTATATAGCGCTTTTCTAGTCACAAAGACCACTCAAAGCGCTTTCATTAATACTAACCCTCTATTCTAAGGGCCTATAGGAAACAAATATCTAGGGACAATTTAGAACAGCCAATTAACCTAACACGCATGTTTTTGGCATGTGGGAGGAAACCGGAGAAATCCCGGAGTAAACCCACGCAACACGGGGAGAACATGCAAACTCCACACAGATCACTGTTGGTCGGGGGCTGGGATCGAACCCACGATCCCACGATCCCCACAATCCCCCGGCCAAGGGTAAACTGTGCTGCCGCAGTGCTAACCACTGCGCCACCGTGCAGCCCACTGGATGCGCACCAACACTGGTGCGCATCCGCCTGTTCAGCCACAGGCGGTGCTGTTCCAGCAGAGTAGACGTTTAGGATTCTCTTCCATGGTCATCATAGACTGACGGAGACTGACGAGGTGGCAAGAACAAGAACAAAGTTCTTTCTGGCCAGGACATTACATACTTCACAAGAAACTCAAGTGCAGAGCTCCTGGGAAATCCAAATTTCTGACCAGTCACACAATATTTCTTGGACACCATGCAATAAAAGAAGTTCTGCCATGATGCTGTGTCAAGAACAAGCTGCAAGAACTCCCAAACCAGGGCTGTGAGAACAAAATGATGTTTTGTTCTTGCAGCCCTGGGAGAGAGAACACATTTTTCTGTTCGTGTGGAGTATGTATAGGCCTTAGGGTTAATTAATTTTAAGTAAAGATGACATTTAACTACAATATCTATTAGCATTAACCCAGGACTCAACAATACAATTCCTAGATAGTGAAGTTTATCTCCTTTAAAACAGCACGTCAATAAAATTCTCATAAAGAAACACTGAAGCCTGTATCTCATGGAGTGGCTAATGCTGATGAATGCTGGGATTTTGGGGTTTCATTAGAGTTTGTAAAAGGTTGCAAAACAGGTATTTTATCCAGTATTTTACCTGGAGTTGGGAAAAGATCTCAAATGCGCCCAAACATTGGCAAAAGAGTGGCAAATAGTTGCTAATTGTCACAAACACTGTTGCTAATATTTGCTAACAGTCACTAATGTTTGCCAACTAAACATTTGCGCAAATCTTGCTAATTGTCATTAAAAACACCACTTCTTCTTCTTCTTTTGGCTGCTCCCCTTCGGGGTCGCATCATCTGCCTCCATCTTACCCTATCCCTTACATCTTCCTCTGTAACACCAACCCTCTCCATGGCCTCCTCCACTAAATCCATGAATCTTTTCTGTGTTCTTCCACCTTTCCTTTTGCTTGGCAGCTCCATCTTCAACATCCTTTGACCAGTATATCCACTATCCCTGCTCTGCACATGTCCAAACCATCTCAGCCTTGACTCCCTCTTACTTTCTCTCCAAACTGCTCAACCTGAGCTGTCCCTGTGATATACTCATTTCTAATCCCATCTTTCCTAATCACTCCCAATGAAAATCTTAGCATCTTCAACTCTGCCACCTCCAGCTCCGCCTCCTGTTTTGTTGTCAGTGCCACTGTCTCCAAACCATACATTATAGAAGGCCTCACCACCGTCTTGTACTGTAAATCTTCCCTTTAACTCTTGCTGCTGTCACAAATCACCCCTGACACTCATCTCCACCCATTGGGCACCATGCACAGTGCACAAGGACTGTTGGAGTGCCTAACAATACCTAATTGCTCTAAGTTAGCAAACTCCTCACGTGCGCTGGCTAGTTTAGCCACATCCAGGCCGCAAGGGTGAGTGAGCACAGGCGGACCTTTTGTTGTGATAAAATGCTCGACCCCGTGCTTGGTTACCGTAGCGGAAAAGGTGGGAACCGTGAGTGCTGGGAACTCAGAGGGCAAATGCTGGTACTTACACTCTGGAGCTAGAATATTAAGGAGTGTTGGTGGCCCAACTCCCCAAGCTACGCAGGGCAAGGAGGAAAAAGGTACAGTGTCCACTAAATGCCTGTTGGCAACATCAGCAAGTAGTCCATGAGCACACAGAAAATCAGCACCTAAGATTGGGACCGAACATGCAGCTACCACAAAGTCCCACTTGTAATCATCATCATCATCATCATAGCAGTCTGTCGGGGGTGACAATGACTGTTCTTCAAGTCCATGTAAACATACAGTCACTGTCCTTTCTCTAAACATCCTGATGTGCGATCCATTTGCGGCTGTTAAAGACAGGCCACAGCCTTCTGCCAGCCAGCCTGCGCTGACTGGCAAAATAAGGCTCTTCTGGTAGCCAGAATCTACCAGAAAACGTCTCCCCAAAGGTGTGTTCGTGATGAAAAGCAGCTTCTCCTTGTCGCCAGCGGTCAGTAGCAGCTGTGATCACTGGTGTTGCCGTTTCCCAGCTTCTTGAAGTGGCACAGTGGCAGACAAAGATGCGCTTCCTTGCCAAAATGACGGTGATAAAAACATAGCGTCCTGGTCCTGTTTCTCCGGGTGGCCGTCTGGGCCACCACCATCTGCTCTTCGACCTCGTTGGGCTTCGTTGGAGATCCCGGTCTCACCACCTGAACGCTGAAAACCTTGTCTGCCAGGATGATGAGGTCTGTGTGCTCTGCCAGCACGCGGTAGTCCCTGGCCGCCAGCAGTAGTGAGTTAGCGAGAATCGGTCTTGCAGAAGCCGGCAGGTTTCTGAGGAAGAGGTGGGCGAAAAAGAAAGATTCATCCTCTGTGCCCATCAATGCAAGCATGCTTTCCATTAGGTCCACAGCCGATCTGTCTCCTAGCTCCGAGAGGGTGGGGAGCATTTCTGCCCTTTGCATCTGAAAGGGTATAATGGCACAGCAGCAGCCGCTTGAGAGCGCTGTATTTTCCTTGGGCTGGCAGAGCTCAGAGCAGACTGATGGGGCGCTGTGTGGCGCGTGCGTTCAGCGATGCCACCACATGATGGCACTTCATGTTGTCTGCCACTACTCTGCGGAGGGCAAACTGGGCTTCCATGTGAATAACCAAACGGCCGGGTCATAAAGCCAAAAGTCCAGGAGTCTGACTGCAACGGCGCATTCAGCGGTGGAAGCCTCCAGCAGGAGTGTCTCTGTGGTGGTGCTTGGTCCGTTTTCCATTTCACATCTCAGGGCCACCACTGTGGAGGATGGAATCAGACGAGACAGCAAGCTGATGACACAGAACTTTATTCTCCTCCAACAAATAGAGCAGACTGCCCTGGGTACCGAAGAGCCCTCTTTTATCCACTTTATTCCCACCTTTGGGACCCATGGTGAGAAACATTAGCATACGAGACACACAGCATGTACATACACATCAACATACACAACACAGAGCATGGCTTATTAAAAAAGTTTTGTGCCCCACCATTCTCAGATGTGAAACCTGTCACAGTGGGGGCGAAGTCACCTCTTTGTTTAGTTAAATACCCCCAAGCACTACGGTGCCCTTCGCTGGTTCCGTTCACTCCTTCACCATTACCAACTCTCACCTCCTTCTCGTCCCCAACCTCAAGTCCTCGGTGGAGTGCCATCTGTTATTGTGTCACCACAACACCTTTGTTTGGTTTGGTTTGCATTCACACTGCAGTAGACCAAACTGCCTGGACAAGGGCACACAGTTACAACAACTGCTCGTTTGGGGGAGCTGTAGCCGAAACCACCACTGACCAGGAAGAAAAAATCTTGGCGAAGAAGAAAATCAGGCTCATCAATTGGCCAGGACCAAAAACAGAAATCCGTTCCCTTCAGCCGGGTTGTTTGTCCACCACAAATGAGGCATTTTTTAATTTTTCTCCTTGGCTTTCACCAGTAAGCCAAGGATTCTCTGATTTGCGCGATTGTCTTTATTGTTATTTTCTACAGGTTGAGTACAGGTTAGGGTACAGGTTGGGTAGTCTCTTCTCAGACTACATGTTGCTATGGTTACGCAAACACTGAGGGGCACTTGCGCCCTTTGGTCCACTGGATACTCCGTTTGGATTCACACTGCAAGCGACACGCACCAGACTTCATTTGCAAGAGAACCTAGACCCCCGTTTTTTAGGGGGACCAGACTTTGCTTGTTTGGTATGCACCAAAGTTCAATTCAGACGGCAACAAATGACCCAAACTATCTGCTAAAACCACTGTTTGGTCCTTTGGTCTGGACCAAACAGTGGCCATCTTAATGCGCCCTAAATAATGCATCTATATCATCAATGAGTTTTACTTTTAATACAATACAAGAATATTCAGCCCAAGGACCTTTTCACATCATCAGATTTTGGAAAAAAAAGTAGGCACAGGTAATTAAACAGACTCTTTTCTGTTCCCACTGGTATTGTAGTGCAGTTCTGTTAGAGCAGGGGTTCCCAATCATGTGCTATGGTGGGCCAAGACCCTGCAGGCTTTACCTCCAACCAGTGTCTTCTACAGCAGATTTCACTGAACTTCTTCCCACTGATTGCTGATAAGTGAAAACACCTGCTGAAGAGACTGGACAGAAGAGAAAACCTTCAGGGTCTTGACACTCCATAGAACATGATTAGTAGACACCCCTGTGTTAGAGGGTGTAATCTCTATATGCCCAAATCTGATGTGACCCTCACTTCACAGAAAGCTGTAGTAATCCTGCTAACCACAAAAATACAGTATAAGCTGCCTTTTGGCAGGCTCAGACAAGGATGCAAGTAACACCTCACCTTTTTTTTAATCACTGGGATTGGATTAAATGGAGCTTTGATGTTGAGCTTTCTCAATTACAGCTGGTTCCCTAGATGCATTTTGGTACAGAGAGCTAACTAAAATCAGATTTATTACAGAAACAAAGGAGTGGGAAATAAGGTTTGCCTCTAATAAAAGCCTATTTCAAATAAGGTCTGGTTATCTTCTACATTTAGGGCAAATAGTCCCTGATCAATGTTTGAATCACTGCAGTGTACTAATCTTACAATACTACTAACAGTATTATTACAGTAACTACTTATATTACTACAGATGTTTCATAGAAACTAACGCTTAGACGACTTTTTAAACAATGTGGGGAAGATCTTTATCTTGTCACATACGAATATTTTTTATACTTTAAAAAATATTCTATATATATCTTTATATATATTTTTTATATTTTAATATATGAATATTTTTTTATTCGAAAAACGAATAAAAAGTTCACCAACACCAACTCTCTTCATCAAATGTGCTCGATGAAAGACGCACGGTGAAACTGCACAACTCCCAAGCAGTTTCTTCACTTCAAGGATTTTCAGAGATGTTGAACAAAAAGAAACTGAAGTCACATCAATGGCAGGGAGAACATCATCATCTCAAAACAGCCCGTCAACGTTTAAGCCTTCTTCTCGTGGTCTGCCGATAAAGAGAAGTCAGGTTTCAGGTTGCCTGAACAAGGTGACATTCTTTATATTCACCATTAAAATGTGTTAATTTCCTGGACAATACATTAAAATACAGTAATATGGTTGCATATATGTGATAAGACTCCCTCTCTATCTTTATTGTGAAAGGCTACTTCCTTTTTGTGTGCTCACAGCGTAAATGTTACATAAATAAATTTTATGATGTGTGCCTTGCATTAATTAGTACGTTCTTGGTTTTCTATTTACTCAAGAGCTATAGTTATTTGACTATAGCATCAGTTTGTCTTTGTGGCATTTATATTCTTTCATAAAAAAGTTTCATTCCTATAATTATCACATTAGCCAAATTCCCTAAGGCTGGCAGGAACATGAACATGGTTAGCAAGCAGGCCCTGGAATTCTGAGAGGTTAAATTGTATCCCTGATCTCATTCTTTCAGGTGCTACCCTACATCCATGGCCATAGGTGAGGGTAGAAGGCTCAGCTTCCTCTTCACCGCAACAGACTGGTAAAATGTTCGCATCACTGCAAATGCTGCTCCAATCCATCTGTCAACCTGCTGCTCTATTCTCCCCTCACACATGAATCTGACCCAAAGATGCATCAGTTGGGGAAGGTCTGATGACATGATAACAAAATCTGGTGCCAGGTGCACAAATGGACACCCTTATGCTTGAATGTGGTGTTTGTTGTGGACATATTGTGATTTGCACATAAGACCAATAACTGAACACCACTTGGGTTCAGATCTGGCAGGCTATTCTTCCCAATACAGATTTGTTACTGTCATTGCCCATGTGCATGCTGAAGTCCCCCAGTAGGACAATGGAGTCTCCAGAAGGCTCACTTTCCAGCACACTGCTCAGAAACTCCAAAAAGGGTGGGTACTCGGAGTCATCGTTTGACACTTGAGCTCAAATAATGGTCAGGGCTCATTTCGCCACCCAAAGGTGCCAGGAAGCAACTTTTTCATCCACAGCGATGAACCGCAACAGGAACTAGGTTGGGCCATGCAAGAATGACTCAGGAAGTGACTCAGTGGCATGATACAAATATCTAATTTTCCATTTTTTTTCTAAAACTTTAAATGATCATTTATTACCATAGCCTGTCATTAAGTCATTTCTGAGCTGTAATCACTGCTATGCCCCTTTTTAATCACCTTTTACCTTTATTGGTAGAGCAGCCTGTATACATTGATGAATCTCTAGTAACCTCTAGTAACCTCTATTCATCTCATCTGATAGAAAATGGCTGCTGAATGTCTCTTCTTCCCATAATGATCTTAATACTTAAAGGAGTGATACTTCACTACACCTCATTAGATGATTTTGCCTCCTTGAGCATGGGAAGGAGCTGGTTTGAGAACCAATTACAGCTACTGTAGTGTTGTGGTGAGCATTTTCACTGCAGTTAATTTGTACTGAAGGAGAAAGAGAAGAATATAATTCAGCGAGAGGACTACTGAGGTGTATGAAGTGTGAAGAGTCACCCTGCTGCTATGCCACTATAACAAGAAAAGCATGGCCTGCCAATTAAAACTGAGGCTATAAATTTCCAGGTTACAAAGGCAACTTTTCAGCCATTTCGTGAATTTTTCATCAAAAACCTGGTCGCATCAAGAAATTTGATCATAAAAAAGACCTTTCCAAACATCATATATTTTCATCTTCACAGTCAGCAACTCGAGCTGCGATTGAGGAATGCTTGTGCTTTCATCACTCACAATCACTCAAAAAAGGCCTCCAGTCAATTTCCAAAGTTTTAGAGAGCACAACTTAAAGTCTTACATTAAAGCTATTTTATTTTTTAATGCCAAGCTTCCTCTTTATTGGTTGTGGGTGCTTCATGTTCACAAAATGTGAAGGAGTGCAGGTATACTGTAGGGGGCCTTTGTTTGAATCCTTTATAACTTCTGCAACAACTGAGGACAAGAGAATCCTTGTCAGTGGTGATCTGTAGGTATCAATCCACTCATCAAAACCTAGGACAACTGGTAAAGTGAGTGCAGTTTATGTGATGATCTGGTGAGAGTGCTCCCCCTCCCCTTCTGTTCCTGTCTTCCCAGCTCCGAAGGATTAGCCACACCTGTGTGATTACACACCTCCTGCGTCCTGATGACCCAGCATATTTAAGAACGAGCGTGGGGAGAGCCCATCGCTGGATCGTTTGGGTTTGCTACCCTAGCTATACGTCTAAGCCTTTATCTGTATCTGCTGGTTGACCTGTGTTTTCACTCCTCCATCCTTCTCCTCCCCAGGTTGCTGCCACCCGCAGGTGTGCCTTCCAGAGCTGATCACGCTCGCCTGGCCCAGAAGAGACCGACCGTCCACCAAGGTCACCGCCTTCCCCTTGTTCCTCTGGTCCACACAGGAGTTCCCTGCTGGGCTCCTCTGCTCACTGAGTAAGAGTGCTCTCCCATTATTCTCCCCTTCAGGAGGTCTCGTCCCTAACAATCTCTCTCTGCTCTTTCCCGTAGGCTACGTGCGCTCCAGGGGGCACCAGTGTCATGTCTAAGTATGCATTTTTGTGTTGCATTCTTCCTTAGTTTTGCATTTTTATTTAGTGTTGTTTGTGCTTTATTTTTACAATAAACTGGTGAACTTTTCATTTGAGTCTGAGTGATTGTTCTGGTAGCTCTGCGTTTGAGCCTCACCTGCAGCGAGTTATGACAGAACGATCCAGCCAGGATCGAGGCTCAGCGGGTGCTCACCCGGGCAAACAGTCGGCACTCTTAGTGCTCGGAGGCCACGGAACGCCGGGACATGCTTCTTTTTGAGCAGTTCGAGACCGTAACCCAGCAATTGGCCACCATCACCGAGCACCTAGGTCGGCTTCCTGGTGCGGCATCTCCCCCTTCACCTGCTGCTCCGGCAGTGTCTGCCATCTGCAGGAACATCTCTGTTCCATCACTTACCCCCTATGGGGGAGAGGTGGGAGGGTGGAGAGGGTTCCTGCTTCACTGTCGGCTTTATTTTCAGCAGGTGGAGGGGGAGTATAGGGATGAGTCAACTAAGGTCCATTTCATGACCTTGTTGCTGCGAGGCACAGTCCGTCTTGAGCAGTCCAGACGGGCACCTATAAACATACCAACGGTTTGTGCGGGAATTCTCCGAGGCATTTGATCATATGGAGAGTGAAAGGAAGGAAGGCCAGCTTATGGGACTTTGGCAGGGAGGGCGGTCTGTAGCCGACTTCCCCGTCGAGTTCCAGGTAGCTGTGGCCGACTCCGGATGGAACGACACTGCCCTGTGCAGTGGGCAGTGGATACACACCTCCATGATGAGCTGGCCATCCACACGTCTCCCTCCTCTCTGGATGAGATGATTGTGGAGGCAGTGGCCCTGGATAAGCAGTTTAGGGAGCATACGAGGGAGCAGAAGGCCGCTGCATCCCTGTTCGGTCCATGGTCGGTCCCCCGACCTCTGATGCTGTTCTGCCGGCATTGTTACCAGAGCCGATGGACCTCGGGAGGGTCCGTCTGATTCTGAGGGAATGCTGGCGTTGCAAGAGGATGGGGGAGTGTATTTATTGCGGGGTTCCTGGCCACGCAATATCGAAATGCCCAATTTGGCCTGAGAAACCCGGCCTGTCAGTCACCGGGGGGGGGGGGGATGTCACCAAATTCCCCCAGTCATTTTGAACTCCAGGCCCTCGTTCAGTTACCGGGGGCCAAGTTCAAAACCTCCGCTCTGATTGATTCAGGAGTGGAGCAAAGTGCAAAGTTTCATTCAATAGGCCGTGGTGCATAAATTGCAGATACCCACCAGGAATGTCCCGACTCCCTTGACAGTCTCAGGCAGCAGTGTCGCAGTGATTACCGAGCAGACTGAGCCCATTTCGGTCATTCTGTCCAGTAATCACTGCGAGACTATTCAGTTTTATGAGCCTGCCTCAATCAACCGTCACCATGATTCTGGGGTGTCCGTGGCTCCGCATACATAACCCAATTATAAACTGGAGTCAGGGCTCCATTTCAACCTGGAGCCCTTTCTGTCTTTCATCATGTCTCCGATCGGCCGCATGCTCACCATCGCTCCCGAGCTCCTCCCCTCCGGCTGAGCCGGCGGATTTCAGCTCCGTGCCTGAGGTCTATCATGACTTAGGGGAGGTCTTTAGCAAGTCCAGAGCCCTATTGTTACCACCTCACTGGGGCTACAGCTGCACTATCGACCTCCTCCTGGGCGCGTGGCTGCCATTAAGCCGGTTCTACATGTTACACCCAGGAGGGGCGAAGGGGAGGAAGGATGATTGAGCCAAGCTGTTTAGACTTTGCAGCGACCGTTTATTCACTTTACCAGCTCACACGGCACGGCCCACAATTACACAGCACATAGACACCATCTTGTCTCATAACACTCTCGAACATTCTCTGGAACACTCGCTACTCTCCTTCTATTGTGCTCTAACACTGAGCAGCATCTTAGCACTACTGAGCGCCACCTCTGGCGTAGAAACGCTACTGCTTTCACTGACAGTTCATATCTAAACAGTGCTTATTCAGTCCTTTAATAATATTCCCCATAAATGCTCCCATTTACCATTAATCATTACATTATAGTCTCTTAGGTACATTTATTGAGAATATTTATATTTGCCATTAGCATCTAATCCACACTGTTTCCTGAGGGTTTACTAGAGGTTGTCCAAAATTAACGTTTTCCTACACTCACCCCTCAAAAAGTTAATGTCGTCCCGACATTACACCTTTCTTAAAAAACAGTAGTTTTTTTTCCTTTTTTCTTCTGTCAGTTCACATTTGGTAATCATGTATTACATGTTAAGTAGGGTATCACTACACAGGAGTCAGAGTTCATTAAAGTCTATAAAGATGCAACTGGTAATTGTCCATAGTACAGCATGTATCTCCTATTCCATGCAATACATTTGCAGAAGAGGTCTTTGTGCCCGATAACCTTCAACCGCTCCATCCATCATGGTGGGTATCGGCATCTTTCCTGAGAGTAAGGGTACTCAATCTAGTCATAACCTACCAAATAAACCTTGGTGTGATGCCTGTGCCTTAGTAACACACTGCAAGTCTCTTTTTTGTGTTTTTAATTTTTTTTTGTTCTTTTTTCAATTTTTTAATCAACCATCACAGTAACTACCAAGTTACTTTTCAAAACATTTATGTTTGACCAATGGTTATCTTTAGCTTCTACACATTTGTTCTAGACAGATGAAATGCAATGAAGTGCAAGGTTGGCCTAACTTATCATAAGTCAATCTCAATGGCTGTTTTCTTATTCTTGAAGGATACGTTTTAGCAGGAATCTCGTCAGGTCCCTCCTGGTCACTGGAACTGGTCTCCAACACCTCATCACCCTGGTCCTGGTCTGCCTCAGCTGGATCTGGGACCACCGGATTGTCGACCTCTGGTGCCAGCTGCACCTGCGTGACGTCATCTGGGTCCTGGTCCTCATCCTCCGGAGTAGTGTCACTGTGCGGGTAGAACTCCGGTGCATCGGCTCTCAGTGGACGCTGCTCTTGATCCTTCCCAGCTCGTAATCCGATTATGGCATTCCATCCCTCTTCATCTTCATCATCCGTGTCGTTTTGTCTGTCCACATGCCTTTGTCTTTTAGATTCTCTTTCTCTCATTTTCTTAGAGGCATGCTCCACTGTTTCCATGGGAAGAAAGTCACGGGTAGCAAAAGGTTTCTGTGCATGACCCGAGTGCGTCCCTTGCCATTTTCAGGTCTGATTTCATACACTGGACTGTCTGGGTACTACTTTTGGGTCACGACATACACCTTGTCTTCCCAGAATGATCTTAATTTTCCTGGCCCACCTTTTTCAGTCAAGTTTCGGACCAATACTCTGGATCCAGGGAGTAACTCAGCACCGTGAACCTTTTTATCATAAAGTGCTTTACTTCTCATCCCTTCTTTGTTTGCTGTTTTAGAAGCGAGTTTGTAAGCTTCAGTCATTGTAACTCTCCACTTTTCAGCATAGTCCTGCTGAGAAACACTCTTCTCTCTTGTTGTGAGGCCAAACATCAGATCAATAGGCAACTTTGGACTACGGCCAAACAACAAAAAATATGGTGCGTACCCCGTAGCTTCACTACGCGTACAATTATAGGCATGAACCACTTTTGCCAGAGAGGACTTCCAGTCTTCCTTAGCTGCTTCAGGCAAATTTCTGAGCATTGCCAACAGTGTACGATTAAATCGTTCCACCTGCCCATTCCCTTGGGGATGGTAGGGCGTTGTTTGGGACCCCTGCACACCACTGTACTCTTGGAGTTTTGCAAAAAGTTTATTTTGGAACTCTCTTCCCTGATCATGATGGAGTCGTGTGGGGAAACCGAACTTGAAGGCAAAATCTCCAAAGATCTTCTCAACAGCGGTGTGGACAGCTTTGTTACGACATGGGTAAGCCTGGGCAAAACGAGTGAAGTGGTCCATTAGAACCAGGATATACTCCTTTGCACTTCTCCAAATGCAGGAAATCCACTGACACTAATTCGAATGGGTACGTAGTGAAAATGTTAGTCAGTGGTGCCCTTGTTGTCTTATTGGGACGTTTGTTCTTTAAACAACTGCAAACTCTTGTGATGTAGTGCTCCACATCTCTTTGCATGTGAGCCCAATAAAAACACTCTCTTATCAAGTTCATCACTCTCTCTACCCCTAAATGGCCCATGTTTTCATGGAGCTCTTTGGACACGAGCTTGTGAAACTTCTGGGGTAGGAGTAGCTGGTCATGTGTTGCCGTTCTCCTGTAAAGCAGTCCATCATCTTCCAAGTACAGCTTGTGTTTCTGTCTGACTAAAGCTGCAATTTTACTGTTCTGCTGCTTTACACTTCTTGGCCATTGTTTTGATAACACATAGCGCAACACCTCTCCAATTACGGAGTCTTCCTCTTGAGCTCTTTTTAGATCAGTCTTTGATATTTCAGCTATAGAGCTGGCTTCTTGGCCTGCTTCACTAATGAGAGTAGAGATGGTGACTGGGCAGAGCCATGGTTCATTTTCCTGCAACTTGACCTTGAATGCCTGTGCCACGCAATTCATCACATCAGGACCAACATTCTGTGTACATTTGTTCATGTACTGCTTCATATCTAGAGGCATACGTGAAAGTCCGTCTGCATCTCTGTTTGCTTTTCCAGGGCGATACTTAATCACAAACTGGAAATCAGCTAGTTCTGCTACCCACCTCTGTGTGGTTGCATTTAACTTTGCGGTGGTGAGCACATACGTTAGGGGATTATTGTCCGTGTAGACAGTGAATGGTGGAGAGTAGTACAGATAATCCCGAAACCTCTCACAGATGGCCCACTTCATGGCAAAAAACTCCAGCTTCCCTGAATGAAGGTGGTAGTTCTTCTCTGAATTTGACAGTGTCCTGGAGCCATATGCTATCACCACCAGTTTGTCTTGTCGCTGGTATAACACCGCCCCAAGCCCCTCCTGTGAAGCGTCACAGTGTAAAATGAAGGGTTCTTCAAAGTTCGGGTAACCTAACACTGGGGGTTGGGTAAGAAGGTCAACAAGCTGACAAACTACTGCTTGATGCTCTGGGCGCCACCTGATCACATGGGATGAGGGTAAGTGGCCACCATCGCTCTTTTTGACATGTTTCTTTGAGTTTTTCTTTGCCTTGTCTGTGTGATCTTTAGCCAGAAGGTCGTAAAGAGGCTTTGCTATACGAGAGAAGTTTGGAATATAGCTGCGGTAATATGAAATAAAACCTAGCAATTTCCTTAACTCTCCCACAGTGGAAGGTTGCTGCTGTTTGAGTGTCTGCACTGGGGCAATGTCCTCAGGGTCCATGTTGTAATCAGAATCAGAATCAGAATCAGAATCAGGTTTATTGCCATTGTTCATGTAGTACACAAACTAGGAATTTGTCTCGGTACAATGCTGCAACATTAAACATGATAAGATAAGAGAAATAAACTATACATGTAATAAAGTGTAGGATAAGATTAAGTGATACTGGTCAACAGTTAAAATATATATTAGCCAGCAGCAGATACTGTGGAGAACTATATAGTGCAGTCGGTAATGCAGGAAGAAAACAGTGATGATTGACATGAGTCTGGTTGAGCTGCTGTACATGGTGCACGAGAGTCACTTAGTGTTCAGCAGTCTAATGGCAGAGGGGAAGAAGCTGTTCATGTGACGGGAGGTTTTGGTCTGGATGGACCGAAGTCTTCTACCAGAGGGGAGGGGGGCAAACAGTACATGACCAGGGTGTGAGGGATCGGCTATGATCCGGCCAGCACGCCTCCGGGTCCTGGAGATGTACAGATCCTGGAGAGATGGGAGCTTGCAGCCGATCACCTTCTCAGCAGTGCGCACGACGCGCTGCAGCCTTAGTCTGTCCCTGGCAGTGGCTCCTGCGTACCACACGGTTATGGAGGTGGTGAGGATGGACTCGATGATGGCTGTGTAGAACTGCACTAACATCTTGGTGGGTAGCTTGAGCTTCCTCAGCTGCCGCAGGAAGAACATCCTCTGCTGGGCTTTTTTGATGAGTGAGCTGATGGTCAGCTCCCATTTGAGGTCCCTGGTGATGGTAGTGCCTAGGAAGCGGAAGGAATCAGCAGTGGTGATGGGAGAGCCTGAGAGGGTGAGGGGGGGCAGAGGAGTAGTGACTTTCCTGAAGTCTACAATCATCTCCACTGTCTTCAGAGCGTTCAGCTGCAGGTTGTTATTGCTGCACCAGGACGCCAGCTGGGCCACCTCTCTCCTGTAGGCGGACTCGTCGCCGTTGGAGATGAGCCCGATGAGGGTGGTGTCGTCCGCAAACTTGATCAACTTGACAGACTGGTGGCTGGAGGTGCAGGAGTTGGTGTAAAGGGAGAAGAGTAGGGGGGAAAGTACACAGCCCTGGGGTGATCCGGTGCTGATGCTAGTATAGTCTGAGACAGTCTTTCCCAGCCGCACATGCGGCTGGGAAAACCCTGTAACCCTGTAACCCTGTCCTGTTACCATTTTACCAAGAAAACGTACCTGCTGCTTGAATAACACATTTCCGGGGAGTCAACTTCACCCCATGGCTTTGATAGCAGTGCAGGACGCTTCTCAGGTCTCGCAAGTGATCTTCAAAAGTCTGTGAATGAACAAGGTTATCATCGAGGTAAGGCAGACAAACATCATCTCTCAACCCCCACAAGCACTCCTCCATAGATCTTTGGAATGCTGCTGGTGCTGAGGACAAACCAAATGGAATTCTTACCCACTCGAACAAACCCCAGGGAGTGATAAATGCAGTGAGGGGCCTACTTGACTCTTCCAGGAAACCCTGATGATACGCCTTTCCTTGGTCGAGGACTGAAAACCACACACTCCCATTTAGACTGTTTAGCATATCTTGTATGCGGGGAATTGGGTGTCTGTCTGGGATAGACTTCTTGTTCAACTCTCTAAAGTCGCAGCACAAACGCAGACCTCCATCTTTCTTTCGCACACAGACGATTGGACTGGAATACGATGACTTGGATTTGGTGATCCAGCCCCTGTTAAGCAGGTCTTCTAAATACTCCTTTACTTCTTTATGAAGTGGTTTGGGAACAGAAACAAGTCTTTTTGACAGGATCGTGATCTTTGAGTCGGATCTTCAACTGTAAAGAGGGAATTGTCCCTACATCATACTCATCACGGGAAAACGTTTGCCGTTCCTCCCGTAATAGCTGTTTTACTTGCTCTTGCTGTATGGGCGAGAGATGATCAAGGGGAACTGGAGGGTCCCACATGTCCATAGTCTCTTTGACAGCACAGTTCATCTTGGTCTCTTTGTTTCTTCCTGTTTCACTCGTCGTTGGGTCGACGGTCGCTTGGTTTACAGCAGGGGGTCTAATATCTGCCGGATAAGCAGTTTTAACTCTCTGCGTTTCCCCCAAAATGGTCTTAGCGGGCAGCTAGATATCACGGGACGTACTGTTTGTTATAGGTATTTTGAACATAGATCGCTTCCCTTTCCATAACTGCACCAACCCACTTTGCATCTGCAAACCCTCTGGTAATTGGGTGTACTGACTCGGCTCAAATAAGACGTCTTGTGTGTCTGGAAGTGAGCCTGCCCTGACACAACCTTTGACTGCTTTGGTTTGGCCAGCAGGGATGGTAACCAACTCACTGCCAACTTTTACCATTCCTTCCCCCAACCTATATACATGATCATGACATCAGTTTAGCTACAGAATTCAAATACCTTGGCATTGTACTAGATACTCAACTCAAATGTAATCTTCATATAAAGAAAATTTCAAAAACAGTAAAAAAAAATCTGAACTGCTTTAAATTAATTAGATATTACATACCTTACAAAGCAGCTGCACTGTATATGCATTCTATGGTTTTTTCTCATATATCATACTGTTTGACAGTCTGGGCTCAAGCAGCCCCTTCCACAATAAGACATATAGGTTCATTATATAATCAAACCCTAAAAATCTTGGACAAAAAGCCCATTAGGTGGCATCACTGTAATGTTTTAAAAAAATACAACCTATTGAGTTTTGAGAGCTTCATTGACCTCTGTCTTCTGAAATTAACGTTCAAATGTTTCCATAAATCAGCACCCGAGCCACTTGCTGGTTTCGTCCAAAGACAGGACAGCAGCAGAGCCACCAGGAGTTCTGTTAACAATAACTGTAAAATATTCCACCGCAGAACCACATTTGAACAAACAGCATTCTCTATAAAGGGCAGTCACATCTGGAACACAATGCCAAATGAAATTAAAATAATAACGGACTTTAAAACATTCACTAAAAATGTTAAAAACTGGCTGAAAAATAAACAAGAATGTACTCATGTATGAATTAATTGTCTGCAAAGTGAGAGTGAATGAAGGGAAGGAATAAATGTGTTTGTTTATAGTGAGTGACGGAGGGAGGAAGGCCTGAAATAGGCAAATGTGAGTTATGTTATATGTGTTAAATGTGAGTCAGGCTGTTATATTTGTGTATTTATAATATTTATAATATTTATGTTAAGTGTGAGTCAGGCTGTTATATTTGTGTATTTATAATATTTATAATATTTATAATTGTGTATTTATAATTTTTCTGCATTGATGTATGTGGTTATTGTGTATATTTTTTATTTATTTATTTATTTTTTTTCCCATCTTTACTTGATTCTTTTTTCTAAAGCCCATCCAGGGACAAGAGTTGCAAATTAGCTAATAGCTATACACTCTATGTGCAACACATCAGATTGATTGTCTTTGATTAATTGTCTATGTTTATTGCACTGTCCCTGTCAAATAAACTAATCTACTACTACTATCCTCCTCACTTTGCATCACTTTCAAAAACACCTCTGTTTTCTTACAGTCAAATGAGAAGGCTGCGCTAACAGCTTCACTGATGGCACAAGGGGGTTTAATGCCCATCTTCAGGACATGGTCAATCACGTTGAACCCAATGATAGGCGGCTCTGCCACTCTGTCCTCCTTCACCACTAGCACAGGAACTAAGAGTTCCACCGGTGGGCGACTAACTGTCGGCAGCTTAAATGTGACTTCGACCCACCCTGAGAATGGAATCGGTGTCTGGTTCACTGCCCTCCCACTCAGGATACTTGGACCCACCAACTCGGCTAAGTCTCTGACGGTGGTGTGTGGCAGGTGCTCCTGTCTCCAAGTGTCATTCATTAAACAGACCTGTGACCCTGTGTCCCACAATGCTTGTGTCTCCTTGTCATCGAGGAAGCAGGTGATGACATATTTTTTTCCAACCAAATTGAGTAACTGTAATTGGCGATTAGGGGACAATAGATTAACACGGACCGTTTCTACAGGAGGTACCTCGGCCTGAGCTACCAGCCTTGCTTCTAACCTCCGAATACTGTCTGTAACGAGCTCATACAGCTCTTGTGTGTTAGCTTGTTCTGATGTGGTTGCGACAGTATTGGCCGCCGTGTCTACTTGCCCTGTTCCTCTTCCGAGTCTCCTCCCTATTCGACATTCCCTTGACATGTGGCCGCTGACTCCACATCTGAAGCAGTGGTTGCATTGTTCGCCATTGCTGGTGGACTGACATCTCTTGCAGCCACGTGTCCTCCTGGCTCTTTGAGCGCGAGGTGCTCTGGGAGACTCACGTATGGCCTTTTTGAACTCCTCCATGTCACTCTTCAGCTGCGTGACTATGTCCAGGAGCTCAGATTCCGTACGGGTCACTGTACTTTGGGATTTAAGGATTTTTCCTTTTGTCGATGGTAGGGGCGCTCTTGGCCATTCACTTCTCTCTCGGTTGCATACTGACCCGTCAGATTTTCCACTCGGCATTCTCGAACCTTTAGTTCTTTTGTGTGCCTTTTAAATTTCTGATGCCGTTCCCATTCAAGACTTGCTGCTGCATTCGTCTTTGAAATCAGTAGCTCGTCGATGACGGCAGGATCCTCCAAATAACGCTTCAATTGATATTTCACATCAACACTGATCAGTCCTGTTTCCACCGCCCTCAGAAACTTCCTCTGAATAAGATCAGAACTAAACTGTTCTTCAGTGCCAGGCTCTCTGGATGCTGCTAAAAGTCTTTCCTTTAGCTCAATGGCACGAAACAGGAAGTTCTGAGGTGACTCATTACTGTCTTGTGTGAAATTTATCAGACGATGATACAAGTCAGTGGAACTATCTTCTTTATAATGTCCTCGCAGGATTATGCGCAGCTGTGGCAGTGTGAGATCTGACTTAATCTCCAACATAGCGCGCAAACTCAATCCAGGACTCACTGCTTTGACAACAGCCTCAATTATCTCAGCCTCACTGTGCTTTTCCTTTAAGCCCATATCAATTTGGTGAGTGAGACTGGAATAAGACAACTTGTCTTTTTGGCCCCTCTCCCCTATCTGCCCATTTATCTTAAGCTCCTGTTTAATGATCACTTCTGGCGGTAGGGGTGCTGTGGGGACCGCGGGCTGTATCACAAAATGGCGGCTCTGTGGCTGCGCGGTCTCAGGCTGTGTCACAAAATGGCGGCCTGGTAGTGGGGCGGCCTGATCAGCCGTCACTCTTATTATTTCCTCCTCAATCCTTTTAGCTGGATCAATGATACTTTCATGAAGAGCGGCATACTGGCTCTGTAAACTGGCGAGTGCCTCCGCCTCGCGGCTCATGCCGGCCGCTGTCGCTGCCTGCATCAATGGTTCACTTAGCTTAGCTTCGTTAGCACATGCTATTAGCTTTAGCAGAAACTCGTTGGCTACATCCTTCTCTTCGCGTTCAATGGCTTTTTCAACCTCCTCGATTAACAGTCGTATCAGCGTGTACTTCGTAGACGGTTCAGCTGGGCTTATCTTTGCAAATAAACAGACCTCATTTAGCTGTTCGGCCTGTAACGGCACCAAGGCCTCGCTTAGCTTATCTTGTAGCTGCTCCAGCTCCATTGTTACGGCCTGCTTTTTTTTTTATTTGCACTCACTCACCGTCTCAGACACGACTGAACCATCCTCTGCTACCAAGTTTTGTTACACCCAGGAGGGGCGAAGGGGAGGAAGGATGATTGAGCCAAGCTGTTTAGACTTTGCAGCAACCGTTTATTCACTTTACCAGCTCACACGGCACGGCCCACAATTACACACACATAGTTAGACACCATCTTGTCTCATAACACTCTCGAACATTCTCTGGAACACTCGATACTCTCCTTCTATTGTGCTCTAACACTGAGCAGCATCTTAGCACTACTGAGCGCCACCTCTGGCGTAGAAACGCTACTGCTTTCACTGACAGTTCATATCTAAACAGTGCTTATTCAGTCCTTTAATAATATTCCCCATAAATGCTCCCATTTACCATTAATCATTACATTATAGTCTCTTAGGTACATTTATTAAGAATATTTATATTTGCCATTAGCATCTAATCCACACTGTTTCCTGAGGGTTTACTAGAGGTTGTCCAAAATTAACGTTTTCCTACATACAGTTTATCTGGGCCAAAGAGGGAGGCGATAGAGACCTACATTAAAGACTCCCTCAGCGGCGGTATTATTTGTCCGTCATCCACCCCCCTCGGCGCTGGGTTCTTTTTTTGTAGGGAAGAAGGATGGGACACTGCGACCGTGCATTGAATACTGTGAGCTTAACACGATTACCCATAAGGATAAGTATCCGCTGCCCCTTATTAATTCAGCATTTGAGTTACTCCAACAGGCGCGTTTTTTCACCAAACTCAACCTCCGTAATGCATACCATTTGCTCCGCATTTGCGAGGGAGACAAGTGGAAGATGGCGTTTAAAACACCACTGGGCCATTTTGAGTATTTGGTCATGCTGTTCAGGCTGACCAATGCTCTTGCCGTCCTCCAGCAGCTAATCATCGACATCCTACGAGATATGGTGAACCAGTTTGTGTTTGTATATTTGGATGATATTCTGATTTTTTCCCGCACGCTGGAGGAGCACGTAGTTTACGTTTAGTCCATCCTGCAGCAGCTGCTGGAGAACCAGTTTTTTGTGAAAGAAGAGAAGTGCGAATTTTCAACTCGCTTTACTTCATTCTTGGAGCTCATCATTGCCAAGGGCATGGTAAAGGCTGATCTAGTGAAAATCAAGGTGGTAGTAGACTGGCCGATCCCCCAGTCCAGGAAGGACCCCCAACACTTCCTGGGCTTTGCCAACTTCTACCGCTGATTTATCCTAGATTATAGTAAGGTGGCACAACTGCTTACACAGTTGACATCGACCAAGAGCCCGTACAAGTGGTCCAAGGCTGCTGAATGAGCTTATGTGACCCTGAAAGGCCTGTTCACATTGCACATGTCCTGGCCAGGTGGATCCCGTGGCGCATTTCATGGTCGAGGTGGATGCTTCCGATTCGGGGGTGGGTGCTGTCCTCTCCCAGCATTCCTCCTCCAACCAGAAGTTCCATCCATGTGCGTATTTCTCCCAGTGGCTTAGGCCAACAGAGAGGAAATACGATGTTGGGAACCGCGAACTGTTGGCCATTAAGCTGGTGTTGGAGGAGTGCAGACACTGGCTAGAGGGAGCTAGTCAACCGGTCATTGTCTGGACCGATCACAGAAATTTAGAATATCTTCGATCGTCCAGACGGTTAAATTCTGGGTATGCTCGGTGGGTGCTGTTCTTTAATAGGTTTAATTTGTCCATGTCGTAAGGTCCCACAATGCCAGGGCTGATGCTCTCTCATGACAGTTTTGTCCTGACTCATGCTTCTCCACCTCCTCCTCTGCATCTGCTGCTTCTCCCCCGGAGACTATTCTCCCCCCCCCCCCCCCCACCCCTCCTGCTTTCTCGGGACACTGTCCTAGGAGATTGAGCAGAGGGTCCAGCAGGCACAGTCATTGGAACCCATCTAGGAAGGAGGTCCGCTGGACTGCCTGTATGTCCCCTCGGCGTTACTTGGAGAGGTGGTTAAGTGGGGATATATTGTGGTGGACACTAGACACAGCGGGTGAACATCCTCTCACACCCAGAAGTGTGACATTCTCTCACGCCCAGAAGTGTGAAGAGGGGCTGAACAATGGACTGAAGAGGGGTAGCCCCCCGAGGAGTAACTAGACAGACGACGAGGCGCCGTCGCCCCCTGCTGCTCCAAGCCACAGCATGAAGGGCAGGGGGGTGAATGTATTGTTATGAATGAACAAATGTTCTGTTAATGTGTCACACAATGCCTTTGTACACACACATGCATAATGCACCAGCCCAGCTCTCTATGCATGACTATAAAAGCTATATAAGCAGAATGCAGAAGGAGTTGGGAAGGCTCCTTTAGAGATACTCAGCCCCAGCAGCCACGTTGGGGCACACAGGCTGTACATTTATGTTAGAGGGTTTAATAAAGAATCTGTGTCGACCTATGCTCGTGCCTCACCTCCACATCCTTTCCATTTACCCTCTACATTGATGACCTGATGGACTGTCTCTCCCTTTCGCCGCGCTGTGGACTCCTTTTTCTCCACATTTGTGACCTGACGTGACACCAACCATCTACTCCCTTTCACCGCACTGTGGACTCCAGAGTACCAGGGAGTGCCTGCATCCTTGTCATCCACACTGGAGTGCGCGCGCCTGTTACTCTGTCCACAATGGTGACCTCAACAGCCAGAGAGAGAGCGCGGTGTGGGGGACCAAGATGCACGAGCATCAGCAAGACGAGCACCACACAGAAACAGCCTGAAAAGGGAAGATCGGCGCCCCCATCCTGACTTCACCTCCCGACAGCGAAGCTTTGGCGCACAGAAGCCCCTTGCGCACATCGCAGGATTACGAGGACAGCGCAACTTACAGCTATGTGGTCACTGCGCCAGAGTGCACGCCACACACCAGGGACAAACCGGCTCCAAAGACTTATACATCATCCTCAGCCACTGCATCAGTGACAGTCAGCTGTTCATGTTTTGTGTGCATCATCTGCCGTGTTGTCAGCCAGCCAATATTGCCAACACTATCACGACATGTTAGCCACTCCACACAGCCGTGGTTCTGCTGCGCCCCTTGAAGCGATGTCGGCTCTGGGGCACAACCGTGGTTAACACGTCTCCTCTTCTTGTTCGCTGGGCGATGTCGGCCCCGAATTCCTACTCTTTGTGTTTCTGTGTATTTTTGTAAGTCTTCACCTTTTGGGATCAGTCTTTATGTTCAATACATGTGCTGTGGTGAATCCTACACGTAAATCCTCGTGTAAATCCTCATTATTTATGCGTAAATCCTCCCTCTCCGTGCGCTCTTATGCAGGGCATGGAGAGGGAGCATGAAATAATGATGATCTACGTGCAGGGTTCACCACAGCACATTTAAAGCGTACCTCTGGTGGTCGTGAAAAAAAAGATATTAAATTGAGCCCCTGTCTCACGTTCTAGTTCAAGTTTAAGTTGAAATTCACGTTCAAAGCAATTTGATATAAATCCATTGCTGATGTGCTGGTTCAGCTATGTCAGCAAAACATGGGTACAGCCATACTAGCGGCTACATGGACTTCCAGGACGCTTCCTGTGATGTAATTTCGTGGCTACCGCGATCTGGATCAGTATTGGCTGAGCCTCGAGTACCCGGATGTGCAGCGGCTTTGGGGATATTCAAATTCAAATTCAAATGTTTATTTCAAACTCAGGGTTCATATTAAATGCAGAACTAAAACGAGTAGAAAATAAATAAATAAATCAATGCTTAAATTCAGTGGGCCGTCTTTTCTGATCTGAGCTCGTAAAGGCGGATGATTCTAAAACTATGCGATCTGAGTACCCGGATGTGCAGCGGCTTCGGGGATATTCAAATTCAAACGTTTATTTCAAACTCAGGGTTCATATTAAATGCAGAACTGAAACGAGTAGAAAATAAATAAATAAATGCTTAAATTCAGCGGCTTGTCTCATCTGATCTGAGCTCGTAATTGCCGCAACACGGAAGATGATTCTAAAACTATATACAGAGCAGCAGACACTCGGTGCTCTTGTAAAAACAAAAACATACAATGCGATATGGATATCGCAACATGGCGGAATGTAAAGCCTTTGGATGTTTGAATAATAAGCGAAAAAAACAAAGAAACACTTTTTTTGTGTACCCAAACCCAGCTCACCTTGTCAGAAGATCGGAGCGGAAACAGGGCACAGACGAATAATTTCAGACGAAATTGCGTTGTGTGTGAGGACCACTTCATCACTTTAAACCGCAGAAGACCTTTCTGGCTCAAACATGTAGCCATGTCGCCCGAATTCTTCCACACAGTCAGAAAATTCGGCCATAATAGAACAAAAACAACGGACAACAGCACCGTAATCGTGGGGAAACGCTGATTATTGTCTTTTCGTATCCACGAAGTGACGTCACATCCGCAAGTGTCATGGCTGCGCCCACAGTTTTCATTGGCTGCCCATGGCCAAGGTCCTATTTGAATATATGTCTGGTGGTATATGGCTGGCAAGAATTATTTACCAAAATAAGAAATACTTTTTCATAATGTTTTCAAGTTAAATGCGTCTTCACGACCACCAGAGGTACGCTTTAATATATAATGCAATATATATATATATATTTAATATATAATTATAATATAATAATATATAATATTTGATAATACAACGCCGACTGCGCTGATTTCCATCAAGCTCCCTGACCCTGACTCAACTCTCGACAACGGACCTTCTGCGCAGTTTTCAGCTATGTGGTCACTGCGCCAAGCGTGCGCCACGCACGCACAATACCGGCTCCACAGACTGATACATTCGTCCTCCGCCACTGCACATGCCCGAGTTAAACAGCTGATCGCCACCCTTGGAACCTTCAGGGCTGCTCGTGCACTTGGAGCGGACGTGCAACCCCCACACAGGACTTTGTATGGGTTTCCAGCCACGGCGCACAAGGGGAATTTGGCTGATTGCTTTCCCCGATGACTTTAGGGCTGTTTCCTGCACCTAAAGCCAAACTGCCGAGTCCCTGACACAGCTACTATGCATCCTTGGGGAATTAGGCCACTCACCTTCCCCACATCCTCGCTGGACCAAAACACGAGAGAAGTCAGAGATATAATTTTTTCACAGCCACTGTGGATCTCCGCCACGTTAAACTGGAAAAGTTCCTCACCATCGCGGGTCCACATGCAATTTTTGCATGGCCCAGACACCTTTGACATCCCAGGCCGGCACTTACTTTCTCCCACCCCCTCAACCTCCTCCTGCACAGAGCTTTCCCACACCTCACTCCCAAAGCCGGCCGATCACCGTCTGGTTCCATTACGCACGACTGCACACCGGCCTGTGTGCCCACGATCCACGGCCGTTCAGCGTGCTGGAACTCGGAGCGGAGCACACTGCCCTTTCCACCCCTCCCCCGTCCCCCTCACGGACTGACATGCCCTCTGACAGTTCTACTGGAGCTGGATCCCAAATGACGGGGGGGGGGGGGGGTGTCACAACCCCTTCTGACCGTTCTAGGGAGAGCGGTGTGGGCACCCAGCACACGTGTGGGCACCCAGCACAATGCAGCCTGATAATATTCACGCTCAGCAGGGATTGCATATGAACAGAGAGCCCTAGGGGGGCAACCAGAACAATGACTATTGCTATTCATCCCCGGAATAAGGAGAGGAGTCTGGCACCAGTTAATCACGCGACTGGTATGTATTGTCTGATATGTATATCAATATGTAAATGTGCCATGCATTCTCTCTTGTCTGTATAAAAGAGCTGACTTTACATGCCTCACGAGGCACTGACAACAGCGCACACACAGCACACAGCGCTGCAGTGTGTCTCATGATGATGGAGGAATAAAAATCTTAAACCTTCAGCTCGCCGTGTCTCGCCTGAACTTATTTTGTTCAGGCGAGACAATACATTGTTTTTGTTTTTTTTTTACTGTTTGAATTAGAGGAGTTGGAATTAATGTGTTCACTTCTTCCTTCTCCCTTTCGAACACTGTATAGTTACTTTATTGCATTTGTCATTTGTTTTGTTTTACTTTTTTGTTGGAAATAAAGTATCTATCTATCTATCTATCTATCTATCTATCTATCTATCTATCTATCTAATTATAATTTACTCAAACTAAAAATGAAACGTTCTTATAATTTACCGTGGTACTTTAATCCATAAACCTCAGTTTATTTTAGTATTGTTTGTGCTCTGCTACAGTGATACATATTTTAAGATCTGAATTGTAGAATAAATCTTAATAAATTGAACATGATCCCAGTCAAAGTCTTTCTAGAACAATATCTTGTTATTAAGCAGCCATCGCAAACACCTCTGTACATCTATTTGGCACATATTTTGAAATATTTTAATTAACTCTAATTAGTAGAAAATACAAGGATTGTGCACAGAATCACCTGTCAAACCGGAGTGGTGGCCTACTGGTGGAGCATTGGCCCCACAAAATCCTTGCCACATCAAATGTGAGGACTATGATTCAGTGTGGTGACCCCCGATAAATGAGCAGCTGAAAGAAGAAGTGCACAGAATCACCTGTCAGATCTAATCTAAACTGACCAATCAGTTTGCTAACTTCATCCTGCATTAAGATGTTGTTATAGCAGACTGGCTTCTCTCTGTCTCTCAAGAACATCCATTGAAGACTATTGTGTGGAGAGACATACCGTACATATAGAGCTGTTATTTGTAGCAAAAAGGAAAGTATGAGGTGTTCCTACAGCCTAATGGTTACGACTCATATCAGATGGGCATGCTTCTCAAACATAGTGATCCCTTGTTCAACACCCAGCTGGAGGGATCCTGTCTGTATATGTCTCTCCAGAGCTTCACCCCATTTCCTGTTTCTCTCGTAACTATATCTGGCCAATAAAGAAAAAAAAAAATACCTCAAAATAAATGGTAAAGAATCGGGAAGTCTATCTTTTACCATTGCTGAAAAATCAAGAATTTAGGTTTTTGATGAGCTAGCTGTAAGATTTATACCTGGGCCTAATCTCTTCCCGGCCGGGTCATACCAAAGACCATATAAAAATGGTACTTTCTGCCTTCTAGCGTGGTGCTCCGCATAATGGAACGGGGAAAGTAAAGTTACGCACAGAGCTACCAGAGGACTGACCCCCCACTGTAGCTTTCACTACTTACAGTAGCTGTGTGGCCTAGGGTCAGAGAAATGGAGATGGGCGCCGCCCTATGCGCCTTCATGGCGTGAAAGGAATTAACTAACTAACTAATCTCTTCCAAGGTAACTGGCCACTAGTCCATATCTTTCAGGAGTGTGCCCTGGATGTGTTACCCATTTTGCCTTCCAGATCGTTGACCACTTTTTAACACTCTTCTGTAATATAGAGAATATTGCTAAAAACGAGGGATGAAATAATTTCACTCTGGACAGGCTTGTATGGTTTTGTGGGTTATTATTATAGTCCAATAGTGCACAAAATAATGATTATACAACAATTCTATTTATCCCTTATTTACCACCCCCACAAAGTATTTACACAATTTACATTCACACACACAACATAATTCAATGTAGTTGTGTTGTTACAGTTTAAATATATTTGTTCGTTCAGTCCTCTAGAGGGCGCTAGGCTCTGTAGTAGCTTTAAGCTTGCCAGTAGGTGACGAGAAGAAGAGACCTAGCATACTGAATGTCGACAGGAAAACGAGTCTGCGTCGCTGTTCCTTCTAAAGCCATCCGTTCACTTCCAGCCCTTTGAGTGGCAATATGATTTCACACTCTCTGTATTAAATCCTAGTCCAAAACGACACCTGCCTGTTCCTTGGAGGAAGTGATGCAAGAGAGAGTTTAGCTGGCTGTGAATCTCAATATAGGACACGAGTCACATTGGGTGCAACAGTTCAGTGAAATCATAGCACTCGGTGAGGGACCACAGTGAAGGTGGGTGGAATTTAATGTACATTTAACATCAGCGGTCCTATCCAGTCGTCAAGATGGAGCAAACACAGGCTGAAAGCCATAACAGTGAAGAAGCACGGAGCAAAAAAGGGTCACGCCCCTCAAGGTCACGCTCCTCCCACTCATCCAGGTCTTCTGTACATTCCGGGAAACTGACTCCCCGATCAGCTGTAGGATCTAGGAGGTCATCAGCCTCAAGTCAAGCCAGTATGGCAGCAGCACATGCCCGAGCAGAAGCTCAAGCAGCAAAAGACAGACTAGCATATGCTGAGAGAGAGATGAGCATTAAAATGGAAAAGGCACGGTTAGAGGCAACTCTAGATCTACTTAACCTACAAAAGGAAGCAGATGCAGCCAGGGTTAAAGCAGAAGTGATGGAGTCTGCTGTAGCTCGGCTCATTAACCCAGAACACAGCGAAGAATTGAGCTTCTTGCCTCTAGAACAAACTGCAGAACAAAAAGTGAATGAATACATAAACAGGCATAGTTGTACTGATTCATCTCAAAAGAAAGAAACTTTTCAACAGGACAGTACACATCAGGAACAACATTCCACACTGATTTATTCACATCTCCATGCCAAACAAGAAACAGCTCATTGCCCAAATCAGCCACAAGAGGGCACCAAACGACCACCACAAAGAGATGCAATTCACCAAAATTCTCAAAGTGTGTTGCAATCACAACAGATATCAAGTTCAAATGATGCAAACAACACTACCAGCGACCTTGCCAGGTTCTTAGCCAGAAGCCAACTATTAACAGGAGGACTGACAAAATATGATGACAAGCCAGAGAGTTATCTTAGCTGGAAAGCCACATTCCAGAGTACCATCAGAGACCTCGGTCTTACAGCCAGTGAAGAACTAAACCTCCTCATTAAGTGGCTCGGCCCTGAGTCTTCTGAACATGCTAAGAGATTAAAAGCAGTCAATATCAGGCATCCACCTGCTGGTCTGAACATGGTCTGGGCGAGACTGGAAGAATGCTACGGCTCACCAGAGGCAATAGAAAAGTCCATGTTTGAAAGAATCCAAAATTTTCCAAAGCTCATGAGCAAAGAGCCACATAAGCTTCGCGATCTATCAGATCTACTGTGTGAACTGGAAGCAGCAAAGCTGGATGGATATCTGCCAGGCTTGAGCTACTTAGACACGGCAAGAGGTGTAAGTCCAATTGTGGAAAAGTTGCCCTTTCACCTTCAGGAGAAGTGGACAATGGTAGGGTCAAAGTATAAAGAAGACCATCATATAAGTTTCCCACCTTTCTCATTCTTTGTTGAATTTGTAAAAGGTCAAGCCAAGGCAAGGAATGACCCAAGCTTCAACACGACTTATAGCTCACCTGCCAATTCTACAATTAGTTACAAAAAAGGAAAATCACAAAGTCACTACATGCAGAAACAATCAGTTACGGTACACAAAACAGACGTGTCAGTCGGAGTGGAGACAAAAGAAGGAGGCGAAGACATTAAAAGACAATGTCCCATACATCACAAACCACACCCACTGAAAGGATGCAGGGGTTTTAGAGCTATGTTGCTTGAGGACAGAAAAAAGGTACTCAGAGACAACGAAATCTGCTACCGCTGCCTTGCTTCCACTACCCACCAAGCCAGGGACTGTCAAATAACAATCAAGTGTGGAGAATGCAACAGCGACAAACACCTGGCAGCTCTCCACCCAGGCCCGGCTCCAACAGCATCTAAGCCTCCCTCATCCCCTAAAGAGAACGGCGGGGAGCAAGAGCTCACACAAGACTTAGATGTTACAGCCACATGTACCGAGGTATGTGGAAATCAAATCACAGGAAAATCCTGCTCCAAGATCTATTTGGTGCAAGTCTACCCAAAAGGTGAGCCACACAACATGAAAAAGATGTATGCAATAATAGATGATCAAAGTAATCAATCACTCGCAAAAACAGAGTTTTTTGATTCAATATTCAAGGCACAGCCACACCTTACACACTGAAGACGTGTACTGGCACAACACAAGTAAATGGTAGAAGAGCCTGCAACTACATAGTTCAATCACTGGATGGAAAAAAGAGTTTTCCTCTCCCCACGCTCATAGAGTGCAATGCTATCCCCAACAATAGGGAAGAAATACCCACTGCAGAAGCTGCCTCGCATCACCCCCATCTGAAAGCAATAGCTGCTGAAATACCACCCCTCGAACCAGACGCTGACATACTGCTGCTGATAGGACGCAGCCTTCTCAGAGTACACAAGGTAAGAAAGCAAATCAGTGGCAGGCACAACGATCCATTTGCATAGAAGCTTGACCTGGGCTGGGTTATCATTGGTGATGTATGTCTGGGCACCGCCCACAAGCCAAGTGAGGTAAGCGCTCTCAAAACACATGTGTTGGACAACGGACACCCAAGCTATCTCACTCCTTGCGACAATCGCTTCAATGTAAAAGAGAGCTTCACAGTGAGCCAACCGAAAGCTGTCTCCAACCTACTGCCGTTTTCAAACCCACATGCAAAGCCCACGGTTGAGAATCTAGGTGAAGCAGTCTTCTGTCGCACTAATGAAGACAATCACCTCGCACACTCTGTTGAAGACACAATCTTTCTGAAGAAGATGGAAAGGTCCTTCAAAGATGACACAAACAGTTGGGTGGCACCACTTCTATTTCGTAACCCCAGACGCCTACTCCCTGACAACAGGTGCTACGCCTACAAGCGGCTCATGTCTCTGCGACGTATGCTTGACAAGAAGCCAGACATGAAAGCACACTTTGTTGAGTTCATGCAGAAGATGCTCGACAACAAACACGCAGAGCCAGTGCCACCTCGTGATAGAGACAAAGAGGCCTGGTATCTCCCCATTTTCGGTGTATACCACCCACGGAAGCCTGGGAAGATCCGTGTGGTGTTCGATTCCAGTGCGCAGTTTGATGGAGTTTCACTCAATGATGTACTGCTGTCAGGGCCTGACCTAAACAACACACTCGTAGGTGTGCTCCTCCGCTTCAGAAAAGAACCTGTCGCTGTCACAGCTGACATCGAGCAGATGTTTTACTGCTTTGTTGTCCAAGAAGATCACAGAGATTACCTTCGCTTCTTGTGGTACGAAAACAACGACCTGATCAAAGAAGTGGTGGACTATCGCATGAGGGTGCATGTTTTCGGTAATAGTCCCTCCCCTGCGGTGGCGATCTACGGGTTGAGGATGGCAGCAAAGGAAGCAGAAGGTGAATATGGAACTGACGCTCGAAACTTCATAGAACAGGATTTCTATGTGGACGATGCATTAAAGTCTTTCTCGACAGAAGCTGAGGCTATCGACGTTCTAGAAAGAGCCCAGAAAATGCTCGCACTTTCTAATCTACGTCTCCACAAGATTGTCTCCAACAAAGTAGAAGTAGTGAATGCTTTCCCACCTGAAGACAGGGCCAAAGAACTCAAAGACCTTGATCTGTCTACAGACGAGCTCCCAGCCCAACACAGTTTGGGTGTGATTTGGGAAACCACATCAGACACGTTCACATTTGATGTTCCGCAAGAGCAAAAGCCCTTTACTCGACGTGGTGTGCTGTCAACTGTTAACAGTCTGTTCGACCCTCTCGGGCTGCTAGCACCTGTAACCATCAAAGGTAGACTTCTTCTCAGAGAGCTCTCCGGCAGCAATCTTGAGTGGGACAGCCCCTTGCCTTAAGACATGTATGACGGTTGGAGAAAATGGCATGATTCTCTGCAGCATCTCAAGACACTGAACATTCCCCGTACCTATGTTTCATTCTCCATCTCACAAGCCAAGGTCACTGAACTCTGTGTGTTCTCAGATGCTTCAGTTAAAGCTATAGCTGCAGTTGCCTACTTGAGAGTCACACACGAAGATGACCATAACGAGGTTGGGTTTGTCATGGGTAAGGCCAAACTAGCTCCTGTGCCAGAGCTCACCATTCCGAGGCTAGAACTGTGTGCTGCAGTGCTCGCTGTAGAAATGTCTGAGCTTCTCAGAGAAGAACTAAAGATGAAAATTGACAAGACCACATTTTACACTGACAGCAAAGTGGTGTTAGGATACATCTACAATCAACACAGAAGATTTCATGTATATGTGAACAATCGTGTCCAAAGAATCAAGCAATCGTCTCTGCCTGGCCAGTGGAAGTATGTCCCAACAGAGCACAATCCTGCTGATCATGGATCTCGCTCTCTGCCAGCAGGGAAAATCTCCAGTACTACATGGGAGCGTATGATCGGCATAGCACGACGCATCCTGGACTCGATGCTCTTATAATCAGGAAACCCCAAGCTAACCCATGAAGTCCTAACAACATTGCTGGCTGAAGTCGCAGCTATTATCAACACAAGACCTCTGGTGCCGGTCTCCTCAGATCCGGAAGCTCCTTTGATCCTGACGCCCATGACTCTTCTCACACAGAAGACTAATGCAATCCTAACTCCACCTGGAGATTTCACCAAGGCCGACATGTACAGACACCAGTGGAAGAGAGTTCAAGTCCTTACCGACACCTTCTGGGCCCGCTGGCAAAAAGAGTACCTGAACACGCTCCAGAGTCATCAGAAGTGGCAGCGCAACAAACCAAACCTGGAAGAAGGGGACGTCATTCTTCTCAAGGACAAGAACCTAAAAAGGAACGAATGGCCTATGGGCATCATCGTGAAGACTCTCGCAAGCAAGGATGGAGTCGTAAGGAAGGTGGAGGTCAAGGTGACACAGAACAAAGCTACAAAGACTTTCTCCAGACCCATCTCAGACTGTATACTCCTTTTATCTCGAACAAATTAGTTTATAAGTTTAGTGGCATTCTTAAAATAATGCCAGGCGGGGAGTGTGTTGTTACAGTTTAAATATATTTGTTTGTCCAGTCCTCTAGAGGGCGCTAGGCTCTGTAGTAGCTTTAAGCTTGCCAGTAGGTGACGAGAAGAAGAGACCTAGCATACTGAATGTCGACAGGAACACGAGTCTGCGTCGCTGTTCCTTCTAAAGCCATCCGTTCACTTCTAGCCCTTTGAGTGGCAATATGATTTTTTTTTTTTTTCACCCTTATTGTCATAAGGGTTTCATTTCACACTCTCTGTATTAAATCCTAGTCCAAAACGACACCTGCCTGTTCCTTGGAGGAAGTGATGCAAGAGAGAGTTTAGCTGGCTGTGAATCTCAATATAGGACACGAGTCACATTGGGTGCAACAGTACAATAGTGTTCAACTGTCCATTAGTGTTCCCAACCTTCGCTGGCAAAAAAAAAAAAAAAAAAAAAAAAAGAGAAAAATAAAGTGTCCCACCAAAGTCACCCAAAACCAAACAGGACGTCACTGTAGAACTGACCAAAAAACAAAACAAAACGTGAGCTCAGTCAAAATGGAGATGAAGCAAAAATAATGATTGCGAGACAAAAGGGAACGCTCTCACCAGCTTTGGGTCAGTTGCCCTTCCCTCCAGTTGCACAGCGAATTCCCCCGGTCCAGCGTCCTCCTCCCGGGCCAACAAACCTGCCAGTTCACAGCGAGAAATGCGCCGTCAGCCGCCGGTCCCTCGTAGACTCCCAGTGTGCTGTCACTCCTCCTGGTTGCTCCAACTGTCTCAATGAAAGGCATTTATTTCAGATGTCCATATGACGGCCGCTCCTCGTTGCAGCGGGCCTGTCAGTCTGTGAGTCTGGGATGAACGAGAGGAAGAATGTCTTGCGGCGACTTCCGCCTTTTTCTTATCGCTGCTCCCAGCTGCTGGCAATCAGCTGATGGCCACTCCCATAGCAGCTGATGTAATCACAGGTAAATTATGTTTTCACATGCATACATTCAGAAAATAGAACATGACTGTCACGAGGCACAAACATGGAATAGAGCATTATAAATATTGCATCATATCAATTAAGATACCTCAGACCTCCTTTTATGTGGCTACCATTTTCTCCATAAGAGGGTCGACACAATTAAATATGTGGCAGTGCTACAACTTGAATTAGGTTCTTCTGGTTTGTCTGTCGCTCCAGGCTTTGTACTGTTGGAGGGTGACATCCTATTTTTTTTTTACAGACAATTCAGTCCAGAACTGCCTGATACCCTCAGTTTAGCACACCAGCCGAGGCAAGATCCTGTGGTGTCACCACTGGTGTGCACTACCAACTTCTATGAGCTTTAAATGAGAGCTGCGTAGTGGAGGACTGTGTCCACACCCAGGAGGACTGACTCCACTGCGTAGTGGAGTACTATGTCCACACCCAGTTAACGGGGATTTGGCTCACATGAATACGAAAGGACTACTTCTATTTACTGACTGCACCATACATCACATGCGGGTATATCGGCAGTTACTAAAGATACCATGGACCTGGAAGTTAAGGAATAACAAAGTTATAAATACGATATGAGAAAAAGAAGATAAGATATAAGATAAGATAAGATAAGATAAGCCTTTATTAGTCCCACAATGGGGAAATTCCAGGATTGCAACAGCACAGGGATAGCAACACTCAGAGCAATAATTAAGAAGATATGGCAGATATACTAAATAAGAACAGTGGATATACATCCATACATACACATAAATATATAAATATATATACAAAGTGCGGAGCATTGTAGCAAGATGGAATAAACAGCATAACCATCTACTTAGTTATCCTACATAGTATGAATATGTACCCCTACATATTGTCACCCTCTGTAGCGACCGATATTGTCCTAGTTGTATATACTGGAGGGGACCATTGTGTAAGTCTATTGCGTCTTTTGCATTCAATACTATTAGGTCGTTCACGTTTTTTTGCTATCTCTGCGAGCAGCCCTGCTTAGGTTATACAGTCTGACTGCCGTAGGTAGGAAGGACCCGCGAAACCTCTCGGTTGCGCACCTAGGATGATGTAGTCTGCTGCTAAATGAGCTCCTCAGTGCGTTCAGTATATCCTGCATAGGGTGGGACTCGGACTCCAGCAGAGATGACAGTTTAGCCACCATCCTTCTCTCTCCTATCTCCTCCACTGGGTCAGGGCGCTGCCCCAGGACAGAGCTAGCTTTCTTGATCAGTTTGTTCAGTCTCTTCCTATCGGCTGCTGTAATGCCACTGCCCCAGCAGACCACTCCAAAAGTGGTGGCTGATGCCACCACCGTGTCGTAGAATGTCTTCAGCAGCGCCCCTTGTACACCAAAAGACCTGAGTCTCCTCAGTAGAAACAGCCTGCGCTATCCCTTCTTGTAGAGTGCGTCGGTATTGTGTGACCAGTCTAGTTTATTGTTCAAATGAACACCCAGGATGTCACCATCTCAATGTCTGTTCCCTGTATGTTTACTGGTGCTGTGAAGGGTTGTCCTTGCCTGCGGCAGTCCACCACCAGCTCCTTAGTTTTCCTCGTGTTGATCTGGAGGCCGTTCCGATGGCACCAGTCCACAAAGTCCTGGATAAGTCCTCTGTACTCAGCTTCATCTCCATTAGAGATGAGGCCGACGATCGCAGGATCGCAGAGTCGTCAAAGAACTTCTGTAGATGGCAGTGTGTTGTGTTGTGTGAGAAGTCCGCAGTATAAAGGGTGAACAGGAAGGGAGCCAAAACCGTTCCCTGGGGGGGCCCCGTGCTACCGATGATTGTGTCAGACACAGAGTCCTGGGTTCTCACAAAATGTGGCCGGTTAGTGAGGTAGTCCAGGATCCATGATGACAGGTGCTGGTCCACCCCTGCGCACAACAGCTTGTCCTTCAGGATCATTGGTTGGATGGGGTTGAAAGCACTGGAGAAGTCAAAGAACATGATCCTCACCACATTCCCGGGCTTCTCCAGGTGGGACAGGGAACGGTGAAGGAGGAAGATCACTGCATCCTCCACCCCAGTGCCATGCTGGTAGGCGAACTGGAGTGGATCCATCGCTGGTCCCACCAGGGGGCGGAGGTGAGCAAGGAGCAGTCTCTCCAGGGTCTTCATCATGTGGGACGTCAGGGCTACTGGTCTGTAGCTGTTCAGGTCTTTGGGGCGGGAAGTCTTTGGTACAGGTACCACACAAGATGTTTTCCACAACTGTGGTACCCTCTCCAGCTTCAGGCTCAGGTTGAAGATGAGCTCCACAATCCCACACAGCTGATCTGCACAGGACTTGAGGAGCTTTGCACTGATGCCGTCCGGTCCCAACACCTTCCTCGCCTTGATCTTCCTCAGCTCCGTCCTCACCTGGGTCTTAGTGAGGGTCATGTTGGGGGGCTGTGTGTTGGGAGTGGGGGGTGTTGGTGGAGTGGGGTGTGGGCAGCAGGACTTGATGTCTTTAGAGGCAGCAGTGGTTGTTGTGCAGTCGAGGGGAGGGAGGTTGGTCAAACCAGGTTCCAAAAAAACCAAACCAAAAAACAGGTTCAGATTGTTCACCCGCTCCCTGTCCCCCGTGGCCTGGGAGGAGGTATTCTGAAGCCCAGAGATGGTTTTAAGGTTTCTCCAGACCCCACCAATGTCGCTTTGTTGCAGCTTGTCCTCCATCTTCTTCCTGAAGCTGTCCTTGCCTTCTCTGAGCTTCCTCCTCAGCCCCCTCTGTACGGACTTCAGCATCTCCCTGTTCCCCGACCTGAAGATCCTCTTCTTCTCTCTCAGAGGTGTTTATATCTCAGGGTTGATCCAGGGTTTGTTGTTCGAGCAACACCGTATGGTCTTGGTGGGTACGGTGTTGTCCACACAGAAGCTGATGTAGTCCGTGAGATGGTGTGAGTGAGGCCATCGATGTCCTCACCAAGTGGATCGCAGAGCTGCTCCCAGGCAGTGGTTTCAAAACAGTCCTTTAGAGCGTCCATTGCCTCCTCAGACCATAACTTCACTGTGCGCATGATCGGAGGCTTTTCTGTGCACTAGGGGTTTGTACACCGGCAGGAGATGAACCAAGTTGTGATCCGATCTCCCGAGTGGGGGGAGTTGTGATGAGGTGTACGCCTCCTTAGTGTTTGCATAGAATAAGTCCAGTGTTTTATTGTCTCTAGTGTGACATGTGACATACTGGGTGAATGTGGGTAGAATGGGAGACAGTGAAACATGGTTGAAATCGCCTGAGATGAGGAGAAGAGCATCTGGGTGTTCTGTCTGCAGCCTGCCAGTTACTGAGTGGATGACGTCACGCACTGTCCCAGCGTTCGCCGTTGGATTTGCATAAATAACAATGCAGATCACGTGTGAGTATTCCCTCGGGAGGTAGGTAGGCCGCATGCTAACAGCTAGCAACTCAATGTCTTTGTTGCAGTGTTGTTGTTTAACTGTGATATGTCCCGGTCTGCACCAGTTGTTATTGACGTACATCATCACTCCACCACCCCTTGCCTTCCCACTGTCTGGTGTTCAGTCTGCCCGTATTGCGTGGAAACCCTCCAGTTCAATGTTAGCATCTGCTGCTAGTTCTGTTAGCCACGTCTCTGTGAATAGCATCAGACTACACTCCCGGTATATGCTATCGTAGCGGGAGATAGCCGCTAGCTCATCTGTTTTTCTGAGTATCGATCGTACATGCCTGTACGCCATCGTACAGGCTGCACGGTGGCGCAGTGGTTTAGCCCTGTGGCAGCACAGTTTTACCCTCGGCTGGGGGATCGCGGGGATCATGAGATCGTGGGTTCGGTCCCAGCCCCCGACCAACAGTGAGCTGTGTGGAGTTTGCATGTTCTCCCCGTGTTGCGCGGGTTTACTCCGGGATTTCTCCGGTTTCCTCCCGCATACCAAAAACATGTAGGTTTAGGGCGCTCGCGCACGCAGCGACCAGCAGCCGGTGGCTTGTCACCAGACTGCAAACCAAGTCTACCTACGGGTACAAATAAGTAACAAAAAAAAAAAAAAAAAAAAAAATTCCCCATAATGACAGATGGGAGGGCGGGTCTGTACCTTATATTCCTTGCCCGCCGTCTTACTCCAGCATGACACCCAGGTTGTTTTCAGGTTCAGGTTCAGGTTACTTTATTTGTACCCGTAGGTAGATTTGTTTTGCAGTCTGGTGACATCCATATTTACAAGCCACAAATTACATTCAACATAGACACAAACACAGGCACATATGAAGCTGACTATAAACATGATAAAAATACTCAAGGCTCCATCAATCAGGGTATAAAAAGGCAAAGAGATGAGAGAAAAACCAGAGGTAAGAGAGAAGGGTCATATTAAAAGTTAAAAACTAGTCAAAGAGGTTAAAAACTCAAAGGTCTAAAACCCAATAAAATATTTAGAACCCAAGTAACATCCTACAAAAATAAGTAAATATAAAATGGAGTTAATAAATAGGTACCTAAATTATGTGCAATATATTGTTACAGCTTGTTCAACTCTTTGACAGCAGCAGGAGCAAAGCTGTTTTTGTAGCGCTGGGTTCTACTTTTTGGGACAGCAAACCTCCGTCTTGAGGGAAGAAGCTGAAAGTTGCAGCGCAAAGGGTGGGAGTCATCATTTAAAATGGAGGTAGCCATCCTCTGTACTTGTCAGGCTCAGCTGTGGCTCACCAAGCAAACGACTGGACCATCTAAATACCTGATCCAAGGAGCTCCTCTGTTTCAGTTTTATCTGACCAAACCATGACACTAAAGAAAAGGATAAAACAGATTCAATAAAAGCCCGATAAAACATTGTCATTATGGTTCGGTCAATTTGGAAGCGTGCAAGTTTTCTCAAGCAATGCAAATGTTGCTGACCCTTTTTGCACGCCCTTTCACAGTTCTCTTCAAAGTTTAAATTACTATCAATAATCGTCCCAAGATATTTGTAGGATTGTACACATTCGGTGGTCTGGCCTTTTAGTACGGTGACTTTGTGCCTGGGATTTTTCCTCCTAAAGTCAATAATCATGTCTTTAGTTTTTGTCGTATTCAGCTGCAGGTAGGAATCCTCAACATACCTCCCAGTATGTCGAGTTTTTTCGTTAGCATCATGGGCCGGTTGAGTGCTAACAGCTGGTCCCTGTTATACTGCCTCCTGCCAGAAACAGTGGCTCCGTCCGCTGACTCAGGAGACATTTGGGCGATCTACGTGTTCGGATGGAATAAAGGTGACGCTGGATCATAAAGATTGGCAAGAGAGCCAGATAGTAATAGAAATAGGCAGAAATTGATCCGCTGTTGCAAAAGGCAGCCTACTCGTGTGGCGCCAGAAGAACACATCCTACTAACAAAACAGAAAATTGGCATATTTTGGACACATAATCAGAACAGAAAATCTGCACAGACAACTCCTGGAAGGCCAGGTTAAAGACAAAAGATGCAGAGGGAGACCAAGGAAAAAGTGGGTGTACAGCATCATGAAGTGGACAAATACGAAACCTTATGAAGAGGTCGTCAGGATGGCACAGAATAGACAGAGATGGAGGCTCATAACAGCCAACCTTAGAGACGAAGACAGCACATGATGATGATTAATTCGTACAGGCTCTCCTTTGTTTGGTCATGGACATCATGTGAGCCCCCCCTTCCCCCGGTCATGGGAGGGGCCATAACTCAAACCCAAAGCAATTTCAAAAAACAGGAAGTTACTTATAACTGATGGCATAATTCAGAAAAAAACCCAAAACTTTGTACTAGATCATAGGTGAAAAATATGAATCTGCAGTTCAAAACCAGCAATGGATCACTGTCAGCTCCTTCAGCATCTAACCCTGTAGACTTAAAAGAAAGTGACCTAAGGATGTGAAAACAGTTGTGTGGAGGATAAAAAAAAAAGATCTCACTTGGCTGTATTTTCTCCACACACAAAAGGAAGATTTTTTTTTCTCCTCCGCTGCTGAGATATTGCAGTGGAGGAATTTATAGAATCAAGCTCAGGTTACTGAAGTACACGTGTAGGTGCATGCTGTTATGCCAGTGTGTTTTGTGGCAGCCTTAAAATATCAGGCAAAGCACAGTGTAGGTTGGTAATACAGCATGAACTTCAACAATTGCTCTTAAAAGCTGGCAGTACTTGTTTCACACCGAAAAATGCAAGAAGAATGCAAGAAGAGCAGAGATCCATGGAAAAAGCAGGTGTGGTAATATCAGACACAAAAGTGATTCCATCCATCAATCCCTCTTCTTCCGCTTAATCCTTTTTGGGTCGCTGGAGCCTATCCCAGCATCTTTGGGCGAGAGGCAGGGTACACCCTGGACAGATCGCCAGTCCATTGCAGGGCCAACACAGAGCAAAAGACAACCATTCACTCTCACAGTAATACCTAAGAACAATTTAGAATCCCCAGTTTGATGTCAATTGACCTAACTTGCATGTTTTTGGCATGTGGGAGGAAACTGGAGAAATCCCGGAGTAAACCCATGCAGACACGGGGAGAACATGCAAACTCCACACAGATCACTGTTGGTCAGGGGATGGGATCGAACCCAGGATCCTCTGGCCAAGGGTGAGTTACTGTGCTGCTGTAGTGCTAACCACACCGCCACCATGCTACCCACAAAAGTGATTAAATAATGAAATATTAGGATAAACTATTCTATTAAACAGTTTCATTGGAATCTGCTCCAATGAATCTGTGGCAGAGCTGATGTCCCAAAAAGTTTTTAAAAAATTATTTATGTAGTACTTTTCATGCAACTTGATGGAAGAATGGTAAAAAAAAAAAAAAACATGGTTGGATGAATGGTAATAAACAGAAATGGTAAAAAAAAAAGGCAAGTCTAAATATCATATATAGTATATTCCAAAATCTTAATCATAAGGTAACTAAAACTAAGTTAAATAGTGTATATAGGTAGATTCCGTAAAATGCAAAAAAAAAAAAAATATATAGAAGGATTAAGTTAAAATATAAAGGATAAATATTTATGATGACTGACTTATTTGTGAAGGTGCTGGTAACCTGTGCTAACTACTAACTAACTAACTAACCTGCACTTATATAGCGCTTTTCTAGTCACAAAGACCACTCAAAGCGCTTTCACTAATACTAACCCTCTATTCTAAGGGCCTATAGGAAACAGATATCTAGGGACAATTTAGAACAACCAATTAACCAAACATGCATGTCTTTGGATTGTGGGAGGAAACCGGAGCCCCCGGAGTAAACCCACGCAGCACAGGGAGAACATGCAAACTCCATACAGAAAGGTTCCAACCCCTGCCACCTTGGGGATTCGAACCAGGAACCTTCTAGCTGTAAGGCAACAGTGCTAACCACTGCACCACCGTGCTGCCCCATCGTGCTCCATCGTGCTCCATCGCAACATGGAGGAGGCATTTGCCCCCAGATTTGCCTATTATGATTCTAAAAATAGATTATTTAGCTTATGAAGGTAAATATCTACATTTTGTTATAACAGAGAGTGGCCAAAGCTGGTTTATTTTCATCTGCCATCGACCACAGCTCCATGTGACTGGACAGAACAATCGCAATGGTTCCGTGTCGTCATATAAGATGAATTGCGGTGGAATAAAAGCGAAAATGAGGTGGAATAATCATGAGTTTCTGGATGTGGGAGAGAAAGCAAAAATGATCGATAGAAGACAAAATAACAACCAGGATGACAAAAAAGGACAAAACGAGCTGCCTGGCCAGTGGTAAGTCTGATGAATTTCTTTGTTTGTTTACAGTGTACTGATTTTCTGGTTAATACTTTAAAGATAAGATAACAAAAAACCCAAACCAAAAAACAGTGACAAAAACCAAGCTACCCTTTGTGTAAATATGTCCAAAGTCCACTTTTGACCGAAAGTTATGTAATTTGATATGGCTACCATCGCATTATACAAATTAGATGCGTAAATTTACTCCTATCTCAAACTTTGGATCATATTCTACATCTTTCTAATTGACAGTAAGCCATTATCTCTTACCACTTTCAAGTTATAGCCTTGGAAATCTCTGACATCTAAACTGAATATTTTCTTGAAAAAAATCTTGACCACAGGAGGGGGAGGTTACCGGGTGCAGTAATGCACCACAAACAGTTAGGAGGTCACTCTCTTACTTTTTGTTGCATGGAGAGGATAGTGAGTATTGCAGGGAGGCAGACTGCCCTTCACAGAAGGAGTGATCCTTGACACCAGTTGATATGAAGGTTGATGAAGGTAGGTCAACCAGCAGAAGGGACCCAGGCCTGACCTGTGATGAAAGTTTGGTTAAAAATTTTAGGGTTCCAAACAGCTATACTATGGGAAACCTATTGTTTTTTTGGTTTTTTTCTGATTTTTCTCTTCCTCCTCTTCTTATTTTTCTCTGCTAAAAGTGCATTGGGAGCAAAAACGACAATACATGGAAACTTGAAATTTTATAATCTAATCAGAAACTGTCCCCAATAGAGACAAAAGAGTCAAGGCACTGTGTACATAGATGGCGCTATAATTAATAGTTTTGTGTTTTTATAAATATCTTGAGAACAGCTGGGCCGAGACTAAAAATTCTTTCATCATTCTATTACCTGAAACCTTCCGCAACTTTTTGTCAATGGTGGCAAAGTCTGAAAATGAAGTTTTCTGTACCATATTTTCAAAAGTGTGAAAGTGAACTCAAAATGAACTCGCCCTCCTCATTCACATACTCAAAATGGGCACTTCGAAGATGGTCCAACAATTGGATGGCTACTCCATCGTTTTCATCGAACCAATCCTGATGCTTGCGTTTGATGAAGCCGAGAACGTCCTCCGCCGCTTCATAGATATTATCACGAAGTAAAGTCCAATGGCTGTCAACGGTCTCAAAAAGGGCATCATCAAAGTCAATAAGTTTCGTGAGAAGTTGCTGCTTCAGTTGGGTCCTGGCCTCCAATGAGCCGAGCTTGGCCACATTGAGCTTCTTCACAGGTGTCTTCCGAACCCTGCGCCATGGGGGCTTGAAGGAGGACGTGACTCTCGACCTCAACAACCGGTGGTCTGAGAGACATGTCTTTCCCCTCATTGCTCTGTTTAGGTGCACATCCTTGATGTCCCACTATCATGTAATGATAAAGTCAATCTGATGCCAGTGGCCTGAATGCGGGTGCATCCATGTGGATTTCAGTTTGTTCACCTGTTGGAAGAACGTGTTGGTAATGGATAATTGATGCTGGGCGCACAAGGAGAGGAGCAAGGTGCCGTTGGAATTCTCCTTTCCAACACCGTTGTGGCCAGTGATGTTCTCCCAGGTGGTCCTTGCGGCTTCCATGCAAGCGTTGAAGTCCCCTAGGACCACCAATTTGTCGGTATGAGGAGTGGCTTGAATAACACGGTCTAGTTCCTCATAAAACCATTCCTTGTTCTCGTCTGTGTGTGACATGTATTGGTGCCTACGCACTAATACATGTTATGTACCCAGTATCGAGCTTCAGGCGGAACACCATAAGTCTATCACTGACCCATTGCGGTAGAGAGTCAAGCAGGTTGACGTAGCATGTCTTGAGGGTGAAGCTGACTCCTGACTGTCGTCCCATTCATTTTCAATTGTTAGGTATTCTGTAATTAATATTCAAACAGTCAAATAAATCTTTGTGCCATTTACTCCCTTTAATACATATTTGTCAAAGTTTAACATTTGTGATTGCCGACATTTAGGCTACACATCTTTGTATTACACTTTCAAACACAGCCTACATTTGGTCCTGTAAAGCCTAATTGGGATACCTGTTTCAAAGATCAATCACAAGAACATGTGTTCTTCTGATTGGCTCCAGGGTACTCAGATATGCATTCCTGGTAACATGGGGAGAAAAAGTTTGCTCCCTTGAATGACGATTAGTTTGACTGGCAGTCCCAAAATGAGGAAGTGGTCTATAATGTAACATATTGAAATGTTATTTACAAAGGCTGCTGCTACAGAAGCTTTCTGTCATCATTAGGGGCACGGCTAGGGATCATGCTCATGTTTTATGTTCATTTTGGTCTTTGCTTTTCACAGTATGGTTATTATGTTTATGATCATCATTATGATTATTATTAAGTGCTCCCATGGTCCCTGATCCTTCTCTGTCATGTCATGTCTTCCCCTGGTGCCTGGTGTCTGTGTCTTATGGTTGTCTTTTTGTATTTGATTATATTTTGTCATCTCTTTTTATTTTTACTGTTTAGTCTTTTTGTCCTGCATCTGTGTTTGCAAAGCTTAGTTTAGTTGTATCCTGCTCACTATAGTTTAGGTTAGCTCTCAGCCCATGCACTGCTTTGTTTTGCTTTGGAGTTGAGTTTTGTTAATTAAATCAGTATTGCACCTGAGCCTGCCTGCAACCCCGAGTCCTCTCTTTTCACCCTCACTGCCTGATAGGCAGATTCATGATATTTTTACATCTCCAAATCTGGACTCAGCAAGCAGGAGGAGGTTGGCGGTTGGTGGCCCGACACGGATGAGCTGTGGCCAATCCAGTTAATTAAGGACTTTGTTTTTAATGCCTACACCTCTCACACACCGCAGGAGGTCCTGGGGTGTTTGAATGCAGCAGCCAGGGTAATAGAAGCATACCCCAGCCTGCGGAATTACCCTGAACAGACCAAGCTGCTCACCATTGTGTGCAACCTTCGCAGTGCATATCGCGAGCTGGTGAGGGAATTAATTGGGGTGCCGGAGTTTGTGCCGACAATGCAGCATCCCCTGACTCTGCTATCCTCTTCTCCTGGCTGTTCAACAGCCTCGCAGCCACACCATGGGCGGGAGAGGTGTTTGCCTAAGACACCGGAGACTGTGCCAATGAGACAGCATCCCCTGACCCCAACATTTTCAGCCTCCCCTCGTCCTCCAGCCCCGGATCTCTCCCCAGCTCTGCAGCTACTTCACGGGCTGGAGGAGAGCACTCTGCTGACCCCACAGTCTGTGCCAGCTCCACGTTACTCTGCACCACTAAAGCTGGCCCCATGTCATCTCTTCACCTGTCACTACGCTCCAAGCCTCTCCTCCTGCCATGCCTACAGTTTTGTTTGAAGCCATGTCTGCAGGATCATCTGACGCCATGTTTGCAGTTTCCCCTGATGCCATGTCAGCAGCTTCGTTGGTTGCTACGCCTGCAACATCGCCTGTCATTACACCTGTAGCTCTGCCTGTCATGTTTGCAGCTACACTGGCCCCCAGGACAGTTATTATGCTGGTTTCTACGGCAGCTACAGTGCTGACTCCCAACTTTTTCTGCATTGGTGCACACCTGCTGCTACTCCTCAGCTTGTTTCATCTGTGGTCCAGCCAACAGCCATGGCTCCGACCCCTGGTTCTTCCCCACCTGTGACAACAGAGCAGCAGAACAGGCAAGTGCATACTCAGTTTTCTCTACCATCTAATGAGGTGTCTTGTCTTGTTTCGGGTGAGGGGTCTCAGTAGCAGTCCTATTCTACTGCTGAGCCTCCACCTTCTGCTTCTGCTGTCACTCCTGTGATTGTGCTGTCACCATCCTTGGTCTCTCTGCTTCTCCCTGACGTGCATGTTTCTGTTCCTGCTCAGCCCGAGGTGCACATCAAGGTTTCTGCTCAGCCCGAAGTGCATGTTCCAGTTCCTGCTCCATGGCGCCTCCCAGCCCCTGATCCTGCTCAACGGTGCCACCCAACTCCAGTTCCTGCTCAATGTCATTCCCCAGCTCCAGGTCATGCTCTGTGTTGTTCCCCAGCTCCAGTTCCTGCTCCACGTCATTCCCCAGTTCCTGTACCTGCTCCAAGTCACTCCCCAGTTCCTGTTCCTGCCTTGGATTCTGAGGTGGTTATCCCCGTGACAGGGGACCAGCAGTTAAGGCAAGTACCCTTTCATTTATGTTCAAATACCATTTTTGAAGAGTCTTGCCTTGCTCCTTGTGATGGGAACACTGTGCAGATTCCACCAGCTGTTGAGTCCTCCTCAACCACCTCCTCCACCAGTCTATGCTCTTAATGACTGTGATGTCACTTCACTGAGCTCTTGTTTCCCTCCATCATCCGAGGTGGCCGAGTAGAGGATGGGGTCGCAGGAGGACCACGTTCCACCCGCCACACCAGTCAGTGGACCTCCACCTGCCACGTCAGAAGTCAGTGGACCTCCACCCGCCACACCAGAGTTCAGGAGACCTCCAGTCAGTGTCCCACCAGGATCCGTAGTCCATTAGCCCAAAGACTGGGGAAGACCACCAGAATGATCTTGTATTTCGGTCTGGAGGGCCATGGACTGGGTAAGGCCTCCTGACCCATTCTTTTTTATGGTCTGGTGGCCTAGGGATCTGGGCAGGCTGCCTAATCCACGTTTTGCTTTTGTTTGGGGCCCCAGGTTGGGCCCCTGACTCACTTTGTTTCCCAGTCTTGTGGACCTGTAAGCAAATGCTGAGGGACTCCTGATGGACATTTTTTATTTTGGCTTGCTCTGTTAGATTCCTGTACTTTGGTTTCTTTCCACTGTGCCTTGTCCCACTCCCCCTCCCGCCCATTTTGGTGTTACTATGTTGTTGCCTTTTTTTTTTTTTTAGGGGTGTCTGGATTCCACCCCTTAAAGGGAGGTTATGTCAGGATTAGGGGCACGGCTAGGGATCATGCCCATATTTTATGTTCATTTTGGTCTTTGCTTTTCACAGTATGGTTATTATGTTTATGATCATCATTATGATTATTATTAAGTGCTCCCATGGTCCCTGATCCTTCTCTGTCATGTCATGTCTTCCCCTGCTGCCTGGTGTCTGTGTCTTATGGTTGTCTTTATGTATTTGATTATATTTTGTCATCTCTGTTTATTTTTATTGTTTAGTGTTTTTGTTCTGCATCTTTAGTCATGTTGTTTCATCCCTCATTGGTCTCTGTCTTTAATGGTTCTTTAGTATTATGATTATGTTCACAGTTATGTTTTTGCCACTGCCCTCTCTGTATTGTGCCCTGCATGTTCATTGTCATGTCTCGTGTGCATCCCCTGTTTGTGAATGTGTGTGCAGCCCCAGCCCATCCTGTGTCCTTTTTTGCTGCTACTCTGATTTGTCCCGGCTGTCTCTTATTAAGTTCATTGTTATTTTCCCTATATATGTGAGTTTCTGTTCAGTGTTCACTGAGAGGTCATTTCATCATCACCTCCTGCTTTGTCCCTGCCATGTGCTATGTTCACTGTAAGTTTTTTCAGCCGTGCTTTGCAAAGTCTTAATTAAATCAGTATTGCACCTGAGCCTGTCTGTGCCCTGAGTCCTCTCTTTTCACCCTCACTGCATGGTAGGCAGATCCATGACACTTTCTTATCAACTACAGATGGAGATGCTATGTCTCTCATTTATTTTGCATATTACAATTGATTTATTTAGGAAATATTTTTATTTCTGAATATTTTAAGGGGGCAGCACTGTGGTGGAGTGATTAGCAATGCGACAGCACAGTAACTCACCCTTGGCCGGGGGATCCTGGGTTTGATCCAAGCCCCCGACCAACGGTGATCTGTGTGGAGTTTGCATGTTCTCCCAGTGTCTGCGTGGGTTTACTCCTTGATTTCTCCGGTTTCCTCCCACATGCCAAAAACATGCAAGTTAGGTTAATTGTCATCAAACTGGGGATTCTAAATTGTCCTTAGGTATGAATGTGAGAGTGAATTGTTGTCTGTCTCTCTGTGTTGGCCTTGCGATGGACAGGCGATCTATCTAGGGTGTACCCTGCCTCTCGCCCAAAGATGCTGGGGTAGGCTCCAGCCCCCCCGTGACCTGAAAAGGATTAAGATGGATGGAATATTTTAAGGGGGTGGTGCACTTGTGCCATTTATTGACACACCACCTCTGGTGTCTACCCTACACTGTACAAACTTGCAGTAGCCTTCTTTTGCACATGTGCATCTTTTGTGCCCTGTGAGAGATTATTCTCAAAAGCTGGTGAAATAATCTTAAAAAAAGAAAGAAATCGTCTTAGTCAAAAGACTGTTGAAAACTTAGTATTTCTTAATAAAAATGGATAAGTAACACAAGCATACTAAGTAACACAGGCACTTTCACTGTAGTCACCCCAGTTTTATTATTTCTTTTTTCCCTTTGATCATTGATGTCTCTTAAAGAGCCGCACCAGCTGCATGCACCCTCTGGTGGTGAAGATTTTTTTCAAGAAAATATTCAGTTTAGATATCACAAATTCCAAAGGCTGTAACTTCAAAGTGGAAAGAGATAATGGCTTACTGTCCATGAGAAAGATGTAGAATATCATCCAAAGTTTAAAATAGGTGTAAATGGATGCATCTAATTTGCATAATGTGATGGCAGCCTCATTTGATTACATAACTTTCAGTCAAAGTGGACTTTGGACATATTTACAAAAAGGATGTTTTTTTTTAATCTTTATTTTTGTTTTGTTTTTTTGTTTTTATCTTGTCTTCAAAATATATAAACCAGAAAATCAGTAGAATGTAAACAAACTGATAAAAAAGCATCAGAGCTACCGCTCATCATGTGTCGCCATGAGTCCATGTGCTCACCCCGATCCTTATTTGTCTTCTGTCGGTCAGTTTTGCTTTCTCTCCCACTTCCAGAAACAATCACATTTATCTTCTCATTTATTCCACCTCAATTCCACTCGACATACCGGAAGAAATAAGGCAAAAACGACGTGGGTGTCATGCGGGTGTAAGACGGCGGCCAAGGAATATAAGGTACAGACCCACCCTCCCATGTGTTGTTATGGGGAATGTATGATCTATATTGGGAAAGTTAGATGAGCTAGCAGCTATCTCCCGCTACGATAGCATATACCGGAAGTGCTGCCTTTTATTGTTTACGGAGACGTGGCTAAGTGAACTAGCAGCAGATGCTAGCATTGAACTGGAGGGTTTCCACACGATACGGGCAGACCGAACACCAGACAGTGGCAAATCAAAGGGCGGTGGAGTGATGATCTATGTTAATAACAACTGGTGCAGACCGGGACATATTACTGTTAAACAACAACACTGCAGCAAAGACATCGAGTTGCTAGCTGTTAGCATGCGGCCTACCTATCTCCCGAGGGAATACTCACACGTGATCTGCATTGTTATTTATGCAAATCCGACGGCGAACACTGGGACAGCGCGCGACGTCATCCACTCAGTAACTGGCAGGCTGCAGACAGAACACCCAGATGCTCTTCTCCTCATCTCAGGCGATTTCAACCATGTTTCACTGTCTCCCATTCTACCCACGTTCACCCAGTATGTCACATGCCACACTAGAGACAATAAAACACTGGACTTATTCTACGCAAACACTAAAGAGGTGTACACCTCATCACCACTCCCCCCACTCGGGAGATCGGATCACAACTTGGTTCATCTCCGGCCGGTGTACAAACCCCTAGTGCACAGATAACCTCCGGTCATGCGCACAGTGAAGTTATGGTCTGAGGAGGCAATGGACGCTCTAAAGGACTGCTTTGAAACCATTGCCTGGGAGCAGCTCTGCGATCCACTTGGAGAGGACATCGATGGCCTCACTCACACTCACACTGCCTCCGTGATGACGGACTACATCAGCTTCTGTGTGGACAACACCGTACCCACCAAGACCATACGGTGTTGCTCAAACAACAAACCCTGGATCAACCCTGAGATAAAAACACTTCTGAGAAAGAAGAAGAGGATCTTCAGGTCGGGGAACAGGGAGATGCTGAAGTCTGTACAGAGGGAGCTGAGGAGGAAGATCAGAGAAGGCAAGGACAGCTTCAGGAAGAAGATGGAGGACAAGCTGCAACAGAGCGACATTGGTGGGGTCTGGAGAAACCTTAAAACCATCTCTGGGCTCCAGAATACCTCCCCCCAGGCTACGGGGGGCGGGGAGTGGGCGAACAATCTGAGTCTGTTTTTCAATAGGTTTGACCAACCGCCCTCCCCCCCGACTGCACAACAACCACTGCTGCCTCTGAAGACATCAAGTCCTGCTGCCCACTCCCCACTCCACCATCACTCCTCCACTCCCAACACACAGCTCCCCAACCTGACCCTGACTAAGACCCAGGTGAGGACGGAGCTGAGGAAGATCAAGGCTAGGAAGGCGTCGGGACCGGACGGCATCAGTGCAAAGCTCCTCAAGTCCTGTGCAGACCAGCTGTGTGGGATTGTGGAGTACATCTTCAACCTGAGCCTGAAGCTGGGGAGGGTACCACAGTTGTGGAAAACATCTTGTGTGGTACCTGTACCAAAGACTTCCCACCCCAAAGATCTGAACAGCTACAGACCAGTGGCCCTGACGTCCCACATGATGAAGACCCTGGAGAGACTGCTCCTTGCTCACCTCAGCCCCCTGGTGGGACCAGCGATGGATCCACTCCAGTTCGCCTACCAGCATGGCATTGGGGTGGAGGATGCAGTGAGCTTCCTCCTTCACCGTTCTCTGTTCCACCTGGAGAAGCCCGGGAATGTAGTGAGGATCATGTTCTTTGACTTCTCCAGTGCTTTCAACACCATCCAACCGATGATCCTGAAGGACAAGCTGCTGTGCGCAGGGGTGGACATGCACCTGTCATCATGGATCCTGGACTACCTCACAAACCGGCCACAGTTTGTGAGAACCCGGGACTGTGTGTCCGACACGATCATCGGTAGCACGGGGGCCCCTCAGGGAACGGTTTTGGCTCCCTTCCTGTTCACCCTTTATACTGCAGACTTCTCACACAACACAACACACTGCCATCTACAGAAGTTCCCTGATGACTCTGCGATCATTGGCCTCATCTCCAACGGAGATGAAGCTGAGTACAAAGGACTTATCCAGGACTTTGTGGACTGGTGCCATCGGAACTGCCTCCAGATCAACGCGAGGAAAACTAAGGAGCTGGTGGTGGACTGCCGCAGGCAAGGACAACCCCTCACAGCACCAGTAAATATACAGGGAACAGACATCGAAATGGTGACATCCTACAAGTACCTGGGTGTTCATCTGAACAATAAACTAGACTGGTCACACAATACTGACGCACTCTACAAGAAGGGACAGCGCAGGCTGTTCCTACTGAGGAGGCTCAGGTCTTTTGGTGTACAAGGGGCGCTGCTGAAGACATTCTACGACACGGTGGTGGCATCAGCCATCACTTTTGGAGTGGTCTGCTGGGGCAGTGGCATTACAGCAGCCGAGATAAGATAAGCCTTTATTAGTCCCACAATGGGGAAATTCCAGGATTGCAACAGAACTAACTAACTAACTAACTAACCTGCACTTATATAGCGCTTTTCTAGTCACAAAGACCACTCAAAGCGCTTTCATTAATACTAACCCTCTATTCTAAGGGCCTATAGGAAACAAATATCTAGGGACAATTTAGAACAGCCAATTAACCTAACATGCATGTTTTTGGCATGTGGGAGGAAACCGGAGAAATCCCGGAGTAAACCCACGCAACACGGGGAGAACATGCAAACTCCACACAGATCACTGTTGGTCGGGGGCTGGGATCGAACCCACGATCCCACGATCCCCACAATCCCCCGGCCAAGGGTAAACTGTGCTGCCGCAGTGCTAACCACTGCGCCACCGTGCAGCCCAGAACAGGGATAGCAACACTCAGAGCAACAATCAGAAGGCAAGAAAAAAAACACAAGCAGCGAGTATGCATATGTACATATAAACATAAATATATAGACACACAGTGCGGAGCATTGTAGCTAGATGGAATAAATATATAAATATATAAACACCCAGTGCGGAGCATTGTAACTAGATGGAATAATATATGAATATATAAACACACACAGTGCAGAGCATTGTAGCTAGATGGAATAAATATGTGAATATATAAACACACATACAGTGTGGAGCATTGTAGCTAGATGGAATAAATATGAAAATAGATTGAAAATAATGTGACCATAGGGACATGTTCAACCAAGATAGGTTCTCTAATTAACAACACAGGTGTCTACAAACTTGTAATCAATCAGTCAGACTATTCAAATGGTGACAAGTAGTCACTGTGCTGTTTGATGACATGGTGGTTACTACACTAAACATGGACCAGAGGAAGCAAAGGAGTTTCCTCAGGACATTAGAAAGAAAATTATAGACGAGCATGTTAAACGTAAAGGCTATGAGACCATCTCCAAGCAGCTTGATGTTCCTGTGACTACAGTCGCACATATTATTCAGAAATTTAAGATCCACGGGACTGTAGCCAACCTCCATGGACGTGGCTGCAGGAGGAGACAGATAATACGAATGGTAACAAAAGAGCCCAGAACAACCTCTAAACACATTCATGGTGAACTCCAAGGTCAAGGTACATCAGTGTCAGATCGCATCATCCATCGTTGTTTGAGCCAAAGTGAACTTCATGGGAGACGACCAAGGAGGACACCACTGTTGAAAACAAATCATAAAAAAGCCAGACTGGAATTTGCCAAACTGCATGTTGACAAGCCACAGAGCTTCTGGGAGAATGTCCTATGGACAGACGAGACAAAACTGGAACTTTTTAGCAAGGCACATTAGCTCTATGTTCACAGACGCAAAAATGAAGCATACCAAGAAAAGAACACTGTCCCTACTGTGAAACATGGAGGAGGTTCTGTTATGTTCTGGGGCTGCTTTGCTGCATCTGGCACAGGGTGTCTTGAATCTGTGCAGGGTACAATGAAATCTCAAGACTATCAAGGTATTCTAGAGAGAAATGTGCTGCCCTGTGTCAGACAGCTTGGTCTCAGTCACAGGTCATGGGTCTTGCAACAGGATAATGACCCAAAACACACAGCTAAAAACATCTAAGAATGGCTAAGAGCAAAACATTGGACTATTCTAAAGTGGTCTTCTATGAGCCCTGATCTAAATCCTATTAAACATCTGTGGAAGGAGCTGAAACATGCCGTCTGGAGAAGGCACCCTTCAAACCTGAGACAACTGGATCAGTTTACTCATGAGGAGTGGGCCAAAATACCTGCTGAGAGGTGCAGAAGTCTCATTGACAGTTACAGAAATCGTCTGATTGCAGTGATTGCCTCAAAAGGTTGTGCAACAAAATATTAAGTTAAGGGTACCATCATTTTTGTCCAGACCTGTTTCATGAGTTTGTTTTTTTAAAATAATTCTGTTGAACCTCAATTCAAAAGCACTGTCTGATTTTCATTGGTTAATTTTCATGGAATTTTTATTTATTACCACTTTTGTCAGATTCAAGTTATTTCTCAAATCCAAATCAAATCAAATCAAATCAAATCAAATCAAACTTTATTGTCATATTGCTGTACATACAACTGTAGTGCAGGCAAGATGAAATTGCGTTTCTCTCGGCATCCATATAAGAAGCAGCATGATTTAAGACACATTCCCACATAGCTCCACCCCCCACCCCCACCCCCCCCATCCATTCACACATCCCTGAGACATACTTGGGGAAAAAGAATAACTAACTATAATATACAAAATGTCCGTAGGTGCAGTAGTGTGTATGAGAGATTCCGGGTCAGCTGTTCAGCATCCTGACAGCTTGTGGAAGGAAGCTGTTGATCAGTCTGGTGGTTCTGCCTCTGATGCTCCGGAATCGTTTACCAGATGGAAGAAGTTCAAAGTGTTTATGCAGAGGGTGAGAACGGTCCTTGTCAATGTTCAGTGCCCTGCTCCTACAACGGTTCTGAAAAAGTTCTTGGACAGAGGGGAGGGAGACTCCAATTACCCTCTCCGCCCCCTTGACTATCCTCTGCAGGGCTTTTTTGTCTGACATACTGCAGCTGGAGTACCATGTAGCAATGCAGTACGTCAGAACACTCTCCACCACACCTCTGTAGAAGGTCCTGAGGATGCAGATGGGGAGAGAGGCCTATTTGAGTTTCCTCAAGAAGTGTAGTCTCTGTTGAGCCTGCTTCCTGATCTCCAAGGAATTCTTGCTCCAGGTCAGGTCCTGCGAGATCTGCACTCCGAGGAACTTGATGATCTCTACTCTCTCCACTAAATGGCTGACGATGCTGAGGGGGACGTGCTCAGGCTGTGACCGCCGGAAGTCGATAATCATCTCCTTCGTTTTGTCCATGTTGAGCACCAGATTGTTCTCCCTGCACCAGCCCTCCAGGTCTCTCACTTCTTCCCTGTACATTGATTCCTCATCACTCTGAATAAGTCCCACCACCGTGGTGTCATCTGCAAACTTAATAATCTGGTTCCCCTCGTGTCTGGATACACAGTCATGTGTTAGAAGTGTAAACAACAGTGGACTGAGTACACAGCCTTGAGGGGATCCGGTACTCAGCGTGACAGAGTTGGAGATGTTGTTTCCAACCCAGACAGACTGAGGTCTCTCAGTCAGGAAATCCAGGATCCAGAGACATGTGGCGGTGTTCAGACCGAGAAGGAGTAGTTTCTCCATCAGTCTCTGGGGAATAATGGTGTTGAATGCTGAACTGAAATCAATGTACAAGAGTCTGGCGTAGGTGTCTTTCTGTTCCAGGTGGGTGATGACAGAGTGTAGGGTGGTGACTATAGCATCCTCCGTGGAGCGGTTTGAATGATATGCAAACTGGAGCGGGTTGTGTGATGCAGGGAGGCAGGCTGTAATGTGTGGTTTGACAAGCCGTTCAAAACACTTCATCACAATTGGTGTCAGTGCAACAGGACGATAGTCATTCAAACAGGACACCACTGGTTTCTTTGCCACCGGTACAACGATAGAGGTCTTGAAGCATCTGGGAATGATGGCCTGACTCAGGGAGACATTATAAATGTCAGTCAGGACATCCGCCAACTCGCTCGCGCAGTCTCGGAGCACAGGTCCCGGAATGTTGTCTGGACCTGCAGCTTTGCGTGGGTTGACTCTGGTTAGGGTCCTCTGTGTGCCCGCTGTGTTGATGGTAAAAGCTGGTCCGACCGATGGTGGGGGTGGGCCAGCCCTCCCTCTGATTGTCGAGTTTGATGCTTCAAAACATGCAAAGAAGTCGTTAAGCCTGTCTGGAAGTGAAGCGTCTTCATCATCGACCCCCTGCCTAGACTTAAAGCCCGTCAGTGTCCGAACTCCCTGCCACATCTGCTTGGTGTTCCTAGTGTCACAGAGGTGTCACTGGATTTTCTCCGCATAGGCGCGCTTTGCTGCCTTAATTCCCTTTGAAAGCGCAGACCTGGCTGAGCGGAGGGCGATTCTGTCCTTCGCTCTGAAGGCTGCATCTCTGGCTGTAAGCAGCGAGCACACCTCTGCAGTCATCCAGGGCTTATGATTACCCCGCATAGTGATGGTCTTCACTGTAGTGAAATCCTCTGTGCACTTCGCGATGTAGCTGGTGACCATATCAGCATACTCCTCCACATCTGTCTTGTCTTCCTGGGAGGCTGCTATTTTGAAGACCTTCCAGTCTGTGTGCAGAAAACAGTCCTTCAGTGCAGAGGTTGCACTCTCTGGCCAAATCCTGATTTGTTTCACTGCTGGCCTGCTGCGCTTCAATAAAGGTTTGTAGGCAGGCAGCAGCATCACGGACATGTGATCAGAAAGGCTGAGATGGGGGCGGGGTATCGTTTTATATGCATCTGTGTTTGTGTACACTAAGTCCAACATATTCTCTCCTCTGGTCTTAAAGTCTACACATTGTTTAAACTTGGGGGGCACAGTCTTTAGGCTGGTGTGGTTAAAATCCCCCGCAACCACCACAAAACTGTCCGGGTGTGAAGTTTTGATTTTACTAATCGCATTGTGCAGTACCCTGAGTGCCTTCTTAGCATTAGCTTTAGGATTAGGGCTCGGCGCTATGTAAACACCAGCTACAAACACGTTGCTGAATTCCCTCGGCAAATAATAAGGCTGACAATTTATAATAAGGAACTCCGTCAACGGAGAGCAGTGTTTAGACACTAACGTGGCATTAACGCACCAGTTCTTGTTAACATAGATGCATAGCCCACCCCCCCAGCTCTTACGGGAGCTCGCCGTTTCCCTGTCGGCACGGAACATTGCCATATCTTCCAGTTGAATGGCCTCGTCAGGAATGTTGCTGTGGAGCCAAGTCTCGGTAAAAACAAACACACAGCAGTCCCTCCACTCTCTCCGGGTTTCTCTCAGCAGATGCAGTTCGTCCACCTTGTTTTCGAGGGCGTGGACGTTAGAGAGAAGAAGCGACGGTACCGCTGGTCTGGAGGGGTTAGCCTTTAGCCTAGCATGGATCCCTGCCCTTTTTCCTCGCTTTTGCTTGCGTTTGCTCTGCTTCCGCTTCCTCCTCTCTCGGGTAGCTTCCATCGGGGACTCCGCCAGAATTCCATGCTGGCGTAGAATGTCCAAATCACAACCGATCACCGTGATTCTTGCAGCGTGCAGTACCTTGATGTTTAATAAGGTCTCACGGTTGTAAGTTTTACAGAATGTACGTCTGGGATGATTAAAACTCTCACACTCGCTGATGCCAAGAGGGGCCGCTGTGGCTAGGCGCGCTGCCATCTCAGATAGAAATGTGACCATTTCTGTGACCACCGGGCTGCACGGTGGCGCAGTGGTTAGCACTGCGGCAGCACAGTTTACCCTTGGCTGGGGGATTGTGGGGATCGTGGGATCGTGGGTTCGATCCCAGCCCCCGACCAACAGTGATCTGTGTGGAGTTTGCATGTTCTCCCCGTGTTGCGTGGGTTTACTCCGGGATTTCTCCGGTTTCCTCCCACATGCCAAAAGCATGCATGTTAGGTTAATTGGCTGTTCTAAATTGTCCCTAGATATCTGTTTCCTATAGGCCCTTAGAATAGAGGGTTAGTATTAATGAAAGCGCTTTGAGTGGTCTTTGTGACTAGAAAAGCGCTATATAAGTGCAGGTTAGTTAGTTAGTGACCATTGTGGGTTTTTCATTCATTAACAGAGGGGTACTGACAATTTTGTCCATGGCTGTAGATGGCCTAGGCTATAAGAAGATTGCCAACACCCTGAAACTGAGCTGCAGCATTGTGGCCAAGACCGTATAGCGGTTTAACAGGACAGGTTCTACTCAGAACAGGCCTCGCCATGGTCGACCAAAGAAGTTGAGTGCATGTGCTCACTGTTATATCCAGAGGCTGTCTTTTGAAAATAGACATATGAGTGCTGCCAGCATTGCTGCAGAGGTTGAAAGGGTGGAGGATCAGCCTGTCAGTGCTCAGACCATACGCTGCACACTGCATCAAATTGGTCTGCATGGCTGTTGTCCCATAAGGAAGCCCCTTTTAAAGATGATGCACAAAGAAAGCCCGCAAACAGTTTGCTGAAGACAAGCAGACTAAGGACATGGATTACTGGAACCATGTCCTGTGGTCTGATGAGACCAAGATAAAGTTATTTGGTTCAGATGGTGTCAAGCGTGTGTGGCGGCCACCAGGTGAGGAGTACAAAAACAAGTGTGTCTTGCCTACAGTCAAGCATGGTGGTGGGAGTGTCATAGTTTGGGGCTGCATGAGTGCTGCCGGCACTAGGGAGCTACAGTTCATTGAATGCCAACATGTACTGTGACATACTGAAGCAGAGCATGATCCCCTCCCTTTGGAAACTGGGCCACAAAGCAGTATTCCAACATGATAAGGACCCCAAACACACCTCCAAGATGACCACTGCCTTGTTAAAGAAACTGAGGGTAAAAGTGATGAACTGGCCAAGCATATCTCCAGACCTAAACCCTATTGAGCATCTGTGGGAGCATCCTCAAACGGAAGGTAGAGGAGCGCAACGTCTCTAACATCCTCCAGCTCCATGATGTCATCACGGAGGAGTGGAAGAGGATTCCAATGACAACCTGTGAAGCTCTAGTGAAGTCCATGCATAAGAAAGTTAAGGCAGTGCTGGAAAATAATGGTGGCCACACAAAATATTGGCACTTTGGGCACAATTTGGACTTTTTCATTTAGGGGTGTACTCACTTTTGTTGGCAACGGTTTAGACATTAATGGATGTGTGCTGAGTTATTTTGAAGGGACAGCTAATCTACACTGTTATACAAGCTGTGCATTGACTACTTTACATTGTATCAAAGTGTGATATCTTCAGTGTTGTCCCAAGAAAAGATATAATAAAATATTTACAAAAATGTGAGGAGTGTTCTCACTTTTGTGAGATACTGTATATCGTATAGTGTTATTGACAGTAATGCTAATGTAGCACAACAGTGATCAAACCGCATAGCTCTAGTTTTGATGATGTAATTATGGCAACACTTTAATTCAGATTGTAAGGACTTTGACTGCTGTCAATTGTTGTGTGGTTTTTGTAAATATGCTGAATCACACTTCTGAATCACACTTTTTACTTCAATTTAAGTGAGTCAACATATAACAAACAGGAATTTATTTTGGAGAAAATGTTGATTAAAAATTAAACAGTCCAAATGCAGGGTCCATGGGGAAAACCTGGGAGAGCAACAGAGAAATTAATTAAATCAGGATTAGGACATACTCTGGAAAGCTTTTGTTGTCCCTATAGTCAGTGTTGACCTTTTTTTTACTATAGTCAGGTTGTCATGAATCGCCCTTCAGAGAGGAGAGATCTACACGCTGGACTGCAGTTTGTGATATTTATTAACAAGAACACAAAATCCCAAACAGTGCAAAAACAGAAATTCCAAACTGAAATACAAAGCAGACTTACAGCAGACCAGAACAGGGCCAGGATTCTGGTGGAGACGATAACTGAGATTCTGGCTAAGAGGAATGAAAATAACAGCCCTTAAATAAGGCTAGAAACAATCAAACACAAATAGTACCCGGTGTGAATCACATGAGTGGGCTGGGGAGAAAATGACAATCAGCTGTGAGTCATGCGGAGAGGAGACAGGGCTGACAGTTTGACAGGAGCACCGCCCACAACCAGGGAAAAAAACCTGGAAGTGCCCCTGACCACTGCAACCTCTGAGAGAGAAAGAAAGAGAAGATACTGACAGAAATAAAGTGGAAACAAATAAGGACAAATAAACCCAAATATATAAATAACAAAACTACACTGAACGTAAACAGGAAAATAAATCATACAAAGAAACAATACCGAATGTGTGAAGCAAACTAGACAAAACCTAACTGGCAAAGAACTCAAAAATGCAACATTATACAAAGAAGAAAGAACAAAAGGCAAACAGACAGCACGGTAAAATACCCCTGTGCTCCGATCATGACAGACCCCCCCCCCCCCCCCCCCCAATGGGTGGAAACCAGACCAGGGCAACATCAAAAGAAAAACAAGGGCCCACCCACACTAAGAACTCACCCCACCAAAAGACAAGAAAACAACCCCACCCTGGGTGGGAGGAGAGGGACCCAGGCACAGAGGGACCAAAACAAACCAGAGATAATAATAAGAACTTCCATGACTCGCACCCCAGCAAAACCCAGGCTAGGAGAAAACAAAAAAACCCACTCAAGATACACACCAGGCAACCAGTGACCTAAGCCCCCTGGACCAAGGAACTAGACTGTTCCAGTGGCTGACCCAAGTCCCAGGCCTGGCAAACGGCAAGGTGGTTAGAGCCAGGTGGCCTGCTGGAGAAGATGGGCCACCCAACCCAACGGCACACTCCGTCAGGTGGTCAACCACAGTTTTTTTAGCCACCTAAACAGAAGGGGTGGCCCAGGAGGTGGCTGCCCCGCGGGGAGGTCCAAGGAAGGAAAGGACAGCAGAGTAGAGGACCCCATGACAATGTTGAATAGAGGAGAGGGAACCATGACGGCGCCTGGCAGAGGAGGGGGAACCACGATGGCCTCGGGCAGAGGAGAGGGAATCACGATGCTTTCAAACTGCTCAGCAGCCCCCTCAGTGGTCCCGGACTGGGACATAGCAGCACCCGCGGTGGCTCCGGGCTGGATCAAAGCAGCACCCGTGGTGGCTCCACGCTGGAGCAAAGCTGCACCCGCCGTGACTCCAGACTGGAGCAAAGCTGCACCCGTGGTGGCTCCAGACTGGAGCAAAGCTGCACCCGCGGTGGCTCCAGACTGGAGCAAAGCTGCACCAGCGGTGGCTCTGGACTGGAGCAAGGCTGCACCCGCAGGGCCTCTGGACTGGAGGGAGGTTGTACCCACGGAGGACCCAGACTGGGTCAGAGCTGCACCCTCGGCGGCTCCAAGCTGGGTCAAAGCTGCACCCTCGGTGGACCCGGACTTGGTCAGAGCTGCACATTCGGTGGACTCAAACTGGGTCAGAGCTGCACCCTTGGTGGTTCCAGGCAGGGACGGAGCACCCACGACAACCTCAGCTGATGAGGAAGCAGCACCCAGGGAGGTCCTGGGCTCGGACGGTGCACCCGCGACTACCTCAGCTGACGGGGAAGCAGCACTCTCAGAGGTCCCGGGCTGGGATGGAACACCCACAAAGACCTCATCCAGAGGGGGAGCAGCACCCATGGACGCCCTGGGCTGGGACAGAGCACCTGCGATGACCTCAGCAGGAGAAGCTGGACCCATGAAAACCTCAGGCGGCAAGCCCGAATCCACGAAGACCTCTGGCAAAGTTGGATGACCCTCAGTGACCCTGGGGAAAATCTCAGATGGGAAAGGCAGAGAAATAGGGTCAGGGTCACCGGCAGAAGTGGAGCCCGGCGAGGTGAGCGCAGGTGCAGCTGATGGCTGCACTTTGCTCTTCCCACCAAGAGCCATACAAGACCTCTTCAATTCAATTCAACTTTATTTATATAGCACCATTTCTCAACAGTCATCTCATAGCACTTTCAACTGTAGGGAAACCCCCACAATTGCAGAAAGACACCAGCAATCAAGAAATCCCCTGTGAGCAAGCGCTTGGTGACGGTGGAGAAGAGAAACTCCCTTTTTAACAGGAAGAAACTTCCAGCAGAACCAGGCTCAGGGAGGGGCAGTCATCTGCTGCGACTGGCTGGGGGTGAGGGGATAGAGAAGATGAAAAGAACAGACATGTAGAGAGCAAACAGCACGATGGGGACTCAATGTATGGGAGAGGACAAACAGGTGTTAATGACCAGCAAAAATATTTCATTGAGAGTGAAGAAAGGAATGAAGCCCAGTGCATTATTGGCGGTCCCCCGGCTGTCTAAACCTATTAGCAGCATAACTAAGGGAGGGTTCAGAGACACATGACCCATCCCTAATTGTAGGCTATATCAAAAAGGAAGGTTTTAACCCTATTCTAAAAACAGAGATCGAGTCTGACTCCCGAATCCAGATTGGCAGCTGGTTCCACAAAAGAGGAGCTTGATAACTGAAGGCTCTGCCCCCCATTGTACTTTTGGAGATTCTAGGTATTACAAGTAATACAGCATTTTGGGAGCGTAGTGCTCTGTTAGGATAATACGGTAGTATCAGATCTTTTAAATAAAAAAGGGGCCTGATTGTTTAGAGTTTTGAAAGTGAGAAGAAGGATTTTAAACTTAATTCTAAACACTATGGGAAGCCAATGAAGGGAGGCCAGAACCGGAGAGATATGATCTCTCTTTCTAGTACCTGTTAAAACTCTTGCTGCAGCACTTTGGATCAACTGAAGACTTTTTAAAGATGTTTTAGGACAACCTGATAATAAAGAATTACAATAATCAAATCTAGAGCTAACAAAAGCGTGTATCACTTTCTCAGCATCACTCTGAGACAAGATGCTCCTAATCTTGGCAATATCATGCAAATGACAGAAGGCAGTCTTAGAAATGAATTTAATATGTGAATTGATGAACAGATCTTGATCAAAAATAACTCCAAGGTTCCTCACAAAACTATTCAGAGAAAGAGTAATCACATCCAAACTAAGAGTTTGATTTGGAAAGGTATTTCTAAGGTTTTTTGGACCAAAAAGAATGACTTCAGTCTTATCTGAATTTAATAGCAGGAAATTACAAGTTATCCAAGCTTTGATTTCCTTAAGACAGGCCTCTAACCTGCCTAATTGATTACTATCATCTGGCTTCAGTGACAGGTATAATTGTGTGTCATCTGCATAACAATGAAAATGTATACAGTGCTTTCTAATAATGTTGCCTAACAGAAGCATATATAAACTAAAAAGAGTAGGGCCTAGCACAGATCCCTGTGGAACTCCATGACTGAGCTTTGAATTGGAAGAAAACTCATTATTGACAGGAACAAATTGGAACCTATTAGATAAAAAAGATCTAAACCACTGCAATGAAGTTCCATGAAGTCCAACGTAGTGTTCTGATCTATCAAGTAGAATATTATGATCGATAGAATCAAAAGCTGCACTAAGGTCTAAAAGAACAAGTACAGGAAAAAGTCCATTATCAGATGCTATAAGGTCATTGGTGACCTTCACTAAAGCTGTTTCAATACAATGGTGGATTCTAAACCCAGATTGAAACTCTTCAAATAAACCATTTCCCTGCAAGCGGTCAAATAATTGCATAGCAACAACTCTTTCTAAGATTTTTGAAATGAAAGGCAGATTAGCGATTGGTCTATAATTCGCTAAAACTCCTGAATCCAGCGTTGGCTTTTTGAGTAAGGGTTTAATTACAGCAGTTTTAAAAGCCTGCGGTACATGGCCTAATGTTAATGACAAATTGAATATTTGAAGAATAGAACTACCAGTAAATGGGAAGACTTCTTTAAATAACCTGGTTGGAATAGGGTCTAAAGGAAATTATTTTATCTAACTCTAAAAGGTCAATTGTAGTAAACTCATCCAAACACATATCAATTATATCATATCATTATAGTCCTGACTAGTAAGCTCTAAGGGAATGCTAGGATTGATAGAGTCCTGACTCCTTGTCAGCCTGGCTACAGTGCTGAAAAGAAACCTGTGATTATTCTTGTTCTCTTCTATTAATGCAGAATAATAACTTGTTTGAGCTTTTCTACGAGATCTTTTATAAATTAAAAAATGATTTCTCCAAGCTAAAAAATAGATTTCATCTAAATTAGTGGAGCACCATTTTCTTTCTAATTGATTAGTCTTCTGTTTTAAGCTACAAGTTTCTGTGTTGATCCAAGGAGTTAGAAATCTCTGATTAGACTTTTTCTTTTTTAAAGGGGCCACCATGTCTACAGTCTGATACAGAGAAGCTGTATCAGACAGATACAGACAGTAGCATGCTATCAATTACAGAAGGAACAAGCTCTCTATAGCTTATCTCTGTTGTTGTTGACAAATGGCATAGAGGAAACAATCTGCATAAATTTGGTAACAACATCATCTGAGAGGCATCTACTGTAGTAATATTTTACTTTAGGAGCCAAATAGTCAGAAAAAGTAAAATCAAAGGTTAACAGACAATGGTCTGACAGTACAGGGTTATGTGAAGGGGGCCTTGCGCGGGTTATGTGATAACCCGCGCAAGGCCCCCGGCCCAGACGGCGTGTCTCCCTCCACCCTGAGACTCTGTGCGAAACAGCTGGCTCCTGTATTCACAGACATTTTTAACACCTCCCTTAAGTTATGCCACGTGCCGTCCTGCCTCAAATCCTCCACCATCATCCCTGTCCCCAAGAAGCCACGGATCACTGGACTTAATGACTACAGACCTGTAGCGCTCACCTCTGTAGTCATGAAGTCCTTTGAGCGCCTGGTCCTGTCCCACCTCAAGTCCATCACCACCCCTCTCCTGGACCCGCTGCAGTTTGCCTACCGAGCCAACAGGTCTGTAGACGATGCAGTCAACCTGGCCCTCCACTCCATCCTGCAGCACCTGGACTCCCCGGGAACCTACGCCAGGATCCTGTTTGTGGACTTCAGCTCCGCATTCAACACCATCCGCCCCGCTCTGCTCCGGGACAAGCTGTCCCTGCTCAACGTGCCTGACTCCCTCTGCAGGTGGATCATCGACTTCCTGACGGACCGGAGGCAGCATGTGCGGCTGGGAAAGACTGTCTCAGACTATACTAGCATCAGCACCGGATCACCCCAGGGCTGTGTACTTTCCCCCCTACTCTTCTCCCTTTACACCAACTCCTGCACCTCCAGCCACCAGTCTGTCAAGTTGATCAAGTTTGCGGACGACACCACCCTCATCGGGCTCATCTCCAACGGCGACGAGTCCGCCTACAGGAGAGAGGTGGCCCAGCTGGCGTCCTGGTGCAGCAATAACAACCTGCAGCTGAACGCTCTGAAGACAGTGGAGATGATTGTAGACTTCAGGAAAGTCACTACTCCTCTGCCCCCCCTCACCCTCTCAGGCTCTCCCATCACCACTGCTGATTCCTTCCGCTTCCTAGGCACTACCATCACCAGGGACCTCAAATGGGAGCTGACCATCAGCTCACTCATCAAAAAAGCCCAGCAGAGGATGTTCTTCCTGCGGCAGCTGAGGAAGCTCAAGCTACCCACCAAGATGTTAGTGCAGTTCTACACAGCCATCATCGAGTCCATCCTCACCACCTCCATAACCGTGTGGTACGCAGGAGCCACTGCCAGGGACAGACTAAGGCTGCAGCGCGTCGTGCGCACTGCTGAGAAGGTGATCGGCTGCAAGCTCCCATCTCTCCAGGATCTGTACATCTCCAGGACCCGGAGGCGTGCTGGCCGGATCATAGCCGATCCCTCACACCCTGGTCATGTACTGTTTGCCCCCCTCCCCTCTGGTAGAAGACTTCGGTCCATCCAGACTAAAACCTCCCGTCACATGAACAGCTTCTTCCCCTCTGCCATTAGACTGCTGAACACTAAGTGACTCTCGTGCACCATGTACAGCAGCTCAACCAGACTCATGTCAATCATCACTGTTTTCTTCCTGCATTACCGACTGCACTATATAGTTCTCCACAGTATCTGCTGCTGGCTAATATATATTTTAACTGTTGACCAGTATCACTTAATCTTATCCTACACTTTATTACATGTATAGTTTATTTCTCTTATCTTATCATGTTTAATGTTGCAGCATTGTACCGAGACAAATTCCTAGTTTGTGTACTACATGAACAATGGCAATAAACCTGATTCTGATTCTGATTCTGATTCTGATGAGGAGACACTACCAGATTTTCTATTTCTATGCCATATGTCAGAACAAGGTCCAGCACGTGGTGTAGATAATGGGTAGAATTTCCTACTTTCTGAGAAAACCCCAAGTCTAATATTGAATTAAATGCCATATTTATTACATGTATATTAAAGTCCCCTACTATAATTATCTGATTTCAGCACTAAATCAGCTAAGAATTCTGCAAATTCGGATAAAAACTCTGAGTTGGCTGAGGGAGGACGATAAACTATGGCAAATAAAATTGGGTTTAACCTAAAATTGCTAAAATACCCAAAACTGAGGACCAGGCCCTCAAAGAAATTATAGCATGTTTTTGGCTTTACATTAACTAGTAATTTGGAATGTTAAATTGTTGCTACTCCTCCACCACGACCAGAACTTCTGGGATTTTGACAGTTTAAATAACCAGAGAGAGTTGATTCATTTAAACCAACATAATCCTCTTGCCCTAACCAAGTCTTTGTAAGGGATATTAAATCATGATCAATTAACAGATCATGGACTAGCAGACACTTGGGAGTTAGATACCTAATATTTAACAAACTGCATTTAAATTTTAAATTAGGTGGAACAGAGGCCAAATCTTTAAATTTAGAGGCTTCATGTTTAATTTGAGTTTTACCAACTTTTTGTTTAATCACTTTGGTATACTTATATATTATATTTTTATTTACTTTGGAGGGAGCAGACAATGATTCTCTGATGGGGAAGACAGGGGCTAAATTGAGGGGTAGCAGATGAAGAGGAGCTGCAGAGAGGCATGTAAGACTGCAACTCTGCTTCCTGGTCCCAACTCTGAGTTGTCAATGTTTTGGAAATTTGGATAAAAATGATGCCAGATTGTTAGATAAATGAGACGCACCATCCAAAGCGGGATGGATGCCGTCTCATCTAATAAGACCAGGTTTTCCCTACAATGAGTTCCAACTGTCTATGTATCCGACATTGTTTGCAGGACACCTCACAGACAGCCAGCGGATGAAGGATGGCAAGTGGCTAAACATGTCATCACTGGTCAGATTGGGGAGTGGCCCAGAGAATATTACAGAGGCAGACATTGTTTTGGCAAAGTCACACACCAATTCCACATTAAGTTTTGTGACTTCGAACTGCCGGAGTTGGATGTCGTTAATGCCGGCATGGATAACAATTGTGGAGTATATACAGTTACTTTTAGCCAGCATTTTCAAATCTGACTCGATGTCGCCTGCTCTGGCCCCGGGAATGCATTTCACTATGGCTGCTGGAGTCTCTAGGTTCACGTTTCTGACTACAGAAACACCAATAATCAGAGTTTTTTCCTCAGCGGGTCTGTTGCTGAGCAGGGAAAAGCGATTAGAAACATGAATTGGTTGGCGATGTACCAGGGGCCTGCGGCTAAGCTTCTTTCTCACCGTCACCCACCCGTTCTCTCCTCGCTGCTCAGGAGAGGTCTGAACCGGAGGACCACTAGCAGGCTGCCCTATGCTAGGGAGCTCCGCTGCAGCTAAGAGGCATCCGTCATTATTAACTGGCACAGACAGTGTTTCAGTGCAGCAGTTCAGGGATTCCAAATCAGACAACCTCGCCTCGAGCACCTCAAAAAGATAACATTTATTACATTTACAGTTACCACTGAAAGAGGCAGAGGTGTAACTAAACATCTGATGCAGAGAGCACACCGAGGAGAAGGGGATGGAGAGCTAGTAGCCATAGCTAATGGCTAACCCGAAGCTAACACAAACATCGATGAAAGGTGAACAGAAGGCTAGAGGGTGGTTAGATGACACTGAGTGAGCATACAGGTGCAAGAGGCTTGTTAAACAGAAGTGAGAGCTGACGGTAGATGGAAAAAAGTGATTAAAATACAATTAAAGGCAATAATCCTCAGGAGATTGAGGATAGGTAACCACAGAACAAAACACACCGACAGCCAGCAATACAGGAAGTGACGATACATTACCACAGGAGCCACAGGAAACTCCTGGTTGCTCTTCAATCTATAGAGATCTTTGAAAGATCCAAATCTCGAATCCCCATGTGACAACTAGTGATGGGCAGGCAGGCACCAGTGCTCCGAACCTTAACCTGGGCTCTTCAACACTGAAACAATGGAAACAAAGGAGAGCTCTTGCTGGGCTCAAGCTCCAACGCCGTCCAGGACTTCGTCGATCCAGACGACTCCTCGGGCCCGGCCCTCTGGAGGTCCAGCTCAGGGTCTGGTGTGGTGGCCCCAGCACCAGGCATGGTGGTCGATGCAGCAATGTGACCCACGCAGGTGGCTCGCCAGGCGTGGACACAGGAGTATTTTGGCCCACTCCTCATGAGCAAACTGCTCCAGTTTTCTCAGGTTTAAAGGGTGCCTTCCCCAGATGGCATGTTTCAGGTCCTTCCACAGATGTTCAATAGGATTTAGATCAGGGCTCATAGAAGGCCACTTTAGAATAAGATAAGATGAGCCTTTATTAGTCCCACAATGGGGAAATTCCAGGATTGCAACAGCACAGGGACAGCAACACTCAGAGCAACAATCAGAAGGCAAGAAAAAAAAAGCAAGAGCAGCTAATATACATATGTACATATTACTATAAATATATATATATATATATATATATATATATATATATATACACACACAGACACACAGTGCGGAGCATTGTAGCTAGATGGAATAAATATGTACACTACCGTTCAAAAGTTTGGGGTCACTTAGAAATTTCCTTATTTTTGAAAGAAAAACACTTTTTTTCAATGAAGATAACTTTAAACTAATCAGAAATACACTCTATACATTGCTAATGTGGTAAATGACTATTATAGCTGCAAATGCCTGGTTTTTGCTGCAATATCTAGATAGGTGTATAGAGGCCCATTTCCAGCAACTATCACTCCAGTGTTCTAATAGTACAATGTGTTTGCTCATTGCGTCAGAAGGCTAATGGATGATTAGAAAACCCTTGTGCAATCACGTTAGGTCTGCAATGTTGTAATTGCTGCAAATGAAGGATTCTGACGAAAGCAAAGTTTGAAGGAAAATTTTTTTATTTTAAATACAAATCATTTCTAACCTTGTCAATGTCTTGAGTATATTTTCTATTCATTTTACAACTCATGGTGGTAAATAAGTGTGACTTTTCAGGGAAAACACAAAATAATTGTCTGGGTGACCCCAAACTTTTGAACGGTAGTGTAGATATATAAACACCCACAGTACGGAGCATTGCAGCTAGGTGGAATAAATATGTAAATATATAAACACACACAGTGCGGACCATTGTAGCTAGATGGAATAATATGTAGATATATAAACACACAATGCGGAGCATTGCAGCTAGATGGAATAAATATGTAAATATATAAACACACACAGTGCAGCGCATTGTTGCTAGATGGGATGAAACAGCACAACCGTCTACATGGTATGATTATGTGCCCATACATATTCTCACCCTCCAGAGCGACCGGTATTTTCCTAGTTGTATGCCGGAGGGGACCATTGTGTAAGTCTATTACATCTTTTGCTTTCAAAAACTATTAGGTTGTTACGTCTTTTTGCTATCTCTGCGAGCAGCCCTGCTTAGGTTGTACAGTCTGACAGCCGTTGGTAGGAAGGACCTGCGAAACCTCTCGGTTGTGCACCTGGGATGATGTAGTCTGCTGCTAAATGAGCTCCTCAGTGCATTCAGTATGTCCTGCATAGGGTGGAACTCAGACTCCAGCAGAGATGACAGTTTAGCCACCGTCCTTCTCTCTCCTATCTCCTCCACCGAGTCAAGGCGCTGCCCCAGGACAGAGCTAGCTTTTTTGATCAGTTTGTTCAGTCTCTTCCTATCGGCTGCGGTAATGCCACTGCCCCAGCAGACCACTCCAAAAGTGATGGCTGATGCCACCACCGTGTCATAGAATGTCTTTAGCAGCGCCCCTTGTACACCAAAAGACCTGAGTCTCCTCAGTAGGAACAGCCTGCGCTGTCCCTTCTTGTAGAGTGCGTCAGTATTGTGTGACCAGTCTAGTTTATTGTTCAGATGAGCACCCAGGTACTTGTAGGCTGTCACCATCTCAATGTCTGTTCCCTGTATATTTACTGGTGCTGTGAGGGGTTGTCCATGCCTGCGGCAGTCCATCACCAGCTCCTTAGTTTTCCTCGCGTTGATCTGGAGGCAGTTCCGATGGCACCAGTCCACAAAGTCCTGGATAAGCCCTCTGTACTCAGCTTCATCTCCATTGGAGATGAGGCCAACGATCGCAGAGTCATCAGAGAACTTCTGTAGATGGCAGTGTGTTGTGTTGTGTGAGAAGTCCGCAGAATAAAGAGTGAACAGGAAGGGAGCCAACACCGTTCCCTTTGGGGCCCCCGTGCTACCGATGATCGTGTCGGACACATGGTCCCGGGTTCTCACAAACTGAGGCCGGTTTGTGAGGTAGTCCAGGATCCATGATGACAGGTGCTGGTCCACCCTTGCGCGCAGCAGCTTGTCCTTCAGGATCATCGGTTGGATGGTGTTGAAAGCACTGGAGAAGTCAAAGAACATGATCCTCACCACATTCCCGGGCTTCTCCAGGTGGGACAGAGAACGGTGAAGGAGGAAAATCACTGCATCCTCCACCCCAATTCCATGCTGGTAGGCGAACTGGAGTGGATCCATCGCTGGTTCCACCAGGGGGCGGAGGTGAGCAAGGAGCAGTCTCTCCAGGGTCTTCATCAAGTGGGACGTCAAGGCCACCGGTCTGTAGCTGTTCAGGTCTTTGGGGTGGGAGGTTTTTGGTACAGGTACCACACAAGCTGTTTTCCACAGCTGTGGTACCCTCCCCAGCTTCAGGCTCAGGTTGAAGATGTACGCCACAATCCCACACAGCTGGTCTGCACAGGACTTGAGGAGCTTTGCGCTGATGCTGTCCGGTCCCGTCGCCTTCCTCGCCTTGATCTTCCTCAGCTCCGTCCTCACCTGGGTCTTGGTCAGGGTCAGGATGGGGGGCTGTGTGTTGGGAGTGGGGGGGTTGGTGGAGTGGGGAGTTGGCAGCAGGACTTGATGTCTTTAGAGGTAGCAGTGGTTGTTGTGCAGTCAGGGGGGAGGGCGGTTGGTCAAACCTATTGAAAAACAGATTCAGATTGTTCGCCCACTCCCCGCCCCCCGTGGCCTGGGGGGGGGTATTCTGGAGCCCAGAGATGGTTTTGAGGTTTCTCCAGACCCCGCTGATGTCGCTCTGTTGCAGCTTGTCCTCCATCTTCTTCCTGAAGCTGTCCTTGCCTTCTCTGCTCTTTCTCCTCAGCTCCCTCTGTACGGACTTCAGCATCTCCCTGTTCCCCGACCTGAAGATCCTCTTCTTCTCTTTCAGAAGTGTTTTTATCTCAGGGTTGATCCAGGGTTTGTTGTTTGAGCAACACCGTATGGTCTTGGTGGGAACGGATTTGTCCACACAGAAGCTGAGGTAGCCTGTGAAGGTGTGAGTGAGGCCATCGATGTCCTCACCATGTGGATCGCAGAGCTGCTTCCAGGAGGTGGTTTCAAAACAGCCCTTTAGAGTGTCCATTGCCTCCTCAGACCATAACTTCACTGTGCGCATGGCCGGAGGTTGTCTGTGCACTAGGGGTTTGTACACCGGCTGGAGATGAACCAAGTTGTGATCCGATCTCCCAAGTGGGGGGAGTTGTGATGAGGTGTACGTCTCCTTAGTGTTTGCGTAGAATAAGTCCAGTATTTTATTGTCTCTAGTGTGGCATGTGACATACTGGATAAATGGTAAAATAGTCCAATGTTTTGCTCTTATTTTTTTTTTTTGTTACTTATTTGTACCCGTAGGTAGACTTGGTTTGCAGTCTGGTGACAAGCCACCGGCTGCTGGTCGCTGCGTGCGCGAGCGCCCTAAACCTACATGTTTTGGTGTGTAGCCATTCTTGAGTGTTTTTAGCTGTGTGTTTTGGCTCATTATCCTGTTGCAAGACCCATGACCTGCGACTGAGACCAAGCTGTCTGAAACTGGGCAGCACATTTCTCTCTAGAATACCTTGATAGTCTTGAGATTTCATTGTACCCTGCACAGATTCAAGACACCCTGTGCCAGATGCAGCAAAGCAGCCCCACAACATAACAGAACCTCCTCCATGTTTCTCAGTAGGGACAGTGTTCTTTTCTTGGTATGCTTCATTTTTACCTCCGCCAGGAGGTAATGTTTTTGCCGGGGTTGTCTGTTTGTTTGTTTGTTTGTCTGTCTGTTGGTTAGCAAGATAACTCAAAAAGTTTTGGACAGATTTCGATGAAACTTTCAGGTGTTATTGGAAATGGTACAAGGAAGAACTGATTAAATTTTGGGGGTGATCCGGATCACCGTTCAGAAGAAAACCACCATTACGGAAAATGCCATTTTCCTCAATGACTACTCAACCACTAATCCTATCATTGTCAATCCAATTGTTAGTCATATGTTTTCATGGTCAAGGAATCTGAAAACATATGCACACACACACTGTATGGGGGGAACTGTGGCCGCCATTACGGAAAATGCCATTTTCCCAGCAATCAGCAATCAGGGATCGCCTGATTGCTGGGGTCTTTCTGCAACTGTGGGGGTCCCCCCTACAGTTGATAGTGCTATGAGATGACTGTTGTTGTGAAATGGCGCTATATAAATAAAGTTGAATTGAATTGAATTGAATTTTCGTGAATAACTACTGAACCACTAATCCTATCATTGTCAATCCAATTGCTAGTCATATGTTTTCATGGTCAAGGAAAACGTACACACAAACACTGTATGGGTGGAACTGTGGCCGCCATTATGGAAAATGTCATTTTCGTGAATAACTACTGAACCACTAATCCTATCATTGTCAATCCAATTGCAAGTCATATGTTTTCATGGTCAAGGAATCTGAAAACGTACACACAAACACTGTATGGGGGGAACTGTGGCACTTGGCAGAGGTCTGCGCTCTCCGAGTGCTTTTCTAGTTGCGTCTGTGAACATAGCGCTGATGTGCCTTGCCAAAAAGTTCCAGTTTTGTCTTGTCTGTCCATAGGACATTTTCCCAGAAGCTTTGTGGCTTGTCAGCATGCAGTTTGGCAAATTCCAGTCTGGCTTTTTTATGATTTTTTTTAATCAGTGGTGTCCTCCTTGGTCGTCTCCCATGAAGTCCACTTTGGCTCAAACATCGACGAATGGTGCAATCTGACACTGACGTACCTTGATCATGGAGTTCCCCATGAATGTGTTTAGAGGTTGTTCTGGGCTCTTTTGTTACCATTCATATTATCCGTCTCCTCCTGCGGCCACGTCCAGGAAGGTTGGCTTCAGTCCCGTGGATCTTAAATTTCTGAATAATATGTGAAACTGTAGTCACAGGAACATCAAGCTGCTTGGAGATGGTCTTATAGGTTTTGCCTTTAACATGCTTGTCTATAATTTTCTTTCTAATCTCCTGAGACAACTCTCTCCTTTGCTTCCTCTGGTCCATGTTATAGTGTGGAACACACCATGTCAACAAACAGCAAAGTGACTACCTGTCACCCTTTAAATAGGCCGACTGACTGATTACAAGTTTGTAGACACCTGTGATGTTAATTACTAACTAACTAACTAACTAACTAACCTGCACTTATATAGAGCTTTTCTAGTCACAAAGACCACTCAAAGCGCTTTCACTAATACTAACCCTCTATTCTAAGGGCCTATAGGAACAGATATCTAGGGACAATTTAGAACAGCCAATTAACCTGACATGAATGTCTTTGGATTGTGGGAGGAAACCGGAGCCCCCGGAGTAAACCCACGCAGCACAGGGAGAACATGCAAACTCCACACAGAAAGGTTCCAACCCCTGCCAGACATGTCCCTATGGTCACATTATTTTCAATCTTTTCTAAGGGTACCATCATTTTTGTCCAGGCCTGTTTCATGAGTTTGTTTTTTAAAATAATTCTGTTGAACCACAGTTCAAAAGCATTGTCTGATTTTCATTGGTTAATTTTTATAGAATTTTAATTTATCACCACTTTTGTCAGATTCAAGTTATTTCTGTGACCATTGTGGATTTTTCTTTCATTAACAGAGGGGTACAAACAATTTTTCCACGTCTGTATATATATATATATATATATATATACAGTTCCAAGGTTGTCATAGCCAGGTGTGGCACTGGGGTTAAGCTCCCAGTGCTCATAAAATGCTCCTTATGGCGTGCGTCTCGAAAAGCCTCTGACAACTAAGTCCAACTCCTAGCCTGCCCGTGTGGTATAGTCTCTAAGCCCGGCGGAACTGCTTTTACTAATAGGAGAAGGGGCGAGGGCGGATCTCTGGTGCCTTAAAATCAGATGCTTCGGGTAGATGGTGGCTCGTCAACCTGGGAAGGTAGCCCATCTAGGGGAAGGTAAACCCTGATTTCAAACCTCCGCTGCCTTGCGGCATACCCGGTCACGGGAAAGGCTTCGGGAGTCAACCCTGAGGAAAAATCCGGAGTCGGAGCCCCTAAGGCAGTTCTATGTTGTGCTCAACATCGTTCTGGCAGCTCCTGCAACGGCGCTGGTGCCAAACTGTAGCAGCCCTGCTGTTCCTTTGGATTCATCAGTGACGTGGAGAGGGGGGACATGCTGCATGGGCAACATCTTGTCCTCCATATCTTCTTGCCCAGGCTTGAATCCTACCAACGCCCAACGCTGGAAGGTAGAACACCGGATCACTGGAGAGGACACTCAAGCTTCGCCTTTGGCGTAGACAAAACACGGGGAATGACAGTTACCGGTTATAAGCCACTGCTCAATTGGCGTAGAGCGTGGCGCCAGGGGTTGTTCCCGACGGTGGGAGGGATCATCAGATCTCACTGGACAGCTACCGCCCGCCTCAAGCTGGGCAGCCCCCAGCCAATAAGGTGTTGTCCCGCCACAGCTTGCTTTCCTCATTGGGTGCATGGGGATGAGGAGAAATCCAAACAGCAGGCTGAGAACCTTCGCACCAGGCAAGACAAAAAAACAAAAGAGACCAACTCTAAAACTGGGAACTTGGAACGTCCGCACTATGATGACAGGACTCGCTGCTAACCTCGAGGACATCAACGACACCAGGAAGACTTCCATCATCAATAATGAGCTGAAGAGACTGGGAGTGGATATCGCCACTCTCCAGGAAACACGGTTAGCTGATGCAGGCACACTGAGAGAGAAGGACTACACGTTCTACTGGCAGGGAAAGGGCAGTAACGAACACAGGGAACACGGAGTGGGCTTCGCAGTGAAGAACACTTTGCTGAAGATGGTGGAACCGGGCAGCACTGGCTCTGCACGACTCCTCACCCTCCGCCTGAACACCACTCAAGGCCAAGTCACCCTCATCAGTGTGTATGCCCCAACACAGACAGCCACACCAGAGGCAAAAGACAAGTTCTACGAGAATCTCGCAACAACTGTCAGGATCATCCCCAACTCTGAACAACTCATTCTCTTTGGAGACTTCAATGCCAGAGTGGGTGCTGACCACGACTCCTGGCCCTCCTGTCTTGGACCTTTTGGCGTGGGCAGAATGAACGACAACGGACAGCGGCTGCTCGAGTTCTGCACATATCACGATCTGTGCATCACAAACTCGTTCTTCAAGACCAAGCCCCAACACAAGGTTTCCTGGCAACATCCGCACTCAAAGCACTGGCACCAGCTAGACTTGATCCTGACCAGGCGCACCTCACTGAAGAACGTGCTAATCACCCGTTCGTTCCAGAGTGCAGATTGCGACACAGACCATTCATTGGTGTGTTGCAAGGTCAAGCTGCAGCTGAAGAAATTCCATCATGCTAGACAACCTGGAAAGGCACGGATTGACACCAGCAAGATGGCCCAACCAGAACTTGTTGAGCAGTTTGCCTCCTCCTTTGAGAAGGAACTTGGTGTACCACAAGAAGGAGAATCTGCAAAGCAGAAGTGGGAAGAGCTGCGAAACACCATCTACCGCACAGCCTTGGCTACCTTTGGGAGGAAGACCTCGAAGTCACAGGACTGGTTTGATGCCAAGTTGACCGAGATGACCCCCGTCATTGAAGCCAAGCGCTCAGCACTTGCTGAGTACAAGAAGTACCCAAACGAGAAGAATCTCCAGATTCTCAGGGCTGCGAGAAGCAAAGTTCAGCAGACTGCTCGGCGCTGTGCCAACGAGTATTGGACTCAGCTGAGCCAAGACATTCAAACCGCTGCCATAACAGGGAACATCCGTGGTATGTACGATGGCATCAAGAAAGCACTTGGTCCGGCTCAGAGCAAGACGGCCCCCCTCAAATCTTCCACTGGGGAGATGATCACAGAGAAGAACAAGCAGATGGAGAGATGGGTGGAACACTACTCCGACCTCTACTCTAGACAGAACACCGTGACACCGTCAGCCCTTGATGCCATCGACTGCCTGCCATCCATGGACGAACTTGACGCCGAGCCAACCATCGACGAACTCACTAAGGCCATTGATAGCTTGGCCGCTGGCAAGGCACCTGGCAATGACGGCATACCCCCTGACCTGATCAAGCACTGCAAGACCGCCCTACTGCTGCCATTGCATGACGTCCTCTGCCAGTGCTGGAAGGAAGGTGCCATACCACAGGACATGAGGGACGCCAAGATCATCACCCTCTACAAAAACAAAGGGGAGAGAAGCGACTGCAACAACTACAGGGGAATTTCCCTCCTCAGCGTTGTTGGCAAAGTCTATGCACAAGTTGTTCTCGTTCGTCTACAGAAGCTTGCCGAACGTGTCTACCCCGAGTCTCAGTGTGGCTTCCGCGCTGAGCGATCGACGGTAGACATGATATTCTCCATCCGCCAACTCCAGGAGAAATGCAGAGAACAGAACATGCCTCTGTACGTCGCCTTCATCGACCTCACCAAAGCGTTCGATCTGGTCAGCAGAGAGGGCCTTTTCAAGATCCTGCCAAAGATAGGATGCCCACCAAAGTTGCAAAGCCTCATCGAATCGTTTCACACCAACATGCAGGGGGTAGTGCAGCACGATGGCAACGTCTCAGAGCCATTCAACATACGCAGTGGAGTGAAACAGGGCTGTGTACTTGCGCCAACCCTCTTTGGGATTTTCTTTGCTATGCTCCTGAGGCATGCCTTCAGCACAGCAACAGAGGGAATCTACCTGCACACAAGATCTGACGGCAGGCTTTTCAACCTCGCCCGCCTGAAAGCTAGAACCAAAGTACGCGAGGCTCTAATCAGAGACATGCTGTTCGCAGACGACGCTGCAGTCGCAACCCACACACAGCAGGAGCTTCAGACCCTGATGGACCGCTTCTCCCAGGCATGCAAGGACTTCGGGCTTACCATCAGCCTGAAGAAGACTAACATCTTGGCGCAAGGCACGGAAGCACCACCAACCATCACCATTGATGACTACAAGCTGGAGGTCGTGAATCAGTTCATGTACCTGGGGTCCACGATCAGCAACAACCTCTCCCTTGATACCGAGATCAACAAGAGGATTGGAAAATCAGCCATCACACTCGCTCGCCTCACCACACGAGTGTGGGAGAATCCCAAACTCTCTGTCAAGACGAAAATGGCAGTGTACAATGCCTGCGTCATCAGCACACTGCTCTATGGGAGTGAGACGTGGACAACATACGCCTGGCAGGAAAAGAGACTGAACTCCTTCCACTTGCGCTGCATTCGCCACATCCTGGACATATCCTGGCAGGACAAAGTGCCCAACGCAAAAGTTCTGTCCCGCGCCGGCCTTCCCTCCATGTTCATTCTACTCAGGCAGCGCAGGCTCCGCTGTCTAGGCCACGTTCACCGTATGGAGGATGGCAGAATCCCCAAAGACGTCCTCTATGGAGAACTGACAACTGGCAGGAGAGACGTTGGCCGCCCACAGCTGCGCTTTAGAGACGTCTGCAAGAGAGACATGAAGGCCCTGGATATCAACACAGAGCGCTGGGAGGACCTTGCAACGGACCGCTCCAAATGGAGAGGCACCCTGACCAGACAGCTCAAGGCGGGTGAAGAGAGACTGACTGCTGCAGCAGATGAAAAAAGGACCCGCAGGAAGAACCGCCACAGACCCAGCAGCACAGAGACCACCCACAAGTGTGACCTGTGTGACAGGGACTGTCATTTGCGCATCGGCCTGTTCAGCCACAGGTGGTGCTGTTCCAGCAGAGTAGACGTTTAGGATTCTCTTCCATGGTCATCATAGACCGACGGAGGCCGACATTATATATACACACACACACACACAAAAAAACACATACACACACTCCTTAACATTTCAAAAACAGTTAAAAAAAAACCTGTTAAAACACACTTCAAAATTGAAAATAAAGATTGTGGCTTTATACATTACAGTGTGTAAAATGTTTTGATAAGACAAAACTTACATTGGTGTGCCACCGACTGTCTTCCTTACGGCACAGTCCCACTGGTGGTTGTTGCCCTGTGCTCTACTAGGGTCCAGGCCTCATACACAGGTGGGGTGGAGGAGAAGCTTCTGCTGACATCATCAGAATGTGGTTTTTAAATGTTGATCTGTGAGAACACTGTCATATTAACCTATTTTCTGTCTATGGTGCAGCAGTGCTCCCGTCAGCTCACCTCCCTCTGGCGGTCAAGATTTTTTTCAAGAAAATATTCAGTTTTGATGACAAATTCCAAAGGCTCCAACTTGAATGTGGTAAGAGATAATGGATTACTGCCAATTAGAAAGATGTAGAATATGATCCAAAGCTTGAGATAAGAGTAAATGTATGCATCTAATTTGCATAATGCAGTAGCAGCCATATCAAATTACATAACTTTTGGTCAAAAGTGGACTTCAGACATATTTACACAAAGGATAGTTTTGTTTTTTTGTCACCGATTTTTGTTTTTGTTTTTTTATCATATCTTCAAAGTATATGAACCAGAAAATCAGGAGAATGTACATATATCGATCAAAACCGGTCAGACCTACCGCTCGTCGTGTCTTAATTTGTCCTTTTTCGTCATACACGGTTCTTATTTTATCTTCTGCCAGTAATTTTTACTTTCTCTATCACATCCAGAAACCCTCACATTTATCTTATGAATTATTCCAACTCAATTTCAGTTACATTACGCCGCCGAACCGGTGCTATTGTTCTCTGTCTTCACGTGCAGGTCCGTCGATGGCAGACCAAAGTGTATAGACTCCTGACCATCTTCTGCTGTCACAAAACACAATTATTTCCCTTCAGAAGCCAAATAATCACTTTTTAGAATCATAGTTGGCAAAATTTGGAGCAAACGCTTCCTCCGTGGGGAACTATATGTTGAGATGGACCCATTGTTTACATTCTCTCCTCGTTTCCAGAAATGATGTTTTAAGGCGGCTCGTTTGGGTGAAGTCCTCCAGTCCTCCAGTGAAGAGCAGTTAGCTATACATGTCTGACATCTTGTGATGTGAAATGTTTGTTACAACTGTGTTTTCTGTGCTTTTGGGACACATCACGTGACAGGCACGGACCTGCAACATAGGCAGCAGGTGACGCACGTTTTATGACAGCCGGAAAGTTACAGGGTTAATAGTCCTTTTTGTGACTTTTTACATGTAAAACTTGACCCTCTTTCTATCACTGTCTGGTGGAGCTCTTCTCTGCTGTCTCATGATGACATTGTCCAAACACCCATCTGTGCTTATTCACCTCATGATGGAGGAAGTCCTCACAGAGGGTGAAAAAATGTTATGGCTTATTACTTGATAGTCAAAAATCTGACATAAATTTCTATATACATAATTACAGCTACTTCAAGTACTCAAGAAATCCCGTGGCTAAGGCTGTGCAGTAACATTAGTTAGTAAGAAAATAAACCTGTTTATTTATTATTATTATTATTATTATTATTATTATTATTATTATTATTATTGGTTCCAAGGTTGTCATAGCCAGGAGCGGCACTGGGGTTAAGCTCCCAGTGCTCATAAAATGCTCCTTATGGCGTGCGTCTCGAAAAGCCTCTGACAACTAAGTCCAACTCCTAGCCTGCCCGTGTGGTTTAGTCTCTAAGCCCGGCGGAACTGCTTTTACTAATAGGAGAAGGGGTGAGGGCGGATCTCTGGCGCCTTAAAACCAGATGCTTCGGGTAGATGGTGGCTCGTCAACCTGGGAAGGTAGCTCATCTATGGGAAGGTAAACCCTGATTTCAAACCTCCGCTGCCTTGCGGCATACCCGGTCACAGGAAAGGCTTCGGGAGTCAACCCTGAGGAAAAATCCGGAGTCGGAGCCCCTAAGGCAGTTCTATGTTGTGCTCAACATCGTTCTGGCAGCTCCTGCAACGGCGCTGGTGCCAAACTGTAGCAGCCCTGCTGTTCCTTTGGATTCATCAGTGACGTGGAGAGGGGGGACATGCTGCATGGGCAACATCTTGTCCTCCATATCTTCCTGCCCAGGCTTGAATCCTACCAACGCCCAACGCTGGAAGGTAGAACACCGGATCACTGGAGAGGACACTCCAGCTTCGCCTTTGGCGTACACAAAACATGGGGAATGACAGTTACCGGTTATAAGCCACTGCTCAATTGGCATAGAGCGCGGCGCCAGGGGTTGTTCCCGACGGTGGGAGGAATCATCAGATCTCACTGGACAGCTACCGCCCGCCTCAAGCTGGGCAGCCCCCAGCCAATAAGGTGTTGTCCCACCACAGCTTGCTTTCCTCATTGGGTGCATGGGGATGAGGAGAAGTCCGAACAGCAGGCTGAGAACCTTCACACCAGGCAAGACAATAAAACAAAAGAGACCAACTCTAAAACTGGGAACTTGGATCGTCCGCACTATGATGACAGGACTCGCTGCTAACCTCGAGGACATCAACAATACCAGGAAGACTGCCATCATCAATAATGAGCTGAAGAGACTGGGAGTGGATATCGCCACTCTCCAGGAAACAAGGTTAGCTGATGCAGGCACACTGAGAGAGAAGGACTACACGTTCTACTGGCAGGGAAAGGGCAGTGATGAACACAGGGAACACGGAGTGGGCTTCACAGTGAAGAACACCTTGCTGAAGATGGTGGAACCGGGCAGCACTGGCTCTGCACGACTCCTCACCCTCCGCCTGAACACCACTCAAGGCCAAGTCACCCTCGTCAGTGTGTATGCCCCAACACTGACAGCCACACCAGAGGCAAAAGACGAGTTCTACGAGAATCTCGCAACAACTGTCAGGATCATCCCCAACTCTGAACAACTCATTCTCCTTGGAGACTTCAATGCCAGAGTGGGTGCTGACCACGACTCCTGGCCCTCCTGTCTTGGACCTTTTGGCGTGGGCAGAATGAACGACAATAGACAGCGGCTGCTCGAGTTCTGCACATATCACGATCTGTGCATCACAAACTCGTTCTTCAAGACCAAGCCCCAACACAAGGTTTCCTGGCAACATCCGCGCTCAAAGCACTGGCACCAGCTGGACTTGATCCTGACCAGGCGCACCTCACTGAAGAACGTGCTAATCACCCGTTCGTTCCAGAGTGCAGATTGCGACACATACCATTCATCGGTGTGTTGCAAGGTCAAGCTGCAGCTGAAGAAATTCCATCGTGCTAGACACCCTGGAAAGGCACGGATTGACACCAGCAAGATGGCTCAACCAGAACTTGTTGAGCAGTTTGCCTCCACCTTTGAGAAGGAACTTGGTGTACCACAAGAAGGAGAATCTGCAAAGCAGAAGTGGGAAGCGCTGCGAAACACCATCCACCGCACAGCCTTGGCTACCTTTGGGAGGAAGACCTCGAAGTCACAGGACTGGTTTAATGCCAAGTTGACCGAGATGACCCCCGTCACTGAAGCCAAGTGCTCAGCACTTGCTGAGTACAAGAAGTACCCAAACGAGAAGAATCTCCAGATTCTCAGGGCTGTGAGAAGTAAAGTTCAGCAGACTGCTCGGCGCTGTGCCAACGAGTACTGGACTCAGCTCAGCCAAGACATTCAAACCGCTGCCGTAACAGGGAACATCCGTGGTATATACAATGGCATCAAGAAAACACTTGGTCCGGCTCAGAGCAAGACGGCCCCCCTCAAATCCTCCACTGGGGAGATGATCACAGAAAAGAACAAGCAGATGGAGAGATGGGTGGAACACTACTCCGACCTCTACTCCAGCCAGAACACTGTGACACTGTCAGCCCTTGATGCCATCGACTGCCTGCCATCCATGGACGAACTTGATGCCGAGCCAACCATCGACGAACTCAGCAAGGCCATTGATAGCTTGGCCGCTGGCAAGGCACCCGGCAACGACGGCATACCCCCTGACCTGATCAAGCACTACAAGACCGCCCTACTGCTGCCATTGCATGACGTCCTCTGGCAGTGTTGGAAGGAAGGTGCCATACCATAGGACATGAGGGACGCCAAGATCATCACCCTCTACAAAAACAAAGGGGAGAGAAGCGACTGCAACAACTACAGGGGCATCTCCCTCCTCAGCGTTGTTGGCAAAGTCTATGCACGAGTTCTTCTCGTTCGTCTACAGAAGCTTGCCGAACGTGTCTACCCCGAGTCTCAGTGTGGCTTCCGCGCTGAGCGATCGACAGTAGACATGATATTCTCCATCTGCCAACTCCAAGAGAAATGCAGAGAACAGAACATGCCCCTGTACGTCACCTTCATCGACCTCACCAAAGCGTTCGATCTGGTCAGCAGAGAGGGCCTTTTCAAGATCCTGCCAAAGATAGGATGCCCACCAAAGTTGCAAAGCCTCATCGAATCGTTTCACACCAACATGCAGGGGGTAGTGCAGCACGATGGCAACGTCTCAGAGCCATTCAACATACGCAGGAGAGTGAAACAGGGCTGTGTACTTGCGCCAACCCTCTTTGGGATTTTCTTTGCTATGCTCCTGAGGCATGCCTTCAGCACAGCAACAGAGGGAATCTACCTGCACACAAGATCTGACGGCAGGCTTTTCAACCTCACCCGCCTGAAAGCCAGAACCAAAGTACGCGAGGCTCTAATCAGAGACATGCTGTTCGCAGACGACGCTGCAGTCGCAACCCACACACAGCAAGAGCTTCAGACCCTGATGGACCGCTTCTCCCAGGCATGCAAGGACTTCGGGCATACCATCAGCCTGAAGAAGACTAACGTCTTGGCGCAAGGCACGGAAGCACCACCAACCATCACCATCGACGACTACGAGCTGGAGGTCGTGAATCAGTTCACGTACCTGGGGTCCACGATCAGCAACAACCTCTCCCTTGATATAGAGATCAACAAGAGGATCGGAAAATCAGCCATCACACTCGCTCGCCTCACCACACGAGTGTGGGAGAATCCCAAACTCTCTGTCAAGACGAAGATGGCAGTGTACAACGCCTGCGTCATCAGCACACTGCTCTATGGGAGTGAGACGTGGACAACATACGCCTGGCAGGAAAAGAGACTGAACTCCTTCCACTTGCGCTGCATTCGCCACATCCTGGACATATCCTGGCAAGACAAAGTTCTCTTCCATGGTCATCATAGACCGACGGAGGCCGCCGACGATTATTATTATTATTATTATTATTATTATTATTATTGTTATTATTTATTAAGACCTGTTTATTCTACTATTAGAATTTAAACTATTTTTAATTTCAATTTCCACCATGGTGATCAATAAAGTTTTACATTATCTTAAACTGTAAAAATAAACTGTAACTTTTTTCACTGCACACCAAATTATAAGGTTGAGCAGCTGCACATCATGTTGTGTCCATAATTGCTGAAATGAGAAGTAGGGCGGAAGGCAGTTTATAGTGTTTATTATCCATCCATCCATCCATCTTCTTTTGCTTAATCCTTTTCGGGTCGCGGAGGAGCTGAAGCATATCCCAGCATCTTTGGGTGAGAGGCAGGGTACACCCTGGACAGATCGCCAGTCCATCGCAGGGCCAACACAGAGAGACAGACAACCATTCACTCTAACAGTCATACCTAAGGACAATTTAGAATCTCCAGTTTGATGCCAATTAACCTAACTTGCATGTTTTTGGCATGTGGGAGGAAACCAGAGAAATCCCGGAGAAAACCCACGCAGACACGGGGAGAACATGCAAACTCCACACAGATCACAGTTAGTCAGGGGCTGGGATCGAACCCAGCATCCTCCAGCCTAGGGTGATCAAGGGTGATTTGCTGTGCTGCCGCAGTGCTAACCACTCTGCCACCGCGCTGCCCAGTGTTTATTATATAACTTACAAAAAGAACAGCAGTGGACTACAGCGCTCCCAATCAAGCCATCAACAGGAAAAGAGGACGTGCCCCTTCCGACCACGGCCTTTATACCCTGGTTGGCGTCACCACCGGAATAGTGGGCAGCCAACCCTTTCTATTCCCCGGTCATTCCCAGGCTACCATCTTGCTACTGTTTTCATATCACACATCAAAACTGATAATTAAAAAAAAAAAAGCTTTATGTAAAACATGACTGCTGCACAATTAGTATGTGCCGTTACATTCATAGATGTAATGGCACATATAATGAACGTGTCATACGTGTTAGCTTGGTAAGGAGCAGTTAGTGGGGTCTATTCCACTCCATATATTTTCTGAGATTATCATACACTCATAATAATATGAACATGTCAGATACAAAATTTTGGGGTTTTTTTGGATAATTTATGTTGAACTCCAGCTGCTTCCTGTGGTAACGTATCGTCACCTCCTGTGTTGCTGGCTGTCGGAGTGGTTTGCTCTGTGCTTAGCTCTCCTCACTCTCCTGAGGATTATTGCCTTTAATTGTATTTTAATACTTTTTTTCCATCTACCGTCACCTCTCTCTTCTGTTAATCAAGCCTCTTGCACCTGTGTGTGCACTTACTGTCACCTAATCACCCTCTTTAGCTTTCTCCTCACCTTTCATTGGTGTTTGTGTTAGCTTCGGGCTAGCCACTAGCTATGGCTACTAGCTCTCCTTCGCATTCTCCTCTAGTGTGCTTTCTGTATCAGATGTTTAGCTACACCTCTGCCTCTTAAGTGATAATGGTAAATGTAATAAATGTTGTCTTTTTGAGGCGCTCGAGGTGAGGTTGTACGATTTTGAATCCCAGATCCTCTGCATTGAAACACCGTCAGTGCCATTTAATAATGACGGATGCCCCTTAGCTGCAGCGGAGCACCCTAGCATAGGGCCTGTTAGCCATCCCCCGGTAGCCAGGAGAGAATGGGTAGGTGACGGTGAGAACGAAGTATAGTCGCAAGCTCCTGGTTCAACACCAACCTGTTCGTGTTTCTTATCACTTTTCCCTGCTCAGTGACACACCCACTAAGGAAAAAACTCTGATCATTGGCGACTCTATAGTCAGAAATGTGAACCTACAGAGTCCAGCGGCCATAGTCAAATGCATTCCTAGGGCCAGAGCAGACGACATCGAGTCAAATTTGAAAATGCTGGCTAAAAGTAACTGTAAATATTCCACAATTGTTATCCATACCAGCATTAACAACATCAGACTCCGGCAGTCGGAAGTTACAAAACTTAATGTGGAATCGGTGTGTAACTTTGCCAAAATGATGTCTGCCTCTGTAGTATTCTCTGGGCCCCTCCCCAATCTCACCAGTGATGACATGTTTACAGTGGGGTAAAAAAGTATTTAGTCAGCCACCAATTGTGCAAGTTCTCCCACTTAAAAGATGAGAGTGGTCTCCAATTTTCGAAAAAAAAAAAATCCAGAAAATCACATTGAAGGATTTTTAATGAATTAATTGGTAAATTCCTCAGTAAGATAAGTATTTGGTCAATAACAAAAGTTCATCTCAATACTTTGTTATATACCCTTTGTTGGCAATGACAGAGGTCAAACGTTTTCTGTAAGTCTTCACAAGGTTTTTACACACTGTTGCTGGTATTTTGGCCCATTCCTCCATGCAGATCTCCTCTAGAGCAGTGATGTTTTGGGGCTGTCGCTGGGCAACACGGACGTTCAACTCCTTCCAAAGATTTTCTATGCGGTTGAGATCTGGAGACTGGCTAGGCCACTCCAGGACCTTGAAATGCTTCTTACAAAGCCACTCCTTCGTTGCCCAGGCAGTGTGTTTGGGATCATTGTCAGGCTGAAAGACCCAGCCACGTTTCATCTTCAACGCCCTTGCTGATGGAAGGAGGTTTTCACTCAAAATCTCACGATACATGGCCCCATTCATTCTTTCCTTTACACGGATCAGTCGTCCTGGTCCCTTTGCAGAAAAACAGCCCCAAAGTATGATGTTTCCACCCCCATGCTTCACAGTAGGTATGGTGTTCTTTCTCCTCCAAACACGACAAGTTGAGTTTTTACCAAAAAGTTCTATTTTGGTTTCATCTGACCATATGACATTCTCCCAATCCTCTTCTGGATCATCCACATGCTCTCTAGCAAACTTCAGACAGGCCTGGACATGTACTGGCTTAAGCAGGGGGACACGTCTGGCACTGCAGGATTTGAGTCCCTGGCGGCGTAGTGTGTTTCTAATGCAGCCTTTGTTACTTTGGTCCCAGCTCTCTGCAGGTCATTCACTAGGTCCCCCCATGTGGTTCTGGGATTTTTGCTCACCGTTCTCGTGATAACTTTGACCCCACGGGGTGAGATCTTGCGTGGAGCCCCAGATCGAGGGAGATTATCAGTGGTCTTGTATGTCTTCCATTTTCTAATAATTGCTCCCATAGTTGATTTCTTCACACCAAGCTGCTTACCTATTGCAGATTCAGTCTTCCCAGCCTGGTGCAGGTCTACAGTTTTGTTTCTGGTGTCCTTTGACAGCTCTTTAGTCTTGGCCATAGTGGAGTTTGGAGTCTGACTGTTTGAGGTTGTGGACAGGTGTCTTTTATACTGATAACGAGTTCAAACAGGTGCCATTAATACAGGTAACGAGTGGAGGACAGAGGAGCCTCTTAAAGAAGAAGTTACAGGTCTGTGAGAGCCAGAAATCTTGCTTGTTTGTAGGTGACCAAATACTTATTTTACCGAGGAATTTACCAATTAATTCATTAAAAATCATTCAATGTGATTTTATGGATTCTTTTTTCTCATTTTGCCTCTCATAGTTAAGGTATACCTATGATGAAAATTGGAGACCTCTCTCATCTTTTAAGTGGGAGAACTTGCACAATTGGTGGCTGACTAAATACTTTTTTGCCCCACTGTAGCTGCATGTCATCCTTTCACTGCTGGCTGTCTGTGTGGTGTCCTTCAAACAATGTGGGCTACATAGACAATTGGAAGTCATTTTGGGGAAAACCTGGTCTTATTAGACGAGATGGTGTCCATCCCACTTTGGATGGTGCTTCTCATTTATCTACCAGTCTGGCATCATTTTTATCCAAATTTCCAAAACACTGACCACTCAGAGTTGGGACCAGGAAGCAGAGTTGCAGTCTTACACGCCTCTCTGTAGCTCCTCTTCATCCGCCACCCCTTAACTTAGCTTGTCTCGCCCATCAGAGAATCATTGTCTGCTCCCTCCAAAGTGAATAAAAATATAATGTATAAGCTTCCCAAAGTGATTAAATAAAAAGTTGGTAAAACTCAAATTAAACGTGTTCTAAATTTAATGACTTGGCCTCTGTTCCTCCTTATAATTTAAAATTTAAATGCGGTTTGTTAAATATTAGGTCTCTAACTCCCAAGTCTCTGCTAGTCCATGATCTGTTAATTGATCATCAGATTGATTTAATATCCCTTACAGAGACTTGGTTAGGGAAAGAGGATTATGTTGGTTTAAATGAATCAACTCCCTCTGGTTATTTAAACTGTCAAAATCCCCAAAGTTCTGGTAGTGGAGGAGGAGTAGCAACAATTTAACATTCCAAATTACTAGTTAAGGTAAAGCAAAAATCATGTTATAATTCCTTTGAGGGCCTGGTCCTCAGTTTTGGGCATTTTAGCAATTTTAGGTTAATCCCAATTTTATTTGCCATAGTTTATCGTCCTCCCTCAGCCTACTCAGAGTTTTTATCCTAATTTGCACAATTCTTAGCAGATTTAGTGCTGAAATCAGATAGAATAATTATAGTAGGGGACTTTAATATAAATGTAGATGTAGATAGTGATTGCCTTAATATAGCATTTAATTCAATATTAGACTCGATGGGATTTTCTCAGAAAGCAGGAAATTCTACCCATAATCTCAACCACACGTTGGACCTTGTTCTTACATATGGCATAGAAATAGAAAATCTGGTAGTGTCTCCTCATGACTTTGTACTGTCAGACCACTGTCTGTTAACCTTTGATTTTACTCTTTCTGACTATTTGGCTCCTAAAGAAAAATATTACTACAGTAGATGCCTCTCAGATGATGCTGTTACCAAATTTATGCAGACTGTTTCCTCTATGCCATTTGTCAACACAATGGAGACAAGCTATGGAGAGCTTGCTCCTTCTGTAATTGATAGCATGGTAGATAGTGTTATAGCTTCTCTGCATCAGACTCTCGACTTGGTGGCCTCTTTAAAAAAGAAAAAGTCTAATCAGAGATTTCTAACTCCTTGGATCAACACAGAAACTTGTAGCTTAAAACAGAAGACTCGTCAAATAGAAAGAAAATGGTGCTCCACTAAATTAGATGAATGATTAAGTAATTGCATTTTTTGTATCAGTACCACACTTTTCCATATGTGGGGTCAAAAATGACCAGAAGCTTTTCCCCAGCTGTCCCCTTTTGAATCTCACCACGGTTATCAGTAGCACTGTAGACGCTGCAATTAGCATCTCAGACTGGATGCCGAGGGTAAACAGAGAGGGTAAACAGATGAGGACAAGAGTTTTTTTTACATGCATATGTGGGGTCAAAAATGACCCCAAGCTTCTCCTAAGCTGTCCCCTTTTCAATCTCACCACGGTTATCAGTAACGCTGCAATTTGCATCTCAGACTGGATGCCGAGGGTAAACAGAGAGGGTAAACAGATGAGGACAATACAGTGTATACAGTGAGGACAATGTAGGTATTGTTAGATGCAGGGGTCAGAAATGCCCGAGCGGTTGTTTTTTTTGCAATATCTTTGTAATTTTAATTTTTTATCATTTAATCTTCCATGTATTCCTCAGATAGGTTGTGTTTGACATGAGGCCATTTGGATTTGTATCTAATTGTTATATTTTTTAAGTAATTTCATTTTTTTTTATCAGTACTACACTTTTCCATATGTGGGGTCAAAAATGACCAGAAGCTTTTCCCCAGCTGTCCCCTTTTGAATCTCACCACAGTTATCAGTAACAGGAGGGAGTTTTTCCTCTCCACCGTCGCCAAGTGCTCGCTCACAGGGGATCGCCTGATTGCTGGGGTCTTTCTGCAACTGTGGGGGTCCCCCCTACAGTTGATAGTGCTATGAGAAGACTGTTGTTGTGAAATGGCGCTATATAAATAAAGTTGAATTGAATTGCCTCCTCATGGATCGTCACCTTATCGTGGTGGGGGGGTTTGCGTGCCCCAGTGATCCCAGGAGCTATGTTGTCCGGGGGCAATTTGCCTCTGATAGGGTCTCCCAAGACAAACTGGTCCTGGGTGAAGGGCCAGACTAAGAACGATCCAACAGACTCTTATGATAAATTGTATATCAAGGATTCAGTGTACCCCGCCCGGTATGGGGTTACCGGGGCCCCACCCTGGAGCCAGGCCTGGGGGAGGGGCTCGAAGGCTAGCTTCTGGTGGCCGGGTTTCCACCCATGGGACCCGGCCGGGCTCAGCCCGAAGGAGTTACATGGGTCCGCCCTCCAGTGGGTTCACCACCTGCAGGAGGGATCATGGGGGTCCGGTGCTATGTGGATTAGGTGGCGGTCAAAGGCGGAGACCTTGGCGGACTGATCCCAAGCTTTCTAAACTGGCTTTTGGTACGTGGAATGTCACCTCTCTGGTGGGGAAGGAGCATGAGCTGGTGTACGAGGTTGAGCGATACCGGCTAGATATAGTCGGCCTCACCTCAACACACAGCTCCGGTTCCGGAACCAGTCTCCTGGAGAGGGGCTGGAGCTTGGCCTTTTCTGGAGTTGCCCCAGGCGAGAGGCGACAAGCAGGGGTGGGTATTCTTGTATCGCCCCACCTTGCTGCCTCTATATTGGAGTTTTTCCTGGTGGACGAAAGGGTTGCTTCCCTGCGCCTTCGGGTTGGGAAACAGGTCCTGACCATCATTTGTGCCTATGCACCAAATGATGTTTCAGAGTACCCACCCTTTTTGGAGTCTGTGACTGGGGTGCTGGAGGGTACTCCTCCTGGAGACTCCATTGTCCTGCTGGGGGACTTCAATGCACACGTGGGCAACGACAGTGAAACCTGGAGAGAGGTGATTGGGAGGAACGGCCTGCCTGATCTGAACCCGAGTGGTGTTCAGTTATTGGACTTCTGTGCTAACCACAGTCTGTCCATAACGAACACCATGTTCAAGCATAAGGGTGTCCATATGTGCACCTGGCACCAGGACACCCTAGGTCGCAGGTCGATGATCGATTTTGTTATCGTATCATCAGACCTGCGACCGTATGTCTTGGACACCCGAGTAAAGAGAGGTGCAGAGCTGTCAACTGATCACCACCTGGTGGTGAGTTGGATCCGATGGCAGGGGAGGAAGCCATTCAGACCTGGTAGACCCAAACGTATAGTGAGGGTGTGCTGGGAGCGTCTGGCTGAGGCCCCTGTCCGGGAGGTCTTTAACTCCCACCTCTGAAAGAACTTCAACCACATTCCGAGGGAGTCTGGAGACATGGAGTCTGAATGGGCCATGTTCTCCACCTCTGTTGTTGAAGCGGCGGCCCAGAGCTGCGGCCGCGAGGTGGTCGGTGCATCTCGTGGTGGCAACCCCCGAACCAAGTGGTGGACACCAGTGGTGAGGGGGGCCATTAAGCTGAAGAAGGAATCTTATCAAGCTTGGTTGGCTTGTGGGACTCCCGAAGCAGCTGAGGTGTACCGGCAGGCCAAGCGGAGTGCAGCTCGGGTGGTTGCTGAAGCAAAAACCCGGGTATGGGAGGAGTTCGGTGAGGCCATGGAACAAGACTTTCGGTCGGCTTCAAAGAGATTCTGGCAAACTGTTCGGCGGCTTAGGAGGGGAAAGCAGCTCCCCGTCCACACTGTGTATGGTGCGGATGGGACACTGTTGACTTCAACTGGGGATATCGTCGGGCGGTGGAAGGAATACTTCGAGGATCTCCTCAATCCCACTGATACGCCTTCCACAGAGGAAGCAGGGTTTGGGGACGAGGGGGATGACTCGCCTATCACAGGGGCTGAGGTCGCCAAGGTGGTTAAAAATCTCCTTGGTGGCCGGGCCCTGGGGGTGGACGAGATTCGCCCTGAGTACCTCAAGGCCCTGGATGTTGTTGGGTTGTCATGGTTGACACGCCTCTGCAACATTGCGTGGAGGTCGGGGGCAGTGCCTTTGGCATGGCAAACCGGGGTGGTGGTTCCTCTCTTCAGAAAAGGGGACCGGAGGATGTGCTCCAACTTTAGAGGGATCACACTCCTCAGCCTCCCTGGGAAGGTCTATGCCAAGGTACTGGAGAGGAGAGTCCGGCCGTTGGTCGAACCTCGGATTCAGAAGGAGCAATGTGGTTTTCGTCCTGGCCGTGGCACATCGGACCAGCTCTTTACCCTCTCAAGAATTCTTGAGGGTTCCCGGGAGTTTGCCCAACCAGTTTACATGTGTTTTGTGGACTTGGAGAAGGCATTTGACCGCGTCCCTCGTGGATTTTTGTGGGGGGTGCTTCGGGAGTATGGGGTATCGGGCTTGTTGTTACGAGCTATTCGGTCTCTGTACGACCGTTGTGAGAGTTTGGTTCGTATTGCCAACACTCGGTCGGAGTCATTCCCAGTGAGAGTTGGACTCCGCCAGGGCTGCCCTTTGTCACCGATCCTGTTCATAATTTTTATGGACAGGATTTCTAGGTGCAGCCAGGGAATGGAGGGTGTCATGCTTGGTGACCACAGGATCTCATCTCTGTTGTTTGCAGATGATGTTGTCCTGTTGGCTTCATCCAGCAATGACCTACAGCTCTTGCTGGGACGGTTTGCCGCTGAGTGTGAAGCGGCTGGGATGAGAATCAGCACCTCCAAGTCCGAGTCCATGGTCCTCAGCCGGAAAAAGGTGGATTGTCCTCTCCGGGTTGGGGACAGGCTCCTGCCCCAAGTGGAGGAGTTTAAGTATCTTGGGGTCTTGTTCACGAGTGAGGGGAAAATGGAGCGAGAGATCGACAGACGGATTGGAGCAGCATCTGCAGTGATGCGGACGTTGTACCGGTCTGTTGTGGTGAAGAGGGAGCTTAGTTCCAAGGCAAAGCTGTCGATTTACTAGTCAATCTACGTTCCTACTCTCACCTATGGTCACGAGCTTTGGGTAATGACCGAAAGAACGAGATCGCGGATACAAGCGGCTGAAATGAGCTTTCTCCGTAGGATTGCTGGACTCACCCTCAGAGATAAGGTGAGAGGCTCAGTCATCCAGGAGAGGCTCAGAGTAGAACCGCTGCTCCTCCACATTGAAAGGAGTCAGTTGAGGTGGTATGGGCATCTGATTAGGATGCCTCCTGGACGCCTCCCACTTGAGGTGTTTCAGGTACGTCCCACTGGGACGAGACCCCGGGGCAGACCCAGGACTCGGTGGAGAGACTATGTCTCCCAGCTGGTCTGGGAATGCCTTGGTATCCCCTCTGAAGAGCTGGAGCAGGTGGCTGGGGAGAGGGAAGTCTGGGCTTCTCTGCTTGAACTGCTGCCTCCGCGACCTGGACCTTCGGAAAAGCGGTAGAAGGTGGATGGATGGATGGATGGATGAATTGAATTGAACTGTAGATGCTGCAATTAGCATCTCAGACTGGATGCTGAGGGTAAACAGAGAGTGTAAACAGATGAGGACAATAGTTTTTTTTACATGCATATGTGGGGTCAAAAATGACCCCAAGCTTCTCCTAAGCTGTCCCCTTTTCAATTTCACCACGGTTATAAGTAACACTGTAGACGCGGCAATTTGCATCTCAGACTGGATGCTGAGGGTAAACAGAGGAGGACAATACAGTGTATACAGTGAGGACAATGTAGATATTGTTAGATGCAGGGGTCAAAAATGCCCGAGCGGTTGTTTTTTTTTTTTTTTTGCAATATCTTTGTAATTTTAATTTTTTATCATTTAATCTTCCATGTATTTCTCAAATAGGTTGTCTTTGACATGAGGCCATTTGGATTTGTATCTAATTGTTATATTTTTTTAATTGCATTTTTTGTATCAGTACCACACTTTTCCATATGCGGGGTCAAAAATGACCCCAAGCTGTCCCCTTCTTTTGTTGACCAAAATATAATTTAAAATAATAATAATAACAATAATTACCCAAAATATAATAAAAATAATCATCTTTAACCAAAATGAAAGAAATTTCTTAAGTTTACAGCATAAAACACATACATTCTTGTTGGGGTCATTTTGACCACACTCATGGAAGAGTGTTGGAATTGGTTGGTCAAGCATCTAAGGGTTAATAGAAGAGAACAAGAATAATCCCAGGTTTCTTTTCAGTACTGTAGCCAGGCTGATAAAGAGTCAGGACTCTGTCAATCCTAGCATTCCCTTAGAGCTTACTAGTCAGGACTTTATGAACTTTTTCCAATAATAAAATTTCATCCATCAGTGAAAAAAAACAGTTTCTTCCCACGGTTAACTTAAATACAGTCACTACTACAATGCCTTCAATTGATATCTGTTTGGATGAGTTTACTCCAATTGACCTTTTAGAGTTAGATAAAATAATTTCCTCATCCAAGCCTTCAACTTGTCTTTTAGACCCTATTCCTACCAGGTTATTTTAAGAAGTCTTCCCATTTATTGGTAGCTCTATTCTTCAAATAATCGATTCTTCATTAACATTAGGCCATGTACTGCAGGCTTTTAAAACTGCTGTAATTAAACCTTTACTTAAAAAGCCAACGCTGGATCCAGGAGTTTTAGCTAACTATAGGCCAATCTATAATCTGCCTTTCATTTCAAAAATCTTAGAAAGAGTTGTTGCTACGCAATTATTTCAGAATCAGAATCAGAATCAGAATCAGGTTTATTGCCATTGTTCATGTAGTACACAGACTAGGAATTTGTCTCGGTGCAATGCTGCAACATTAAACATGATAAGATAAAAGAAATAAACTATACATGCAATAAAGTGTAGAATAAGAGTAAGTGGTACTGGTCAGCAGTTAAAATATATTAGCGAGCAGCAGATACTGTGGAGAACTATATAGTGCAGTCGGTAATGCAGGAAGAAAACAGTGATGATTGACATGAGTCTGGTTGAGCTGCTGTACATAGTGCACGAGAGTCAATAAGTCACTGACCACTATTTGACCACTTATAGGGAAATGGTTTATTTGAAGAGTTTCAATCTGGGTTTAGAATCCATCATAGTACTGAAACAACTTTAGTGAAGGTCACGAATGACCTCCTGATCGCATCTAATGGACTTGTTTCTGTACTTGTCCTATTAGACCTTAGTACAGCTTTTGATACTATCAATCATAATATTCTACTTGATAGATTAGAACACCATGTTGGACTTAATGGAACTTTGTTGCAGTGGTTTAGATCTTATTTATCTAATAGGTTCCAGTTTGTTCATGTCAATAATGAGTTTTCTTCCAACTCAGAGTTCAGTCACTGAGTTCCACAGGGATCTGCGGATTCCTGCAGATTATACAGATTCCTGCATTTTAAGCATTAGATGTTATTAACCTCATCATTTCATGGTTGTTATAAGTATCCTGATGATAACTTCTCCGTTTACTGGTCTTGCTCTGATGGGTAGCAGAAATGGAAGTGGGCATTCCGTCTGGGCTAAAACCACCTCTGCAATTCTCTGTAAGCAAATTTTCTTGCTAAGTTCATGTTTCTGTTTTTTTTATCTGTCCTGTTTAGCAGCTCGGTAAGGAGAACAGATATCTGCTTACGGTTTGTGCCAAACAGATTTACAGTACTTTGCCAAAAGGAGCTCTGCTCATATTTGATAAGTACTGTATATAAATAGTATTTATCAACTCCTCTTGTAATAATGTTAATATTTTATTTAAATTGTTTTATGTATGATGGACCTGACCGGGGGGGATGGAGAAAGGAATACAAAAGATTTGAAGTGGTCGGAAGGGGTGGTGGGTGAAAGGGTGGGGAGGGGAGAAAAAAGAGAGGAACAAACAGAAAACATAGACAATCACAACTGAAACAAACAAACAAACAAACAAACAACAAACAGACTGTTTTTGTTTCTGGAGAGGTCTCATCACGGGTCTGATATCTGCACCTGTAGCCTGAAGCCTGAACCTGACCTGAAGCCACCAAGCCTCAGCACAGCCAGGACTCTGGCCCAGGAGGCTGGGCCACCAAGCGGCCGATGTGGTGCATCTCTGCCCCTGAGATGGCCAGCCCTCCCTTCCCTCCCAGCGGGGTCGATACCAGCCCTGGGCCCCAGGCCAGTGCTCTCCCCCCACAGCGGACCTACATCCACCCCACCGCCCCAGAAACCAAACCCCCTCCCCTCCTGGAACCACCAGGCACCCCACCCTGGGGTGCGTGGTGCTATGAATGTACTATGAAATATTAGCTTTCTGATCAGATTCTCAAAATCAGTCTTGGTTTTGCTGTATTTTTTCTGCCAATAACATCTACTCATGAGATCTATTCCTCCTGTCTGATGGCTTAGTCTACAGTCATGGCAGTCATAGGCCCTATTTTGACGGTCATCTGTGCACTTTTCCGACAGACTTTCCGGCGTGCGCCAGTGTTTTTGTTGGTTTCTGTCAGTGCATTGTCTGTTTTTTTACGCCTTGCATCACACCGTCAAATTACCAGTAGACAGTGCGCCCGCTATGTGCTGGGATGAGGCTGTTGTGTCCATAATTATGAGAATGACGAGGAAGCAGAACTTGGTTAACAGGGCTTTATTCAGGATACTGTAACTGTATATGTACAAAGGCTTACGGCACTCATTTGCATGCCAGGTGGCTCAATGGCGAGAGAGGCAGAGCCTCTTCCTCCCACTTCCTTTATACTCTGAGTGGCGTCACTACCGGAAACCGGCAGTTAGCCACTCCAGTCCACTCATGTCCAACCCGGCGGCCATCTTACTAGTACCAGCCTATTTACATATGTTACACCCCCCCCTTTAAAAAAATGTCAGGCACACAAATAACCCACCCTAATTTGTCACCCGACTCACGCTCTAACAGGAAAAACATATGTACAAAAATAAATAAACACCTATCCACTCATACAACTAAGGCTGGGGGGCTGGGTAGACTACCAGCGTCCCCTACACGGCTGACCAAGTTATTCTGCTGCTTGTAAGAACAACAAAACAAAATAACATAAGGCCGTGTCTCTAACTGCAAAACAATCCCCATACTTATACTATACATAACACACAAAACCACTATATACTACTGGTGGCCCCCATCCCAACTCCCACCCCACATTGGGCACACAGGACAAAATAACATTGGGACAATCAATTAAAATGGGTCTAATAAACCAGGTGGGCTCAAATTCACCACTGCCATAATTACTCACTGAGCCACCACCCCTCTAACTACAAAATTTAACACATAAATACTAATCGAATAAAACACTCTGAAACTCAGTGCAAAATAAGGCAAAACACCACACAGGCCAATACAGTTGTCCTGCAAGCACTCAACTCAGGCTCGCAACTACACAAATCACTATGCCTACCTCACTCACTCTCTCTTTTTTTTTTTTTTTTCGTTAAGTAAATCTACCGGGGCACCAAATAGTAAAACAACACGTACAGGACTAGGGTAAACACCACAGACACACAAAACCAAAAGACCCTCAGACCCCTGCTGCGCGGTCCCCTCTTCACCACTGGCAGCTGTAAATCCCTTGGGTGTCTCCAGACGTGAATAGACCCGCGCCGATCTGCCTCCATCCAGCCGGGCTCCACCTGGAACCACCTCTGGTCATCCCGCTGCTCGCGTGGACTGTGATCCCGTCGTACTTGAGCATCAACCTTGGTCTTCGATGGAGCTCTCTTCCTTTTATCCAGATCACCAATCCTACGACAGGCCCCTGTCATCGATCGCTCTGGGTCGCAGGCTCATCTTGGTCTCCTCTTGGCAGGCCGTCACTGGGAGCGCTTTACGATCACCATGCTCCACGGTCTAGCCCCGTTTTCTCCTGACATTGGCGCCTCGTCCTCACAAGCCTCATCAGGGGTCCCGTCATGTCGTCCGGCACCCTCGTCCAGGGCAGCCTGCGTGACAGCATCGGGTCCAGCCTGAGACGGCTCCGCGTGGCGCAGCGTGTGCTCTCCCTCTGCCACTTTGTCCAACCAGTCTGAATCCCACACCTCAGCACCCTCCACGACTGGAACAGGTCGGCCCCACAGTCCACATCCAGACCATTCTTCACCCGAAACATTAGCGATGGAGAACCCAAGACTGTAAAATAGGTTACAACCCATAATGTTAACCCTGGGTGCATTGATGCGAACACTGGGTGCCACATAGTCCTTATACCGGGCCTCCATTTCCACATAGCCCAAAATAGCCAACCTGTTCTATCCATAACCATAATACTCTTCATAATGCCTTCTAATCTGCCGGTGGGGAAACAGCCTCCAATGCAATGCAGTACAGCCAATTCTCCCTGTCGTCTCTGGGGAGACAGTATGCACCACTGTCGGAGTCTTCTGCGCAGCACCTGGTTCAGCCCTACAGCTCCTGCGTACAAAGTTTTCGCACACCCTGGCAAAATGGTTCAAAACACCACACTTGCCACAACGCTTTCCTTTCGCCAGGCACATCCTGGACTTATAGTGGTGCTCAGTGGACCCACACCCAAAACACTTCGGAGTACTAGGGCAGACCTTATCCTGACCACGGAGGCAAAATCTTCCTCTCCGCACTCGCTATCACAAGGGTCCATGATCAATGCCTCAGCGCGAGACTCATTCTTCTCCAGTGAAGCCCCTTCAGTAAGGCCTCTTGTGATGGTCTCTGCCGCCTCGAACTGTTGGGCAAGCTCGACAACCTCAGCTAACGTCAATTCCCCAGGGTGTGTCAACAACCTGGACCAGGCCGCTGGGCAGTGGATGTGCTCTGCCAGCTGATCCCGAATCATCTCGTCCCCCAGGGCCCCAAACCTGCATTCCCTCACCAGTTCACAGAGGTCCACCAAAAATCTTCTTACTGGCTCTCCCGACCGCTGGCGGCGCTGTCGAAACTGAATGCGCTTCACAGTGACGTTTTCTGGCGCCCTAAAGTACCGCGCCATTAGGTTCACTACTTCATCAAAGCTGTCAGCACCTCCAAGGTTCTCCAAAATCCTCTGCCTTTCCATTCCAAAATTATGGACCAACACAGCTCTCACTCGGAGCTTCTCCATCTTGCCCAGGTTTAAGACAACAAGATAATTGGTAAAGGCAGCAAACCAACGAGGCCACGGCACGGGCAGCTCGCCTGGGGCCTCCAAAAATGGCCAAAAGCTGGCAATGGAATGCTCCATTACCGCTTTTACCTCTTTGCCAAATGTTGTGTCCATAATTATGAGATTGACGAGGAAGCAGAACTCAGTTAACAGGGCTTTATTCAGGATAACTGTATAACTACAGTATATACAAAGGCTTACAGCACTTGCCTGCATGCCAGGTGGCTCCATGACGAATGAAGCAAAGCCTCTTCTGCCCACTTCCTTCATACTCCGAGTGGCGTCACTACCGGAAACCGGCAGCTAGCCACCCACGTCCACCTACATTCAACCCGGCCGCCATCTTACAAGTACCAGCCTATTTACATATGTTACAGAGGTGGCTCATTTCAAAGAGTTGTGGTGGCATGCAATCTAATGCACATTACTATTATGGTGCATTACATGAGAATCCTCTTTTGATCAAGAAAAGGAGGTCTATCATCAGAAGCACATTGTTTAATGATATTTCAGTGGCGTGTTTTGACATCGTGCAGCTCCAGAGCTCAGGAAATGGCATGCGCCTGGGATCTTATTTTAATAGAGAGAGTTTTATCACAGTCAGAATCGCCCGTCATTTTAATTATATAACACACTAGTTTTTTTTTATTCCATCCACACACTCATTTTAATTGTAGACTTAACATTGGCGTCTATAATTAATGTAGGATTTTTTTTAACATAACTAATTGGGCATCAACTGTGATTGATGTCTTCCTTATTACCAAGCAGCATTACTATCACGCGCATTTTGGCTGACAGGGGCTTTGGTCAGCGCAAAACCCATTTTAAACAGTCATGATCACAGTTCACGTTATATAATGTGCCTCTGTGCATTAAAGGGATGGGAAGGAGTGCTTTGGATTGGATTATCCAAAACACACCTCTGAATGATTAGACCAGCCTCTTTGCATCATGCACCAGCAGAAGGTTTGTTTTTACGCTGTTGTGATAAAGAAATGAGCAAGGAAATGCCCATAAATGCGTTTAAACACTACACCACATAAACACTACACCTGTGGCTGTGGCATACTGTAGGTGTAGTGGGGCCGATTACTAATTGGAGGATCAGTGGTTTGATTCCCACTCTATCAGCAGTCTGCATGTTGAAGTGTCCTTGAGCAAGACACTGAACCCCCAGTTGCTCCTGGTGGGTCAGGCCAGTGCCTGTGCATGACAGCTCTGCCACCAGCAGTCTGTGAATGGGTGGATAGGAGGATCTGTAAAGCAGTTTGGGCATCCAGAGATGAGTAAAAAGCACTATATAAGTGAATGCCATTTACCATAAACGCGTTCTGCATCAGTGACAACTGATCAACCAATCCCGTCATTGCAATATGGCCCATAGCACATCAGCCAAATAAATTACTGAATGCTTGACATGGCTGGAGCCTTTCTTAGCTGTCTCCAGGCAAGATGCACAATGGCCAGCATCAGCCAACTTTTAACTCACTGTGGTAAAGATACTTACTCAATTCCACTGTATCTGTCCATTCGTCTGTCCAGATCTCCTTCCACGTTTCCTAAAATTTGGTACGCCTCCTCTGCAATTACCCCAATTACAGTTCCTGTTCATTTATTCACTGAAATAAAAAGTAGTCAATGCCTAAACTATAGATTATGTTCCTCCTGTAAATTTGTGATTAAGATTAAATTGTAAATGAGAACAAAAGCTATTCAGTCTTATATGAAAATGAAACTGACAGGTCAGGTAATGGATTTTGATGTTTTTTTAAGAGACAAATTATGACTCAGCCATCAGTGTGCCCCTGAACAGGCAAGATGTTCATGCACCTTTTAAAAATATGTCATTTAAAAAGCAATTAATAATACACCATTAGCTTTAGACATGGTCTTTGTTGGACAAAAGTGCATTGATAGAAAATAGTAGCATGCTGACTTTGGCCCTCATCCTCCAAATAAGAATTGACTGCAAAACACGCTTTATAGGAGGAAACTTATTTAAAAGCGGTGCAGCTAGGCACGAAGTGTGAAAATGGACTGCATTCTGGCAGACACTGCCAAAACCTCAAACAGAGAATGCAAAGCACTACAAAAATGTGTGCTTTGTATCTGTATGGTCATGGTAATGGGGTCCCAAATGTGATAGCTCAAAACAAGCAATGGTTTTAGTCTGGTATTATGGACAGTTCTAGTTTTCGCTTGATTTTTTTTCCGCTAGTTTACTCAAATGCCACTGGGATCAAATTTAGACTTGTCTTTTATTAGGCCAGGGCACAATTAGGACATCAACAAAGAAATCTAATTAAAGGCATTTATCTGGTGCACTGCTCTCTAATTTGATTAAATAAATAAACGTTTCCCTTTTCTTAATTTCTTCTTTTCTTTTTATCTATTGAAACATAGAAATGCAGATCTTATGTGAAACATGTTTGAATTATTTGTTTTCATAGCACTTTTTTCACAGGCAGTTTAAAAGAGAATTACAGGCTGTTTGAAATTTTCAAAAATCATGACTTTGTTAAGTAGTGTGCACATGCATAAACAGTTCCACAAAAGAAATGCCACAGACAACAGTTGCATTAAACATGTATTCACTTACAGTTGTGTGAAAAACTTAGGACACCCCATTAAAGTTTCAGTTCTTTATTAATAAATGTTCACATATCTATGTCTAACCTTGCTTTTGTTTTTATTTGCATTTTTTTAACATTTATTTTAGCCATTTTAAGCGAGAATGAATGTGGGGGTGTCCTAAAAAAGATGGGGGTGTCCTAATTTATTCCTCACTATTTGTTTAGAATTACAATTTACGGAAAATTTGAAAAAAGTCTTTAATTAATTTTTAATTTTTTAGTTGTATTACATGGATCTCCCAGTATTTTAACATTGTTAAATATCCATATGTCCAAATTTGTTTTTTTTTTTTTTAAAAACACATAGGCTTATAGAGGGTATCGTAATTTTCTCACGGGACTGTACAAAGGATCACATGATTGAAAGAAAAATCATTAACAACCATTTTGAAATGATTCGGCCTAATCAGTTCATTTAAAGGTGAAATACAGAACAATTTTATGAAAACAAAGATATTTTTTTTAAAATAATACATCAACAAAGCATTTAGGGACTTCCGGTTATGGCTGCCACGTAAGACGGACGTGTTTCATTCTGCTCTGCTCCTGGAGAAAAAAATCGGCAAATAACTCTCTCATTTGGGACAGAACGTATCCCAGCGTTTGGGCGAGGATATGTCGGCGAAGCCTAAGGCTGGAAAACCAGGTAAAGGAAAAAGCGAGCCGCCGAAACAGTCCAAATTAACGGACTTTCAGGTCTGTGACGCAGCAAACAAAACTCCATATATGGCGGAGGAGGCTGGCAACGGTGCGATATCTGCGGGGAATGGCGCAGATGCGCTGATGGCTGCCATGAGTTCAATGAGAGCGGACTTTTCCTCTAGATTTGATGGGATTATGACAGCGTTGGAAGGAATAAGAAAGGAATTGGGTGACTGTGTAGAACGAACGGCGCAGATGGAGCTCCGTCTCGCTAGTGCTGAAGATGACGTCACCCGTCTTCAATTAAAGGTGCGCACTTTGGAAAAAAAAAATAAATGTCTAGAAGATAATATTTTGGATTTGGAATCTCGGTCGAGACAGAATAACTTGAGGCTGGTGGGTCTTCCAGAGGAATCAGAAGGTCGGGACGTATGTTCCTTTCTGGAAAAGTGGATTCCGGAGGTGCTGGGCAGCGAGGAGTTGCAATCAGCAGTGGTTCTGGAAAAAGCACATCGTATTGGCCCACGGAGAGATAAGGGACCGCCGAGGACCTTAATTATGAAGTTTCTTAGCAACAGAGACAGGATGAAGATCTTCAACGCTGCACGAGCTAAAGGAGAGATTAAACACCAGGATCAGCAGGTGCGGTTCTACCCAGATTTGGCCACAGGAATCCAACAATTGAGGAAGCAGTTTGATCCCATACGTAAGGAGCTGCGCAACCTTGGGATTCATCATGGTGTAATCTATCCTGCGAGACTGTTGACCACGTATGAGGGCAGAACCCACATCTTCAAGACCCCAGAGGAGGCGCAGGAGTTCATCAAGAAGATCAAAGAAGAAGAAGAGACTGGTGGGAGCTAAGCATGAACAAAATATAAGGTAGAATAATTAAGTATTTGCACAGGCATCTGACTGACTTGAAGTAAACAGCAAGTTTACAAAATATAGATTGTATTATATATTAAAAAAAAAACAAAAACAAAACAAACAAAAAAAAACTATGATGTACAAAGTTGTTAAAAATTCTGGAGTTAAGTTGGAAAACTACAGAGGAGAGTTAATGTTACGTCATTAAAAGCAGTAGAGTTAGGGTGATTGGGAGGATGAAGAAGGAGTGGCTTAGGCTGTTCCCCGTGGATGTGGAACGGTCGATGGCTATATCGGGAGACGGAATTTTTCTTTTGATTTTGGGGGGTTCGCCACAAGTGTGGGAAGGGGGAATTTGTTTGTGTGTAGTTTGTAGGATGAATGTTCAACCACTCATGTTTTTGCTTCTCTGTATGAGCATGTTTACACTGCAAGGTAATCCTAAACTCTCTACTGATCATAAACCAAAGTGTTAATCTTAATTTAACTTCATGGAATTGCAGAGGTCTACAAAATTTAAAACAACTTAAACAAGTTATGAATAAAATAAAAGACATGGGTTCAAAAATTGTGTTTTTACAAGAAACTCATCTAATAGAGGAGGATATAAAAAGAATTAGGAGTAGATGGCAAGGAAGTGTATTCACCTCATCATTTTCATCCCGGGCCAGGGGAGTTATGACTCTCATACATAAATCAGTCCCTTTTCAAGTGAAAAATGTAATTGGAGACAAACTTGGAAGATATGTAATCATTCAAGGTTCTTTGCTATTAGAAAATATAAATCTTGTGAACTTATATGGTCCCAATATAGATGATCAAAAGTTCTTTGCTAATTTATTTCTTATTTTATCATCACTTACAGGGCAACATATAATAGCAGGGGATTTTAATTGTACATTGAATCCAGGTATAGATAGATCAACAGGACTGGATTGTACGCACAATGGATGTAGGATGACTATTAATCATTTTATAAAAGAATTGAGATTGTTAGATATATGGAGAGAAATGAAACCACAAGTTAAAGCCTATTCTTGTTATTCCAGTACCTACAAGACATTCTCACGTATTGATTATTTTTTGATTTCCACAGAATTAAGATCCAAGATTCAAAACTGCTTTTATGATAACATCGTGATCTCTGATCATGCACCCTGTTGTCTAATATATGTAGATAAAAAATTGACAAAGGAATCAGGTAGATGGCAATTTCAGCATAAATGGCTTCAGGATGAGGAATTTGTCAAGTATATAGAAAAACAGATAGACGAGTACTTTGACATCAATACTACACAAACATCAGCATGTGTAAAGTGGGAAGCTTTCAAAGCTTTTATTAGGGGACATATTATTAGTTATACAGGATCAAAATCTAAGAAGACTCGAGAGGAGAGAGCTAAATTGGAACATAAAATGAAAAGTCTTCAGGAAAAAGTGTATGCAGGAAGTGATCCAAGGTTGGAGAATGAATTACTGATTTTGAGAGCTGAATACGACAAAAAATCAGCGAATAGAGCTGCCTCGAGTCTTCTAAGATTGAAACAATCTTTTTATGAACAAGGTGAAAAATCAGGAAAATTATTGGCATGGCAGATTAAACAATTAGAAATTAAAACACCAATTACTAGTATTATAAGTAACGGACAGGTAGTTATAGATCCTTTAGAAATTAACAGAGCCTTTAGAGATTACTATGAAAAATTATATGATACTAAAAATGAATTTGATTTAACAAAACTAAATGGGTTTTTGAACGAACTATCTATACCGTGTATTCCAAATGAAAACAGGGAGATATTGGAGTCTAAAATTAGTCAAGAAGAAGTTGGGCTAGCCATTGATAATATGAAATCAGGAAAAAGTGCAGGACCAGATGGTCTTCCAGTTGACCTTTATAAGAAATTTAAGAATAAATTAATAAAACCTTTTTTGGAAATGGTTTTAGAAGCATTTCAAAATAATAATTTACCATCATACATAAATAATGCCTTAATTATACTGCTGCCAAAACCAGGTAAGCCCTCTAATAAATGTGAAAATATGAGACCAATAAGCCTATTAAACGCCGACCTTAAGATAATCTGTAAAATTTTAGCAAGACGAATACAAGAAATTTTACCAAATATTATTAATCGAGATCAGAATGGCTTTATAAAGGGAAGACAAGGCTTCCATAATGTAAGAAGACTATTTAATATTATTTATTTTAATAAAGAAGCACCGGATACAGCTCTCCTATCACTGGACGCCGAAAAGGCCTTTGATAGAGTTGAATGGCCCTTTCTTTTTGAAGTCCTACAAAGGTTTGGACTTGGAAATAATTTCATAAAATGGGTTCAAATAATATACAATAATGCTACAGCAGAAATCCTAACAAATAACAACATTTCAAAACCAATAAAAATCAATAGAGGATGTCGACAAGGCTGTCCACTTTCACCTTTACTGTTTACTATGGCAATTGAACCTTTAGCGATAGCGATACGTTTACATTCACAAATATATGGAATTAAAGTTGGACCAACAGAACATAAAATCTCCCTGTACGCCGATGACATAATTTTGTTTATGTCGAATCTAAAAAAATCAATTCCAACCTTGTTGAATTTAATAAAGAATTTTGGGGAAATATCAGGATATAAAATAAATAAAACTAAATCTTCAATATTAATGCTAAATGAGACCCAGAGAAATTACCCAGCCCCTGAGGTAAATCAATTCAATGTTGTAAATCAGTTTAAATATTTAGGAATCCAAATTGTGCCTAAGCTAGAATCAGTCGCCAGTGTCAACTATGAAGCCTTAATGACAGATATCAATGAGTTAACTCAGAGATGGATGTCACTACCAATGTCGATGATCAGGAGAATCAATATACTTAAAAGTAATATTTTACCTAAAATACTTTATTTATTTCAATACATTCCCTTATCACCACCTTTAGATTTATTCTCAAGAATAAAAAAAAAGTTAGTGGAATTTATATGGAACAACAGGAGGGCTAGATTACGTCTGTCTTTATTATATTTACCATTTGATCGTGGAGGTCTGAAATGTCCAAATTTTATGTTGTATTATTGGTCGGCACAACTGAGGTCTATGACATATTATTTTTCATCAAATGATCTCCCTCACTGGACTGAAATGGAATCATACAATTTACCTTTACGTCTTCCCATATTCATATACTCAGATTCGGCAAAAAAATTACAAAAACAAGTTAAAAATCCATTTGTAAAGCATATGATCAAAATATGGTGTGAAGCTAAAAACTATTTAAAAGAACCACAGTTACTGTCACAATTTAGTCCAATATGGGGTAATCAATATTTTAAACCAGGGAGAGCGGACGCTGTATTTAAAGTATGGAATTTAAAAGGGATACAAAAGATTCAGGATTTATATTTGCCATGTGCAGAAAACATAATGTCTTTTGAAGAGCTGAGGATCAAATTTAATCTCAATAGAACACATTTTTTTAAATATCTTCAACTTAGAAACTTTATTCGATCAAATCAAAATAAAGCTCTCACTCGACCTATTTATTCATCCTTGGAAAAAATGATGATGAAAGATAGTAAAAGAAAGGGTATTATTTCAGAGTTTTATAACTCATTGACACTATCTTCAAGTGAAAATTCACTGAAAAGATTAAACTACTGGAAAGAAGATCTGCAAACTGAAATTTCAGAGGAACAATGGGAATTGGCTTGTGCAGAAGCTCAAACCAAATCAATAAATGTACGCCTTAAATTGATACATTTCAAATGGTTAATGCGGATGTATGTTACACCGGAGGAGTTAAATAAATATAACAAAAATATACCAGATACGTGCACAAAATGCATGGAAAGTAAAGGAACTCTATTTCATTGTGTATGGGAATGTAGATTAATAAGAATGTTTTGGGAAGAGGTGGGGGTAACAATTGAAAAAATAATCTCAAAACAAATCATATTGAATCCTAAATTGTTTTTGTTGGGTCTGTACCCAGAAAAGCATAATTTTAATAAAAGTGAAAGAACATTCATAGACCTCAGTTTGCTTAATGCCAAAAAATGTATTGCACTATTATGGAAAAAGACTCATAGACCAGATGTGACTCAGTGGTTAAGACAGATGTTAACAAACCTTCCATTAGAAAGAATAACATATATACTGAAATCAAAGGAAATTGTGTTTGAGAATATATGGAGACCTTTTATTGATTATGTAAAAAATTTAAACATAACTTTTGAAGAAGAAGGTGAATGATGTGTGTGGACCTTGTAAATTCCAAACTGTTGAACATAATATGTATACTTATGTATTGGATTGTCTAGACTAAACAGAGGAGCATTGTTGAAGATTTGATTTTGTTGGTGGTTGTTGGTGTTTTTTAGTGCATTTTTTTTTTTTTTGTAGTACTTTAGTGTTAGTGTTTGATTGTTTGTATCATGTTTGTTAAAAAAAAAAAAAGGTTCAATAAAGATATTGTGGAAAAAAAAACAAAGCATTTAGAAACTAGCACAATGTGTCTTAATGTTCTTCAAAAAATTAGTATATTGATGATGAAAAAAAATATTTTGTAATTTTATGCGGACTGATAATGTAAATATTTATATTCCAGAAGACTGATGAAGACAAAAAAAGTGTTCCGTCAGTATCTCAGATCCAATACAATGAATCTGTTAAGGTCACGTGCTATTGCTTTTCTGTGACACTGAGGGTTGCCAAACGCTGCCGTGGTCGCTTCTGAAAGTAAAAGCTCATTCTGTTATCCTTCTCAAGTAAGAGGTGATAAATGAAGGGGCAAGACCAGAATAAGTATTGTTTTATCCCCCCCCCCCCCCTTGTCCTGACAGGCAGCTAGGCAAGCAGAACAGGGATCTGTCACTCTTATTTTGCCAAAACAAATTTACTTTGCCAAGAGGAGCTTATACAGTACCTAACTATGTATTATAAATTGTTGTAAACTCCTCCTGTAATAACTTTTAATACTTTATTTTAATTATTTTACCCCTGGAAGACCCGACAGGATGGGGAAGAGGGAAAGGAAGTGTGTGGAGACGGGAAGAAAAGGGAGGGGAACAGACAAAAAGACTAACTGTGGAGAGCGTGAAAAGATGAGGCTGAGTTTATTTCTCAAATCAGATTTATTCACTCGTCTCCAACATCCTCCAAACAGAAAAAGAGACACATCCTCCCACATCTGTCCTTTTTATACCCGGGACATCAAAGTACAGAGTCACATTGTCTTTAAATCCCAAGACACAATACATCATCCTCCAGGTCTTCTCCCCTCCACCTAAAACCACTGGTGGTCAGGAAATCTCTCAAGGCCATCTCTAAAGATCACATTTAGCACCCTCCTGTCCTCCTCTCCTCCCAGGAGACCCAGACCTATTGTTCATTCTGAGACGTGAAGCAAGAGTAATATACATATGCAGCCTAAGCAACTCACATATGTGTGCCACATAACAACTAAAACAAACAAAAGACAGACTGCTTCTTCCACCGAAGATGTCTCAACACGAGTCTGGTTTCCGCACCTGTTAAAGTATAGACACTTGTGCTTGTACATCTGTGTGCGTATATATGAGAGCGCGTGCAAAATAAGTGTGTGCATGTCAGTGGTTTGTCAGGAAACATACGAAGCGGGGGACTGGTCGCAGCAGCTCTCCCACTGGGAACCCCGAGCAAGCAAGGCAGCGCCACCAAACCCCACAGGGCACAAACATCCAAGGTCAGCAAGCCCCAGGAAAGCCAGGCATATGCCCCCGGAGGGACGATCGAGGGAGGCCAGATCTTCGGGTGGCTGGTATGGCGAGCCCACACCCCCGGACCTGCCAGCCCCCTACCCCACCCCACCCCCCCAGCGGGGCCAACGCCAACCTCGGGCCCCAGGCACCAGGAGGCCCAGCAACCCCAACCCCCGGGCCAGAGACCGGCCTGCGCTCCCCGGCGGGAGCCCCCCCCTAAGCGCCCCCCTCAGCGCCACCACCACACACCCCGGGGAACCCTATGCCCAAAGAAGCCCCCCCCCACCCAGGGCAGCCCATGTTGCCAAGAGGCACTACCCCCGTTAATCCAGCACCTCCCAACTCACAGACACACCCCTCCTCACAACTTCACACCCACATGCTCCCATACACACCCATAAGAACTCCCTCACTCTCACTCACCTGGACAAACCTATTATCTCTCACTCCTGTGCCCATTCAATCTCACCCCTCATTCATCCTTGTTTCTTAAGGGGGCTGCGAAGCAGACACAGCAAGCCTGAACGTACACCAGTGCCCCAGCAGTGGCCAGGGAGACCGCTGGTGCAGGCCACAGAAGCAGACCCCCGCCCCCGGCGCCCACCTGAGTGACTGATCAGCAGACCACTGCAGGCGCCCTGAGATGCCACCTGACATGCAAAGCACCGCACAAAAATGACCCACCATCACCACCTCCATTCATCACCCCCTCACTCTCACTTACTTTCATATTCAGTCCTGCTCTCACTCCCTTGGTTGTATCTATACATTCAGTAGCACCCAGGGATTTTGACAACATGATGGGTCCCAGGCTCCCCAAAGGGCCCCCACGCCCCCAGCAGGAGGAGGGCAACAGGGGTGGGGGAAGACCCCCTCCCCCTCCCCCCCTGCACAAAACATGGTGGGTGTATGTCGGTTATATGATGTGATTGTGTGTCAATGTGTGGACTACCAAAGTGCAATTACGGGCTGCACGGTGGCGCAGTGGTTAGCACTGCGGCAGCACAGTTTACCCTACGTCCATTGTTCGACGTATCATAAGCTAATGCTAACTGTAGCAAATTTTGATTCTGGTGAAAGTAGACCACATTAAAATTACCGGCAAACAGTAATCAATGGTCACAAGTGTGTGGGAGATCATCTAAAAATCTTAAGACCCTAAAAATCTTGGACCAAAAGCCCATTAGGTGGCATCACTGTAATGTTTTAAAAAAATACAACCTATTGAGTTTTGAGAGTTTCATTGACCTCTGTTTTCTGAAATTAACGTTCAAATGTTTCCATAAATCAGCACCCGAGCCACTTGCTGGTTTCGTCCAAAGACAGGACAGCAGCAGAGCCACCAGGAGCTCTGTTAACAATAACTGTAAAATATTCCACCGCAGAACCACATTTGGGCAAACAGCTTTCTCTATAAAGGGCAGTCACATCTGGAACACAATGCCAAATGTAATTAAAATAATAACGGACTTTAAAACATTCACTAAAAATGTTAAAAACTGGCTGAAAAATAAACAAGAATGTACTCATGTATGAATTGATTGTCTGCAAAGTGAGAGTGAATGAAGGGAAGGAATGAATGTGTTTGTTTATAATGAGTGACGAAGGGAGGGAGGCCTGAAATAGGCAAATGTGAATCAGGTTGTTATATTTGTGTATTTATAATATTTATAATATTTATAATTGTGTATTTATAATCTTTTTGCATTGATGTATGTGGTACGTGGGCTGCACGGTGGCGCAGTGGTTAGCACTGCGGCAGCACAGTTTACCCTTGGCCGGGGGATTGTGGGGATCGTGGGATCGTGGGTTCGATCCCAGCCCCCGACCAACAGTGATCTGTGTGGAGTTTGCATGTTCTCCCCGTGTTGCGTGGGTTTACTCCGGGATTTCTCTGGTTTCCTCCCACATGCCAAAAACATGCATGTTAGGTTAATTGGCTGTTCTAAATTGTCCCTAGATATCTGTTTCCTATAGGCCCTTAGAATAGAGGGTTAGTATTAATGAAAGCGCTTTGAGTGGTCTTTGTGACTAGAAAAGCGCTATATAAGTGCAGGTTAGTTAGTTAGTTAGTAATTAAAATTTGGGGGGATGGTGATTGGAGCACCACTAGCCACTGTGATGGCCAGCTGGCAACTATCCCTCCCAAGCCCTCAGTGCCTAAAATGCAATTAAAATTGAGGTGAGGGCAGTCCCACTGTGCAGCAAAGGTATCCCCTTCGCCGACACAGTGCAGCACACACCCACCCCAAAGCTCTAAATGTATCCAAGAAGATGTATATTACACCCAGAGTAAGGGGGGGGGGATAAGACTGGGAGGGAGGTGGTCTAAAAGCGACCCCCCCCCCCCCCAGCTTGCAAACTGGTTCATGAGGCCACCCACTGCCCCCAAATCCCAACCCAGAGTGAGGGCCACCAGTGCGAGCAGCCGGACCCACCAGCATCGCGCCATGGCACTCCCAGCACCACAAACATGATGGGGCAGCCATACCCATTCCCACTCATCTTACACACACAAACATGGACAACAACAGTAGTCACAATAGTGAAGAATGGGCCGCACCCATACGGCGCCCCACATGCCAAGTTACACCCCCAAGCGCCAACGCAAGCCTACTGACCACCAACCCCGGACGCACACCGACAGGGGCAGGCCGCCCTGCAGCCACAGCCACCCTGGAGCAACCCAATGGAAACACGGCCACCAACCTGCGCCAACACCCCCCCCCCCCCCAACCACCCCTGAGCACCAACACACACCCGCCACCAATAACACCAGGGGCAATGCGACAAAGCGCCCCACCCCGCGATACAACAGCAGGGCGGCCGGGACAAGCAGGCCCCAAAACGCCAACCCCCATGCCACTAGATGGACTGCCCTGCCCCCGCCACCCAACGGAGTTCTCCTACCCTAACACAGATCCTTCACCCCCAGACATACACCCACAGGTAACCCCACCAATACACGCATGTACTCCCACCCACCATCACACAGCCCCACCTGCCCACTCACAACACACACACCCACTTCCGCACCCACTCATAGACAAGCCCCCCCACACACACACAATCACACACACAGACCCCAGTGGACGCTGTGCGCAACCCAGGATGCAGGCACCTGCCCCAGGGTGCTGCCAGGGCCCCAAGGAGAACATGACCCTGCCGCGCAAGGATGCACCGGGGCTAACCCACAACACCGGTGCACACCCGACCCCAGCCAGACACAGACCCCCCCCCCCCCCCCCCCACGGAGGCAAGGCCAGCCAGCCGGGGGCCACAGCCCACCTCAACCAATCCCCCAGGGGCAGACACACAGCCACCCCGAAACAGGCCCCACGGACACCCACGGTCGGGGTGCAGCCAGCCATCAGAGGCGCCAAGGAGAATGAGCCACCGCCCGCCACCACTCAGGTTATAGAATTCATAAGCGAGGACCAGAGAGAATTGAATTCTGCCAGTTGATTATTGGAGGAGGCTGACATTCTCTCCAGGCTAATATAATCTAATAGTAAGTTATTATAAGTCATGCATAAGTTATTTCTTGATTTCCAATTCATGAGGATAGGTTTTTTTTGTGATGCATACTGTAAGGCGGTGAGAACCATGTTTGACATCACTTGCATCTATATTTATTTCACTTAAATTACCTAATATGCAAAATGTGGGTGAGGATGGGACACTATACCCAAGCCACGCCGACAAGTCCTCACATGTCTTCTGCCAGAACTTTTGAACCGGTGCACAGGACCACATAGCATGCATAAAGCTATCCGGGATGTTGCTGGTGCAGTGAGAGCAGATATTTGTCTGTCTCAGACCCATTTTGAACATCCTTTGTCCTGTGTAATGAATTCTATGTAGAACTTTACACTGTATAAGTTGTAAGTTAGAGTTTTAAGTCATCTTAAAAGTGTTTAAACATATTTGTGTCCAGAAGCTTTCCTCCTTTTTGATCAATAGGTCTGTCTCCCATTTTGATATTGAAAGAGATACGGACTCTTCCAGTTTTGATAATAGTCCATGTATTTTCAATTTCAATTTAGGGGAACAAAGTTTTAGAAACTCTGCCACCTTAACTGGTACCTCTAAATCAATATGATTAAGATTGAATCTTGCTTTTATTATGGATTTAAGCTGTTGGTATTCAAAATACTTTTGATGTAACCAAATTTTATCTAAACACTTTAAAGGTCTTGGGGTAAATAGTCAGACGGATCTGCGGGTTAATAGTCTTTTATTGCTGCCAGCAATAAGAGAAATTGAGAACAGGAAAACAGTCAGCTCTCTGCCCCACAGAGAGTATAACAGGTTACTTTAACCTTCCTGTTATGCTCATTTGTCAGGAACAACAATGGTGTTCCCGGGTCAATTTGACCCGGTGCATGTTTAATTATCCAAAAGATGTCCGAAACCAAAAAAAATCCTAACAAACATTGTTAATATTTCACTACTAATTCCATTACTAACTATTCTATCAATATTTAGTGCATTGGTGTTCCTTAGCTCTAATAGGTAATGGTTCAATTAAGATAATTCACTCGTTTTTCATAAAAAAAAAAAAAACATGTTCAAACTTTTTTTAATGTTTCACCACTTTATTACTTTTGAAAGACCAACATATAAAACATAACATTGAAACATAACATTTAAATTTTGTTTTACATACACTACCGTTCAAAAGTTTGGGGTCACTTAGAAATTTCCTTATTTTTGAAAGAAAAGTACTTTTTTTCAATGAAGATAACTTTAAACTAATCAGAAATACACTCTATACATTGCTAATGTGGTAAATGACTATTCTAGCTGCAAATATCTGGTTTTTGGTGCAATATATAGGTGTATAGAGGCCCATTTCCAGCAACTATCACTCCAGTGTTCTAATGGTATAATGTGTTTGCTCATTGCGTCAGAAGGCTAATGGATGATTAGAAAACCCTTGTGCAATCATGTTAGGTCTGCAATGCTGTAATTGCTGCAAATGGAGGATTCTTTGACGAAAGCAAAGTTTGAAGGAAAAAATTATTATTTCAGATACAAATCATTATTTCTAACCTTGTCAATGTCTTGACTATATTTTCTATTCATTTTACAACTGATGGTGGTAAATAAGTGTGACTTTTCATGGAAAACACAAAATAATTGTCTGGGTGACCCCAAACTTTTGAACGGTAGTGTACATGCACTGTTTGTGAACCACTAATGAACAAAATAACACAATATAAACAACGTGTGTGTGTCTGTCTTTACGTCGACACAGCACATGAGTGACATGTTATCACACTGTGCTTTGTGCAAATGAATTTTCCACATTTCGCACAGGTCATGCTTGTCTTGACATCATCAGATGGCCTGCAGACCTGGCACCTCTTCCTCTTTCTTTTCCCCTCAGCAGCAACCTAGAACCAAGAGGACCATGATTACTTTACTATGCTGTCTTTTTGCTGATCCCAAGACACACACAACGCACTCTCATACACTTATATATACACACAAACACTTACTTACCTCACGCACTGGTGTACTTGGTGCAGTCCTCTCCTGGATCTCCCTCACCGTGGCTGCAGCAGCTGGGGTCCTTGGCAGGTGCTCCCTCCATTGGATGTGCGGTGTCACAAGCGCCTTCCTCAGCTCCTCGAGAAAGATGCGCCTCTTGTACAGCTTTGACACATTCCAGTCAGGAAAGCTCTCAGTCCAAATGACAAATGCGTTGTAGGCCGATACATCGATCATGTTATAAAAGATGACCAATGGCCAGCATGCAGTCATTCGTTTGGTGCTGCAGGACCCTGTTACTTTGTCCAAGCTGTCTACCCCCCCTTTGGTGGCATTGTAATTCAGGATCATGCTTGGTTTCTGGTCCTCTCTTGTGCTTATTTCAGCATTTTTGTGCAGAGTGCTCATGAGCACAACATTTTTTCCCTTTTTGGGGCAGTAAGACACTAGGGCTGTGGTGTCTGTGAAGGCAAACATGGAAGATTGAGGGGTCCTGTTCTTGATTACCAGCAGCTCAGCAGGGAGTTCAGCCCTGTTCTTTCGGATAGTTCCGACCATTGTGAGCTTCCTCTTCAGAAGCTCCTGACCCAAGTTGTAGTTTGTGAAAAAATTGTCACAGGTTATGTTGTGCCCCTTGAGACCCTGTGCCATGTCGATCACGACCCTTGTGCCCTGATTCTTCTCTGGGGCTCCTCCAACCGGCTTTCCAGTGTAAACCTGCATGTTCAGTGCATTGCTGGTGTTTGCATCACATACTGCCCAGATTTTTATTCCATATTTAGCTGGTTTGGAAGGCATATATTGCCTAAATGGGCAGTGATCTCTGAATGCCACCAGCCTTTCATCTACTGTGATATTAGGGCCTGGGTTATAGAGTAGTGGAAGTTGCTCTACCCACTTCTCCCACACTGTCCTAATAGCTGCCAGCTTGTCTCTCTCCCATCTACCAGCTCTTGTCTCTCGATTATCAAATCAGATTACTCTGGAGAAAATGTGAAAAGTCTCCAGAGACATTGTGGCTCGAAATATCGGCCTCCCTGTCTCTGCATCCCACAGACTGGCTGTTGATTCATCCTTCGATTTATAGACCCCAGCCAGGATGAGGAGCCCCAATTACGCATCTAAATGTGTTTTGTCCAGCTCCTTTCACTTCTCCCCAAAAACACACCTCCCTTCTAGATTAGTCATTTCCAGAATGATTTTCTGTATTGAATCTGGCATGAACAGCTCAAAAGCTGACTTGATGTCAGTCACACGAGTCACTGCCATCCTAGTGGGCCCTGGCACTGTCTTTATTATGTTTTCTGCAGACAGTTTTGCCTGACGCACATTTGGGGATGAAGACCAATGTATTTCACCATTTTTTGACATAAATGTCTTGCTTGGAGGAACAGGAATAGCTATTCCCTCATCTGGTTCAAAATCAGAATCATTAGAATCAGAATTTAGCTCAAGATAGTCTTCATCTTCAGACACATCCTCCTCTATTTCACTGTCATGATCAAAGATGGCTTCCAGAGCCTCCTGGACTGTCATCCTTTTGCTTCTGCTGCTCATTTTGTAAAGGTCTGCCTGACAGTGTAATGTTGGTAGGACTCCCATGCAGAGAAGCTTTTATATGTTTTGCCCCTCCCCTGTTGAGTGTCCACTGAATATGGGTGGAGTTTCCGAGCGAGAACATAAATGGTTCCCGTCAAAAGTCATAACACCTGCACCTGTGTGTGTGTGTGTGTGTGTGTGTGTGTGTGTGTGTGTGTGTGTGTGTGAAATATGTTGCAATAAGGTGCAAAGAAAGAAATAGTCTGACATTTCTGACACCCTTTTACCTCCAGTTTGACTGCTGGGTCACATTGACCCGAACAGTATCTATGTGATATAAACATGCAGGGGATGATTGCAAATATGTGAGATGAACCTTTTTCATATTATATGTTGATTACACTAATTAAGACAAGCAGAAGAAGTTTCATACTGAAAAAATACTTTTAACTATTTTTCCTAGATGTTCAAACTTTAAAACGGGTCAGTTTGACCCGTAACATAACAGGAGGGTTAAATGGCCATCAGTAAAAAAGAAAAAGACTCTGGGATGATAAGACCCAGGAGGGAAGAGAAAGGAGGGGGGAGTGAGAGTGAGAGCATGAAGACCTTAGCAAGTCAGTGTGACAAACGTCATCCTGGAGCACAAAACACAACAGACATATCAAACAGCTTGTTAATGTAGCTTATTTCCTAATAAGGTTACAATGGGCAGTATATAAAAAGGGGTTTATATATGGATATAAGAACAATTCATATATTGAGGCACACTTATAAAATATATGATCCCTAGTTACTCATCAGATTAATGCATAGACAGTAAATTTCCACCACACTTTTTTATCACCGATGTCACACTGTGACACTAGTTCCTGAAATTGGATAAAATTTCCACCTTGAATAAGATGTTCCAAGTTATTTATTCTCTTCTCTTTGCCATAGTGGAAAATTTAATTTCCTCTTTTGTTGCAAGATATCAGGATTATTTCAAATGGGCATGAGTTTACAGGGGACAAGTGAAGACACCGTTATTTTTAAAAATTTCCACCAAGCCGTCAGAGAGGAGCTCATATTAATGTTTTTAAAACAGTCATGGCATTTAATACAGGGACTTATAAAAGGTAAGTCAGAGATATTTAGCGACCCACAGAGTGTCTGTTCAGCATCTAACCATGGGTTCCCTAGTGGGATTGAGTATGTCCACTTAGAAACAAACTGCAGACTATTGGCTAAAAAAATAATAAAAACAATTGGTAGAGCTAAGCCGCTGCACTCTTTCGCTTTTTGAAGAGTTTTTAAACTAATCCGTGATGGTTTATCTTTCCACAAAAATTTACTTATATTTGAGTCTAGGGATTTAAACCAGGCCATTGATGGTTGGGTAGGAATCATTGAGAACAAATAGTTGATTTTAGGAAGGACTATCATTTTAACGGTTGCGACTCTTCCCATTAGTGATATAGGTAGTGTCCTCCAGCACGTAAGGTCGTCTTGTATTGTTTTTAAAAGGGGAATGTGATTTAGTCGCAATAACTCTGACAGCCTGCGGGAAATATCTATTCCTAAATATTTAAGGTTACCTAACTGTATTGGAATAGTAGATGTATTTGAGAAATTACAATGTATAGGTAGGACTATTGATTTACCCCAGTTAATAGAGTAGTCTGATAATGAGGAAAATTTATCAATGAGCACCACTGTTTGAAGAAGAGATCTTTGTGAGTTTTCAAGGAAAATCAATACATCATCAGCATAAAGACTTATATTGTGTTCTTTTCTCCAGTTTGGATACCTCTTATATCAACATTTTGTCGTATGGCTGCTGCTGCTGATTCAATAAAGATGGTAAAAAGTGAGAGAGAGAGTGGACAACCCTGCCTAGTACCTCACTGGAGATTAAAACTTTGGGAAGTCTGATCATTTGTTCGGACAGACGCAGCTGGACAGCTATATACTGTTTTAATCTAGTTTATGAAAGATGAACCAAACCCGAACTTGTTTAACACCATAAAAAGCAATTTCCAGTTAATGAGGTCAAAGGCTTTCTCTGCATCCAGGGACAAAACTGTAGTTTCTAAGTTATTAATCTTGGAGTAGTCTATTAAATTAAATAGCCTGTGTGTATTATTAGCTGAGTGCCTACCCTTGGTGAAGCCTGTTTGATCTGGGTGTATAATAAACAGAATTATCCTTTCCAGCCTTTTGGCAAGAACTTTGCAAATTATTTTAAGATCAACATTCATAAGTGAGATGGGATGGTAGCTGGGTGGAAGCGTAGGTTCTTTCCCAGGTTTAAGGAGCAGGATAATACTAGCCAAATTCATATTTGGAGGGATTACATTGTCTTCTTTAATTTGGTTCACCATTTTAAAGAAAGTAGGTGCCATCACAGGCCAGAATTCTTTATAAAATTCTACCGGAAAACCATTTGGTCCTGAGCTTTGTTGTTTGGGATGTGCTTAAGTGCCTCCTGGAGTTCAGACACCAGAAGAGGTCCATCCAGAGCTGCAATCTGTTCATTATTTAATTGTGGTAAGTTAACCTCTTGCACTTCGGTGTACCGCGGGCGGACATGTCTCTGTGTCCTAGGGCGCACAAGGGCATCCTAGGATGCACACTGTGCGTCCTAGAAGGCACTGAAAAAAAAAAAAAGCTGCATTTCCTTTCTTCCACTACAGACACAGCCGCTACAGAAAGCCAAAGGAGTGCTTTGATTGGTTTAGATGTGATTGACCTCTCATTTGACTAATAAGAGCCTTGAATTGGGTTTCTGAAACCTTGAAGAACCAATGACTGAAAACCTAGCAAGAAGGACCCGCCTACCAACGACTGCGAATACAGCAAGCCAATTGAAGGACAGTAGTTCGAAAGCGTGCCTCCCTTGCAAAATCTGTTTTGTTTTAGCCGCTGGGTGACTCACACATGTTTGCCAGTCTTTTTTTCTTACTACTGTTCTTATTTGCATTGAAAAATCGTTCGCCAAAACCGCAATAATGGAATTATGGTTTGACCGGGTCGTGTGACCAGAACCACGAGTCCGTAACAAACGGACCAGCGTCATGTTCGTCTGACAATGAGGAAGAGAATTTCGCCAGCAACACTCTTGTTTTGGACAGGTGTTATAAGCTAAATTATTCTTTATCCCTGAAAATTGTAATCAAAAATAACTTTTGACCGATCAGTAAATTACAACTGTGCGTAGTAGACCGCGGCGCACGAACCGTGTTCAGTCCATGCGCCGCGGTACACAGTTCGTGCGCCGCGTCCGGACCGTGAACGCCCCCCCCCCCGCTACTCTTCTGTAGCAGATTGCAGATATTGTTGCAGATATTTTAGTACAACTGTGCGTAGTAGACCGCGGCGCACCATGACCGCGGCGCACCAGGCGATGTCCGTCCTCTGTAGCGGGGGGGGGGGGGGGGTTGTTATCTTCTACATTACAGATATTTTAGTATAATTTTTAGTGCACTGTAGGTTATTTTTTCTTGAAAAAAAACCCCGCACATTGGGTGCCACACGCCATGCTTCTTTGTGTGTGGGGGCTTGTTTGTTCATTCATTCATTCACAAATGAATAACCCCCCACACACACATGAATAAACCACACACACACACACACACAGCCCTGAGTGTCACCTTTCATTAGAGCCCAAGATCAAGCTTCTATATTGAGTCATTCAAAAGTTACAGACGTTTTTCCAAACTGTGCCATTTGGCACAATTTGGCACAGTTCAAAAATGCCTGGGAACAACCTGTGAAGAAAGCTGTGTAATATATTCATTTTTTGTGGTGTTGTTACTAAATTTTGACCTCAGCTGGATAACACTTGGTTCTACATTTCTGTTGCATTTTCCAGCCCGGATCTGACAGCTGTGTGTTATTTGCAAGCATTTTTATCCAAAAAAAACACCCAGGCGAAATTTATTTTCTTCAAGTTCAGTATGTTTAGATGACTGCTACTCAGTGGCCGGAGCACTTAGAGAGATTATGACTGTTTTGCCAAAAAATTCAAAGTGTTTTCTTTTAAATGAGACCAACCCCATGAAGATGCTGCAAAGGGTTGAAGAACAGCTTTTGATTTACTTTGGGTATGTTATTTTTTGGCGTTTTTAGGGAAATTGACCAGAGTGCAAGGGGTTAATATCGTCCAAAAAATGTATTTATCTCTGAGTCAGATGGGATAATTTGAGATGAGTAGAGGTTTTCATAAAACTTTCTGAAGGAGTTATTTATTTCTTCAGGTTCATGGGTAATATTTCCAGTCATATCCTTAATATAGTGGATAGTTGTTTTTTCTTTATTCAATCTAAGCTGGTTCTCAAGATATTGCCCCGATTTATTACTGTATTCTAACTTCTCAAGATGCAGTCTTTATATTAAAAACTGGGCTCTTGGACAGACTCATCAGTTTTGGTCTGTCGGAACATGTAGTCTCCTGGTTTGCAAATTATTTGAGTGACAGGACCCAATGTAGTAAATATGATGGTTTGTGTTCTGAAATTGTCAGTGTCCACAAGGGGGTGCCACAGGGTTCTGTATTAGGACCCCTCCTATTCATTATGTACATTAATGATCTAGGACAAAATGTGTCTGATGCTAGTTTTCATTTTTATGCCGATGACACAATTATTTACTGCTTTGGCTCTTTCCCTGCTAATGCTGTTGCTTCTCTGCAGAAAGCTTCTAATGTGGTGCAGCACACACTTCTGCAGCTAAAACTAGTACTTAATGCTGATAAAACTAAACTGATGTGGTTTTCAAATTTTAGGAAGAGTCCACAAATTTTTCCCACAGTGTCCACTTTTGAGGGAAATGAAATTGAGGTGGTTCACTTGTACAAGTATCTTGGTATCTTGCTTGATGACGCTCTGACTTTTTAAATTAAATTAGATCACCCTTATTGTCATTCAACCAATCATGTACAGCAGAACGAGATTGTGTTTTACCTATCTACAGTGTAAATCACATACACCCCAAGTGCAGAATCAGAGGGCCGCTGCCATGCAAGGCGCCGCCACAGAGTTCCCTCCTCCATTCCATTTATTGCTGAGCACCAAGCTGGATGGCAGGAAGTTTCACTTTTATATGGTCTTCAGCATGACCCGGCCGGGATTTGAACCCCTGTCTCCCGGGTGTGGGGCGGATGCTCTACCAGCTGAGCCACCACTCCGGTAAGCCCCATGTTGAAAATCTTGTGAATAAACTTAAACTGAAGCTGGGTTTTTTATTTTGAAATAAATGTTGTTTTTCTTTTGAGGTTAAAAAGCGTCTTGTTACTGCAACTTTTTTATCTATTTTAGATTATGGAGACCTCTTGCATATGAACGCTTCAGCTCAGTGTCTGAGTAAGATTGACTCTGTATATCATGTTGTTTTGAGGTTTGTTACAAACTGTAGAGCCTTGACCCATCACTGTGAACTGTATTCTAGAGTGGAATGGCCTTCTTTGTCCACCAGGAGGTTTACTCACTGGTCCATTTTTATTTACAAGGCCATGCTTGGACTGCTGCCCCCTTACATCTGTAATTTGATCACACTGAGAAGTGTTGATTCTTATGGTTTGCGTTCTAATGATCATTTGTTGCTTTCTGTTCCATTTGCCCGTACTGAGCTGGGAAAAAGAGCTTTCATGTTCTCAGCCCCCTCTACATGGAACATGTTGCAAAAAGACTGGAAACTAACGGCACTTGTTTCAATGAACAACTTTAAATCCAGATTGAGAACACTTGAGACGGCCTCACTAATTTGTAACTGTTTTATATGATTTGTATGTCATTGTAAGTGTAATTGTGATTTTTTTTTTTGCTGCCTCTTGGGCAGGACTCCCTTGAAAAAGAGTTTTTTAATCTCAACAGGTTTTTCCTGGTTAAATAAAGGTAAATAATAATAATAATAAATAATAATAATGAAAAAAAAGTGTATTCCCAAAGAGTTGGGTGAAGAGAACGCCATTCATCGCAAAGACCAAAATCATTCATGTATTGTTTGAGAGTGTCAGTAGCCTGCCATTGTCATGCGGTGGCCCTCGCAAGCCACCATAAGACGCCAAAAGACACCGGTGAAGTTTGCACAGTTTATGGTTAACAAAAGAAGACAAAACAATGAGCCACGGTGGGCTAAAACGTACAATACTACATACACGTGACCATGAGGCAAACAAGAAGCACACTTACGATCATAACCCAGGGATGGTCGATAAGCCAGACCATGAAGGCATAGTTGACGTCTGAGCCGAGGAACGTTCGCTCAACGTCTGGCAAGGAGAATTTTCTGACGAGACTTTGACGAGACGTTGACAAGACTGCCACATTATTCTGCTCCCAGAGCCCTCTTAAATGGAGAGCTGCTGATGAGCTGAAATGCAGCACAGCTGTCAGACTTGACAGCAGGAAGCCCCTCCCAGCGCTGTCACAATAAAGGGTCGGGGAGCCGGAAGGTACACACTGCTGTCAAACCTGGTGAAGATGATACATGGCTCGAGCGTGGACGAGATCGGCGCTCGAACCATGACAGTACCTCCCTCCCAAGGGCGAGCTCCGCATGCCCAATGATACCTAAGCACCCCCCCCCCCCCCCAGGGTGGGTGGATGGGGGAGCAGGCCTGGAGGGAGAGGACCAGCAACAGAAAAACACACTACTCCCCAATGCACAAATCATAATTAAAACAGAGCACAATGAGGCAATTACAGAGCACGGTTAGCAGAGAATACAATGCTCCATAATGCACAGTAGCACACAGGGCAAGAAAGAAAAAAAAACCCACAAGAAAAACACGTTACATCCCTCAAACAGAAGAGGGGGAGAAAAAAAAACACATACTAACAAAGGCAAAGCACAGAGCAGAACTAACACACCGAATGGCCTTACACCTCAATGGGACCACACAACCCATGAGGATGATGACAAGTAGAGTCCAAAAACAACGGCGACAGTTCCGGTGGTCTTCCTGCGTCCAATGGCCAATGGGTGATTACGGGAATTGGGACATGATCGGGCGGCCTACCCCAATCCCAGGCCAGGAAAGTTAGATCCTCCAGCGGTCAAACCAGGTCACCCAGTTGCAAGGACAGTATGTCGGGTGGCCGACCCAGGGCGCCGAACCGATGAAACACTTCCTCTGGTGGCCAACCCGCATCCCTCAGCCACCCAAACCATGGGGAGACAATCAGTGGCGGCCTCCCTGGCAGGGGGAAGACGTGGGAGAGCCGGGCCGAATGTAGAGGCCTCCCAACGGCCCCCGGCGGTGATGAGCTGGGTTGGTGACTATAACGAGGGGGATGATGGTGACGACGAGCCCGCACAATGTCAGGTGGCAAAGGGTCTGCAGCTCCTTCACCAACCTTGACCCATACCGATGCTGCACTCGTGGCTGCACCCGCGTTGGACCCCGACTGGGTCTCGGCTGCACCCACGTCGGACCTCGACTGGGTCGCGGCTGCACCCGCGTTGGACCCCGACTGGGTCGGCGCGGCACCGGTGACGACCTCCGACCCCGAACCTGGAGCCTCCAGCACAGCGACTGCGACTGGCTCCACACCGGTGACTCTGGAAGAAGGCTCGGAAGACAAGAAAGAACCGGGATCAGAATCACCGGTAGCGACAGAGCCCACCGAGCCGAGCTCGGGGGCAGCAGGTGGCTGCCCCTGACTCGCCTCCCCAAAAGGCAGGCAAAAATGCTCCAAGATAGAAAGGAGAAAAACAAAGTAGAGCACTTGCCTGCACTCGGGTTCTGTCGCCGTCCAGGACTTTGTCAATCCAGGTTCAGGACGGAGAAGTTAGTCATCAGGGTCCCACTTGGCCACGGCGGGTTCCGCAGCCGGCATGATGGTCTCTGCAGTCTGAGGACCCTCTGCCACTAACGTCCACGCCGATAACCCACATGGCGTGGTGGCAGGGGACCCTCGATCCGCTGACTCGAATTGCTCCAACGTGGAGACCCGGGGACGCTTCATCGTTGGCGCAGGCTCCATGCTGCAGTCTGCTTCTCTCCTCTGCCCACGACATGGCAGCGGGGCTGGAACCAGGCTCTCCAGAACTGCAGGCCCCCTCCTCGTCCGGTGACGTAGGCCTGGCATCGTGGACCGCTCAGTTGAGGGAGACACAGAGGCAGTAGGTTTAGTGATAAGAGCTACAGCAGGTGGTGGGAGCTCGTGGGACTGCAAACCCCGAACTCTGCCCCCAGGAATCAGACAAGGCAAATCACAATTATGAAGAGAAGAATGAACTTGCACTTGCCTGTTTCCTGGAGGATGGATGGTGCCTGCTGTAGGGGATGTCGTTCCTCCTCCTTCCCTGCTGGATGGTAACAGAGGGCCCCCTGGAAGGACGAGGAGGAGCCGCTCGCGAAGGTCCACTAACGGGCTTCACCGGAAACGGATTCAGACGGGGATCTTGCTGAGGTTCACTTTGAGCATAGTGCCGACGTCTTCTGGCCGATGGCAAAGCAAAGGTGAGGTCCGGAAAGCACCGCTCTTGAGCAGAAACAGAGGCAAGCAGGTCCGCGTACTCCGGATAGTCACTCAGCTCGGGATTTCCCTCAACCAGCCTGACAGCCGCCGTCACGTGCTTAATGTTTGGAGTGAGGTGATCGGCGGAGCGAGCTGCAGCCACTCGGTCCCAGATGGAGATTGCTATCCGCTGCAACCTCTCTGGAGCATTCCCGGCTGACGTCATGCTCGTTCAGGGATGACCCCTGGATGGTGCGAACTCCTGGACCGGATCGGGGACAGGAACGGGATCCCGAAACGAGGAGCGACAATTTTTTTTTTTTTTTACTTATTTTGTATCCGTAGGTAGATTTGTTCTGCAGTCCGGTGACAAGCCACCAGCTGCTGGTCGCTGCGTGCGCAAGCGCCCCATATCCCTAACCTGCATGTTTTTTTTGGAATGTGGGAGGAAACCGGAGAAATCCCGGAGTAAACCCACGCAACACGGGGAGAACATGCAAACTCCACACAGATCACTGTTGGCCGGGGGCAGGGATCGAACCCATGATCTCATGATCCTCGCGATCCCCCGGCTGAGGGTAAACTGTGCTGCCGCAGTGCTAACCACTGTGCCACTGTGCAGCTCCGTGCAGACGATGCCTCCTCTTCAGCTTCCTGCCAGAGTTTCCCTCCAGCCCACGGAGTAACTCACGTTGGACAGCAATGTCTGCCCTCCTCGTTATAACTTCCGGGTGGTCTAAGTAGTGAGGAAGGTTATTGAGGATATTCTCAGCATAGCCCAGGTGCCGGCATATATCGTTGGGGATGTCGTAGAGCGTAGCGGAGAAGAGCGTTCCATCTACGTAGTCCAGGGCCTCCGCTAGCTCGTAGCCCAGGCTCCGAACGCGGCTCCTGAAACACGACATCACCTCCCAACGTGCAGTTACCCAGACAGGGAAAACAAACGTCCACTTTAAGCAGAACTCACCGGGACTGGCGTCTCAGTCTGGCGGCAGTCTACTGTCATGAGGTGGTCCTCGCAAGCCTCCATAATACGCCAAAAGACACCGGTGAAGTTTGCACAGTTTATTGTTAACAAAAGAACACACAAAACAATGAGCCACAGTGGGCTAAAACGTACAGTACTACATACACGTGACCATGAGGCAAACAAGAAGCACACTTACGATCATAACCCAGGGATGGTTGATAAGCCAGACCATGGTTGACGTCTGAGCCGAGGAACGCTCGCCGAGGAATGCTCGCTCAACGTCTGGCAAGGAGAATTCTCTGACGAGACTTTGACGAGACGTTGACGAGACTGCCGCATTATTCTGCTCCCAGACCCCTCTTAAATGGAGAGCTGCTGATGAGCCGAAATGCAGCACAGCTGTCAGACTTGACAGCAGGAAGCCCCTTCGAGCGCTGTCACAATAAAGGCTCAGGGAGCCGGAAGGTACACATTGCTGTCAAACCTGGTGAAGGTGATGCATGGCTCAAGCGCGGACGAGATCGGCACTCGAACCATGACAGCCATTTTTGGTAATTACTAACTAACTAACTAACTAACTAACCTGCACTTATATAGCGCTTTTCCCCAATGTACTGAGCCTGTCGATTGCAGGGTTTAATACCAGGTTGAAGTCTCCTCCTATTATGAGTGTAGTGTCCAAGTGCTCAGAAAGAGAAATGAAAAAAGTGTGAAAATAGAATGGGTCATCAACATTTGAGCCATAAATGTTTGCAATACATAGATCCAGATTTTGAACTGAGATTTTTAGTATTATAAATCTAATTTCTGGATCTGTTATGGTATTATTCACAACAAGCATATTCTTCTCGTTATCAGTATAGCTACCCCCCTTTGTGTAGAATTAAAGCCAGCTGAGTACATGTGGGGGAATTCCGGGGAGGTTAGCGCATCTACAGATGACTTAGAGACATGTGTCTCCTGTAATAAGACAAAGTCTGCCTGTAGATCTTTCAGTCGATTAAAAACTTTTAGCCTCTTCTCCCTGGTACCAATTCCACATATGTTCCACGTGACAAACTTAAATGTGGACATGATTTCACTAACTGGTTATGTGCTAAAGGCCAACTAAATGTGCCTATGTGATTATATGTCCGTAATGTATGCATATGTGTGTATATACTGTATATGTCGTGTGTAAAATACACACATACACGTATGATTGGATGTGTGCGCATGATGTCTCTGTTCCATTTGCCTGTAATTGCAAGCAAATGGGGTGCATGTACTTAAAGTGATTTCCGATAAACCAGAAGTATGAGAGCAAAGAGACATAAAGGTTAGTAAGTGGTGAAAAAAATGCAGATAACATACAACAACGACCTAACAACTTCAACAAAATTAACTACAACAAACAACAACCTCAGCAACTAACTAACTAACTAACTAACCTGCACTTATATAGCGCTTTTCTAGTCACAAAGACCACTCAAAGCGCTTTCATTAATACTAACCCTCTATTCTAAGGGCCTATAGGAAACAGATATCTAGGGACAATTTAGAACAGCCAATTAACCTAACATGCATGTTTTTGGCATGTGGGAGGAAACCGGAGAAATCCCGGAGTAAACCCACGCAACACGGGGAGAACATGCAAACTCCACACAGATCACTGTTGGTCGGGGGCTGGGATCGAACCCACGATCCCACGATCCCCACAATCCCCCGGCCAAGGGTAAACTGTGCTGCCGCAGTGCTAACCACTGCGCCACCGTGCAGCAACAAAGAAAAAAACATTTTGACAAATGTTAACAAATTAAATTAAGATTGAATAAGAGACCTGTGCACAATCACACTCTTTTTCCACCTATAGCTAAAAAACAAAACAAAATAGGCTCTAGAATAACCAGGGCATTATAGTTTCATCCATATACAGGGCATTATAGTTTCATCCATCCATTATAGTTTCATCCATAGACTGGCGCCTAGCGGCTGCCCCGGCCTTGGATGCGCTCTGCAGAGCGTGCCCAAATGCCAAGTCACGTTTCGTTACCTTGTATTCATGCATGTGTAATGACAATGAAGTTGAATCTCATCTCATCTCATCTCATAAACAGCTCGCCATCTATATACTGTCTATCCACAGAAACAATAGCTTGTTTACCTTCTTGGATGTTTTGTTTGCTTATGTGAAAAAGCTTCCTTCTCCTTTCCAAGATTTCCTGTGGAAATTGTTCATTTAGGCCACAATTGGTGTTTTTAAGCTGCCTGCCCTGCCTCTGTACATTTTTTTTTGCTTGAAATGCTCAAATTTGGCAATAATAGGTTTGGGACGTTAATTTTGGGATTTTTTTTTTTTTTTGCCCAATTCGGTGGACGGTAATTGATTTTGTGACTTCGGGGGATAGTTTCAGTTATGCTGACATAAATTCACGGACCAGCTGTTCTGGATTTTCATTATTTTTTTCAACGATTCCAGAAAAAAAACAAGGTTATCTCTAATGCTGTGTGACTGCAAATTGAGAACTGTTTCCTTCATTTTTCGGTTTTCTCTCTCAACAATGCCAAGCCGTATGGTAAGTGTGTTTACTGACTTTTTTAGGCTATTATTTTCCTCTATGAGAGAGACGAGCTGTGCTTGACTGAACTCCAGATTGTCACGCAAGCCCTGGAATTCTTTATGAAGCAGCTCGACCAGCGCCATTCTACCATCCATGCTGGTAAGTTTATTCTCAATAGAGAAAAGGATGTCACTAACCTCAGTGCCCTCCTATGATTTCTCGGGTGTTATTTTTGGTGAGTCTGCGGTTTTCGGTTGTTAGACTGAGAAGCAGGGACAAGACACACTCCTGCTCCAAGACACAGCAACGGTAATAAAACTCGTCAGTATAGTTCTCTAGTTCCTTCAGCTCCGTACGAAAAAAGAAAGATAGACACAGACAGTCAGTCCATGGATTAATTCCAAAAAGAAAAAAATATCTGTGGAAAAGTTTGTTTAAACATATTTACAAGACGACATGTAAACTCACATAAGGATTGACATATCCAGCCTGTGTTGTGTTGTAGCTTAGTTTTTTTTTTTTTTTTTTTCTCTCTGTGACATTCTGTCTTAGATTTGTCTTGAATAGTAACTGCTTAACTTAGCTTAGCTTAGTTTTCTTTTTTTTTTTTCTCTCAGTCACACTTTGTCTTAGCTTTGTTCTAAATTGTAATCACTCTTGTCTTGTTTACTCTTTTTTCTTTGAATTCTTGGATGGAATATGGGTGGGCAATATAAGCTGCGGCTTCAGCCATCACCCATTTCGGATAACTCACGTGGAATTGTTTAGTAGAAGGAGTCTTTGTCTAATTTGACCTTGTTGTTATATTATACAGTTTCTTTAACCTGTACTGTATTATCCGAAATAAATAAATAAATACTACACGCGTTTATGCTCTGTCGACAGGAGTCGCCATTTTGGATTATTGGGCAGCAGCCTCGGAATATCTCGCGATTACAGCATCGTTCGGCTTTGAACGTAAAGGAACCACCTAATTTTACCCCTCAAAGATGACCATACTGTATGTGTGTAGGTGTTCCACCCAAATTCATTGATCAAGAAAGGAGAGGAGTAGTTAGGTCTTAGAAGATGTACATTTATTTAAGAAGGTTGAATATAGCAATTACAGCGCTGGGTCTGTGGTCCCTTTCCCTGACAACAACAGAGGTTGTCTGGGTCCAAAACCAGTCTGACTAGAACTTTTCCTGACCCAGTATATTTATGAGTTCATAAGCACTGCTCCACCCGATGCTCCCCCGCTGCATCCTCTCATGCACGGTCACATGACTCCTTCTCAGAACATCTGGTCCTTTGTTCTCCTGCACGTACTCAACTGTCTTGTGCTCCATTTCCTGTCATACTGACTTGAGGTGCAGTTTCGGTTACACACTTCTGCCATTCCTCTTTGCACCTATTTTCATGTCTCAGAGTTTTACACAAAGGGCACGTTCAGCTGCAACTATTTTCCACTCATAATATCTTGTTGCCTAGGTAAAAGCACAGAACAGCATTTTGAGTCACACAATACATTGTTCATGAGCATATATCTGTTTTTACCCATCAATTCCCCCCTTTTGGTCTCAGCTCCCTGAGACCAACACCACCAGGCACTGTGGTTATCCTGGTTTACAACAAAGTTATCTCTTGGACATCCTCATCATCCTCCATCCCCAGTGTGGCTACCCCGTCCGGGGTTAACAATGGCATCTGGTAAGGTGGGGGTTGCTTCCCTTCCACCACTGTGGAGATGATCCTGACACACAGAGATCTAATACATGGAATACAACAGCAGCCACACAAAGCGAAAATGGCAATAATGCTGATAAGCGATATAATGATTGATACAATAGCAGTTTTCCATTTCCCAACAGTATTGTTTAACCACCCCTCGAGCGGGTTATTTATTCCTGCATTTTCATGCATTTCCTTGGAGATAGTACGTAATCCTTCTAATGCCCTAGTTACACTTCCATCTGGAGCTGTGTGGTCCGGGATAAAACTGCAGCAACTATCCTGAAACATAGCACAGACCCCACCCTTCTCTGCCAGGAGCCCATCCAAGGCCATCCTATTCTGAAAAACCATGAGGGACGTGGCTGCTAACTTTTCAGCAAGTCCTTCCACAGCATCACGGGTTAAATTGGCCAATCTAGGTGCATTATAATAAACATAGTTTATACGGTCCACATTCTTGCTTGGGACAATGGGAAAAAGTACGCTAAACCCTGGTAATGAAGCAAACCCATCTGCAATCTGGTCCGCCAATTTGTATTCATCAGGGACTCCTCGGGGCACGCCTATAGCATCTATGTAAGTGGGGGAGTTTTTGGTCAAATCAAAATGATCGTTCATAGCACACCCTACATTCTTATCTTGTTGTGGGAGTTATCCTGATACCCCATCAGAGTGACTGGTAGGAATAACCGCACCAGGGCGCATCTTCCCTTCTGGGCCCTGTATAATTTCACCCTCAGTCCAGATCCTCCACAATACCAGTACAAGTCAGCCCTAGCCCATGCCAGACTGAGATTTCCTGCCTCCACTGTGTGTATACACCATGTGGGATCCAGCCATTCTACAATTTTGTTTGTCCCATCCTTGGTGGCATTATTTTGAAAACAAGTGTAGTTACCCTTTATTGGCGTGAAATTTGGTGGAGTTGTTGTATTGGCTATGGGTGGATAGATTGTGTGATATGAAGAACAGTTTGCAGTCTTCAAGTCTGAAAACAAATCTATCATGCACTGAAATCCTTGGGTGTTGTTAGGGTGAAGGGGTGTGTGTACAATGCAGGCCTCAATGCCATGCATACTACACATCCCTCCATGCCTACATCTGTGGCTGTTTCTGGCAGCCAATCCAACCATAAATTTCTGTTTCTCATTCCTGTCACTATATGTATTACATCGGTTGGAGTAAATTTTGAATAATCTAAAGAAACAACACCATTAGATTGTACCACTGATTGGATGTGTGTGCCCCACAAAGTTACCTTTGACTTGTCTGGTGCTTTCGTACCATTCTGGCGTGAGTCCAGCAAATTTATTTTTAGTAGTCCCATTGTATCACTCCCTGTCTGATATACTCCCAGTACAAAATATGCTGCCGCTGCCTTATGTAACCCAGCTGAGAAAATGACCCTTTTTCTCACATTTCATTTGCATTAATGCATTTGTGTGATTTTATTTTGAAAAACGTTTATTTTGAAAAGAGGAAGCGTGATCCTCGTTATCCAACTTTTGTTTTCCTGTTTCATGGTCACGTTGGGTGATCTTGACCTTTTTATTTGTTAAGAGCGATATTAGTCCCGCCTTCCGAGCAGAGCACTGAGTCACGTACCAGTTTTTCAGGTTTTTTTGCACTCTGAGAATGAACGAGAGAGGCTGTAGACGGTTGGTGTAAAAACCTGTAGGTCGTCTTGGTGAGTTTAATGTAGAAAAGTGTTATAAATAAATCTAAACACTGTCCAGATGCTAATTTGAAACATTTACTGTCCTAAGTCGATGGGAGCACGAGCTTGAGAGGCCGTGTGGCTGTGTCCCTTGCTGTGTTCATGCTGATACCTCATCTTGGTGAGTGAAAACCAAGTGCGTGCTAAAGAAAGCATGCTAGCGCAATGCTAATGTTAGCATTATGCTAATGCTAATCGCGAGTGGATCTTTTCTGTTTAAAAGCAATGGAAAAGGCTATTTTTTTGTTTTCTGCATGGTTTTTCCAAATGTGATTTCAGTTCACAACAGTATAATGAAGTACTTTTAGTTCTTTTTGCACTATTTCTGGTTGAATGTAATGTTTAGTTTGATGTTAAAAGCACATTTTTGTTGGTTTTCTATGTAAATTCATAGGTTAATGCTAAACCCAGTAGCTCAGACAGGGTTTTACTGATTTTCAAAGGGAATATTGGAAGTAATGGGACAGTATATTCCCTGGTCATGTGATAAATTAATTGTATTTCATTTCATGATTTACAAAGAAAAGGTTAAAAAAGTCAATAATTTAATTGGTCAAAAATGTTAATCATAATTTCATGGTTAAATAATGTAGATCTAAAAAGAGAAATTCATTTATTTGGTTACATGAGTTAAAAAAAAGAATTTCATGTACTACAAGAGAGATTTTGAGTTAAAAAAAACATGCATGCAAGATGTAAAATGTAAGATATTACTATATTACTGGATTGTAACACTGGTAATATGAGAGAAGAATTTAAACACTAAGCTATAGTGATATATGAGAAGAGATTGAAAAATGCATTACTTTAGCTGTATACAATAATACCATTATTGTTGTGCAGGCTAGGTTTTTTGTTGCCGATTAAGAAACTTCTGGATCCTGGATTCTCTCCGGACGGAGATGGCGAGCCTGAACCAAGACCTAAACCAAGATCTCGATTGAAGAACATCCTTCCTCTCTCCAGTGCACAAAAATCAAAGTGGTAACAACTTAAACTGCCGCTTTAAAAAAGGAAAAGAAACCTGAACTTTGAAATAAAAGATATCTTGACTGGTCAAACGACTAAAAAAAACAAAAAAAAACAACAACACTGAGCTCAGTAGGACATTTTTGGGGTTTTATTTCATGCCGGCCATTGTTATTACTGTGTATTTGTAAATTGTTTTTATTTTGTTTTCTTTATCTTTAAAAATAACAGCCATCATTGCTCATTTCTTGCCTCCAGCTATTTTATTCCACACTTATTTTATTTCCTATTGTAATCCTTACGAACCTAGCAACTGGTCTACACTTAAGAATTACTTTTACCTAATTAACGTAAGGCAAGGGTTACAATAAGCTGTGGCGAGCCAGCCAGGAGCCTTTTTCTTCTTTTCCTTACGTTATTTCAAGCCTCTAATGTACCCAAAATGGATAATGTTGAGCGTGAATCTGTGAAAGTTCCAAATGCAGTGATAGTGAGTGAAATCGCTGGAGATGAGCAACTTGATGAAGTGACTGAGTTTTTGAAACGGTATGGATCGATTTCAAAAGTCATAAAAGTAGCAGATAGTAAGTCTGAGTTTTCCCAGAGTGCTATTTTTGAGTATAACTTGGGTATTGCTGTTGAAGTTCTTGACCCTTTGCCATGTACCCATGTATCTGATAGTGGAGCTAGCTATATGATACAATGTCTTGCCAGTGTTTACATGAACCGTGCAGGGAACGATACAACCAAGTCATATCTCACTGACATTAAAAACCTAGCGAAGATGAGTGACAGAGATTTTGCAGATGTCCTGAAAGACATGATGTCACAGATTTCTGAGTCAATCCAAGAACCTGAAAATGATCAGTCAGAGATAGTTAAGTTACCTGATAACTTAACTTGCTGCTGCTGATAACTTAACTGATCCTGCTATGTCCAAACTGCAACAATCCCAAAAGATCATTGAGTCTCTTTTACCCCCAGCAGCTGATGTAGTCAAGTACTTGAACCCCAACAGCTCACCATCAGAATACCTTCAGCTGTTAGATTCTGCTTATGGCACAGTTCAAGATGGCGGAGAGCTTTACGCCAAGTTTCTTGACACCTTCCAAAACACAGGTGAGAAACCCTCGTCATACCTACGTCTTCAAGTAGCTTTGACTCACACTGTAAAGCGTGGTGGTGCTTCAAGCTAGGATTTTGACAGGCTGCTTGTCACATAGTTTTGTCGAGGTTGTTGGGATGATTCCCTTTTAACTGCACTCCAGTTAAAACAAAAACAAACAAATCTCACAACTTTTCCTGATTTGCTTCTCTTGCTACGTACTGAAGAAGACTGAAATGCTGCCAAAAACTTGCGAATGAGACAACATTTGAGCAGTTCAAAACAAAATGTGACATCCCACGTGCAAACTGTGCAATGCAGTTCAGATGAAAATGAGAACAATATCACGTTAAACTCAATTTAAGAACTCTCAAAACAAGTTGCAGAAATTCAAACTCAACTAGTAAAACTAACTGCAAAACCAAAAGCTCAAAACTCAAAAAGTACACCCAGTACAAAGCCAAAAGAGAAACGAAAGCCGAATAAAGTGACAAAGGAACCCACAGAACAAACGGTCAAAACTCAAAGTACCCCACCCAAACCGTGGTATTGTTTCCAATGTGGAGAGGATGGCCACATCAAGCCGAACTGCGAAAACGAACCAAACCCAGCTTTAGTTACCGAAAAGCGTAAGCTGTTAAAAGAGAAACAAAAGAGATGGGAGTCTGAAAATCCCGCAGCTAATAAAGACTGGTTAAACTAAGAACGGTCTCTATTACGGGGCAAATGGGGACTGTAGCCAGACAATCATGTCCCACTAAGTACAAGCAATGTGCTAACCTTAAGCAGTCTGTTACTAACCCACCTAAGTATAGTCTACCAAAAGGGTTAGTTGGCTCCAAATGCACAGCTGTAGTTAGCATTTCTGATGTTAATGTGCATTGTCTTCTTGACTCAGGGTCACAAGTGACTACAGTCACCGAGTCATTTTACAAACAGAACTTTCCCGATCAAAACCTTAAACCACTTTATGACCTTTTAGAAGTAGAGGGTGCTGCGGGTCAGCCCGTCCCCTATTTAGGTTATATAGAGATGTGTATTACCTTTCCAAAAGACTTCTTATACACAGAGATTGACATACCAACCTTAGCTCTTGTTGTTCCAGATGCCAATCCTAATAGTCAGACACCAGTGTTTGTGGGAACAAACACACTTGATGTTCTTTATGAAAAGTATTTAGACATCAAGACTCCTGATTACTTACCTAGTCCTTACGGTTTTAGGACACTAACTAACTAACTAACTAACCTGCACTTATATAGCGCTTTTCTAGTCACAAAGACCACTCAAAGCGCTTTCATTAATACTAACCCTCTATTCTAAGGGCCTATAGGAAACAGATATCTAGGGACAATTTAGAACAGCCAATTAACCTAACATGCATGTTTTTGGCATGTGGGAGGAAACCGGAGAAATCCCGGAGTAAACCCACGCAGCACGGGGAGAACATGCAAACTCCACACAGATCACTGTTGGTCGGGGGCTGGGATCGAACCCACGATCCCACGATCCCCACAATCCCCCGGCCAAGGGTAAACTGTGCTGCCGCAGTGCTAACCACTGCGCCACCGTGCAGCCCAAAAAAATAAGCACTGGACTGCGCCCGTGGTGCGAACCCCTGTCGGGGCGGAGTAACTGAATTCTGAGTAAGGATTAGTTATGAGAAGTAACCACTGAGCTAAACCAGACACTATTGAAAACTCTCGAACTAAGACATACAAAGAACAAAGATGGGAACATTGGATTAGTTACCTTGTCAGGCAAAGCTCCAGCTATAGTTCCAGCAGGTAAAACTGTAGTTTTAGAGGGGTCTGCCAACGTTCACTGTACTTCTGACACCTGTGCTATAGTCGAACACCCCTCTCAGTCTTCCTTGCCTGGTGGCCTTTGTGTTAAAACTTGCCTGATAACACTTCCTTCCCGAGCTCCACACAAAGTGCCTGTAATGATTACAAACGAAACAGAGCAAGATGTCACAATTCCGTCCACTTGTGTAATCGCAGAACTTGGAGCTTTCCATTGTATCCTGTCCCAGCACAATGTCATCAGTGCAAATGAGTCGACCACAAACAAGACACAACTGAGTTTCAACTTTGGTGACTCACCGATTCCACAGGAGTGGAAAGAGCGAATAACCAAACAACTAAATGACATCCCGGAAGAATTCGCTTTCCATGATTTGGACTTTGGGTGTACGAGCAAACTGAAACACTCCATCAGTCTTCACGATCTGACTCCCTTTAAGCACTGTGCACGCCCTATACACCCTCAAGACCTTGAGGCAGTGCGTAAACACCTTCAAGAGCTGCTCACTGCAGGTGTGATAAGAGAGTCCCAGTCTCCCTACTCGTCCCCCATTGTCGTGGTGAGGAAGCGAAACAATGATGTGCGTCTATGTATAGACTTTCGCAAACTCAATTTGCAAACAAGAAAAGACTCTTACGCTCTTCCAAATCTAGAGGAGACGTTCTGGGCACTCACAGGATCCAAGTGGTTTATAGTCCTCGATCTTAAGTCTGGATATTACTAGATTGAGGTAGGGGAAGCAGACAAGGAAAAGACCGCTTTTGTAACACCACTTGGATTCTGGGAGTTCAACCACATGCCGCAGGGCATAACCAACACCCCAAGCACTTTTCAGCGGCTCATGGAGCGCTGCGTCTGTGGCATGAACTTACATGAGGTGCTAGTCTTTCTAGATGATCTCATCATCTTTTCAAATAGTTTGGAAGAACATGAGCGGCGACTCATGCAGGTACTCCATCGTCTTAAAGAGTACGGGCTAAAGTTATCGCCGGAAAAATGTAAATTTTTTCAAACAACAGTCCGGTACCTAGGTCATGTAATCTCCAAAAGTGGTGTTGAGACAGATCCCGAAATGATTCAGGCCCTTAAGACCTGGCCACGGCCTAAGAATCTCAAGGAACTGAGATCCTTTTTAGGGTTCTCAGAGTACTACAGACGCTTCATTGAAGGGTACTTGTCCATAGTACGCCCTCTTAATGACCTCACACGCGGTTACCCGCCACTCAACAAAAGGTCAAAATCCAGAGTCACCGACCAAACCTACCTTGATCCCAAACTACCATTTGAGAGTCGATGGACCACAGACTGTCAAAAAGCTTTCGACTCCATCATCGAAAAGTTAACATCAGCTCCTATCTTAGGCTTTGCAGACCAGAAGCTGCCTTACGTACTCCATACCGATGCCAGTACCACCAGCTTAGGTGCAGCACTCTATCAGGAGCAGGACGGTCAGCTTAGGGCCATAGCTTTTGCCAGTCGTGGGTTATCAAGGAGTGAAGCACGTTATCCAGCTCACAAGTTAGAGTTTTTAGCTCTAAAATGGTCAGTAACTGAAAAGCTTCACGATTATTTGTATGGTGGTCAGTTCACGGTAGTTACAGATAGTAACCCACTCATACATATTGACCTCTGCTAAATTAGACGCCACAAGCTACAGGTGGCTTGCAGCTTTGTCTAACTACAACTTTAAGTTACAGTATAGAGCAGGCAAGTAAACCCTAGACACAGATGGGTTGTCTAGATGTCCTCATGGTGAACTCGTTAATGATGTCAAGTCCAGGAAAGAGCAGGAGCGTGTAAGCCGCTTTGTAGAGCGTCACCTAGCTGACAGTGACACCACAGAGCTTGTAAATGGTGAAGCTGTCCAAGCCATCTGTCAAAACCACCTTGTTAAAATCCGTGATGACAGTCAGGATAGCGGTGTTACACTTGTAGAGTCACTTACCATCTCAGCTGACACGATCCCAGACCTGTATGTTTTGGAGCAACACAATGGCTTACCAACTATCCCTGCCTTGTCTCAAACAGAAATCAAAGACAAACAAAGAGCAGACTCGACAATCAGACAAGTTATTGAACAAATCGAACATGGCCAAACACCCCCACGACTGCTAGAAAAGAACTCCCAGATCTCCCTCTTTTACTCAGAGAACTCAATAAATTGGAGATGTACAATGAAGTGTACAGAAAAAGACAAAATGGAGACCAAGTGACCCACCAGCTCGTTCTTCCTGAGGAGCTCAGAGCTCCCGTACTCCAAAGTTTGCACAATGATATGGGCCACTTAGGTAATGACAGAACCCTTGATCTGGTCAGAACACGATTCTATTGGCCACGTATGGCAACAGATGTCGAGCAAAAAGTAAAAACATGTGATTGGTGCATACAAAGAAAGAGTCCTCCGTGAAAAAGTGGCTAGCCTGGTCAACATAACCACCACACGACCTTTAGAGCTAGTCTGCATGGACTTTCTCAGTCTGGAACCAGACAGTAGCAATACCAGCAATATTCTCGTAATGACTGATCATTTTACTAAATTTGCCTTTGCGTTGCCTACCCCAAATCAAAGGTCCAAAACGGTTGCCAGGTGCCTGTGGGACCAATTCATCGTTCACTACGGTATACCTGAGCGCCTGCACAGTGATCAGGGTCCTGATTTTGAGGCAAAACTAATTACTAACTAACTAACTAACCTGCACTTATATAGCGCTTTTCTAGTCACAAAGACCACTCAAAGCGCTTTCATTAATACTAACCCTCTAAACTATAAACTAATAAAAGACCTTTGTGAGATCTCAGGCATAAAGAAAATAAGAACAACCCCACACCACCCCAGGGGTAACCCCACTGAAAGATTCAACCGAACACTACTGAGTATGTTAGGAACGCTTGAGTCCAAACAAAAGTCCCACTGGAAAGACTATGTTATGTTATAAAGATATCTTGACTGGTCAAACGACTAAAAAATAAAAAGACAAACAACACTGAGTTCAGTAGGACATTTTTGGGTTTTATTTCATGCCGGCCGTTGTTATTACTGTGTATTTGTAAATTGTTTTTATTTTGTTTTCTTTATCTTTAAAAATAACAGCCGTCGTTGCTCATTTCTTGCCTCCAGCTATTTTATTCCACATTTATTTTATTTCCTATTGTAATCCTTACGAACCTAGCAACTGGTCTACACTTAAGAATTACTTTTACCTAATTAACGTAAGGCAAGGGTTACACAGGAGTATGCAAATATGGAGTGTCATCGGTTGCCTGTATGGATAACATAATCGGGTTGCCTGTTTTGGCAAATGTCCTAGTGAACATTACTTTATCCCACCAACATTGGTCCTGGGTTTTCAGTAATGTTGGTGTCCAACTTGGCCCTGTCCACTCCCTGACTTTCCCCAGTCTCCATTATACTTCCCACACCATTCTCTGGGTGGGGCCTTCTTTCCTTCGCCACACTTCTTCTGGACTATATTATCAGAACAGAGATAGATATCATATCCTCTCCAACCATTTTCGTTTGTCCCACATTTTATTACTTTACACAAATCAAGTTGGAGAGTGGTTGTGCTACCCTTGACATAATTCATCTCCAACCCCCCGTATGTTTTAAGACATTAATCCTGAACCTGAGCCTTCCTCATTTTCCTCTGTAGGGGTCTCTGTCCAATTACCTCAAAAAGAGTCAATATGATGACCACTGTGGCCCCTATGGCTATCAGGGCTCCTAATGCCATACACACCACCATCCACCTCCTTGCCTTTTGTTCTTGTACTCTCTCCATTTTCTATTTCTCCACCTACGCTCACAACATTCACAACTTATTGATTATATAATGAGTATTATATCAGATAGCAAGCAAATGATAAAACAAAAATAGTGATACCATGTGTCCCCTTTACCTTTCAGCCTCACTGCATGTGAGGTTCTTTCCACCACTTGAAATGGTCCTGTCCACCTTGGTTCTGACCACTTCCTTTTGATGCACTTCAGGAGGACCCACTCTGTCATGTTTGGTTCTGTGGGGGTCAAATCACCTCCTGGCTCCTTTTTCTCCTGTACCTGTTGTGAGAAAGCTGACACAAGAGTTCTTAGTTGGTCATAGAATAGTTTGTAGCCCATCTTGGGCCCTTTTTCCTCACACAGCTGCAACACAGCTCTCGGTCCCAGAAACTGGCGACCTGTTAAAAGTTCATAGGGGGTGGAACCTGTTATGCTGTTAACAGAACTTCTAACACCCAAGAGGGCAGTAGGCAAATCATCTAACCAGTTCATTCCTGTCTGGCTACAAATCTTAGCGAGCTTCACCTTGATGTTTTGATTCATTCTCTCAATCTTGCTCTGAGATTGAGGATGATAAACTGTTCCAAACAAATGCTTCAGACCTAACAATTTCTTCACTTTTTGCAGGTCCTGATTTTTGAAATGTGTCCCATTATCTGATCTGATTCTTTTGGGAAACCCGTGAGTAGGGATGTGCTGATTTATCAGAAATTTAATTACTGTTTGGCTATCTTCTTTCTTTGCAGGATACGCTTCTGGCCATCCTGTGAATGCGTCCACTGTGACTAGGAGATATCTATATATCTATATCCCCTGATTCTCTCAACCATGTCAGAGTAATCTATGATTATCTCCTGACCTGGCAATGCTGGGAGTGGAAATTGACCTTGGTGAGGCTTTAACGTAGATTTCAGATTATGAGAGGCACATACTGTACAACTTTTTACAAAATTTCAAATCATGTCTGGGAGATATGGGTGCCACCAGTGACTCAAATGTCTGTCCATCTGTTTCACTCCTACATGTCCTAACCCATGTGCTTCCTGTAGCAAACCTGGTTTGAGTCCTGGGAGGAGGACTGGTCTCCCATCCTGTGCTCTCCACAACCCTTCTTTTTCTGTAGCCCCTCTCTGTTTCCACACTGTTTTTTTCTTCCGGAGAGGCCTTACCTTGTTCTTCTATTAACATATTTGCATCAGCTTGAGGAAGTATCTCCTGTACTTCCTTCCCTGTCTGCATCAGTATCAACAATGGTTGGTACCCTGCAGCCTGCTTGGCTGCCCTATCTGCTTCCCAATTTCCCTTGGCCACATTGGTTCCTGTTTTGTTGTCATGGCCTTTGCACTTGACCACTGCCACCTCCTGAGGCAGCATGATAGCTTCCGCTATTTTTTTTCATTTCTGCTTCATGTTTGATAGGTGTCTGGGAAGCTGTCAAAAATCCTGCTCTAATCCATTGTGGTAATTCCACGTGGATTGCTCCCACAACATAGGCTGAATCTGTGTATGTGGTCACTCTCTTTCCTGCTGACCATTCCAATGCTTTGATCATTGCTGTTAGCTCTGCCAATTGAGCTGACTGTTTTTCTTGCACTATTCCCCTTACTACTTCCTCAAACTCACTTCCTTTTTTGTTTTACCACTGCATATCCTGCTTTCAAGCCTTCAGTGGGGTGCCTGAAACATCCATCTGTAAATAGCACTTCATCTGGCTCTTCTAATGGTGTCACTGTCAAGTCTATTCTCACCTTAGCATCTTCTCTGACTCGTTTTTCATATTCATGAGGTTCTCCTTCTAACATTTTATCTGCCATGTTGATTCCTTCATGTGTGAATGTAATGTGTGGTGCTGACAGGCTTTTTCCATCCTTGTCTGTCTGAGTGAGGTCATGGTGAATGCTGCTGAATTTACATATGCCATTACACTGTGTGTTGTCAGAACAGTCAATGGGTGTGGCATCACTATATCAGCTGTTTTTTGCAAAATTTTTGCCACTCCTACAGCGTGTCTTGTGCATTCTGGATGTCTTTTTTTTCCATTGGGTCTAACATTATACTGACATAGAGAAGTACCTTTCTCTCTCCCCCCTTTTTCTGAAACAAAACACCATTTACTGTGTGTTTTGCTTCAGAAACATCTAGATAAAAACGTCTGTTGTAATCTGCAACTGCCAGATCAGCTGCATGGGAGAGTTCATTTTTTAGCTCAATGAAAGCCTCTTCTGCTTCTTGGGTCCAGTTCAATGGAGCAGTGAGATTTCTCATGCCTTGTTCATTCACCAATGCTCTCAGTGGTGTGGTGCATTCACTGTATTGAGGGATGTAATGTCTGCTGAATCCTGTGAGTCCTAAAAAGGAAAGCATATCCTTTGCCTTTAACGGTTTAGGATGGTGAAGAATGGAGTCTCTGTGTGTTGGTGATAGGCCAGACCCAGCAGGTGTGATGACTCGCCCCAGAAAAGAAACATAGCGCCTAACGCATTGTAGTTTCTGTCTGGACACCTTAAATCCACATTCAAACAATCTTAACAGCACGCTTTTTGTGGCTTTAAGGCAACTGTCGGGATCTGGTGCAGCTATTAAAATGTCATCAACATACTGTACCAGAACCACGCCGGAAGAGAGGGGACAGCCCTGAAGCTGCTCTTTCAGCACCTGATTAAAGATGCCTGGTGACAAAATGAAGCCCTGTGGAAGTCTGGTATAATGCAGCTGTCCGCCCTTGTAGGTGAATGAGAACAAGTCCCTGCATTCTTCTGCTAGAGGAAGACAGAAAAATGCATTAGCCAAATCAATACATGTGAACAAAGAATGTTGGGGTGTGAGTGAGGACAGAGTAGTATACAGATTTGGAACAGGCACTGTGGGAATAAAAACAAATTAATTTTTCTCAAATCGTGCGCCATCAGATAGTTTCCTGTTTTCTGTTTTTCCACTGGAAGGATGAGGGTGTTCCAGTCAGAGTGAGAGTTTTCTAACACCCCTGCCTGAAGCAGCCCTTCAATAGTGTCCACAATGCCCCTACAATGCGCAATGCCCCTACAACTCCACCCTTGATAAGGGTGGAGTTTTAGGGGTGGTGTTTTTGGACCTCAGGAAAGCATTCAATACAGTAAATCACTCTGTTCTTCTTACCAAGCTCTTTAAATTTAACTTTTCTCACAATGCTGTGAGCTGGATTGAATCATATCTAACTAACTAACTAACTAACTAACCTGCACTTATATAGCGCTTTTCTAGTCACAAAGACCACTCAAAGCGCTTTCATTAATACTAACCCTCTATTCTAAGGGCCTATAGGAAACAGATATCTAGGGACAATTTAGAACAGCCAATTAACCTAACATGCATGTTTTTGGCATGTGGGAGGAAACCGGAGAAATCCCGGAGTAAACCCACGCAACACGGGGAGAACATGCAAACTCCACACAGATCACTGTTGGTCGGGGGCTGGGATCGAACCCACAATCCCACGATCCCCACAATCCCCCGGCCAAGGGTAAACTGTGCTGCCGCAGTGCTAACCACTGCGCCACCGTGCATATCTGCATGATCAAACACAATCTGTATCAGTTAACAACTGCAGATCTGATTCTCTTAGGCTAACTTCTGGAGTCCCTCAGGGATCAATATTAGGCCCCATTTTATTTAGTCTTTATATTAATGATTTGCCCACTATTTGTCCTGAAGCTGAATGCTTAATGTATGCAGATGACACAGTTTTCTTTGTTCATGGTCGTTCCAAAGACACTGTTGCTGCTAAACTCAGTAAAACAATGTCCTGTGTCACAACTTGGTTGCAGGAGTGCTATCTACAGTTAACTGTTTCTAAAACTGTAGGCATGTATTTCACTAAAATAAATAGAGTGTCACCTGACCCTGACATACATGTTAATGGAGGAAAAATACAAATTGTTAGCCAATATAAATATCTTGGGTTAATAATAGATTCACAGCTGTCCTTTAAAGCTCATATTGCTAAATTGAGTAAATAAATCAAGTTAAATCTAGCAAATTTGTGTGCAATTTGAAATGAAATGTCAACTGAAGCCGCAAAAATATACTTGCATTCAATGATTTTCAGTCACTTCAACTATTGCCTAAGTAGCTGGTCCCAGGTGGGTCTGAGTGCAAAAAAACAAAACAAAAACAAAAACACTGGAAGTTTTGTACAAACAAGCAGTCAAAGTTATGGATAAAAAACCTAGGCATTATCATCATTGTGCAATTTTAAAAAAAATACAATGTTTTAAACTGGGATAGTCTTCATATATTTGCAGATTTAAATTTGATTTATAAAGTACTGCATGATTTGGCTCCAGATCCTCTGGCAGAGTTCATCAGCTCTGAGCTCTGAGCGTGTCACTCGAGGCTCTGTCAGAGGTGACTGTTTCATTCCTCTGCGCAGGAGCACTTTCAGTAAGTCGGCCTGGTCAGTGAGGAGTGCTAGTGAATGGAACTCAGTACCTGAGGAGGTTAAACTGCTTACAACATACAAGGCCTTCACAAAAAAAAATTGAAAATGTGGCTTATAAACACCTACAGCTGCCAACGATAAGTCTGTTGTGATGTTTGATGTTGTGATCAAATGTACAGTTTGTTATGTGTATGCTATTTGTTATATTAGTGCCTTCTTAAATGTCTATTTTTTTTATTTATTTATTTATTTTTTTCTTGTAGATGTATTTTACTGCTTTTTTACATCTTGGCCAGGGGGCTACAGATGAAAAGTAGCCTTTTGGCTAATTCTGGCTTTTTTAACCATGTGTAATCATGTGTTTTATGAAATTGCATTGTCCCTTTTCAAATAAACTAAACTAAACTAAATGCCCTCCTCTGCTGCAGGCTTATGACGTTGCCAAATGGGTTCCCCTGTTAACACCTGAAATTAAATGGGAGAGATGTTAACACATTTACCAACATCTGTGGGTCCTTGTGACCATAATTCTGATGGCAGTGAGTCCAACATGTTCTCAGCTGATTCATGATCAGTGATCTCTCTGCCATGATATCTTTCAATTTGCCGGTGCTCCAGCAGGAGTTCATCAGTTGTGTCAACGTGAACGCGATAGGCCTGGTATTTTGGCGCTGTATTCTACCTTAGGTGTTTGTGTTACCTGCCAATCTGTAGCTGCTGCTAAGTTTTTTACCATGGGACCAAGCTCTTTAGCTTGGTGGTTGGCGTGTACCAATAGAGTGATATGAGGTGCAGATTCTTCTGACATTTCATACCACTGTAACTGTTCTGTTGTTAGTGCAGCATCCCCGGCCACACCCTCCTGTCCTACATAGAGAAACTTAGAGTGTATGGTCCAAGTGTGACCGTCAAGTTGGGAGGAAAATCTGTCATAATAAACATCATCTGAATTTCTGTCATAATACAGAGTGACATGTAGCGAGTCAACGGGCGGAGTATAGGGAGCAAGAAGGGAAATCCAAGTTTTCCAAGCCACAAACACCGGCAATATGCCTGTCTTTTTGGATGAATCAGATGATAAAAGGCCCCAGTAAATGTCCGCCCATGAATTTGGCGCTTGAGGTTTTGCATTGGGTTTTAACAACATTTGTCCATGCAGAGACAATCCATGCAGTGAACAGTTCATAGCAGCACCATTAGGAAATGAGAGAATAACTCCATCAGCCGAGCACAGCACCGATGGCCCCAGCTTGATCAACAAGTCTCTCCCCATCAAATCCGTGGGTGCATTCTTAGAGCAGGCATAATGATGTTTCACAGTTTGACCAGCAACAGAGGTGTTCAATGCTTTTGTCACAGGCAGTCTTTCAGGTACCCCAAAGAAACCAGTTACTTCCACAGCTTTGGAAGAGAGATGTACAGAGTCAGTGTCACAGTTCAATGTTGAATAGGTTGCCCCTGTATCAACCAAAAAAGGCAGGTTACAATCCATAATCTTCATAGTAACCATGGGGTCTGCCATTCCCACGTTACTTTTTCTCTGTGGGCCTCATCATTGTTCATCATCATGCACACTTCTCTCTGATTGTGGGTGTACACTGGGTACTGCCCTGCTGGTGGAGTCGCAGCAGCATACGGTGCCTGGTGTCCGCCCCTCAAGGGCTGGCCACCTCCTCTTCACTGTGACTGAGGAGGTGGGCCATGGGCTGGTGGGTAAGGATTAGTTGGACAATTCCTCCTCCAATGTCCAGCCTGACCGCACCCATGACACACACCAACGTTCCCGACCCGGTTGCTCAGACCTCCTCTGCCCCTGCTCCTCTGTGGAGCCCCTCTGTAATAATTCGTTACTCCAGGGTCACCCTGGTAATATGGGTTTGGATTTGGCCACACAACGGGTGGCGGATAAATTGAAGACTGGTCAAGTGGTGGCTCTGGGGGTGGTGGTATGTATGGAGCCTGAGGCTGGGCCTGCTGCACCATCTGTTTTCCTGTCTTAGCCTGTTTTGTACTGTCAGTTGCTCTTTTTCTGGCTTCTTCTAATTGTAACTTTGTCAACTGATTTTTATTGTCCTCCAAATATTACCTCTCCTGGTCATCTTTGTCTTGTTTTCGCCGCATATGGTGACAAAAGTGACACTCCCACATGTCTTCTGTTGCCCCTGCTAAATCTGGGTTATCTTCCAGAGCCTTTCTTATCCCAGCAGCAACTCCTTTGAGCACGGCCTGTCTGAATATATCGCGTTGTACTCTGTCCCAACCAGGATGATTACCCACAGCATTCATCCATTCTGATTTACATCTGTTCAAAACTACCACTGGGTTTTCTCCTGAATTTACCATAAATTTCATGGTGTGTAATTTGTTCTCATCCACCGGGTATTTTACCCGCATTTCTTCTGCTATTTCCTGTTGGACTGCAGAGAAGTGTAACTCATTTGCACATTCCAACATTTGCGCATTTTCTTCTATCTGTAGTACATCCCAACTTGTCACTTGTCTGCCCAATAACGTTCTGAAATCTCCTAATGCCAAAGTGTGTCCTTTAGTCAATTGTTGAAATTTAGACATACATTGTCCCCCACCCTCACTAGGATGGGGCATTTTTTCCAAAATTCCTCCAATGTCAGTGAAACCGAATGGTCTTTATACCTGTTGGTCCTGTTCTTTCCTCATCAATGGCATATTTAAAACCTGTGTTTTGTGGGAGAGGTGTATTTTTCTTCTCTCTTCTGTAAGTGCCTCCCCTGTCATTACATCAAAATTTGGCCCTTTATCTTTCTGACCCCGTAACTGATAAGGACTACGAGGATCAGGCTCCCTTCTATCCTTTTTTCTTGTTTCACCTCTCCTCATGGTGCCTTCAATTCTAACTTTCTCTCCTCCCTCATCTTCTTCGTCCTCCTGTTCACTCTCCTCCTCTCTCACCGCCTTCTGCCTTTTAACCTGAATTGATAATTGTTTCAACTTTTCTTCAGTGATCTGCATGGTTCTTTCCAATTCTTCTAATTCTCTTTTTTTCTAATTCTTCCTGCAGCCTTTGCTGTTCCTGTCTTATTTTCTGTTCTCTCCTTTGTCGCTCCTCTTGTTCTGCTTGTAACTCTTGTATTTCAGCCTGTACTTCTTTCATTTCCTCTACTTCTGTAATGTCCTCTACTGCCACAAATCCTCCTTTTACTCGTACCAAAGGCATTTGATTAACTGTTCCTATTACAGGCATTTGAGTGGCTGGATATGGTGGAGGTTGTTCTCCCAAATGTGCCAAACTAGGGTACAGTGGTGCCGTAGGTAGGGGTTGATTAGACTCCTGTTCACATTGCATTTCCTTTTTTCTATTTTCCCTTCTGTTCTTTTTAGCCAGTGTCTGTTTGTTCATATGTTTTACACCATCACTTGCTGCACAAACCGTTGCCAAATTATGAATCAGTCTGCGCTCTTCTTCCTTTTCTGCAATTTTGTCTTTATGTTTTCTCTTCACCACTAACCCTGTCACTGTTGTTTCTTTCATTACTTTGATTCCTTCCAACTTCTGATGTTTCAACCTTATTAACATTTTTGCCAAATTCCCCTTAACATCAGGTTTCAATATTCCTTCTTTTGTAAGGTTCTGATACAATTTTTCACACTCCTTTCTGACCTCTTTTTTGTCTTTCTGTTTTGTACCACTAATCATCTGGGCCACCGCCCATTCCCACTGCTCTTTCATATTTTCTTTAGTCAAACCAGCCTGCTGCTCACCTTCCTTTCTCTGAAGCGAGCCAGCAGCTGCAGCTTCCTGCTCCGCTTGCAGCAGCCCCTCCCTTTGCATTTCTCTGACTGTGCTTGTCTCGTTCCTTTTATTTATTTTTTTTAAACCACAGTATTAACTCAAACTCACAGCCATACAAATATAAAACCAATAGCAATTGCAGCAATGATTATAGTATTTTGGGGGCACTACTCCCCAGGGCTTCTCACCCACTGTTTATGATTAATGCCTTAATCAAAGGCCTCCAACCTGTGCAAGCGTTCGCAGGGCCTCCTCTGGGCCTTTAACCCAGAATTTTCTCCTCCCGTCGGAATTGAAGGAATCCAACCCAGCATGGCTTTCGGAGACGCTACTCCCCGGGGTGCCACCTCAACCCAGAATTTACAGCCTCCATCAAGGCTGATGGCCTCCAAACGAGCCTCCCGTCCTCACAAGTCATGGACCAATTAAGTCAGTCCGTGAACCTGTAGTCGGGTCGAATGATCTATATATATATATGCAGCTATATCATCCGAACCAGGGAGCCTTCCACCTCCCCGGTCTTTTGCCGTTCCTGTCCCAAGTTATCACAACCTAATAAGTCAGATTGTGATCATTCAGTCAGGCCGAGCACAACACTTTTACCAGGGCCGGGGGCCTTTCACCCTCACGGTCTTACTCTTTTCAACCAGCAAATAATCAGCAAAAATATCTACTATATTCAACCGCTGTAATCTAGGACACACATACAAAACCGCTTGACAACACAGACTTTGGTTATCCCCAATAGCAGAACTTTGATGTAACAGGCGTCTGCTTACCTCTTTTTCAGGCCGTCTGTACGTGTTGTCAGTCGGTGATGTGGGTCCAGTGTGTCATCCACTGAGGGTCAGACTGTCTCCGCTCCACTTCCTGATCCCGGACGAGCCCCCATTTAAAGGAAACACCTAATTTTACCCCTCAAAGATGACCATATGTGTGTAGGTGTTCCACCTGAATTCGCTGATCAAGAAAGGAGTAGTTAGGTCTTAGAAGATATATATTTATTTAAGCATATATATTTATTTAAGCAGGTTGAATACAGCAATTACAGCGCTGGGTCTGTGGTCCCTTTCCCTGACAACAACAGAAGTTGTCTGGGTCCAAAACCAGACTGACTAGAACTTTTCCTGATCCAGTATATTTATGAGTTCATAAGCACTGCTCCACCCGATGCTCCCCCGCTGCATCCTCTCATGCACGGTCACATGACTCCTTCTCGGAACATCTGGTCCTTTGTTCTCCTGCACGTACTCAACTGTCTTGTGCTCCATTTCCTGTCATACTGACTTGAGGTGCAGTTTTGGTTACGCACTTCTGCCATTCCTCTTTGCACCTATTTTCATGTCTCAGAGTTTGCACAAAGGACACATTCAGCTGCAACTATTTTCCACTCATAATATCTTGTTGCCTAGGCAAAAGCACAGAACAGCATTTTGAGTCACACAATACATTGTTCATGAGCATATATCTGTTTTTACCCATCAAACGCCGGTGCCAAATGAAGAATCATAAAGGTTTGAAAAGCCATACAGAGGTCGCCAATTTGCTACTGGAACAGTAAGCTAAGCTAAGCTAACTAGTGTTTGCATAGCTTTCTGTAGCCTTCTACAGTTTGTCTATGAGATGTTTCCAATTTTTAATATGACTATGTGGTGATATCAACTGGTGTATGGCGATGGGATAGACCACAGTAATTGCTCTGCTCACTAATCCTTTCCAAACAGTAATTTTCCCCCTCTGGTCTAGTGTAGTTAAAATCCCCTCTAGCTACAGTTAGCATTAGCTTCTGATACCATAAAGGAAGGAACTCCATTTTTCTCTAACAAACGTTATGAGTTTTTAAAAATACATTCGTTTTACTTTGTGTTAGATAGATTAGTTTATTTGACAGGGACAGTGCAATGAACATAGACAATTAATCAATGACAATCAATCTGATGTGTTGCACATAGAGTGTATAGCTATTAGCTAATTTGCAACTCTTGTCCCTGGATGGGCTTTAGAAAAGAGAATCAAGTAAAAAAAAAACACAATAACTAACTAACTAACTAACTAACCTGCACTTATATAGCGCTTTTCTAGTCACAAAGACCACTCAAAGCGCTTTCATTAATACTAACCCTCTATTCTAAGGGCCTATAGGAAACAGATATCTAGGGACAATTTAGAACAGCCAATTAACCTAACATGCATGTTTTTGGCATGTGGGAGGAAACCGGAGAAATCCCGGAGTAAACCCACGCAACACGGGGAGAACATGCAAACTCCACACAGATCACTGTTGGTCGGGGGCTGGGATCGAACCCACGATCCCACGATCCCCACAATCCCCCGGCCAAGGGTAAACTGTGCTGCCGCAGTGCTAACCACTGCGCCACCGTGCAGCCCACGTACCACATACATCAATGCAAAAAGATTATAAATACACAATTATAAATATTATAAATATTATAAATACACAAATATAACAACCTGATTCACATTTGCCTATTTCAGGCCTCCCTCCCTTCGTCACTCATTATAAACAAACACATTCATTCCTTCCCTTCATTCACTCTCACTTTGCAGACAATCAATTCATACATGAGTACATTCTTGTTTATTTTTCAGCCAGTTTTTAACCTTTTTAGTGAATGTTTTAAAGTCCGTTATTATTTTAATTACATTTGGCATTGTGTTCCAGATGTGACTGCCCTTTATAGAGAAAGCTGTTTGCCCAAATGTGGTTCTGCGGTGGAATATTTTACAGTTATTGTTAACAGAGCTCCTGGTGGCTCTGCTGCTGTCCTGTCTTTGGACGAAACCAGCAAGTGGCTCGGGTGCTGATTTATGGAAACATTTGAACGTTAATTTCAGAAAACAGAGGTCAATGAAACTCTCAAAACTCAATAGGTTGTATTTTTTTAAAACATTACAGTGATGCCACCTAATGGGCTTTTGGTCCAAGATTTTTAGGGTCTTAAGATTTTTAGATGATCTCCCACACACTTGTGACCATTGATTACTGTTTGCCGGTAATTTTAATGTGGTCTACTTTCACCAGAATCAAAATTTGCTACAGTTAGCATTAGCTTATGATACGTCGAACAATGGATCTTTTGTTTACATGATCAAATGTTTTTGGCGTTTATAAAATAAATTGCTTTTGCATTGTGTATCTTCCCACAATTTATTCCCTTTTACTGAAAGAAGCACTCTTTGCTCAAAATGTTGCTGTGTCAATGTATGTAACTGGGGCTCATGATCATGCAGGGGAACAGGTCAGGTGGACCCCTGACCAAGTGAGCACCCCATGCGGACCCCGCTGTCCAATCAGTACATGTACAAGTAAATTTTCAATCCAGTGATTTACAAAGTGATTCAGAGCTTTATAAAGTGCTGATGACACATTTTTGACTTCCTCTAATTTTTCAACACATAATACAATATTGTAGGGAGCCCACACTGGGATAATAAGATAAGATAAGATAAGATAAGCCTTTATTAGTCCCACAATGGGGAAATTCCAGGATTGCAACAGCATAGGGATAGCAACACTCAGAGCAACAATCAGAAGGCAAGAAAAAACAACATCTAGTAAACATATGTCCATATTACTATAAATGTATATATATAGACACAGTGCAGAGCATTATGGTTGGTTGGTGAATGTGCAGCAGAAAGTCTAAGTTCTCTCTCCGCGGATGCAGCGGGCCAGCTGGAAGTCTTTGGGCATGATGGTGACCCCCTTAGCGAAGAAGAGACCCACCAGGTGGGCCTCGCTGGTCTCCTGCAGAGCCATGACGGCGAAGCTCAGGAAACGCAGGACGGTCTTGAAGTCCTGAGCGATCTCCCTCACCAGGCGCTGGATGGGCAGCTTACGGATGAGCAGCTCCGTGGATTTCTGGTAGCGACGGATCTCTCTCAGAGCCACGGGCCTGTGACGGCGAGGCCTCTTCACTCTGCCGGTGGCCAGAGCGCCTCTCCGAGCAGCCCATGTGGCTAGCTGTCTCCTGGGGGGCTTCTTCCTCCAGTAGATTTTACGGGCGGTCTGCTTGGTTCTTGCCATCGCTCTTTATTATTCTGTCTTATATTTCTTTCACGCCGCCTAAACTCCAACCCGGCACCCGCGTCCTTTTCGCTACAGCTCCCGGTATGTCGAGTTTCCCATTAGCACCGGGTGGCGGCCAAGTGCTAGCTAGCACTAGCTCCTCCCCACTGTAACGTCTCCCGCTGCAAACTGTGGCTCCGTCCGCCGACCCGGGAGACCCCCGGGGCGATCCGTGCGTCCGTGATATATATACAGAGTGAAAGGTGTAGAAAGAAGAAGGAAGATAAAAAAAAAAGGCTGTTGCAACAGGCAGCCGACTCGTGTGGCGCCGATCATCTCAGACTGAATGCAGAGGGGAGGTATATAGTCCCTCTGCTGGTAGAGTGTGGGGAGTAAACAGATGAGGACAATAGGTATTGAGATGGGAGAGATTATGGTGATGTAGCAGGAAGGAGTAGCTGGGGGACAGTGGGGACAATGGTTGAATGTACTGTGATGCAACATTTCATGCAGCAGGGAGATGGAGGAATGATATAAAAGGAGAGACCCTGGTGTATTGAAGTCATCTGCTGTGAATCTGGTTCCGTTATTTGCACTCTCCACACTGGTGACCCTTGACGAATTATGGAACATGAGGCATGAACCCCGGAGTCGGCCCGGACGGGAAGTCCCAGCAACGCAGCAAGCATCCCAGAGACGGCCTGGATGGGAAGCCCCAGCAACGCATGAGCTGTTTCGGTCAAACTACCGGACTTTTGGCTGCACGACCCGCGGTCTTGGTTCCACCACACCGGGGCTCAGTTCGCCCTCCGGGGAATAACGGCAGATGACACCAGATATTACTATGTGGTTGCAGCGCTGGACGCTTGCACGTCTCAGCAAGTAGCAAGCCTGCTCCAACAGCCTCCAGCCCACGATAAATACGGGGCTCTCAAGGCCGCGCTGACCCGGCGCTCCGAGTTAGGAGATGGGTCGGCGGTCGAACTGATGGAGAAGATGTTGGTGTTGATAGGCACGGACGACGGGCATTTTCTGTTTGCCCACCTGTTCTTCCGGAACCTCCCAACAGAGGCAAGAGTGGTCCTGGCCAACTCGCCGCTGCTGGCCGCACGCGACTACCGTGCGCTAGCCCAGGAGGCAGATCGGATCATCCTCACCACCAGAGCCCTCACAGTGAATGCGGCAGCGTCGGAACCCAGTGAGACGACCAGCTGAGGCGAGGAGCCTGCGACAGTAGCGGCAGCGGGGGCCAGAAGGCACCAGAGAGACACGCTCTGCTTCTACCACCGCTGCTCTGGAGAGAACGCACGCAGATGTGTGCCACCGTGCCAATTCAAGCGTTCGGGAAACGCCAAGGCCAGCAGTCAGTAGCAGCTGCAACCGCTGGTGAAGAAAACATGCTGCTTTATGTGACGGACTCGTGCTCGGGGAGATGATTCCTCGTAGACACTGGCTCCCAGAAGAGCCTCATCCTGCTGTCCTACGCTGACTGGCTAGCGGGAGCTAGCAGCCCCGAGCTGGTAGCCGTAAACGGCTCAGACATTAGGACTTTTGGTGAGCGGACACTGACTTTATCCCTACATGGCTGTATGTACAAGTGGACTTTCGTCATAGCCGCATTGAGTTTCCCAATCTTGGGAGCTGATTTTCTGTGTGCACATGGGTTGCTAGTCGATGTTGCTAACAGACACCTGGTTAATGCAATGTCTTTTGATTCTCTCCCGTGTACAGCTCGAGGGGCCAGGGGAATGACACTAGCCAACATCACAGCTCCAGGCGGTAAGTTCCACACACTGCTCACTCAGTTCCCAGCACTCACAGTCCCGACGTTTTCGGTGGCCATCACTAAACACGGGGTGGAACATTTTATCACCACCACTGGGCCGCCAGTTTTCGCACGACCTCGGCTAAACTGGCCATAGCACGTGAGGAGTTTGCCAACTTGGAAAGGTTGGGCATCATCAGGGGCTCAAACAGCCCATGGGCATCCCCACTACACATAGTCCCTAAGGCCGAGGGATCATTGCGACCGTGCGGAGATTTCCGCAGATTGAATAACGCCACAGCGCACTACCGTTACCCAATTCCCCATATTCAGGATTTTTCCATTCACCTCGCCGGGGCACGCATTTTTTCTAAAATAGACCTGGTCCGCAGTTACCACCAGGTCCCGGTGTGTGCAGAGGACATACCCAAAACAGCGGTAATAACTCCGTTTGGCTTGTTTGAGTTTTTACGCATGCCTTTTGGATTAAAAGGCGCGGCACAGACATTCCAACGCATGATGGATGCGGTGTTGCGCGATCTGCCGTTTGTGTTTGTCTACCTGGATGATATCCTGGTGGCCAGCGCGTCCAAGGACAAACACGTAACCCACCTCAGGACGGTTTTCCGGAGGTTGGAAGAGCACGGGTTAATAATCAACCCGGCAAAATGCCGGTTTGGCGTGACGGGGATTGATTTTTTGGGGGCACCGCATCTCACCGGAGGGAGCGATACCCTTGCCCGACAAGGTGCGCGCCGTGGCAAATTTTCCCCGGCCTCAGACGGTCAGGGCGCTGCAAGAGTTTTTGGGGATGGTTAACTTTTATAATTGGATCCTCCCCCGCAAGCTCAGCTCATGCAGTCATTGTACGCCGCGCTTAAGAGGAGGAAACCGGTGGACAGAGTCAAATGGACTCTGGAGCAGGAGCAGGCATTCTCTGAGGTTAAAACAGCCCTGGCAAATGCCGCATTGTTGGCGCACCCGGACCCGGCGGCCCAGATAGTGCTCACTCCCGACGCCTCAGACATGGCCATAGGGGCCGTTGTGGAACAACATGTCGCTGGTTCTTGGCAGCCGCTCGTTTTTTTTCAGTAGGGCTTTGTGCGACAGTGAGTGTAAATACAACGCGTTCGACAGAGAGTTGCTGGCTCTCCACCTGGCCATACGCCACATCCAGTTCTGGCTGGAAGGGCGCAGCTTCACTGGGTTCGTGGACCACAAGCCACTAACGTACGCGATGGCGAAGGTTTCGGAACCATGGTCAGGCCGGCAGCAGAGACAGCTGGCCGTGATCTCGGAGTTTATGACCAATATTCAGCACGTGTCAGGTAAACTGAATGTGGTGGCAGACTGCCTCTCGCGCGCAGTAGTGGGCCCAGTCTACGTAGGGATAGATTATACAGCCATGGCCGCAGAGCAGATTGGTGATGCGGACGTGTGCATGCTCCAGTCTGGACCAACAGGGTTAAGGCTGGAGAGCAGAGTGCTGCAAGACGGCATGCCCCCCCCCCCAATCTGTGATGTCTTCATGGGATGCCTGCGCCCGGTGGTCCCAGTTGATTGGCGCCGCAGAGTGTTTGAGTCAGTTCACACTCTGGCATACCCAGGAGTGCACACGTCAGTCAAAATGGTGGGAGCGAAGTTCGTTTGGCCAGGCCTGCGCAAACAAGTGAAAGAGTGGGCTGCAGCCTGCGTAGCGTGCCAACGAGCCAAAGTACACAGACACACGAAGGCCCCTTTGGAGCCGTTTCGTATACCGGCTAAGAGGTTCGACCATGTTAACGTGGACCTCATGGGCCCCCTCCCGCCATCACAGGGGTGCACGCACCTTCTGACAGTGGTGGACCCCACCACACGCTGGCCAGAAGCAGTCCTGCTGGCGGCAACCGTGTCCGTGGATGTGGCGCGCGCCTTTTTGACAACATGGGTGGCACGTTTTAGCATCCTGTCGGACATCACCTCTGATAGGGTCCTCAGTTTGTTTCCGACCTCTGGTCTGCGATGGCCCATAGCCTGGGTGTCACAATTCATCACACAACCGTGTACAACCCACAGGCCAATGGGTTATGCAAGCATTTCCATAGGTCACTGAAAGCAGCGCTCAGGGCTTCGTTGACAGATGAAAATTGGGTAGACCGGTTGCCGTGTTTTGTTAGGGTTGTGTTCTGCACCAAAAGAGGATTTGGAGGCTTCCCCGGCGGAGCTTGTTTTTTCTCAGCTGCTGCGGCTCCCCGAGGAATTTTTACCAGATAATCCCGCGCCGGACAACTATCCGTCTCAGTGTTTGCAGCATAGTGCAGACACAGGCACGCTGCCCGGCCCGGCCCACCACTGTTTTCCACGCGCTTTTGTGCCAAAGACTTTGAAGAACGCGGCGTTCGTGTTTGTCAGGCACGATGCCCACTGCCCCCCATTGCGCTCACCTTACAATGGCCCGTTCAGAGTGCTGGAACCAGGGGACAAACAATTTTCGTTAGACTTGGGGGGTCGTCGGGAGAAAATATGTATAGATAGACTTAAGCCCGCCTTTGTGGTGGCGGATGAGCAAGTGATGTTGGCTCGGGCCCCTCGGCGTGGAAGACCCCCACGGAGAACTCCTCAGGTAAACAATTCATTAGAGCAGCCACACGGGCAAGTCGAATGTTCCCCCCCCCCTCGCCATTGCCCACCCACAAACAGACACACCCCCAGGAGCCCCCCACCGGCACAGCAGCGCCGTGGAGGCGGAGAACCTCCGTTACAGCAGATACGGGAGGAGACTGAAGCCAAAAGGACGTGAGGATTGAAACTCAGTCTGAGATTCTGGGGGGGACGGTGTAGGGAGCCCACGCTGGGATAATCATCTCAGACTGGATGCAGAGGGGAGGTATATAGTCCCTCTGCCGGTAGAACGTGGGGGGTAAACAGATGAGGACAATGGGTATTGAGATGGGAGAGGTTATGGTGATGTAGCAGGAAGGGGTAGCTGGGGGACAGTGGGGGGAGAATGGTTGAATGTATTGTGATGCAACATTTCATGCAGCAGGGAGATGGAGGGATGATATAAAAGGAGAGACCCTGGTGTATTGAAGTATGCTTTTCTGTGTATGACTGAAGTGAGAGTGAATAAAGTCGTCTGCTGTGCAAGTCTGGTTCCGTTATTTGCACTCTCCACAATATGACAAAATAGGTTGGTCTGTGCAGTTCTAAATCAAAAAGGCTTTTTTTCACGCAAATATCCGACGTTTTCATGAGCGCCACGTCACCAATTACATCAGTGGCTGGAAAACCCCGCTGCCATGTAGTCACGTCATCAGGAGAACACAGCACTTGGCTGCCCATTGTACACACAGGATGGAAGCGGTTGAAAACATCGACAGCGGTTCCAGCACATGTATTCTGGAATTGGTTTGTGTTGTCCAATCTTCCAACAATTATAGTTCCGAAGAATGGGATGATAATGAAGAATCTGGGGGCATCAGACTGTACAGGTTTGAGCCGTGCCAATCCTGTCACACTCAGGGAGTGACGGTGGAGAGGCACACATGCCCGCCGCAGCAGCAGCGACAAATACATGGCAGGGGAACACCAGTGTTATTCTTTTGTTACAGATATTGCAACAAATTATTTGTTGATAAATATAATTTATTTAAACCCGATTTTTCAATAAAATCATAGCAGTGTATTCTCTGTGGTTCAGGCATCGGGTTTATTATGTATTATATTTTGAGTTCTTGTTTTTGTTTTGTACATGTGTTTTATGTGCGTTTTGAGCCACTTTCAGGTGGGCATTGTCCAAGATTCGCCAGTCCGAACACATACGCCCTCTCTCTTTGATAGTCAGCTGTTCATGGTTTGTGTGCATCATCTGCCGTGTTGTCAACCAGCCAATGTTGCCAGCGCTATCACGACATGTTAGCCACTCCACACAGCTATGGTTCTGTTGTGCTGCTTGAAGCGATGTTGGCCCTGGGACGCAACCGTGGTTAACACATCTCCTCTCCATGTTCGCTAGGCGATGTCGGCCCTGAACGCCAACTGTGGGTGTTTCTGTTTATTTTTGTGGGTCTTCATCTTTTTGGGAACTGTTGTCATCATTCTTATGTTCAATACATGTGCTGTGTTGAATTCTGCATGTAAATCCATTCATCATGACCCTCCGTGTGCTCTTATGCAGGGCACGGAGAGGGAGGATGAAATAGCAAGGATTTGCGTGCAGGGTTCACCACAGCACATTTAATACAGAAAGACAGACAATTCCCAAAAAGGTGAAGACGTAAAAGAAACACAGACACACTTGCTGATGGCATTCGGGGGCCAGCATCGCCCAGCGAAGGAATGAGAGGAGACGTGCGCCTCAGAGTCGACATCGCTTCAAGGACGCATGAGAGCCATGGCAAACATGGAGCTCATCATGAGAGTGCTGAAAACACTGGCAGACAAACAGCACAGATGACAATACTATGGACCATCACTGCATGACTGGCAAACTGCCGCGAAGTACACGCACTGCTGCTGGTGATGGTGTGATGAGAAGTACCTGGGCGAGGACTGGGAAACATGATCAGCGGGAGTCTGAATCAGCTGGTGATAATGAGAGAGGAAACGCGACCGGACCGGCGAGATGTCAGCATTGGATCACAGAAAGTAGGTCAAAGCTGCACGTAAATCCATTAATCCTTCCCCTCCTCCGCTCCTCCTGCATAAAAGCACATGAGGAGACTTATAACAGTTGGAGCTGAAGCGTGTGCTGTGGTCTTTCACGGTTCGATGTTTACCTAAGCCTGAGACACAACACAAAGGCACAGCCATAAAATTAAAACAAGAAACCAGAGAAACTGTGAGCTATGAAGCTGCTGTCATTTCAGTCAACAACACCGGAGTCCGTTCTCCCGCTTACGTCATGGGGGTGCCGCCCTTAATTCGGTGGGCGGCACCACAGTCCAGTCAGCGGCTGCTGTTTTTTGATGATAACTAGTTTATGCAGGCGTGGTTGTAAATTTTATACTGATCATCGACAATAACTTTTGGGTTTACACAACATCCTAAAAAATGTCAAAATCGTGTCATCAGCCCTTTAAAGCCTTATTCAGAACATTATTGTCCCACACACCTATTCTGTGAATTTCATCTGGGTGCAGCCAGCGGTGATGAGTAGCAGTGGTTGTGAAGAAAAGTCTTTTGAAAGCAGAAACAGAGCCAAAACCTTCTCCGGGTCAGCTTAGTTGTCATCTTACATCTATATATAACTTTTTAAAACTTCTTGGTGTCTGTGAAAAGTATTCCCAACAGTTTTATAAAAATTCTTGCTCTCCTTCTTCACTTTTATAAATCACTGGATTGAGAATGTACTTGCACATGTACATATAGGATCCCGTGGTCCACTTAGGGTGGTCACTTGGTCAGGGGTCCGCTTGACCTGTATCTATCGTTCAGTCTTTTTGGTTTGTTTTCAATGCGGATGATAAGCCTAGCAGCCCATGACGTTGTGTTTTTTGGATTTACCGAGCCTGCTACTTATGACAAATACAATTTTAAACAACCTTAACTATTGTACATGTCTTTTGTTGGTAAAAATATAACTATAGAAAGTCATGTAATATGTTTCACCATAACTAAATGAAGAGACTGATATCCATTTACAGGTATTATGACAATTATGAATCCAATCACATCTACTCCTGTAAAAACAAAAAGGAAATGTACCGTGACACCAGTGACACCTGTATCAAGTATACAAGGATCACTTTCACCAGAACGGCACTCATGGGTAAGTGGGTATTAAAATTCTTTAGCTGAATATTTTAATTAGTGATGTAATTCAAAATGCAATCTCTGTCATTCAGACTGTGGCCTTTTTTCTGGTGTCAAGCAAAGCTTTGACATGTGGCATGGAGTCAAGAATCTTGCTAAAAGGATCTTATCTGTAAGTCTTGCCAATCATTACAATATCCTAACTAACTATCCACAAATGAATTATGAAAAATAAAAGATGGATTTGTGTATGTACTCTTCAGGCAGCTAAAATGAATGGGCAGGCTGTATTGCTTCTGTGGCTGCGTGATATCATTGATCATTTTTGGTGGTGCTGTAACAAAGCTGCAATGCATGATGACTTCATAGTAGGTGCAACATTTCTTGTATTACTGCAACAACACAAATAATTGTGCTGCCAGTGCCATTGTGCCTATCAGTGAGTTTGTTAGGAAAGTATCACCCTTGATGTGCAATTTTTCTTTGTTGGAGACAAAATGGGTTATACAGTTGTTATTGTTATCAATAAGATATTAAAATAAAGGTATCACAATTTATTCATCCATCCATCCAACCATCTTCTACCACTTTTCCGGAGGTCCGGGTCGCGGAGGCAGCAGTTCAAGCAGAGAAGCCCAGTCGTCCCTCCCCAGCCACATGCTCCAGCTCTTCAGAGAGGATACCTAGGCGTTCCCAGACCAGCTGGGAGACATAGTCTCTCCACCGAGTCCTGGGTCTGCCCCGGGGTCTCCTCCCAGTGGGACGTGCCTGAAACACCTCAAGTGGGAGGGGTCCAGGAGGCATCCTAATCAGATGCCCATACCACCTCAACTGACTCCTTTCAATGTGGAGGAGCAGCGGTTCTACTCTGAGCCTCTCTCGGATCACTGAGCTCCTCACCCTATCTCTGAGGGTGAGTCCAGCAATCTTACGGAGAAAGCTCATTTCAGCCGCTTGTATCCGCGATCTCGTTCTTTCGGTCATTACCCAAAGCTCGTGACCAGAGGTGAGAGTAGGAACGTAGATTGACTGGTAAATCGACAGCTTTGCCTTAGAACTAAGCTCCCTCTTCACCACAACAGACCGGTACAACGTCCGCATCACTGCAGATGCTGCTCCAATCTGTCTGTCGATCTCTCGCTCCATTTTCCCCTCACTCGTGAACAAGACCCCAAGATACTTAAACTCCTCCACTTGGGGCAGGAGCCTGTCCCCAACCCGGAGAGGACAATCCACCTTTTTCCGGCTGAGGACCATGGACTCGGACTTGGAGGTGCTGATTCTCATCCCAGCCGCTTCACACTCAGCGGTAAACCATCCCAGCAAGAGCTGTAGGTCATTGCTGGATGAAGCCAACAGGACAACATCATCTGCAGACAACAGAGATGAGATCCTGTGGTCACCAAGCATGACACCCTCCATTCCCTGGCTGCGCCTAGAAATCCTGTCCATAAAAATTATGAACAGGATCGGTGACAAAGGGAAGCCCTGGCGGAGTCCAACTCTCACTGGGAATGACTCCGACCGAGTGTTGGCAATACGAACCAAACTCTCACAACGGTCGTACAGAGACCAAATAGCTCGTAACAACAAGCCCGATACCCCATACTCCCGAAGCACCCCCCACAAAAATCCACGAGGGACGCGGTCAAATGCCTTCTCCAAGTCCACAAAACACATGTAAACTGGTTGGGCAAACTCCCACGAACCCTCAAGAATTCTCGAGAGGGTAAAGAGCTGGTCCAATGTGCCATGGCCAGGACAAAAACCACATTGCTCCTCCTGAATCCGAGGTTCGACCAACGGCCGGACTCTCCTCTCCAGTACCTTGGCATAGACCTTTCTAAGGAGGCTGAGGAGTGTGATCCCTCTAAAGTTGGAGCACACCCTCCGGTCCCCTTTTTTGAAGAGAGGAACCACCACCCCGGTTTGCCATGCCAAAGGCACTGCCCCCGACCTCCACGCAATGTTGCAGAGGCGTGTCAACCATGACAACCCAACAACATCCAGGGCCTTGAGGTACTCAGGGTGAATCTCGTCCACCCCCGGGGCCCGGCCACCAAGGAGATTTTTAACCACCTTGGCGACCTCAGCCCCTGTGATAGGTGAGTCATCCTCCTTGTCCCCAAACCCTGCTTCCTCTGTGGAAGGCGTATCAGTGGGATTGAGGAGATCCTTGAAGTATTCCTTCCACTGCCCGACGATATCCCCAGTCGAAGTCAACAGTGTCCCATCCGCACCATACACAGTGTGGACGGGGAGCTGCTTTTCCCTCCTGAGCCGCCGGACAGTTTGCCAGAATCTCTTTGAGGCAGACCAAAAGTCTTGTTTCATGGCCTCACCAAACTCCTCCCATACCCGGGTTTTTTCTTCAGCAACCACCCGAGCTGCACTCCGCTTGGCCTGCCGGTACACCTCAGCTACTTTGGGAGTCCCACAAGCCAACCAAGCTTGATAGGACTCCTTCTTCAGCTTAATGGCCCCCCTCACCACTGGTGTCCACCACTTGGTTCGGGGGTTGCCACCACGAGATACACCGACCATCTTGCGGCCGCAGCTCTGGGCAGCTCTGGGCTTCAACAACAGAGGTGGAGAACATGGCCCATTCAGACTCCATGTCTCCAGACTCCCTCGGAATGTGGTTGAAGTTCTTTCGGAGGTGGGAGTTGAAGACCTCCCGGACAGGGGCCTCAGCCAGACGCTCCCAGCACACCCTCACTATACGTTTGGGTCTACCAGGTCTGAATGGCTTCCTCCCCTGCCATCGGATCCAACTCTCCACCAGGTGGTGATCAGTTGACAGCTCTGCACCTCTCTTTACTTGGGTGTCCAAGACATACGGTCGCAGGTCTGATGATACGATAACAAAATCGATCATCGACCTGCGACCTAGGGTGTCCTGGTGCCAGGTGCACATATGGACACCCTTATGTTTGAACATGGTGTTCGTTATGGACAGACTGTGGTTAGCACAGAAGTCCAATAACTGAACACCACTCGGGTTCAGATCGGGCAGGCCGTTCCTCCCAATCACCCCCTCCAGGTTTCACTGTCGTTGCCCACGTGCGCATTGAAGTCCCCCAGTAGGACAATGGAGTCTCCAAGAGGAGCACCCTCCAGCACCCCAGTCACAGACTCCAAAAAGGGTGGGTACTCTGAAACATCATTTGGTGCATAGGCACAAATGATGGTAAGGACCCGTTTCCCAACCCGAAGGCGCAGGGAAGCAACCCTTTCGTCCACCGGGGAAAACTCCAATATAGAGGCAGCAAGGTGGGGCGATACAAGAATACCCACCCCTGCTCGTCGCCTCTCGCCCGGGGCAACTCCAGAATAGGCCAAGCTCCAGCCCCTCTCCAGGAGACTGGTTCCGGAACCGGAGCTGAGTGTTGAGGTGAGGCCGACTGTATCTAGCCGGTATCTCTCAACCTCGTACACCAGCTCAGGCTCCTTCCCCACCAGAGAGGTGACATTCCACGTACCAAAAGCCAGTTTAGAAAGCTTGGGATCAGTCCGTCAAAGTCTCCGCCTTTGACCGCCACCTAATCCACATAGCACCGGACCCCCATGATCCCTCCTGCAGGTGGTGAGCCCACTGGAGGGCGGACCCATGTAACTCCTCCGGGCTGAGCCCGGCCGGGTCCCATGGGTGGAAACCAGGCCACCAGACGCTAGCCTTTGAGCCCCTCCCCCAGGCCTGGCTCCAGGGTGGGGCCCCGGTAACCCCATACCGGGCGGGGTACACTGAATCCTTGATATACAATTTATCATGAGAGTCTGTTGGATCGTTGGATCACAATTTATTCCTAAGTAAATTTAGTGCACACCAGAAGTCACCTGACTTCTTGAGCCCTGTAATAGTTGAATTTAAAATTGGATTAAGGGCTTTTCAAGTAGAAAACCATAATATTTTATTTCACCCCTTTTTAAAAATTGTGGCTTGGCCTTCTCCACCACGTGATGAACGAGCACAAATGGGTGGAAGGACAATGTCTACATGAGGCACTGGAGAACAGCTCCACCGAACAATGGCTGGAAAAAGGCTCAGTGGCTTTCTAGGTCCTCACCAATATTGTGATGGACAAGCAGTGGTTACAAACGGTCCTCAAATACCTGACCTTTAGGTGAGTACGATGGAAATTCTTTAATGCCAACAGAAAGAAAAGGACAATCATTAATATGAATGTGTTTTCACAGATCAACTGCAGACCTTGAGGCTTTTCAAAATCACATTCTAATGTATGCCACCAAAAGGTTCTCCTTTAGCCCACCTGGATATGAGGCCCGGACCCTTTTAGCTGTACTGGACTATAGCCAGCACAGGGACCATGTAAGTTTTGTGTCACCAAAACATTTTACACAATAATCTATAAACCGTAATATTAGGATTATTTTTTGTGTGTGAGTGTGTGTGTGTGTGTGTGTGTGTGTGTGTGGTGATTTATTAATTTTAAACCTTTTTGTAAATGTTACAGAAACAATTGTTTTTGTTAATATTTAGTAAATACTCTGTTACGTCCATCCATTCATATTTATTTATCATTTTTCATAATGAATTAATTAGTAATATGAATTTTCTGATACTTTTTGTTTTCAGTACCAGGAGACTGTATAAAAAGAATACAAAGCTCCACATTCCACCCCTTCTGGCCCGCATTCTTTCAAAGCGTCTTTCTGCAGATGCAGGGCTGCCACAACATAGACAACTGTGCCCAGAGGACCCACTTACTCTTGGCCTTGTTCCTGCAGAACCACCGCCACCAATGGAAGAGCTTCTGAGGACACAATCTCAGAGAGGCTTAGGTAGACAGTAGAGATTTTTTTCCTTTTTCAACTGTCTGATCAAGAGCATCTTACAAATGGAGAAGCTAAAACGTCTTAAACTTTTCATTGTTAATGAAAATAGAAGGTGGCAGTACACTTGGTGTTTCAAGGATGTGGAACTCAAAATCTTTTTCCTGTTCTTGAATGAGGTCTCGTGCTGCAGCAGGAGTGAATACAGCACACGGCAACACAGGTAAAATCAAATTCCATTTCTCTACCCACTCTTTCTGTCACCAACAGTGTATTTTGCATTAATAGACCAAGCACACTCATTGTAGCATATTTGGAATGTTTAAAAAATGTCTACAAGTTCAGATTGTCATATTTTCATGCAGTTTTTTTCTTTAGACTGTTTATGTTTTTATTTTTTTTTAATTTGGACTTTGGTATTTTGTACCTTACTGTAAGAAGCTAGGGCAACACAAACTAAAGAGACTACGAAAGAGTTGAAGCTTGTGTCCGATTTCTTATATTATTTTTCTATATTGCTCTCCCAGATCGGCTCCATGGACCACGCTGATCCAGTTCACTCAACAGTCACACAGGGGAAAGATGCCTACATCTGACTTTGTTTTCAAATTCTGATATTTGGGAGACAGACTATTTCTACTTTTGAGAGTATTGTCAAAATTTTGTTTTGCCCGTCCATCCGTCCATCCTCAACAGCTTTTCTGGAAGGAAGGAGAGACATGGAGGTCATGGAGGCAGCAGTCCAAGCAGAGAAGCCAAGACTTCACTCTCTGCAGCCACCTTCTATAGCTCTTCAGAGGGGACACCAAGGTGTTCCATGCCAGCTGGGGGGCCATAGTCTGCCCCATGGTCTCATCTTCGAGGGACGTATTCCAAACACCCGAAGCTGGAAGCGATCAGGAGGCACCCTGATCAGATGCTAAAACCACTTCTGCTGGAGGCTTCCTACTGATAAATGGGAGATTTTACTCTGCACTGTGGCTAAGTGATCCTCACAGGGGATCACCTGATTGTTGAGGTCTTTCTGTAATTGTGGGGTCTTTATACAACACTTCAAAGTTCTAGACAACTTTAGTTGATATTGATTTGCTTTATAACGTTATATTATTACACTGTCAGAAAATGTAATATTGCTGAGAATTTAACTTTTATAAAATACTAACAAAACTTTAAGATTATACAGTAATCCAAAATAAATTTAAATATTTAAAGAATACTTTTTTATAGATATGAGGACTATGACTCATGATTTTGTGTCAGATTTGATTACTGATGTGCTTATTTTCTGAAATGCACTGAATTTTTTACACTTGAGTATCCATGATGAACAACTGGAGTATTACTACACTACAAATAATTTCAAAAAGTGAGCTTATTGAAGAGAATGCTCTGCATATGTCTGATCAGGTATGTATAACTTAAGTTTTCAGTAATTTTACAAGATTATACAAAGGTTGAAAGTATTTCAGATGTGCATTGAGGATAGGTAAGCCATCACTTGGTAAATCCAACAATGACTCAACAACACCCTTTACATATAAATTAGAAAATGCACAAACAATATCAGGCATCCATTTTACAATAATTTATTTTAATAATATATAATAATAATATAAAACAACCAAATAACAACAATATAAAACAATAAATGAAATTTAAATGAACAGAAAATGAGACAGAACCTAAAAATTAATTGCCACCTCCTGGTTTTTGATGCCCTGATAATGCACCTTGTACCATGGATGTACATGTGGACCTGCAACAGACCAGGAGCGTGGGCTAGCGACCTGCAACAAACCAAGTGTATTGTCCATACGGATCAGGGTAACGGTCCCTGATTGCTCACACACAGCAACTGGGGATGACCAAGGCAATGGATTAGCCATAGCAACAGCTCATAGAACAGCATTCTTAGCTAAAACGCTGAACATAAACAAACCATAAGAGCGTGCTACAGCATATCTGCAAAAAACACTCTACCAACAGCAAAGTCCTTTAAGTCAGCTACAGTTTTGCCATGATTACATTATCAAAATTATGCAATTATCAGGTTCAATCACGTCTGTGAAACATTAGCATTACTATAAATTATTAACAATTTTATGACAGTAATTTAAAAAAATTGTTGAATGGAGATAAACATCAAAGAAGACTCGATTAAAATCACTGGGCACTATACCACAAAAGATTTGTCAGTTGACATGATTTCACTGGCTTGTAATCACAAAGAAACTGATTTCCATACAGTCTGCTGCTGCCTGTGAATGCTTGTTTCCAGCGCCGTTTGTGTTTCTACATGGCGACACGTGCAATGTTATCATGAGGCAACAGTGAGTGCAACACCTACTGGCCAGGAGGTCAAAAAGTTCTAGAATGCACCTTTAAAGCAAATGAAAAAGTAAATGTTTCATGGTATATAATAATTCCTGTCAGACATTAGAAAGCAGCAGAAGCAGAAGCAGCATTGCACCAGCTACTGTCATCACAGTGCATGGACCATCCTCATTTGACCTACATGATAAAAGACAAACAAAATCATCATGCATTAGGTGTGTAACAGTACATCTAAAATCAGTTTGGTACGTACTGTGGTTTTAAGGTCATGATTTGGTTAATTTTCAGTACAGTAAGGAAACAAAATGCAAAACATAAAACTGCTTATCTTTTTTATAAGCAGCAACAGCTTTGACAAAAAAAAAAAAAAAAAAAAAAACTACCAGCAGTAAATTCTCCAATAAATGTATACAATAAAATAAATTTTCTTTTTAGGAAATGAACAATGCAGACAAGTGCAATAATAGAAGTTTGAATAGTCTGAATTATTCTTTTATTTTTAGGAGATTAAAGTTCTTTATTGCCCGACAGTGTTTTTAACCAGGGTGCTCTGGTATGTTCAGGTTTCAGTGGGAAATGATCTAATTTCACTTCTTAGTCAATAATTTGTCATTGTTGTGTATAGGTTCTCAAGGCAACCATGCACAACAACAGCAAATCATTTGCAAGTTTTTTGACAATGAAGAAATTAAATTAAAAATGTCCCACAAAAATCTGAACATACTAGGGCACCCTTGGGAAACACTGGCCTAAAGTGCAGTATTAACAGATTCAGTTTTTTCTTAAAACAATGGTATTATTTTCTGGCTGAAGTGGGCACAACAGGGAACTTCATACCACAGTTCAGTTACTTTCAGCACGTGTTTAAACCTGGTGTTCTTAACAACTGAGTATGGCCTTAGATCCACTGCTATGAAAACACCAATGGCAGTTGTTATTACTTTGGCTCGATCTGAAAAGCCCTGGAAAGGCTGCTTAAATGCCGCTGGAAGCTGCGCTTGTACCACGCTAGTTTTTTTTTTTTTTTTCGTGCTGCTCTGATATTCACGTTCGCATGATGCCATTTCAAATGAGTTAACAAGTTTGACGTACTGCCAAAAGCATATCTGATGCGGTTTTCATCTTATTGTCTTTGTCTGTTCAAAGATTCACTTATTATAGAATCGGTGTGTGAGTTTGCCAAAACGATGTCTGCCACTGTAGTATTCTCTGGACCCCTCCCCAATCTGACCAGTGATGACATGTTTAGTCGCTCGTCATCCTTGAACCGCTGGCTGTCTGTGTGGTGTCCTAAAAATGACGTGGGCTACATTGACAATTGGAGCTCTTTTTGGGGAAAACCTGATCTTATGAGACGAGACAGCATTCATCCCACTTTGGATGGTGCTTCTCATTTATCTAACAATCTGGCATCTTTTTTATCCAAATTTCCAAAACCGTGACTACTCAGAGTTGGGACCAGGAAGCAGAGTCGTAGTCTTACACGCCTCTCTGCAGCTCCTCTTCATCCGCCACCCCTCAGCTTAGCCCCTGTCTTCCCCATCAGAGAATTGTTGTCTGCTCCCTCCAAAGTGAATAAAAATATAATGTATAAGCATCCCAAAGTGATAAAGCAAAATATTGGTAAAACTCAAATTAAACATAAAGCCTCTAAACTGAATGATTTGGCCTCTGTTCCTCCTCATAATTTAAAAATTAAATGTGGTTTATTAAATATTAGGTCTCTAACTCCCAAGTCTCTGTTAGTCCATGATCTGTTAATTGATCATCAGATTGATTTAATTTCCCTTACAGAGACTTGGTTAGGGCAAGAGGATTATGTTGGTTTAAATGAATCAACTCCCTCTGGTTATTTAAACTGTCAAAATCCCAGAAGTTCTGGTCGTGGAGGAGGAGTAGCAACAATTTACCATTCCAAATTACTAGTTAATGTAAAGCAAAAAATATGTTATAATTCCTTTGAGGGCCTGGTCCTCAGTGTTGGGCACTTTAGCAATTTCAGGTTAAACCCAGTTTTATTTGCCATAGTTTATTGTCCCCCATCAACCTATTCAGAATTTTTATCCGAATTTGCTGATTTCTTAGCTGATTTAGTGCTGAAATCTGATAGAATAATTATAGTAGGGGACTTTAATATACATGTGGATGTGGATGGGGATGATAGTGACTGCCTTAATGTGGCTTTTAATTCAATATTAGACTCGATTGGGTTTTCTCAGAAAGTAGGAAATTCTACTCATTACCTCCACCATACATTGGACCTTGTTCTGACATATGGCATAGAAATAGAAAATCTTGTAGTGTCTCCTCATAACCCTGTACTGTCAGATCATTGTCTGTTAACCTTTGATTTTACTATTTCTGACTATTTGGAACAGTAGGCATCACAGTAGATGCCTCTCAGAGGATGCTGTTTCCAAATTTATGCAGATTGTTTCCTCTATGCCATGTGTCAACACAACGGAAATAAGCTATAGACAGCTTGCTCCTTCTGTAATTGATAACATGGTGGATAGTGTTTCAGCTTCTCTGCATCAGGCTCTAGACTTGGTGGCCCCCTTAAAAAAGAAAAAGTCTAATCAGAGATTTTTAACTCCTTGGTTCAACACAGAAACTCGTAGCTTAAAACAGAAGACTCGTCAATTAGAAAGAAAATGGCGCTCTACTAATTTAGATGAAATCTATTTAGCTTGGAGAAATCACCTTTTAATTTATAAAAAATCTCTTAGAAAAGCTAGAACGAGTTATTACTCTGCATTAACAGAAGAGAACAAGAATAATCCCAGGTTTCTTTTCAGTACTGTAGCCAGGTTGACAAAGAGTCAGAACTCTGTCAATCCTAGCATCCCCTTAGAGCTTACTAGTCAGGACTTTATGAACTTTTTCAATAATAAAATTTCATCCATCAGAGAAAAAATCAATCAGATTCTTCCCACAGTTAACTTAAATACTGTAACTATTACAACTCCTTCTATTGATGTCTGTCTTGATGAGTTTACTCCAATCGACCTTTGTGAGTTAGACAAAATAGTTTCCTCATCCAAACCTTCAACTTGTCTTTTAGACTCTATTCCTACCAGGTTATTTAAAGAAGTCTTCCCACTTATTGGTAGCTTTATTCTTCATATAATCAATTCTTCATTAACTTTAGGCCATGTACCGCAGGCTTTTAAAACAGCTGTAATTAAACCCTTACTCAAAAAGCCAACGCTAGATCCAGGAGCTTTAGCTAACTATAGACCAATCTCTAATCTCCCTTTCATTTCAAAAATCTTAGAAAGAGTTGTTGCTACGCAATTATTTGACCACCTGCAGGGAAATGGTTTACTTGAAGAGTTTCAATCTGGGTTTAGAATCCATCATAGTACTGAAACAGCCTTAGCGAAGGTCACTAACGACCTCCTCATTGCATCTGATAATGGACTAGTTTCTGTACTTGTCTTTTTAGATCTTAGTGCAGCTTTTGATACTATTGATCATAATATTCTACTTGATAGATTAGAACACTATGTTGGACTTAATGGAACTTCGTTGCAGTGGTTTAGATCTTATTTATCTGATAGGTTCCAGTTTGTTCATGTAAATGATGAGTTTTCTTTCAGCTCAAAGCTTAGTCATGGAGTTCCACAGGGATCTGTGCTAGGCCCTACTCTTTTTAGTTTATATATGCTTCCGTTAGGCAACATTATTAGAAAGCACTGTATACATTTTCATTGTTATGCAGATGATACACAATTATACCTGTCAATGAAGCCAGATGATACTAATCAATTAGCCAAGTTAGAAGCCTGTCTTAAGGAAATCAAAGCTTGGATGACTTGTAATTTCCTGCTATTAAATTCAGATAAGACTGAAGTCATTCTTGTTGGTCCAAAAAACCTTAGAAATTCCTTTCCAAATCAAACTTTCAGTTTGGATGCAGTTACTCTTTCTCTTAATAGCTCTGTGAGGAACCTTGGAGTTATTTTTGATCAGGATTTGTCCTTCAATTCACATATTAAATTTGTTTCTAAGACTGCCTTCTATCATTTGCGTAATATTGCCAAGATTAGGAGCATCTTGTCTCAGAGTGATGCTGAGAAGCTGATCCACGCTTTTGTTAGCTCGAGATTAGATTATTGTAATTCTTTATTATCAGGCTGTCCTAAAACATCTTTAAAAAGTCTTCAGCTGATCCAAAATGCTGCAGCAAGAGTTTTAACAGGTACTAGAAAGAGAGATCATATCTCTCCGGTTCTGGCCTCCCTTCATTGGCTTCCCATAGAGTTTAGAATTAAGTTTAAAATCCTTCTTCTTACTTACAAAGCTTTAAACAATCAGGCTCCTTTTTATTTAAAAGATCTGATACTACCGTATCATCCTAACAGAGCACTACACTCCCAAAATGCAGGATTACTTGTAATACCTAGAATGTCCAAAAGTACAATGGGAGGCAGAGCCTTCAGTTATCAAGCTCCTCTCCTGTGGAATCAGCTGCCAATCTGGATTCGGGAGTCAGACTCGATCTCTGTTTTTAAGAATAGGGCTAAAACCTACCTTTTTGATATAGCCTACAATTAGGGAGGGATCATGTGTTTCTGAACCCTCCCTTAGTTATGCTGCTAATAGGTTTAGTCAGCCGGGGAACCTCCAGTAATGCACTGGGCCTCACTCCTTTCCTCACTCTCTATGAAATATTTTTTTTTTTGCTGGTCATTAACATTTGTTTGTTCTCTCCCATAGATTGAGTCCCCATCGTGCTGTTTGCTCTCTACATGTCTGTTCTTTTCTTCTTCTCTGTCCCCTCACCCCCCAGCCAGTCGCAGCAGATGACTGCCCCTCCCTGAGCCTGGTTCTGCTGGAGGTTTCTTCCTGTTAAAAGGGAGTTTTTCCTCTCCACCGTCGCCAAGTGCTTGCTCACAGGGGATCGCCTGATTGCTGGGGTCTTTCTGCAACTGTGGGGGTCCCCCCTTCAGTTGATAGTGCTATGAGATGACTGTTGTTGTGAAATGGCGCTATATAAATAAAGTTGAATTGAATTGAATTGAATTGTTCACATATTTCACCGGAAAGCCGAAGTGTTCCCAGACAGGAGATTTGTGAAGAGGGTCTTCAAGCTCTGGCTTCTCCGTAGCATTACAGCCAGCCGTGACGCTCGCTAGTCAGAAGCTGGGCTGCACTGTTTGTTTACATGTACGGCTAATAGCGCAAGACAGTTACACTTCCTGTCAGTCACATAATATGGTCCGTGTGGAACCTTGGTACGCTTCTGTACCTTACTGAAAAATCTGAATACATATGTATACATGTACCATTACATCCCTACCATGTATATTTCCCAGATTTCAAGTGCTGCAGACACTAATGTGGTGATAAGGAAATAAGCATTTAAAGTGAAGCCCAAAATTGTGGAGAACCTTCTACACATGTAGCGTGTGAAGAAGCCTTACTAGTGGAAAATCTGATAGATGCACATTTGCTTGGGCACACCTCTCTCTGCACAGTCTGCGTTGGTCTTTAGAGAGCTGTTCCCAGCAACTTTATTTTAGACATTACACAGTCCATGTGGGTAGGGGTGGGAATCACGAGGGACCTCATGATTCAATTCGCATCACGATACTTGGGTCATGATTCGAACCTATCATGATCCAATGATAAACACAATATTGTGATATTGGGTATCATGATGCCATATATTTCATTTTTTTCACCTTATTCAATCTAAAATCATATCCCAAAGTAAAATTGCTGACATCTCTTTCATATAATAAAGGATTCAGTCCAAACAGGCAGTAACCGGACAATTTCACAGTAAATTATTTTTAAATTAAATGGTAAATGGCGTTCATTGATATAACACTTTATTTACTCATCTCTGGATGACCAAAGCGCTTTACAGATCCTGCTATTCACCCATTCACGCACACATTCACACACGGATGGTGTGGATGCAAAAACAAATCCTCTTAAAATAAATGTTCCACTGATAATAAAATATAGTCTTAAAATAAATAATTAGTGAAGTTAACGGCAAGATGGAATCACATACCTCAGCTCCAGTGTTTTAATATGTGACAATAACCCTACTTGCAAACTGAATGTGTCATATCAGGTCATTCATCCCGTCTTTGTTGTAAAATCCAAAAACGTCCTGTCTTGTGTCTGAGCTCATGTTTTTACTTGAGCTCAGACCATCATTTTATTTTCTAAATATTGTTTGTTAGTTTGATTTGTCCGTTTTTGTATGTTTTGTGGGTTGTTTTCTTTTGAGCCTCCTCTTCCCAGACATTCCCAACACTGCCCAGAGTTTTCTCTCCTGCCAGCTCAGCTGCGGGCAGTGGGGCCATTTAGGTCACTGGCTCACACCTGCAGCTCATTAATATGTATGGTATTTAAGCCCTGCCTTTCCTTCGTTTAAACAACATTTAATTTAAACTTTGATGCTGCAATTCTCTCCCCCCCCGGTGCTGCTTGTAGACTGTAGGTGCTGCTCCCTCTGCCATCTTAAATTGTACCGGGGCTGGGCTGCAGGTACAGACGTGGACAAAATTGTTGGTACCCCTCTGTTAATGAAAGAAAAACCCACAATGGTCACAGAAATAACTTGAATCTGACAAAAGTGGTAATAAATAAAAATTCTATGAAAATTAACTAGTGAAAATCAGACAATGCTTTTGAATTGTGGTTCAACAGAATTATTTTTTAAAAAAACCCTCATAAAACAGACCTGGACAAAAATGATGGTACCCTTAACTTAATATTTTGTTGCACAACCTTTTGAGATGAGATGAGATTGAGATGAGATTCAACTTTATTGTCATTACACATGTATGAATACAAGGTAACGAAACGTGACTTGGCATTTGGGCACGCTCTGCAGAGCGCATCCAAGGCCGGGGCAGCCGCTAGGCGCCAGTCATAAAGAAGAAAGGAAAAAAAAAAAAGAAAAAGAGTGGATATCACACAGTAGGCGAGAGAAAAAAAACATGTTTTATCAAATTGACGCTTAAGTAAGTAAGCGAAATTTTGATTGCAGGCAAAAAAACCCTCAATGCTTATTAGCAGACATTTAGTAGACAAGTCACACAGCAGGGAGAGAGCAGTGTATGTATATCAGTATGATGATATCAGTGTGTGTGCAGTGTTGAGTGTATCAGTTACTGGAGCACAACAAATAGTCTCCTAGGCAACGATAGATGTTATAGTTCATGAACGCTGTCCCTGAAGAGTTCTGTTTATTGCACAGCAGTGGTGTTTGGGTTAGCGAGCCAGCTGACACATCCGCTTATCTCAACTCTGGAGGAGTGAGTTATCCAGGGGCACCGATCAAGGCCGAATCTGCTCAGACAGAGTATAGGAGTATAGGATTTCCCTATTGTCATATTCTGAGCTTACAATTCAAATTAACATTCACTGGCTTTAAATTCATATCATTCCCTGGAGAGCACGAAGCGAATCCAGATGTTTCCCCTTCTAAACACAGATGAACATGTCCGATAGAGTCCATCTCTCTAATGCATGAAGATGGTAAATTCCATGTTGGTCATTTGCCGCTATTTCGTGCACTCCCCATCTGGTCGAATTATTGAGAAGCAGCTCCGCCGGGTCCGCATTTTGATTAGTTCCTCCAGTTAAATTTTCGATACACCAGGAGAACTCCAAAGCCCAATCGGCAGAAATCCTGTGATCGTAGCCAAAACAGGTAGATGTTTTTCCACATCCTCAGTCAAATCACACAGACACATGAGTTCCAATCCATGGGTCTCTCCACATTTGGGCTCCCCCGGGCCCAATTTTCTGTTTGAAAAGGTGGTGTCAATTGCGTTTAAAGCCCAGCTTATATCCATTTTCCGTATTTTCCATTTGGGTTGAGATCAGCAAGATGGTGAGACGGCACAGACACTCACTCAGACGCAGCAAGCTGGGATTAGGTCAGGAAGGCAGGATAGGAGGAGGGAGGAAAAAAAAAATGCGACTGCTCTCACTGAAGGCAAAAGGAAATGACAATTTCCTTTTTCTGTGACAATTGTGGGTTTTTCTTTCATTAACAGAGGGGTACCAACAATTTTGTCCACGTCTGTAAATCTCACAAGACACCTTTGCAGCGATAACTTTGAGCCTTTTGAGGCGATAACCTTTTGAGGCAATCACTGCAGTCAAACGATTTCTGTAACTGTAAATGAGACTTCTGCACCTCTTAGCAGGTATTTTGGCCCACTCCTCATGAGCAAACTGCTCCAGTTGTCTCAGGTTTGAAGGGTGCCTTCTCCAGGCGGTATGTTTCAGCTCCTTCCACAGATGTTCAATAGGATTTAGATCAGGACTCATAGAAGGCCACTTTAGAATAGTCCAATGTTTGGCTCTTAACCATTCTTGGGTGTTTTTAGCTGTGTGTTTTGGGTCATTATCCTGTTGCAAGACCCATGATCTGCAACTGAGACCAAGCTGTCTGACACTGGGCAGCACATTTCTCTCTAGAATACCTTGATAGTCTTGAGATTTCATTGTACCCTGCACAGATTCAAGACACCCTGTGCCAGATGCAGCAAAGCAGCCCCAGAACATAACAGAACCTCCTCCATGTTTCACAGTAGGGACAGTGTTCTTTTCTTGGTATGCTTCATTTTTGCGTCTGTGAACATAGAGCTGATGTGTCTTGCCAAAAAGTTCCAGTTTTGTCTTGTCTGTCCATAGGACAATCTCCCAGAATCTCCCACTGTTTTCAACAGTGGTGTCCTCCTTAGTCGTCTCCCATGAAGTCCACTTTGGCTCAAACAACGACGGATGGTGCGATCTGACACTGATGTACCTTGACCTTGGAGTTCACCATATATGTGTTTAGGGGCTGTTCTGGGCTCTTTTGTTACCATTCGTATTATCCATCTCCTCTTGCGGCCACGTCCAGGGAGGTTGGCTACAGTCCCGTGGATCTTAAATTTCTGAATAATATGTGCAACTGTAGTCACAGGAACATCAGGCTGCTTGGAGATGGTCTTATAGCTTTTACTTTTAACATGGTTGTCTATAATTTTCTTTCGAATCTCCTGAGAAAACTCTCTCCTTTGCTTCCTCTGGTCCATGTTTAGTGTGGTACACACCATGTCAACAAACAGCACAGTGACTATTTGTCACCCTTTAAATAGGCCGAATGACTGATTTCAAGTTTGTAGACACCTGTGATGTTAATTAGAGGACACATCTTGGTTGAACATGTCCCTATGGTCACATTATTTTCAATCTTTTCTAGGGGTACCATCATTTTTGTGCAGGCCTGTTTGATGAGTTTGTTTTTTAAAATAATTCTGTTGAACCACAATTCAAAAGCATTGTCTGATTTTCATTGGTTAATTTTCATAGAATTATTATTTATTACCACTTTTGTCAGATTCAAGTTATTTCTGTGACAATTGTGGGTTTTTCTTTCATTAACAGAGGGGTACCAACAATTTTGTCCACGTCTGTAAATCTCACAAGACACCTTTGCAGCAATAACTTTGAGCCCTAGTGGACTGAAAACTCAATTGATTAACTGATACCTAAATGTACAGCAGTTTTAGTGTGCTTTTTTTTTTTTTCAATGAAAAGATAGATCCATGCGTTTATGGATCAGTACATTGTCATGAGTGCCAAGTATCACAACTCATCACTGAATCAATCTTTTTTCCACTTCTACTTGTGGATGTGTTTTCTCAATTTATGTGCATCAGTGACCACAACTAATATTTTGTCTTTTATTAGTTGTTTATTAGTTTACCTGTGTGGCGTAATTTGAGAGAATAATGGCTATTACCAATTTGAAAATGTACATTTTGTGAATATTCATTGCCTTATAGTAGAAGTAATAATATTTTTACTTTCTCTTCCTTAGAAGAACCTGTTTCTGTTTTTTTCATTGTGTCCACACATGATATTTGCATCTCCATGTCCCAAGTAATCAAAATCAAATAGATTCCATTTATATGATTTATTAAAGAGTTTGAGACATCCAAGGAGTGAATGCTAGTTATGGACCTTGTGCATAGACCCTGTTGTTGTCCACTACATTAGACATGCTGTAAAAATTTATTAAATATAAATTTTTAACATTTTTTTCTATGCAATATATTCCTCACAATCCAAAACAGCATTCATATCAGAAAAATCAAAATTAATATTCTTTCCCTGGTTTTCCAGAGGATAAGGTGTAATTCCCACTCATAAAGATCCTCTATATGGTCATTTTCTGTTGCAAGACAGTCTTGTGGTTTAGGATGTGAAAATGCTAATCTTATATGGATGTAATGTAAGATTCTTTATGTTCTAGCACTCTGGAAGACCATGACATGAACTCATCCATTTCTATTATCCTAGCAACTGATTAAACTAACATGTACTCTATAGCTGTTAAACCAAAATGTAAGCTTAGATTTTAGAATGTTGGTGGCAAAGGTGCATTCAGACCAAATGTGAAGCAAATTTTTTGTGCAATGGGATTACATATAAAGTCAACAATGTAAACATGTGAATACATGTGAATTCGCGTCAAAGCAAATTGGTCTTGATAACTAATAAGCCTTGAGTTTCCGCCATTATCAGAGTCAAAGTATCAGCACTGCAGAGTCAACTGGTTTTAAAATGAGACTGCTGCTGACCTGGAGGGAGATAGACCGGGAGCTCTGCAGTTGAGACGGAGTGTATAATTTATCCACTCATGTACTCCTGCTACTGATATGCCAATGAGGACTAACAGTGTAAACAACCACCATCCAGGTGCGGTTTCTGGAGGAGGCGGTGACATTTTCCCAGGGGTGTGCCCTACAGGATAACATTACCCTCTGCAGATGCAAATTCATGTCTATTTCTATCTTTATTTTGACTTTATATGTAATTGTACTGCATGAAAAATTTGTTTGGTATGAATGTCCCTTAACCTCTTGCGCTCTGTTGTACTGCGGACGGGCAAGTATCTGTGTCCTAGAGCACACGAGAGCGAACGAGGGTGCTCTCGTGCGCTCTAGGACGCATGGTGTAGATGGTGATGTAGGTGGTGATGGTGATGTAGTGGCGTCCAAGCACGCACTGAAAATAAAAGCTGCAGACACAGCCGCGAACAGATTAGTTCATCTGATTGACCTCTCATTCGACTAATAAGAGCCTTGAATTGGGTTTCTGAAACCTTAAAGGACCAATGACTGAAAACCTAGCCAGAAGGACCCGCCTGCTGTGAATGCAGTGAGCCAATTGAAGCAGAGAAGTTCGCGAGCTGTTTTTTTTAAGGCTGGGTGAAGACTGACTGCTGGAGCGGATCAAAAAAGGATTAGACGTTATGAGACGTTATGATTTCTTCCATGGTCATAGACCGACGGAGGCTGACGACGAAGGCTGAGTGACACACACGTCTTCGCCAGTCTTTTTTTAATTACTACTGTTATTTGTTTTGAAAAATCGTTCGCCAAAAACCGCAATCATGGAAGCACAAAACCGCAATAATGGAATTATGTTTTGACCGGGTCGTGAGACCAGAACCAGAGCGGACCAGTGTCGCGTTCGTCTGACAATGAGGAAGAGAAGTTCGCCAGGACAATGTGGCTGTGAAGAGGTAAGGTGTTATAAGCCAAATTATTTTTTATCCCTGAAAATTGTAATCCAAAATGACTTTTGACCGATCGGTAAATTACAACTGTGCTTCGCGGCGCAGTTCGTGCGCCGCTTTACAAGGGGTTGTTCGCCGCGTACAGGCTGTGAACGTCCCCCCACCCCCGCTATTCTTCTGCAGCGAGGGGGGGGGGAAGCCGCGGTGATTGTGCTGCTGTCCCACATCACCACATGAGGCTAATTGATCAAAGATTGATGGTACTTGATGGGGGCAGGTGTAGTGTGGCCGACTACTGATCGGAGGGTCAGGGGTTTGATTCCCTCTCTGTCTGCAGTCTGCATGTCAAAGTGTCCTTGAACAAGACACTGAACCCCCAGTTGCTCCTGGTGGGTCAGGCCAGCGCCGGTGCATGGCGGCTCTGCCGCCATCAGGGTGTGAATGTGTGTGTGAATGGGTGGATGGCAGGATCTGTAAAGTGCTTTGGTCATCTAGAGATGAGAAAAAGTGCTATATAAGTGAACACCATTTACTGTTATCTGCACCATGTTGTGGACAATTTCATATGCAGGTTTTTTTTTTTTTTTTGCAAATATAAGAGAACAAGTATAAATGGGATTGACACCATTTTGTGTCATTTGAAAAACAGTATTAAATTAGGATCTCACAGAGAGGTGAATGCTGGCGAATATTGTGATTTTGGCTTCAACAACATTTCTGATGAATGTTCACGAAAATCAAGGTTCGCCTTATACTGATGTTAAATTACTGGTGATGTTTAGTAGTGTTAGCAACAGTTATCAATAATTTTGCCACTGCAAATGTTTGAGGCCATTTACCAACTCCAGGTAAAATACCAGATGAATATCAGGTGAATCTCAGGCCCAATTCTAGAAAAGGGGTGAGCAAACCCTTCCCAGCATTCAGATTTCATAATTTCTTAAACAGCTGCTAGTGCTCACTACTTGGTGAGCCGAAAAGAACTTTAGCGACACGTTACAACCGTTTGCAAATACTTACAAGCTACTATTTTGCAAGTGTTTGCAACTGTTTGCAGAACAACAAATTCAACAAGAAAAGCTATCTGTGACCTAAAAAAAAACAAAAAAAAACTGTGTGATGTTTTGCAACCTTTTACAAACCCAGAAGAAAGGCAGAAATCTCAGTCTTTGTCAGCATTCACCGCCCCGTGAGATACTAGCTTAAAAGAAAAAATAAGTCTCAAGGACTGAATTGTATAGAACATGTTGATTTGTTCCTGTTTACCTGGGCACGTCTGGCACATGTGCTACACTTGAGGAGACCTGAAAAAGGGTAAAATGAAGAGAGAGGAATATAATTTTGTTGTACTTTACCTCCAAGCCAAGACAAAGAGTTACATGAGTGAAATGCTCATTTTGATAGTGATACTTACAGATGGCATGGAATAAGTTTGATCTTCCCAAACAACAACTCCATTCTCACCAGTGCTGTTGGTGACGCACTGAATCTAAGAAGGTTATGAGAAGAAACGGGTCACAACTGTGTGTAATAGTCCAGTTGTTAAAGGGTGTTGGCTGATACAAACTGAAACAATAATTCTAAATGTATGTACTGTATATAGGGGAAGATGAACACAAGACTGCAATAAATGTCTAGTTTTACCCACCGGAGTGGACAGGCTTTCTTCAGCGAATTCTCGAGCCTGAGTATAAACAGAAGATAATTGCAGTTTATGTTATTTATGCTTTTTTTAACTTTTAGACTGGAACACCTTAATATCAACATTATATGTAGCCTTTTATTTCTGAAATTCTGTTTAAAATCCAGAATTATATTACTTTCAAATATACAGTAGGATACATTTAGGAAAATCAAATACAAATTAAACCAGTAATATTTTACATTATAGGCCACTTGTAACTGGCTCATATTTTCTTTATTCAGTTGATTACAAAATAATCAATCAATATAAAAGCGTCAAAATTAGAAAATATGAATATTCCTTGTACTACTGTGTGAATTATTTATAAAATCCACAATATCAAGCAACTTAAAGCATAGCCTCTAAAGTGAGGCCTGTGTACCGGTGCTCAGCCAGCACAGAACCCTAGGTTTGAATCGGTCTTCGGTTGTCTGCTGCATTTCCACTTTACCAGTTGTATTGCTTACCAACTGTTAGTCATGTTTAGAAGACAATAGCAATGTTGACAAGATAGATATGTTTAGAGGTTCAAACAACTATCCATTAACAATCATATCTTTGCATGACTCAGCATATCTTTAGAAAAATCACAGCAGATTATCATGCTAACATTAGCTCAATGCTCCGACACATCAAACAACACAAGTATGAAACAAGACATAACTCTTGCTTCTTTTTTGTAATTCAGAAATGCCAATTTACTCACCATTTGTAGATTTCTGGAAGTAATAATCTCAGATATTTTTTTTTTTTTTTTGCTTGTTTGTCTGGCTTCAAAATGGTGGAACTCGGTTAGCGCTTTGACTGCTTAGCCTCCACGTTTTTTTTTTTTTTTTTGTGGCGGGGTTTTTGCAATGTTATGTTTAGACACGATGTCAGGTGAGATCACATGACTGTGGCAAAAATCCCCTTTCATGAAATTACACTTGAGTTTTTTTAATGAAAATTGGTTGATGAATAATAATATCAAATTATTTTTTAAAAGCTGCTGAAAATAGTTTGATAATTAAAAATAAATGGCTTTAGTGCACAGAACTGAATAAAGATCACGTTGGCTTACCTGGAGCTTGACTTGGTTTTTCCACCTGTTAGGACAATGTGGATATCCAGTATGTGTTTTGGGGTCTTGTTGTGGGTCTCCATGGTCCACCGTTGTTCCCACTGTCCTCACTGACGTGATTGTGTTGTTGCCTTAACTTTGGTTCTTTCAGCAGGCTTGGGCAGAGGTGGCCTCTTATTTCCTTCAGTATTAGTGTCGGTCCAAGTATTGTCCACAGTTATGGAAGGTGGTGTTCCTCCCAGTATATGCACCTTCTGGGTTTTTCTTCCCAGGGAGACTGAGCTCTTCATTCCCACTGTCACCAGTGTTTTGGAGCGTGACAGTTTAATTATTCCTCTCATCTCTGTTGTTGCAAAAAACCCACTTTGGACTGGATGGAGCTATGAACTGATCCAATATAAATAAACATGAATTAGGTAAAGTGTTCCAATTAATTAGGAGAAAAAATGTCCCAGCCCTGGTCCAGTCAGAGAGAAAGGTTCCAGTCCATCTAGGCATTACATCAAAAAAGAAAGAGAAATAAAAAATATGTATATTGCATGTTAACCTTTTCAGATAACCTGATGTAGAATGTTTCAGCATTTCATTTAAGACTCTAATCGCTAATTACAGTAAAAAAAAAAAGATCAACTGTTTAATTATCTTGTTCAAATATAAATATCAAAGGAGACCATTGTAGATCCACAGATATACCAAGTTATATTTTCTTTACAGTGAGTTATATTTCCCATCATACATGAAAATTCAAATTATTTACCTCTCAGAGATCCCAGTGGTGTGTCTTTAGTTTAAAGTTTGAATGCCTTTGATTGAAGCTACAGCCTGCACCTCTTTTAAAAGATTTTTAGGAATGTTAGTATGGAATGCTGTTCATCCACATCTTCATAAAAATATACTGTAATGTTCAGAATGAAAGCTACAAGGAAACATGTTTCCACATAGCTCTGAGTTAGCAAAGACATTTTTTTATCAACATCACTGCATGTGGCTGAAACTGATTGTAACTAATCTTATGAGCTTTTTCAAATGGACACGAGGTCCATACACTACAAAAGCTTGTGCTGTGCATATTTTTTTAAATAAAAATAAAGTTAGACAAAGGGTTAAAAAGAAGCAATGGGAGAAAAGATACCATGCATACCTTTCTCATTACCTACAAGTAGTACTGGAATGAACAGAATAGACCTCTTGCACAATGCAGAGTGACGTACTTCTGCATTCTGGACTGCCCGCAACTCACTTCCGGTCACAGCCAAATCCCATTATATTTGTCGGCAACACATATGATAGCTGCTCGCCGCAAAGCTAACTGGGGAACTATTAAATGGCTCAGTATGGCTACAAAAATGATCAAAATGTGAAACACAAACTTTATAAAGAAAAATCGATCGGCTGGACTGGGACAAAAAATTGGCCATGGCCTTTTTGGTCCAGGCAGCCCACGATGATCGTTCAAACAACACCAGCACAGATGGTCCAGTTAAATATGTGAAAGTATTGTGTCATCCCCAAAGTAACAGTAAAGCTGAGTAGTAGGCTACATGCAAAACAGGGGAATAGAATAATTAGTCACATGATCACTTTTAAAATAACCTCAATTTACACAACTTAAAGATAAATGGTCTTCACTTATATAACGCGTTTTATTCATCTCTGGATGACCAAAGCGCTTTACAGATTCTTCTATCCACCCATTCACACACTGATGGAGGAGGAGCTGCAATACACAGGCGCTGGCCTGATGCACCAGGCTCACTGGGGATCAGTGTCTTGCTCAAGGACACTTCAACATGCAGACTGCAGACAGAGCGGGAACTGAACCCCTGACCCTCTGATCAGTAGTCAGCTGCACCACAGCCGCCCCCATGTCTGAATTTAAGTCTATAGTGACTGCACTAATAAATGACTCCTTCACTGCTTTTTTGTGCCGTTCATTATACTGGATATTTGTTTTAATGTTTTTTTTCATTGAGTTTTATCTGTTTTATTTTGTGTTTTTTCATTTTTATTTTTAACCTCTGTGTTGTTTTGTAGTGGTTGTTTTTATAAGTGCTGCCATCTTGGCCACGGCACCACTGTAAAAGAGGTCCTGATCTCAGTTGGTTTATCCCTGGTAAAATAAAGGTTAAGTTAAAGAAAAAAAAATTCCTGTTTAAATGATGCCTAATAGTTTCATTGTAGCACCTTGGGAGAGTCAGATTTCTAGCATCTCAGACGAGAGACAGTGAATAAACATGGGAGACAAAAGAGCAGGAGTCTCCTGGTGAGAGAGCGAGAAGGAGTAAAGGATGTAGGGGGTTGAATGCAGTGTGATGCAAATGTCCTGTTGTGTGTGATGTAAGCCGTGAAACTTAAAAGGAGAGTCTCTGGTAAAAAGTTCATCTGTTCTGTGCTCGTGACATGTGAGTGTGAAATAAATCATTTTGAAATGAACCTGCTTGTGATTTCACACACTCCACACTGGTGACCCAAGACGTATTATGGAACACGAGGCAAGATCCCCGGAGCCGGCCTGGTCAGGAAGCTACAGCGAGGCGGCAGCCAGCCCACAGACAGCCCGGACTGGAACCTCCAGCCACGCGTGTGCGGTTTCAGTCAAGCTACCGGATTTCTGGCAGCACAACACGCGCTCTTGGTTCCACCTCACTGAGGCCCAGTTCGCCCTCCGGGGAGTAACGGCAGATGACACCAGATTCTACCATGTGGTCGCAGCGCTCGACGCCCGCACAGCTCAACAGGTAGCGAGCCTGCTCGATCAGCCTCCAGCCAGCAACAGATACTCAAAGCTGCGCTCATCCAGCGCTACACGCTCTCGGACTGTGAGAGAGCGGAGAGGCTCCTGACGCAGACCGAGCTAGGAGAGGGTTCGGCCGTACACCTGATGGAGAAGATGCTGGCGTTAATAGGCATGGATGATGAGCACTTTCTGTTTGCCCACCTCTTCCTCCAGAACCTTCCGACAGTAGCGAGAGTGCTTCTGGCCAATTCACCGCGGCTGGCCGCGTGAGACTACTGTGCACTAGCCCAGGAGGCAGACCGGATCATCATCGCCACCAGGGCGACCACAGTCAACGCAGCAGCGGCGGAGCCCAGCGAGACGACCAGAGGAGGCGAAGAGCCACTGACGGTAACAGCAGCGGGGACCAGGGAACGCCAGGGAGACACGCTCTGTTCCTACCACCGCCGCGTCGGAGAGAACGCACGCAGATGTACGCCACCGTGCCAATTCCAGCGCTCGGGAAAATGCCAAGGCTGAGGGTCGGTAGCTGCAGTGACCCTCGGTGAAGTGAACAAGCTGCCCTACCTAACGGACGCACGCTCGGGGAGGCATTTCCTTGTGGACACCGGAGCCCAGAAGAGCTTCATCCGGCCGACCCATGCTGACCGGCTGGCAGGATCTAGTGGCCCCGAGATAGTAGCAGCAAACAGCTCGGACATTAAGACCTTTGGTGAGAGGACTCTGCTCTTATCTCTACACGGCCGTACATATGAGTGGACTTTTGTCATAGCAACACTGAATTACCATATACTGGGGGCTGATTTTCTGTGTGCACATGGTTTATTGGTTGATGTTGCTAACAGGCGCCTGGTTAATGCACTGTCCTTCGATTCTCTCCCCTCTATAGCTCGAGTGACCCGGCCAACAGTACAAGCCAACGTCGCAGCTACAGGCGGTAAGTTCCACACACTGCTCACTCACTTCCCAGCACTCACGGTCCCGACATTTCCTGCGGCCATCGCTAAACATGGGGTGGAGCACTTTATCACCACCACCGGGCCCGCCCGTTTTTGCAAGACCTCGGCGCTTGGACGCAGCTAAGCTGGCCATAGCGCGCGAGGAGTTCGCCAATCTGGAAAGGTTGGGAATCATCAGGCGCTCGAACAGCCCATGGGCTTCCCCGCTACACATGGTCCCTAAGGCTGAGGGATCGTAGCGACCGTGTGGTGATTTCCGCAGGTTGAACAACGCCACGGCGCACGACCGCTACCCAATTCCCCACATACAGGATTTTTCCGTTCACCTCACCGGGGACGCATTTTTTCTAAAATAGACCTGGTCCACGGTTACCACCAAGTCCCAGTGTGCGCTGAGGACGTACCCAAAACAGCAGTAATAACTCCGTTCGGTCTATTCGAATTCCTGCGCATGCCATTCGGGTTAAAAGGAGCGGCACAGACGTTCCAGCGCATGATGGATGCAGTGCTGCGCGATCTCCCGTTCGTGTTCATCTACCTGGACGATATCCTGGTAGCCAGCGCGTCCGAAGACGAACACAAAACCCACCTCACGACGGTTTTCCGAAGGTTGGAGGAGCACGGGTTAATAATCAACCCGGCGAAATGCCAGTTCGGCGTAATGGAGATTGATTTTTTGGGGCACCGTGTCTCTCCAGAAGGAGCGATCTCGCTGCCCGACAAAGTGCGCGCCGTGGCGTATTTTCCCCGGCCTCAAACAGTCAGAGTGCTACAAGAATTTTTGGGAATGGTGAACTTTTATAACCGTTTCCTTCCCCGCGCAGCACGGCTCATGCAACCATTGTACGCCGTGCTCAAAAAACAGAAGCCCGCGGATAGGGTCGAATGGACCCCGGAGTGAGAGCGGGCGTTCTCGGAAGTTAAAGCAGCCCTGGCAAACACCGCACTGCTGGCACATCCAGACCCAATGGCCTGCATAGCGCTCACCACCGACGCTTCAAACATGGCCATAGGGGCTGTCGTGGAGCAGCGCGTCACCGGGGCTTGGCAGCCGCTCGCCTTTTTCAGCTGAGCTTTGCGCGACAGTGAACGTAAATACAGTGCATTCGACAGAGAGTTGCTGGCTCTCCAACTGGCCATTCGCCACTTCCAGTTCTGGCTGGAAGGGCATAGTTTCACCGCGTTCGTGGACCACAAGCCGCTAACATTCGCGATGGCCAAGGTTTCAGAACCGTGGTCGGGCCAGCAGCAGAGACAGCTGGCCGCGATCTCAGAGTTTACTACCGATATTCAGCATGAGTCGGATAAACTGAATGTAGTGGCGGACTGCCTCTCGCGCGCCGTGGTGGCCCCGGTCTGCATGGGGGTAGATTACGCAGCCATGGCCGCGGAGTAGATTAGCGATGCAGACGTGCGCGCGCTCCAGTCTGGACCAACAGGGTTAAGGCTGGAAAGCAGGGTGCTGCAAGACGGCATGCCCTCCCTAATCTGCAATGTCTCCACGGGTCGCCCACGTCCCGTGGTCCCGGCCGAGTGGCGCCGCCGCGTGTTTGAGTCGATTCACACTCTGGCGCACCCAGGAGTGCGCGTGTCGGTCAAAATGGTGGGAAAGAAGTTTGTGTGGCCGAGCCTACGCAAACTAACTAACTAACTAACTAACCTGCACTTATATAGTGCTTTTCTAGTCACAAAGACCACTCAAAGCGCTTTCATTAATACTAACCCTCTATTCTAAGGGCCTATAGGAAACAAATATCTAGGGACAATTTAGAACAGCCAATTAACCTAACATGCATGTTTTTGGCATGTGGGAGGAAACCGGAGAAATCCCGGAGTAAACCCACGCAACACGGGGAGAACATGCAAACTCCACACAGATCACTGTTGGTCGGGGGCTGGGATCGAACCCACGATCCCACGATCCCCACAATCCCCCGGCCAAGGGTAAACTGTGCTGCCGCAGTGCTAACCACTGCGCCACCGTGCAGCCCAAGTGAAAGAGTGGGCTGCAGCCTGCGTGGCGTGCCAATGAGCCAAGGTACAGAGACACACGAAGGTTCCCTTGGAGCCGTTTCGTATTCCGGCTAAAAGGTTCGACCATGTTCACGTGGACCTCGTGGGCCCCCTCCTGCCATCACAGGGGTGCACGCACCTCCTGACAATGGTGGACCGCACCACGCGCTGGCCAGAAGCGGTTCCGCTGGCAGCAACCACGTCCGCAGATGTTGCACGCGCTTTTTAAACAGCATGGGTGGCGCGTTTTGGAGTCCCGTCGGACATTGCGTCCGACAGGGGCCCTCAATTTGTTTCCGAACTCTGGTCTGCGATGGCCCGCAGCCTGGGTGTAACAATTCACCGCACAACTGCGTACAACCCACAGGCCAATGGGTTATGCTGTGGAGCGTGTAAATGAAGAGGCAGATTTGTTTCAGACGATTTATTACACACTCTCACATCTCAAGCATAGACAGAATGACATTCCAGTAGAAGCTCCTCTCTTAAATATCATGGCATTCTTCTAGAATCTTCTCACACACAAAAGATGACCTTTGCGTCACATTGCATTCAACCCACTCATCCTTAACACCTCCCTGTTATCTCACTAGGAAACCCCTGCTCTTTGTTCCTGTCTGAGATGGTACACAATTAGGCTCTCCCCAGGTGCCACCCCGCCCCCAGCATCTTAGATAGGACAAAAGAATAACAGTCCACATGCTGCTTGGGCTACAGTCTTCTCCCGTATCTGCTGTAACCAGAATTCACCGCCTCCGCAGCGCTGCCATGCCTTTGAGGGGTTGTTGTTTGGGGGGCGAAACATTTCTGTCTGTCCGTGTGGGTGCTCTGGGGAATCGTTTCTCTAGGGAGCTCCCTGTGGGGGTCTTCCACGCCGAGGGGCCCTCGCCAACAGCACCTGCTCGTCCGCCACAACGAAAGCGGGTTTGAGTCTGTCTATGCCAATTTTTTTCCCTCCTACCCCCCCAAGTCTAGCAAAAAATGTTTATCCCCTGTTTCCAGCACTCTGAACGGTCCATCATAGGGTGGGCGCAGTGGAGGGCGGTGGGCGTCGTGTCTGACAAACACGAACTCCGCGTTCTTCAAAGTTTTAGGCACAAAAACGCGCGGAAAACTGTGGTGGGCAGGGCCTGGCAGCGTGCCTTTGTCTGCGCTACGCTTAAAAGCTGAGACGGGAAGCTGCCCGGCGCGGGATTATCTGGCAGAAACTTCCTGGGCAGCCGGAGTGGTTGCGCAAAAACGAGTTCTGCCGGGGAAGCTTCCAGATCCTCTTAGGCGCGGAGCGCAACCCCAATAAAACCCACGGTAGCCTGTCTACCCAATTTGCATCCGTCAATGAAGCCCTGAGAGCCGCTTTCAATGATCTATGAAAACGTTCGCATAACCCATTAGCCTGTGGGTTGTACGCGGTTGTGCGGTGAATTGTAATACCCAAGCTGCGGGCCATCGCTGACCAGAGTTCGGAAACAAATTGAGGGCCTCTATCGGACGTAATGTCCAACGGGACTCCAAAACGCGCCACCCCTGCAAAAAGCGCGCTCCACCTCCTCGGACGTGGTTGCCGCCAGCGGAACCGCTTCCGGCCAGCGCGTGATGCGGTCCACCATTGTCAGGAGGTGTGTGCACCCCTGTGATGGCGGGAGGGGGCCCACGAGGTCCACGTGAACATGGTCGAACCTCTTAGCCGGAATACGAAACGGCTCCAAGGGAGCCTTCGTGTGTCTGTGTACTTTGGCTCGTTGGCACGCCACGCAGGCTGCCGTCCACTCTTTCACTTGTTTGCAAAGGCTCGGCCACACAAATTTCTCTCCTACCATTTTGACCGACGCGCGCACTCCTGGGTGCGCCAAAGAGTGAACCGACTCAAACACGTGGCGGTGCCACGCGGCCGGGACCATCGGACGCGGGCGACCCGTGGAGACATCGCAGATTAGGGGGGGCATGCCGTCTTGCAGCACTCTGCTCTCCAGCCTTAACCCTGTTGGTCCAGACTGGAGCGCGCGCACGTCCCCGTCACTAACCTGCTCCGCGGCCATGGCTGCGTAATCTATCCCCACGCAGACTGGGGCCACCATGGCGCACGAGAGGCAGTCTGCCACTACATTCAGTTTACCCGACACATGCTGAATATCGGTAGTAAACTCTGAGATCGCAGCCAGCTGTCTCTGCTGCCGGCCCGACCACGGTTCTGAAACCTTGGCCATCGCGAATGTTAGCGGCTTGTGGTCAACGAACGTGGTGAAGCTGCGCCCTTCCAGCCAGAACTAGAAGTGGCGAATGGCCAGGTGGAGAGCCAGCAACTCTCTGTCGAACGCGCTGTATTTACATTCACTGTCGCGCAAAGTCCTGCTGAAAAAGGCGAGCGGCTGCCAAGCCCTGGCTACGCGCTGCTCCACGACAGCCCCTATGGTCACATCTGAAGCGTCAGTGGTGAGCGCTATGCGGGCTGTTGGGTCTGGATGTGCCAGCAATGCGGTGCTTGCCAGGGCTGCTTTGACTTCCGAGAACGCCCACTCTCGCTCTGGGGTCCATTCGACCCTATCCGCGGGCTTCTGTTTATTGAGCGCGGCATACAATGGTTGCATGAGCTGTGCTGCGCGGGGAAGGAAACGGTTATAAAAGTTCACCATTCCCAAAAATTCTTGTAGAGTCCTGACCGTTTGCGGCTGGGGAAAATCCGCCACTGCACGCACCTTGTCAGGCAGCGGGATCGCTCCTTCGGGAGAGATGCGGTGCCCCAAAAAATCAATCTCCGTCACTCCGAACTGACATTTCGCTGGGTTGATTATTAACCCGTGCTCTTCCAACCTCCGGAAAACCGTCGTGAGGTGGGTTTCGTGTTCGTCTTCGGACGCGCTGGCTACTAGGATATCGTCCAGGTGAACATGAACCATGAACACGAACGAGAGATTGCGCAGCACTGCATCCATCATGCGCTGGAACGTCTGTGCCGCTCCTTTTAACCCGAATGGCATGCACAGGAACTTGAATAAACCCAACGGAGTTATTACCGCTGTTTTGGGTATGTCCTCAGCGCGCACTGGGACTTGGTGGTAACCGCGGACTAGATCTATTTTGGAAAAAATGCACGCTCCGGCAAGGTGAAGGGAAAAATCCTGTATGTGGGGAATTGGGTAGCGGTCGTGCGCTGTGGCGTTGTTCAACCTGCGGAAATCCCCGCACGGTCGCCACGAACCCTCAGCTTTAGGGACCATGTGTAGCGGGGATGCCCATGGGCTGTTTGAGCGCCTGATGATGCCCAACCTTTCCAGATTGGCGAACTCGTCGCGCGCTACGGCCAGTTTAGCTGCGTCCAAGCGCCGAGCCTGGTGGTGGTGATAAAATGCTCCACCCCGTGTTTAGCGATGGCTGCCAAAAACGTCGGGACTGTGAGTGCTGGGAACTGAGTGAGCAGTGTGTGGAACTTACCGCCTGCTGCTGTGACGTTGGTTTGTGCTGTTGGCCGGGTCACTCGAGCTATACAGGGGAGAGAGTCAAAGGACAGTGCATTAACCAGGCGCCTGTTAGCAACATCAACCAGTAAACTATGTGCACACTGAAAATCAGCCCCCAGTATATGGTAATTCAATGCTGCTACGACAAAAGTCCACTCATATGTACGGCCGTGTAGAGACAAGAGTAGAGTCTTCTCACCAAAGGTCTTAATCTCCGAGCCGTTTGCTGCTGCCATCTCGGGGCCGCTAGATCCTGCCAGCCGGTCAGCGTAGGTCGGCCGGATGAAACTCTTCTGGGCGCCGGTGTCCACGAGGAAATGCCTCCCTGAGCGTGCGTCCATCAGGTAGAGCAGCTTGTTCTCCTCGCCGAGGGTCGCGGCTGCTACCGACCCCCGGTCTTGGCGTTTCTTGAGCGCTTGAATTGGCACGGTGGTGTACTTCTGCGTGCCTTCTCTCCAAAGTGGCGGTGGTAGAAACAAAGCGTGTCTCCCTCACGCTCCTTGGCCCCCGCTGCTGCTGCCGTCGGTGGCTCCTCGCCTCCTCTGGTCGTCTTGCTGAGCTTCGTCGCTGCCACGATGGTCGTAAACGCCCTGGTGGCGATGATGATCCGGTCTGCCTCCCGGGCTAGCGCACGAAAGTCCCGCTCGGCCAGCAACGGCGAATTGGCCAGGGCCACTCTCGCCGCTGTCGGAAGGTTCCGGAGGAAGAGGTGGGTAAACAGAAGGTGGTCCCATTTGGCCTTTTTGGCTAGAAAACCCATAGGGGGGCCATCAAGTGGCCACAAGAGGGCTAATGTCTGGGACTTCTAGTGTTAACATCAGCATCTTGTCCATGAGGTCTATTGCCGACCCATCTCCCAACTCGGTCCACGTCAGGAGCCTCTCTGCTCTCTCACCCTCTGAGAGAGTGAAGCGCTGGATGAGCGCAGCCTTTAGCACCTCGTACTTGTTGCCGGTTGGTGGCTGATCAAGCAGGCTCGCTACGTGCTGAGCTGTGCGGGCGTCGAGCACTGTGACCACACAGTGGAATTTGGTGTCATCTGCCGTTATCCCCTGGAGGGCGAACTGCGCCTCGATGAGGTGGAACCAAGAGCGCGGGTTGTGCTGCCAGAAATCCGGTAGCTTGACTGCGACCGCACATGCGTGGCTGGAGGTTCCCGTCGAGGTCGGCTCCGGGGATCTTGACTCGTGTTCCATGATACGTCTTGGGTCACCAGTGTGGAGCGTGTAAATGAAGAGGCAGATTTGTTTCAGACGATTTATTACACACTCTCACATCTCAAGCATAGACAGAATGACATTCCAGTAGAAGCTCCTCTCTTAAATATCATGGCATTCTTCTAGAATCTTCTCACACACAAAAGATGACCTTCGCGTCACATTGCATTCAACCCACTCATCCTTAACACCTCCCTGTTATCTCACTAGGGAACCCCTGCTCTTTGTTCCTGTCTGAGATGGTACACAATTAGGCTCTCCCCAGGTGCCACAATGCGAGCGTTTTCATAGATCATTGAAAGTAGCACTCAGGGCCTCATTGACGGATGCAAATTGGGTAGACAGGCTGCCGTGGGTTTTATTGGGATTGCGGTCCGCGCCGAAAGAGGATCTAGATGCTTCCCCAGCAGAGCTCGTTTTTACGCAACCACTACGGCTGCCCGGGGAAATTCTACTAGATAATCCAGCTCCGGGCAGCTCCGCGTCTCAGCTTTTGCAGCGTAGCGCAAACACAGGCACGCTGCCGGGCCCTGCCCACCACAGTTTTCCGCGTGTTTTTGTGCCTAAAACTTTGAAGAACGCGGAGTTCGTGTTTGTCAGACACGATGCCCACCGCCCTCCATTGCGCCCACCCTATGATGGATCGTTCAGAGTGTTGGAAACAGGGGATAAGCATTTTTTGCTAGACTTGGGGGGGTAGGAGGGAAAAAATTGGCATAGACAGATTCAAACCCGCTTTCGTTGTGGCGGACGAGCAAGTGCTGTTGGCTAGGGCCCCTCGGCGTGGAAGACCCCCACGGAGAGCTCCCCAGGGAAACGATTCGCCAGAGCAGCCACACGGACAGTCCGAAGTGCCCCCCCTCCCAGCAACCTCCCACCAGCACAACAGCGCCGTGGAGGGGGTAAAACCCAGTTACAGCAGATACGGGAGGAGACGGAAGCCCAAACAGCATGTGGACTGTTGGGGGGGGGGTATTTGTAGCACCTTGGGAGAGTCAGATTTCTAGCATCTCAGACGAGAGACAGTGAATAAACACGGGAGACAAAAGAGCAGGAGTCCCCTGTTGAGAGAGCGATAAGGAGTCAAGGATGTAGGGGGTTGAATGCAGTGTGATGCAAATGTCCTGTTGTGTGTGATGTAAGCCGTGAAACTTAAGAGGAGAGTCTCTGGTAAAAAGTTCAGCCTGTTCTGTGCTCGTGAGATGTGAGTGTGAAATAAATCATTTTGAAATGAACCTGCTTGTGATTTCACACACTCCACATCATAACATAAAACTTTTCCCCTTACAACAATCGCAGGGATGTGCAGAGGCATTCTGAGCGGTTGAAGTAAGGGTCCCTCTGACTCCTGTTATTTGAGTAATTACCAGTCTACTGGAAATCTTCCAATATTAGAAGCTTTGTTCATGGCTTCATGTCCACTATGAACAATTTGTTGAGTAGCAACATTCAACCATCACACTTAATGGCCTAACACAGGTTAGAATTATCCTGTTTTTGCCCTTAACAGGAGAATCCCTGTGGTTTTGAAGAAAGGTGTCACGGCTGGCCCTCACGAGCCAGCATAAGACGCCTCAGTTCAGTAAATTGCAGTTCAGTTCTTTTATTTATAAAGCACAGGACTTAGGTGTACAACATAACTTTGCCACGCAGGCTTCGTTACACAACACAACATAAATTCACAATGGAGAATTATGGCAGTGACGAGGAGCTCTCGTCTGCCGTAGTTAGGAAGGAACGTCAGCGAGGGAGAAGACAGTTCCAAATAAATCACTTACATGCAGCGGGATACGTCGAGGAACCCAGGGAGCATGTGGTAAAGAGACAGGGGAAAGTCATAGGACTTCTGACGAGACAGCCGCGCCGTCCAGTTCACTCGCACTGACATTTAAAGCCAGCTGCTCATGATTGGAAACTCGGCACAGCTGCCCAGGTTCTGACAGCTGAGAGCTCCCGAGCGTCTGGCCAATCAGAGCCCGGGAAACCCGTGTGACGACACCAGCTGTCAAAAGCTGACAGGGATGAGGAATAACCCGAGCGCGGACAAAGCGCTCGGGATATGACAGGGCCCCTCCCTCTACGCGAACTCCTGGTCGCGCGCAACATCCAGACCCCCCCACCCCACCCCAGGGAGGGTGGAGGGGGAAGCAGGTGGAGGGAGAGCAGGGCCAACTCACAACAAGGGAACAAAAACATCGGGGAAGGGAGGGAGAGAGAAAAAAAAAAGGCAGAAACCGTACATAAACGGGGACAGAGATGAATAAAAAGAAAAGTCAACGCTAGATTGACATCACTCACATAACCACAAAAAAGAAAGCCAAGATGAGGGTACAAGGAACACCAGTCAATACCACAAGGCAGGATCAAGGAAATAAAAGGACAAATAATACCTTCTTCTCCAAGTTAATGTGTACAGAAAACCGTCAAAACCAAAAGACAACACAGGTGCCAAAAAAAGAGAACTAGACCCGAGTAAGGGAGTAACATAGGAAATAAACAACCACACCCTAAAGAAACATGCAATACTCATGATAGCCACGGCAAGAGAACATATGTCCATCCACGGAAAACAGTCACCTAAAACATGAAGTCCAATCCCCAGTGGGGTATTTCAGTCACAAGTCAGTGGTGGGGTAAGAGAAGGAGAGAAAAAAAAAAAAAAAACCATTGGGGAATAGAGTAAAACAACTCCGCTCAGGAGGCCTCCCAGCACCCAGCATCCAGGCCGCCAGCAAAAGCAGCGGAACGTGCCCTAACGGCCCAGCCAAACCCCGGGCCGAGGGAAACCATGTCTCCGGCGGGCGGACCAGGGCGCCAAAAGAACCATCCAGCTTGTCAGGAGGCCGGACCCGGACGCCAAAAGGAAAGAGCCGGTCACCGGGTGGTCGAGCAGTATCGGCCTGCCAACAGAATGGCTGGGGGAAGGTCGGCGAACCGGGCCAGCCGGAATTTACCCCCGCAGTCTCAAAGGCGGGGAAAAAGGGGCCACGGCGAGGACGGGGCATGGCCTGGAAAGCGCTCAGCGGCGTGTCAGCTACACAGTCTCCAGAACCCACCTGGGTCAAAACGACCATGGTGCCGAGCTCCGATTGAGCGAGAGCGGCACCCGCGTCGGACCCCGATTGGGCCGGAACCCCCATGACGTCAAGCTCCGATCGAGCGAGAGCAGCACCCGCGTCGGACCCCGATTGGGCTGGAACCCCCATGACGTCAAGCTCCGATCGGGCGAGAGCAGCACCCGCGTCGGACCCCGATTGGGCCGGAACCCCCATGACGTCAAGCTCCGATCGGGCGAGAGCAGCACCCGCGTCGGACCCCGATTGGGCCGGAACCCCCATGACGTCAAGCTCCGATCGGGCGAGAGCAGCACCCGCGTCGGACCCCGATTGGGCCGGAACCTCCATGACGTCAAGCTCCGATCGGGCGAGAGCAGCACCCGCGTCGGACCCCGATTGGGCCGGAACCTCCATGACGTCAAGCTCCGATCGGGTGAGAGCAGCACCCGCGTCGGACCCCGATAGGGCCGGAACCTCCATGACGTCAAGCTCCGCTTGAACCGGCGGAGCACTCCTGGTGGACCCCATGCCGAGAGCCGGACCCTCCAAGGTGGCACCAAGAGCAGGTTCGCCTCCAGTGACCCTGGGGAGAGGCTCAGAGGGACAAAAGGAACCGGGATCAGGATCACCGGCAGCGGCAGGGCCCGGCGAGACAGGCTCGAGCGCAGCAGACGGCTGCACCCGGCTCGCCCCCCCGAGAGACAGGCAATAATGCTCCAGAAAGAAGAGGAGGGATAGAAAATAGAGCACTTGCCTGATCTCGGGTTCTGCCGCCATCCAGGACTTCGATGCTCCGGGTTCAAACGGGAGGAGGTCGTCGTCCGGTTCCCACTCCGTCGCGACGTCATCCGCCCCTGGAAGAGGGGCTCTTGCAGCTCGAGGACCCCCCGACGTCATCGTCCACGCTGGCAGTTCATGCGGCGTGGAGGTGAGGGGCTCTCGGCCCGCTGGATCGGACTGTTCATCTGCGGAGTCCCGGGGACGCTCCGTCGTCGGCACAGGCTCCAACCAATCGTCCGACCTCCTCTGCCCAGAAAATGGCTGCGGGGCTGGGGTCTTCTGCCCGAGGGCCGCAGGCTCACTCCTCGTCTGGTGACGCTCCTCAAAGGTCGAAGCGTGCTCAGCAGGGGGAGACACAGAGGCAGCGGGTTTAATTAACATATCAGCAGGGAGTTGAGGCTCGGGGGGCTGCAAACCCCGAGCCTCACCCCCAGGAGTCAGACAGAACAAATCACTATTAGATGGGAAAAAGTGAACTTGAACTTGCCTGGCTCCCAGAGGAGCGGTGGAACCTGCCGTTGGGAACGTCATTCCATCCTCCTCCCACCGGGTGGTGGCCGGAGACTCTCTTGGAGGAGATGGGGCCACTCGGGATGGTGTAGCCGCGCTGTCCACTGGAGCAAAACTTCTCAAACTCCCAGCCGCTGGAGAAGGCGTCGAAGCGGAGGGGGCAACAGCCAAGTCAGCCCGGGCGTGACGCGCTGACAGCTCAGCGGGGGAAGCAGGCCCGGGGGGAAAGGCTGCTGGGGTCTCCTCCAGGTGAGACGCCGAAGAGACAGCAGTGGGATGAATGGGGTCAGCCCAGTGAACCGGAGCGGATTCCGGAGGGGAGTCACGCTGAGAACGTCTCTGGCCACGGTGTCGACGTCTACGACGGGCCCCGGATGGTGCGAATTCCAGGACTGGATCGAGGGAAGGATCCGGATTCCAGAGCGGGCAGCGGGAGCTCCGGTCACTCAGCCTTTGGCCTCGTTCCTCCTCGATCTCCTGGAGCACCTCGCGGTGGACGGCGATCTCTTGTCTCCTCGCTTGGACGTCCAAGTGGTCGGTGTAGCGGGGAGACAACCGGTCGAGCGTTCTCTCAGCGCAGTCCAGGCAGTAGTGCGCTTCGGATGAGTCGTCAAGGCTGGCGGAAGCGCTGATGAAGTCATCCACCTCCTCCAGCGCCTCAGGCAGCTGGAGCCAGAGATCACTCCACCTTGCAGCCTCCTCCTCTTCGTACATCAGAATTATCTTGCGTTGGGCAGCGATGTCGAGTCTCCTCGCGTCGACCTCGGGGTGACCGTTGTAGCGGGAAGGCAGACGGTCAAGCACCTCCTCAGCCCGGTCTAAATACCACTGTTCATCGGGCTGATAACCGAGGAGAGGAGGGGCGAGGGAGGTGTCTGGATGCCCACCGAGGTCGGAGGCGATAATGAGGATTTCATCTACCTCCTCCAGCGCCTTGGTCAGCAGGACGTGGGAACCCCGAGAATGACTCCGCTGAGACGGCATATTTCCAACGCCGCGTACCTGGACAGGAAGGACAAAGTTCCCAGAACGCAACTTACTGAGAACGGCGTCTCCTTCTGGCGGCTGTCTACTGTCACGGCTGGCCCTCACGAGCCAGCATAAGACGCGTCAGTTCAGTAAATTGCAGTTCAGTTCTTTTATTTATAAAGCACAGGACTTAGGTGTACAACATAACTTTGCCACGCAGGCTTCGTTACACAACACAACATAAATTCACAATGGAGAATTATGGAAGTGACGAGGAGCTCTCGTCTGCCGTAGTTAGGAAGGAACATCAGCGAGGGAGAAGACAGTTCCAAATAAATCACTTACATGCAGCGGGATACGTCGAGGAACCCAGGGAGCATGTGGTAAGGAGACAGGGGAAAGTCATAGGACTTCTGACGAGACAGCCGCGCCGTCCAGTTCACTCGCACTGACATTTAAAGCCAGCTGCTCATGATTGGAAACTCGGCACAGCTGCCCAGGTTCTGACAGCTGAGAGCTCCCGAGCGTCTGGCCAATCAGAGCCCGGGAAACCCGTGTGACGACACCAGCTGTCAAAAGCTGACAGGGATGAGGAATAACCCGAGCGCGGACAAAGCGCTCGGGATATGACAAAAGGAAGAGAATCTATTTTGTATACTGTACAAATTTTGTCATAACTTTAAAGTCTCAAAATTTTCCAAAGGTGCAAAACTTTGAGAAAAAGACACAAAATCACAAGGAAGAAAAATCACAAACATGTATACAATAAAAACTTCAAATTTACTAGAATAATGTAACAAATTTATAGGGATGACTGCCCATTTATTTAAAATATTATCTGAATCAGAATCAGAATCAGAATCAGATTTATTGCCATTGTTCATGTAGTACACAAACTAGGAATTTGTCTCGGTGCCATGCTGCAACATTAAAAACATGATGAGATAAAGAGATAAACTAAAAATCTAAAAGACTAAAAACATGCAATAAGTGTAGAATAATAAGTAATAATAATAATAATAATAATGAGTAATACTAGTCAAGGCAGATTTAAATAAATCTACTAAATCTACTAGAATCTACTAAATTCTTGAGAAAAAAAATGCAAAATTACAAGAAAAACAAGCTTGAATTTAAAAGATAAAAGTTACAAATTTTAAAATAAAAATAATATAAAAATAAAAAGTCTATAATTTTAAAAAAAGAATAAAAATAACCACAAGAAAAAAGCAGATAATTTGAGAACTCTCCAAATTCAAATAAAAAAAAAATTCCACAATTTCAATAAAAAACCCCTCTAATTTAGGAGACAGAGTAGCCTGAAAGTGTACACAAGTAAACGTAGGTTATCTTTACATATTATCATCATACATAAGAATAATCAAGCTAATGTAGTTTAAGTTACTGAGATGTGACTTTAGTCTTGACAGTTTGAGATTTTTGTCCTAAATTTCTGACTATTTTATCCTAAATTTAAGATTTTGTTCCCACTTAAATAAACTTTTTCACATAATTTGTGTTTAGTGCTAATTTAGGGCTTTTTTCTTGTACATTTGAGACTTTACTCTCATAAATATGTGAGATTCTTCCTCCATCCATCCATCCATCTGCTACCACTTTTTCGGAGGTCCGGGTCGCAGAGGCAGCAGTTCAAGCAGAGAAGCCCAGACTTCCCCAGACTTCCCCAGCCACCTGCTCCAGCTCTTCAGAGAGGATACCAAGGTGTTCCCAGACCAGCTGGGAGACATAGTCTCTCCAGCGAGTCCTGGGTCTGCCCCAGGGTCTCCTCCCAGTGGGACGTGCCCAAAACACCTCAAGTGGGAGGCGTCCAGGAGGCATCCTAATCAGATGCCCATACCACCTCAACTGACTCCTTTCAATGTGGAGGAGCAGCGGTTCTACTCTGAGCCTCTCCCGGATGACTGAGCGCCTCACCCTATCTCTGAGGGTGAGTCCAGCAGACTAGATTCTTCCTCATAAATTAAAAATCAAAAACAAAATGAGCAAAGAGGCAGGATTTTCTGTTTTATTATAGGCTATTTATAGCCTATTAGTAGCCTATTTTCTAACCCCCACCCCAGGTGAAAACCTCACTGTGATGTTGGGTTTGATGTGCCCTTTATTGTGAAGTGCAGTGTAGTGGCGGTCACTTCCTCTTCCGCCACTGCACCACCCTATAAATACCAGGGGGCATCCATTATACGGGCTCTTGCTGATGCCCCAGCCTGGTGGCTGTGTTATGTGCCTGACTGTTAACAAAGCTGAGTTCACACGTTCACCTGGACTCATCCTTGTATGAGGTATTTATCCATACATAATACTCACATGCTTTGAAACCTAAATGTTTGCAGGGATGCATACTCTTACCGAATAAATTCAGACAGACCCAAAAACTATTCATAACTTTGCAGAATATTCAAGCTGAGGCTGGCGTCATACAGCATTATGGGATGTTAAGGTGTTACCTGTAGAAGAGCTGCAGCAGCCTCCTGTCCCCTCTCCTTTCCTGCAGTTGGGACAGGAAGGGCCCAGGGTGATGCAATCTGATGTTGCATTCAAACACAGTCAGAAGTTTGATGTTTGATATCAGAATTAGTCGGGTAAAATATGTAGTTTGACACATAAGGCTTTGTCTGGGGATTTTTTTTTTTTAAACTGACTAATGGATCCTTTATTTTAGTTAATTTAATGACATATGTCAATTTTAAAAATTTCCCCCCGATCTTTTCAACTCCACTTTTACCTTTTTATTTGTACATTTTCATCCAACACTTCTGTGCTGCAGAACTTCTTCCACACTAAACTCAACTCTGAAAGGTGCAGGAGCGCACTGGGAAGGAAGGGGTGGGTTTTAGGGGTGTGTTAAGAGATTTGATTGGGCAGTCCAGTGTCAGTAATGAAAATAAACAAATGAGCGTCTGTCAGTACTTCAAAGTGTTCAGCCGTCCTTGAAGCTGTGGTTACATAATTATATTGATGACAACTCACTGGCCCACATGTGCATCAGCCCACCGGGCAAATGCCTGGTATGCCAGATTGCCAGTCCAGCCCTGCCGCACACTATTTCCAGTATGTACAATGATAAGTGAAAGTGATAAAACTGATTTATTGATGAGAAAGCACCAGGGAATGGGAAACTATAATGGAAGCGAACCGGAAATGCGGGAGGACTGGAATGCAGAAGTACGTTACTCTACATTGTGCAACAGGTCCATTACTTGGCAAGTACAACTTCTCCACCCAATATACATGTTCTGTTTTATTTGGCTATAAGTCATATGGCTGCCCAGAGCACAATAATACATTAGCGTTAGAAGTAACCGGACTGGAGTGGTGGCCTAGTTGGTAGAGCATCCACACCACATCCGGGAGGCCATGGGTTCAAGTCTTGACTGGGTCATACCAAAGACCATATAAAAACGGTACTTCCTGCCTTCTAGCTTGGTGCTCAGCATAATAGAATGAAGGAAGGAATGTTGGTTACCCAGCCACAGGGTTTCTTACTGTGCCGGTCCCAAGCCCAGATAAATGAGCAGATTTGTATCAGGAAGGGCATCCGGCATAAAAATCCTCACCAAATCAACAAGCGGAGCATCGTGATATGAGATGGTGTTACGCTATGGTGACCCAGAAAGGGAGCAGCTAAAAGACAAAGAAGAAGAATTAAAAATAAAAATACAGTATTTAAAGAAAGCACTCTAACTTTGATCTCCAGTGGTTTGTAAAAGCTATAACTTCAATTAAGCGGTCCAAGGTGGAGAAAAAAAATATTAAAATATTTCATAATTGAAAGGATGCCAATAGTTGTTTGAAAGTTATATTTTTAAACTTTTTTTTAACTTCAGTATACTTGTCACAAAAGGAAAAAAAAAGGACTCTTTCCCTGAGACCTAATTAATCTTCTACCCCTACACTGAAAATTTCCTATCAGAGTTGTACTTTGTAAAACTAGTACATACCCGTGCATACCCGTCCATGCCCCTAGAAACCAAGTATAAGCAAGTATATCTGCATGCCCGTTGCTGAAGGGTCTCCTCCTGTCTCAGACGGCTGTGTTGTTCACAATCATGCCTGTGACGTACTGCTGGAACCTGAGGTGTTTCATGTTCACGGCATCCTTTCTGACGTGCAGCAGTTCTCCTCCTTCCATTGCTCTCCATCTGGTGGGTCTTCTCTTCTTCGTTCAGACCACTGGTTGAGGGATAGGTGCATTGTAATTCCAGTTCATGGGCACGATCCTGAAAAAGTGGCTTTTGACCCTGTTCAGGAAGGCCCGTGCATGCCCGTAGAAACCAAGAAACCGTAGCACCCGGAGAAAATCAGCGCTTTGCTTGGCATTTTACAAATTTGTAGTGTAGACTGGTATTCGTCAAGGTTACACATTTGCCATCATGTAGGCATGGTGAGTTGTCCTGTGATGCCTGAGTTCATTGGACGTGCTATGATGATGAGGCAGAGATCATAGGCCATCCTATGATGTCCTAGAAATGTGCTTTAAAGTCTGTCGTACCCTATGCTGGTGAAGGGTGTCCTCCTGTCTCAGACAGGTGCGATGTACTGCTGGAACCTCAGGTGTTTCATCTTCATGGCATCTTTTCTGACGTGCAGCAGTTATTCTATTGCTCTCCATCTGGTGGTTCTTCTTCTTCTTCTTCTTCTTCTTCTTCTTCTTCTTCCTCTTCTTCTTCTTCTTCTTCTTCTTCTTCTTCTTCTTCTTCTTCTTCTTCTTCTTCTTCTTCTTCTTCTTCTTCTTCTTCTTCTTCTTCGCTGAGACCACTGGTTGAGGGATAGGTGCGTTGTAATTCCAGTTCATGGACAGGATCATGAAAATAGATCTGAGCAAAAAGAGGCTTTCCGGCATGGACTCACTGTATATGACATCATAAAGACATGAAGGCAGGCTTGATGTATATGACATCATAAGGACACATTTGTCTATGTGCCGTCAGATAGGCATTGCGAGTCGTCCTATGATGCCTGAGTTCATAGGACGTCCTATGATGTTCAGGCAGAGATCATAGGCCATCCTATGATGTCCTATGATCGTGACAGACAGACAGACACACGCACACACAGAGATATCTTGCTTTTATAGAGTGAGGATGATGATAACAATGATCTTTGATTACGACAGTTCAACTTAACAGGCCTTTTTTGGAAGGTTTCTATTTGAGTGAAATCCTTATTTTCTTTGTTAAAAAAAACTAAAATTGATCATATATAACCAGGGCTTGACATTAACTTTTTTGCTCACCAGCCACTGTGGCTAGTAATTTTCTAAAGTTATGAGCCACTGAGCCTTTCCACTAGCCACAGTTTTGTGGTTGGAATATTATGTTTATGATTAAATTTAACTATCGCTTGCCAAAATTTACTTGAACTAAATTACAACTTTTTTAAATGTATATGATATTCAAAAAATTGGAAGAGAAACACTGGTTAATTATTTATGAACAGCAATAAATACTGTAAAACAGTAGAGAAAAAATATTTGCAACGTGAGAGTGAAGTATATGTAGATTTTGAGTCCGTCTCAATTCTCGTTTGTACCCTTTCCCCTTCGCCTACCCCTTAACCTGTCGCCCTTGAGGGTTGAAAATTACCCCTATGAACTGGGACACCCCTTCAGGCTGCACTACGTCATTACTATGTAGAGTCTCAGAGTGATGCTGAGAAACTAATCCACACTTTTATTAGGTCCAGATTAGATTATTGCAACTCTTTAAAATCAGACTGTCCTAAAACATCTTCAAAAACTCTTCAGCTGATCCAAGGAGGGCAATGGATCAGCGTTCTCATCGCGCCCTCCACCAGTACCCGGGCTTGCCCGGGGAAGCTAATGATCCTACCAGCAGACTAAATTCGAAGAGACGACGCCTCAGTGCCAAGTCAAAGAAGAATCCTAGTCACAGTCCCAAAGCCGAAAGCAAACAGCCCCGAGAGCACCTTGCAGTAGGACCTGCCCTTCGCATACTACAACTAAACGTTGAAGGCCTGTCGGCAGCCAAGCGAAGCCTTATCGAAGTCCTCGCCTTCCAACACTCGATTGATGTAATCTGCCTCCAAGAGACTCATATTGGCACAGAAGAAGCTGGCTGCTACACCGTCAGTGGCTTTGACCATCCTGTGCTATGTTCCACATGCCAAACATGGACGTGCCACCTATGTGCGTTCTGACATAGTTGAAGTAAACCACCTGACAACAACACATTTCTCAGACACCATAACCATTGGTGGCTTCCATATTGTCAATGTGTACAAGCCCCCTAGTGCCAACTGGGATCTGCAGGTCTTACCCACCCTACCCCACCCTGCCATCTATGTGAGGGACTTTAACAGCTATCACCCTGACTGGGGGTACCCAGCAGTGGATAGTGACGGGGAGGTACTTTCAGAATGGGCATCTAGGAATGATCTCGCTCTGATACACGACCCCAAACAAAGAAGAACCTTCCACTCTGCTAGGTGGAAGAAGGACTATTCTCCTGACCTGTGCTGGGTCAGCTCTTTGAATGGGACGCCATATCCTACACAGATCCTCATTCTTGACGATTTTCCACACAGCCAACACCGGCCCCTGCTTGTACACATGGGCCTACAACTTCCAGTCATAAACAGCCCAAGGACGATGCGCTGGAACTTCCGCAAAGCCAACTGGAAGAAATTCAGTGAAACTCTGGATCGGAGTGCTGTTACCATCCCACTCCACACCATCACTGTAGATGAAGCATACAACTGCTTCTGCAGCGCAATCTTCAAGGCTGCTCACACTGCAATCCCACGAGGCTACCGACCCCTCTATGTCCCATGCCTGGACGGAGAAAGCGCTGCCCTCCTACAATCCTATCAAACATCAGGGGACCCAGAGATAGCAGACCATCTCATTGAATCGCTAAGTACAGCCCGGCGAAAGAAATGGGAGGAGACAGTTGCTGACCAGAGCTTTACCCACTCTAGCAGGAAATGTTGGAGCCTCATCCGTCGCCTAGGAGCTGCACAGAAGCCCCCTAGCCAAAGCCGAGCATCTGTCACACCCAACCAAGTTGCATCCCACCTACTGACCATCGCCAAAGCACCCCAAGACAAAGACACCAGAAGAGCAGTTACAACTGAGCTAAAAAAAACACCAAAAAATGCCCGTAGAGGAAACAAACCCTGAACCCTTCGAGGCTGCTGAACTGGAGAAAGTCCTACAGGGCCTGAAATGTGGAAAGGCAGCAGGATATGACAACATCTTCCCAGAATTCATGAAAAATCTTGGCCCCCGAGCCCTAACCTGGTTGACACAACTCTACACAAGGATCATACAAACAAACTCGATCCCAAAGAAATGGCGGACAGCAAAGGTCATTGCTATACCAAAACCTGGCAAAGACCACAAACTACCAGCAAGCTACCGCCCAATCTCCCTACTCAGCGTTCCTTATAAAGTCATGGAGCGCCTGATACTGCAACGTATTTCCCCAGGAATAGAGGAAATTCTAAGTGTGGATCAAGCAGGTTTCCGCAAGGACCGCAGCACAGGAGAGCAAGTACTGGCCCTAACCACCTTCATCGAAAATGGCTTCGAGAGCAGACTGAAGACAGGGGCTGTGTTTCTCAATCTTACAGCTGCCTATGATACGGTCTGGCACAAAGGCCTCCTCCTGAAACTTACAAAGGCGATCCCAGCCTGGGCGACAGCAATTATAAAAACCCTGCTGACCAACCGAAGGTTCAGAGTCCACCTCGGTCAGAACACAAGCGCATGGAGAACGCAGAAAAACGGACTCCCACAAGGCTCAGTTCTAGCTCCAACCCTGTTCAACCTCTACATAAACGACATGCCCACTACAAAATCCCGCAAATTCATCTATGCAGACGACATCTGTTTGGCAGTCCAAGCACCAGACTTTGAGCCACTGGAACGGGTGCTCACGGAAGATCTTGCAAAACTGGACCAGTTCTGCAAAACCTGGCACCTAAAACCAAGCCCAGCAAAAACTGTCTCCAGTGTATTCCATCTCCACAATGTAAAAGCTGCCAGAGAACTAAACATCCACCTGAGCGGACTTAAGCTTAAGCATGCCTCGAATCCAACCTACCTTGGGACCCTTGACAGGACCCTATCCTTCAAGGAACATTTAAAGGGGACGGCTGCTAAGGTGAAGGCATGAAACAACCTGCTCTGCAAGCTCGCTGGTGCAAAATGGGGGGCGGCAGCCTCCACCCTGCGCACCTCAGCACTGGCCCTTTCATACTCTGTAGCAGAATATTGTGCCCCTGTCTGGTCCAGGTCATCCTACACACACCACGTAGACACCCAGCTCAACACAACCATGAGAACCATAACTGGGACAATCTGCTCAACACCACTCCCCTGGCTCCCTGTACTGTCAAACATAGCCCCCCCCCACACATCCGGCGAGCGGCACTAACTCAAAGGATGCTCCAAAAAGCCAAAGATTCTCCTCACTTACCAATCTATGCAGATATCTACACCCCACCCACTGCCCGACTTCCATCCAGACGGCTGATTTGGAAAAACCCTCCCCCAGCTGACTTCACCATCCAGACAGCTTGGCAAGAGGAATGGGAGACCAAGGAGGTCCCAAACAAACATCTGGTGACAAACCCCAACCAACAGGTCCCGGGCACCAACCTCCCAAGGAGACAGTGGTCTACACTCAATCGCTTCAGGACTGGACATGGCCCCTGCTTGGCCAGCCTTCACAGATAGGGCAGTAGCCCTAGCCCACTGTGCGCATGTGGAGAGGAGCAAACAATGGAACACATCATAGAGGCTTACCCGCTCCCAAGACTGGAAGGAGGATTACACACTCTCCATAAAGCAAACCAGGAGGCAACTGCTTGGCTTGAGGACTTTGCATTCGCTAAATAAATAAAGCTGATCCAAAATACTGCAGCAAGAGTTTTAACAGGTACTAGAAAGAGAGATCATATCTCTCCTGTTCTGGCTTCCCATAGAATTTAGAATTAAGTTTAAAATCCTACTCACTTGCAAAGCTCTAAATTATCAGCCCCCTTTTTATTTAAAAGATCTGATACTACCCTATTATCCTAACAGAGCACAACGTTCCCAAAATGCTGGATTACTTGTAATACCTACAATCTCCAAATGTACAATGGGAGGCAGAGCCTTCAGTTATCAAGCTCCTGTGGAACCAGCTGCCAATCTGGATTCAGGAGTCAGACTTGATCTCTGTTTTTAAGTATAGGGTTAAAACCTTCCTTTTTGATATAGCCTATAGTTAGGGAGGGATCATGTGCCCCTGAACCCTCCCTTGGTTATGCTGCTAATAGGTTTAGACAGCCGGGGGTCCTCCAACAATGTACTGGGCTTCACTCCTTTCTTCACTCTCAATGAAATATTTTGCTGGTCATTCACATCTGTTTGTTCTCTCCCATAGATCGAGTCCCCATCGTGCTATTTGCTCCATACATGTCTGTTCTTTTCTTCTTCTCTGTCCCCTCACCCCCCAGCCAGTCGCAGAAGATGACTGCCCCTCCCTTAGCCTGGTTCTGCTGGAGGTTTCTTCCTGTTAAAAGCGAGTTTATCCTCTCTGCCATCACCAAGTACTGCTCACAGGGGATCACCTGATTGCTGTTCCTTTCTGCAATTCCTGTATAATTCCTTTCTGCAATTGTGGGATTTTCCCCTACAGTTGAAAGTGCTATGAGATGACTGTTGCTGTGAAATGGCGCTATATAAATAAAGTTGAATAAAGTTGAATTGAATTTAATAGTGGGCGGTGCAGTGGTGGAGTGGTTAGCACTGCGGCAGCAAAGCAACTCACCCTTGGCCGGGAGATCCTGGGTTTGATCCCAGCCCCCGACCAACAGTGATCTGTGTGGAGTTTGCATGTTCTCCCCGTGTCTGCGTGGGTTTACTCCGGGATTTCTCCGGTTTCCTCCCACATGCCAAAAACATGCAGGTTAGGTTAATTGGCATCAAACTGTGGATTCTAAATTGTCCTTAGGTATGACTGTGAGAGTGAATGGTTGTCTGTCTCTCTGTGTTGGCCCTGTGATGGACTGGCGATCTGTCCAGGGTGTACCCTGCCTCTCGCCCAAAGATACTGGGATAGACTCCAGCCCCCCCGCGACCCGAAAAGGATTAAGAGGAAGAAAAATGATAAATGAAAGAAGATGAATGAATTGAAAAGTAGTTGCTGATGGATTTAACCTAAATAGACACTACCTGTTTTCACCAAAAAAAAGAGAAAAAAGAGAAAACTGATGAGGAAAAATGTCTCATCGTAAGCGAAAAATGTCTCAAATCTACATGAACAGTTGTAATCAGTAGAACTAAATCTTAAATTTACTAGGAAGAAAGGTGTAAATTCACAGAAAAAACTTGCACGCCCTGGCGGTCAGGTTTTGGCCTGCGGGCCATATGTTTGACACTCCTGGACCATCCATCCATTCTTTTTCTACCGCTTTTCCAGAGGTCTGGGTCGTGGAGGCAGCAGCTCAAGCAGAGAAGCCCAGACTTCCCTGGACCAGCCCATAAAAAATATATACAATAGAGGGTAAATGGCAATCCACACCAAACACGAGAATGATAACTATAAAATTATAGTTTTAAGAGTCTACACCAGTTAATGATACTGCTCTAACAGCAGAGCCAAACATAAGCTACACACTCCTCACCACCTTCACCCAGCTACATATTGGGGGGGGGGGATAAAAAGTTCATAGGCTGACCATGGTGCAGTGGTCAAATTTGACCAAATGTGGTTTATTTTTCAACATGGTCTCCAATGTCTGTGTATCTGAAAAGAAACAATGCAGTTAGTATCTGAACAGGTTGAATTTAATGCATGACTAGTTGCTGTATCGTAACTCCTTCTTAGTCAGCCTATGAACTTTTCTGCCCCCCTCCTCTGTATATGTTTCTCCTGCAGCAAGATGAGAGCGTTTATGCCACTTTTGCACTCAGTAATCTTAAAGGATTTTTTTTAAACTAGACCAGTACCTTAGGCAGAGAAAAAAAACAAAACATAAGAAACGCAAGAAGCAGTGGTGCAGTGGTTAGCACTGTGGCAGCACAGTAAATCAAGATTCAAAGATTCAAGATTCAAAGATTTTATTTGTCAATATTACTATACATACAGGAGAGTTGAAATGCCGTTTCTCTCTCTTCAGTGGTGTGTACAATATATATATATATATATATATATATATATATATATATATATATATATATACTGTATATAAAAAAGAAGAAGGCTGGAAAAACAACAGCAGTCTATGTACAGTAATGCTGCCCATAGTACCAATAACAGTAAAAGATAAGATAAAACCCAGCAATCATAAAACAGATAAAACCCAGCAATCATATACACAGAAAAGGTAAAGCAGCAATACTCATAGTTGCAAGTTTGATGTGGTAGTGTAGGTGCAGGCAGTGACAGATTGGACTTCACATGATCAATACTAGAAAAGCACTCGGAGAGCGCAGACCTCCGCCAAGTGCCACAGTTCCCCCCATACAGTGTTTGTGTGTACGTTTTCAGATTCCTTGACCATGAAAACATATGACTAGCAATTGGATTGACAATGATAGGATTAGTGGTTCAGTAGTTATTCACGAATAACTGGCGGTTTTCTTCTGGACGGCGATCCGGATCACCACCAAAATGTAATCATCTGTAGGATACCCCATTTTTGACAATCTGTGAAAATTTCATGAAAATCCGTCCATAAGTTTTTGAGTTATCTTGCTAACAAACAGACAAACAAACAGACAGACAGACAGACAAACCAACGCCGATGATCACATAACCTCCTTGGCAGAGGTAATTACAATAACACACAGCAGCAGGTATGACATTTGTGCAGTAACGTTGCAGTAACGAGCAGAGATATACAGCAGCAGATGTATTACTGTTGGTGTAAGAAAGTAACAGGTTCAATTCCACCCCAGACCATCGTGGGTTCAATCCTACTCCCTGACCATTGACGACCCTTCTGTTATCTGAAAATACTTTATCTTGTTATGATGTATGATTGATCCAGCTCAACGGAAACTGTTGATTATGCATGGCTAGAACTATTTGCCAGAAAGCAGACATCATATTATTCTATGCAAGACAGTTGTTGAGAGTCCTGTTGAATAGGGTTGGAAGCGGGAAGGGAACAGTTGGAAAATTGCCAAGAATTGTCAACAGCTCACAAGATGTCACTGCACAAAACAGTGCTGTGGAAGATGCAAATGCTACAAGTTAGGTTTGAGTTGTACAGCCATGTGTAGTTACACATGCTTGGAATGAAGACTTACTGGACTATGAGACAGTCAACTCTGTTTCCAGACCAGCTCATCATTCAGTTGTATTTTCTTGTTGTTGTTGTTTCTGTGTTCCTTCGTTTGCCATCTGAAAATATCTTATGTTTTTTAAATAAAACATGTCTTATTTGTTATTTTTTTCCCAAGTACAGCAGGCTGGGTGGAACAGTGGTTAGCACAGTGGCAGCACAGTAAGAAGGTCACAGGATTCAACCCCTGACCATTGTGGGTTTGATCCCACCCCCTGACCATCAGTGATCCTTTGGTGTGACGTTTGTATGTTCTCTGCGTGGGTTTGCTCCGGTTTCCTCCCACAGGCCAAAAACATGCAAGTTAGGTTAATTGGAGACTCTAAAGTGGCCCTAGGTGTGTGTGAATGGTGAAGGGATTGGCGCCACATGGCAGCCTGGATGGATGAGGCTGCCAAGGCCCTGTAATTTCCCCATTGTGGGACTAATAAAGGATTATAAATAAAATAAAAAATTAGTGTGAAATTATTCATCTGATTTTTCTTTCAGCTCCAAAACAGAATCATATGGGTTTGCAAATAATAGTAATAGTAATAACAATAATAATAATTTCAGCTTGGATGCATAGAGCTATTTCAGAGGGCAGATTTATGCATCCAAATACAGTCTCATTTCTCTTCCTACTCCACCTATTGCACACTCAGATCCTGCTGAAAGCAGGTAGATAAATGTTCCCAGCCTCTGTCATTTATTTCAGCCCTGCTGTCAAAACAGGTGACAGTGTGGAATTTGATTGGCTGAAAATGTTTATATCATTCATAAAATCGGGAGTTGCAGTTTCGTAGTCTCACATTGCAATGTTTATTATTAAAATTGCCATTTGAGAAAACTATAACCCGCCACAATGGCTAGTGGGAGTGGCTGTCTTACCAGCCACCGCTGAAACCTACCCGCCATTGACGGGTTGGCGGGTGTTAATGTTAAGTCCTGTATATAACTGTCTGTAGGGCTATAAGCCCTCATTCTGCTTGTCCCATTACCATCCATAACATCAAAACTACTGCTGGGTATCGATTAAGAAATTGTAACTAATTAATTGCACACATTTCCCAAAATTCATTTCAATAATCCTATTTTTTTTTAAACTAGATAACTACAATTAATCACTGGAGAAACTGGGATGTAAGGTTGGAGTGAGTGTGGATATGCAAATTACACGTTTTTTTTGTTTTTTTTTTCCCACGACACACTTTTTTTTAAACCTTAGAATAAGTGTTAGAACATGTTCAGTCTGCTTGCCATGGCACCCAGTTTTGACTATACCTTGACAGCGCTGCCTTGAAAGCTCTTGCTGTGTAAAAATCTGAACAAAGTCAAAATGATAGCAGCAGTATTTCCCTTATTTTGGAGTGACAAATAAGGTTTGCGGTGCAAGACAGAGGGTAAAAGAGCGAGAGTTGACAACACTGATGTAGTTGCTAACTATACACAGTGTGGTCTATATTAATCATATATTCCATAACCTACATATGTTGAAGCATGTGAGAATGTTTGGTGATTACATATGTAAGGCGACTTCACACCTCAGAACAGGACAAAGAGGTCTCAACTGCCAGTGAGGATTAAAGAGCTTCCCAGGCACTGCGGTGGAGACCGGAGGAGCTGCCCTGACCCCCCAGGGCCATGAGGAGGAGTACGAAGATAACGGGGGAATTAAGATAATGAGGGATGTCAGCTTTTGATATGCATGTCTTTTGTTATGTGCAAGTATAAGTTCTTAGAGCCGGAGGTGTTCGGTCTCTTTTTCCTTCTTCTGCTGCTGCACTAGGATGAGACTTGTTAGAGGAGCTGATAATAAACTTTGGTTTATATATCACATCGCCTCGTTCTTCCAAGCTCTTCTACACTGGTGACCCTGACGCGAGGATGGACCAGAGGCGTTCCCCCGCGATCGACTCATCTGTGGCGACCCAGGCAGACGCTGGCGCCCACGCAGACAGGGGAACAGATGAACGACGTTCCCCCCTGGCAGAAGTGATAGAGAGGGCTCAACCGAGCACCAGCGCCGCGGAGAGAGCCGAAGCAAGGCACTCTCACCCTGCGGACACAGCAGTGACGGTCTACACAAACGCCGTCACCGTCAACCTGCCGGACTTCTGGCAGGAAGACCCCGCCTCGTGGTTTCAGCAAGCTGAAGCCCAGTTTGCACTTGCGGGCATCACGGCTGACGATACAAAGTTCTATCACATCGTCGCCAAACTCAACGCCGCCACTTCGAGATGTGCGTGGAGCATAATCCAGCGGCCGCCGGCCCAGGACAAATATGAAGAACTGAAAGTGACCATCGTGGCAAATTACGTCCCCTCAGCCGAGGAGAGAGCCGAGAGGATCCTGGCGGTTTACGGCCACAGAGGAGGCAGACCCAAGGACCTCATGGAGGACTTGCTGCAACTTAAAGAAGAGGACAATGACAACTTCCTCTTCCATTTCATATTCCTCAGTACGCTGCCGCCACACATGAGAGGGACGCTGGCCAACATGCGATGCAGCACCCAGCAAGACTTCCGCACGCTGGCTCACGAAGCTCAACGGCTCGTCAACGCCTGCAAGGAACAGACACCCACAGCAGCATCCACAGATGTCCGGAGCCACGAGAAGCCACAAATCACTGAGCAGAGCCAGCCCGCGGTGACAGCGACACGGCCAGGACGCAACAGACGGAGCGACATTTGTTATTACCACCACCGCTTCGCCGAGAAGGCTTACAAATGCGTTCCCCCCTGCAAATTCATAATTTCTGGAAAACGCCGAAGCCGAGAGCCGTTAACAGTGGCGGTTCTCGGTGAAAAAAACAAGCTTTTATATGTGACGGACGGACACACCGGCAAGCGGTTCCTTATCGACACGGGAGCTCAACTAAGTTTTGTCATGCCCTCCCAAGCAGACCGGGCCATGGGCCCCCGGGGCAATGGAGCGGTGGCAGCCAACGGCTCCACCATCGACACTTTTGGCGAAAAGAGCCTGCACCTCTGCATCCACGGCCGCAACTACAGATGGACATTTGTTGTAGCGGCGGTGAGTTTTAACTTGTTGGGCGCAGATTTTTTGTGTGCAGATGGGTTATTAGTTGATCTAGCGAACAGACGCTTGGTTAGTGCACTGTCCTTTGCTTCTATTCCCTGCTCAGCTCGACTTTCTCCACCACCCGTGCAGGCCAGCGTCACCACAGCAGGAGGTAAGTTTGACCAACTCCTCACCCAATTTCCAGCACTCACAATTCCCAAATTCTCAGCCACAGTGGCTAAACACGGGGTTGAACATTTTATTCCCACAACAGGCCCACCCGTATTTGCCAAAGCTCGGCGCTTAGACGCGGCCAAGCTCGCCATAGCTCGGGACGAGTTTACCACCCTTGAAAAATTAGGCATTATTAGACACTTGAAAAGCCCCTGGGCCTCACCACTTCACATGGTTCCGAAATCCGACGGTTCTTGGAGACCGTGCGGCGATTACCGCAGATTAAACAATGCGACAGCGCATGACCGCTACCCAGTTCCTCACATTCAGGATTTTTCACTGCATCTAGCGGGTGCGCGCATTTTTTCAAAAATAGACCTGGTCCGCGGTTATCATCAAGTCCCAGTTCGAGCAGAGGACATTCCTAAAACAGCTGTAATAACCCCCTTCGGCTTTTTTGAATTTTTGCGAATGCCTTTCGGTCTCAAAGGCGCGGCTCAAACCTTTCAGCGGATGATGGACGCAGTATTACGCGACCTCCCTTTTGTTTTCGTCTACCTCGACGATATGCTGGTAGCCAGCCCGTCTGAGGAAGAACACGAGTGGCATCTCACTATGGTTTTTCAGAGGCTAGAAGAGCACGGGTTAATAATCAGTCCAGCCAAATGCAAATTTGGCGTGTCACAAATTGATTTTTTAGGACACAGAGTTTCTCCGAAGGGGGCAGTCCCACTTCCAGATAAAGTTCACGCGATAAAAAGTTTCCCACGGCCACAAACGGTCAAATCGCTGCAAGAATTTTTAGGAATGGTTAATTTTTACAACCGTTTCCTCCCCCACGCAGCTCAGCTCATGCAGCCCCTATATGACGCGCTCAGAAAACAAAAAGCTTCCAACGCGGTCTAATGGATCCCGGAGCGCGAACGCGCCTTCGCGGAAGTAAAAAGCGCCCTAGCTAATGCCACATTGTTGGTTCACCCCGATCCCTCGGCCCGCATTGCGCTAACCACAGACGCTTCGGACCTAGCTATAGGGGCAGTTGTAGAACAACATGTCAGCGGAATCTGGCAACCTTTGGCATTCTTCAGCAAATCGCTAAACCAAACCGAGCGTAAATACAGCACTTTTGACAGGGAGCTGCTAGCGCTTCATTTATCCATCCGCCACTTCCAGTTCTGGTTAGAAGGGCGGAGTTTCACGGCTTTTGTAGACCACAAACCGCTCACCTTTGCTATGGCTAAAATTTCCGAACCGTGGTCGGGCAGGCAACAAAGACAGCTGGCTGCAATTTCAGAGTTCACCACAGACATTCGACATGTGGCAGGCAAACTTAACGTGGTAGCAGACTGCCTCTCTCGCGCTGTGACATCGTCAGAGCGCGAGGAGACAGATTATACTACCTCAGCCGCGGAACTCTTCACCAACGCGGACACATACGCAGCCCCAATCCACGCAGGGATAGATTATGCAGCCATGGCAGAGGAACAAAGTAGTGACGCGGACGTGCGCGCGCTCCTGTCTGGACCAACAGGGTTAAGGCTGGAGGAAAGGGGTTTACGCGATGGTGTGCCCCCCCCTAATATGCGATATCTCAACCGGCCGACCTCGCCCGTTAGTCCCAGCTGCATGGCGCCGCCATATTTTCGACTCAATTCACTCCCTCGCGCACCCAGGGGTGCGCGCCTCGGTTAAAATGGTCGCCGAAAAGTTTGTGTGGCCTGGCCTGCGCAAAAACGTAAAAGAATGGGCAAAAACTTGCATTTCTTGTCAGCGTGCCAAAATACACAAACACACAAAAGCCCCTCTGGAGCCTTTTCCAATCCCTGCTAGAAGGTTCGACCACGTTCATGTCGACCTCGTGGAGCCACTACCTTCCTCCCAAGGTTTCACACACCTGTTAACAATGATAGACTGCACCACGCGCTGGCCAGAGGCAGTCCCTCTGGCGTCAACCACAGCGGAGGAAGTCGCTCGCGTTTTTTTGACAAACTGGGTGGCATGTTTCGGCGTCCCATCGGACATCACGTCCGATAGGGGGCCTCAATTTGTCTCGGAGCTTTGGTCAGCCATGTCCAGCAGCTTAGGGGCAACAATTCACCGCACCACCGCTTATCACCCTCAGGCTAATGGGTTATGCGAGCGTTTTCACAGATCTTTAAAGGCCGCCCTCAGAGCCTCACTAACGGATACAAATTCGGTAAATAAACTTCCCTGGGTTTTATTGGGGTTGCGTGCTGCGCCCAAAGAGGATCTAGACGCCTCTCCAGCAGAATTAGTTTTTGCACAACCTCTCAGGCTCCCAGGTGAATTTTTACCAGAGAACCCAGAGCCAGGGCATCTTCCAGCCCCGAGGTTTTTAGGCAGCAACGGACCGTACTCTCTCCCCGGACTGGCACATCACTCTTTTCCACGGGTTTTTGTCCCACAAGCTTTAAAAAACGCTGAATTTGTTTTTGTTAGGCATGAAGCTTTAAAACCAACTTTCCGCCCACCATACAATGGGCCTTTCAGAGTGCTGGAACCTGGTGATAAACACTTTGTGCTTGATTTTGGGGACAGAAAAGAAACAGTCAGCATTGACAGACTTAAACCTGCCTTCTTGTTGAGAGACAAACCTGCACGGTTGGCGAGAGCACCTCGGCGGGGTAGACCCCCCAAGAGAAAAGACTCAGCCCCCCTGCAGGGAACAAATAATCACTCTCCTCCCCAAGCTGCAGATTCCTTACAGGAAGGTCCCAGCAGGACGCCTAAGCGGATCCACAGCAGATTCGGGAGAAGATTTAAACCCAGACGGCACAGAGACTGATGCAAACTACTCAACAGTTGTTCACTAATTGTGCTGTAACAGTTTAGGACTGACTTGTGATATTACTACGCTGTTATGATTACCACTGAACTCTCTTAGGAGCATGGCTGCTGGAAAGTTTCTTCTGTGGCAAGAGGTGTAGCAGTTAGTATGTCATAGTAATTATCTTAAACTGTGAATTTTTCTATTGTCCTTTTCTTAGTCGTTTGGGGGGGGCTGTGGTCTATATTAATCATATATTCCATAACCTACATATGTTGAAGCATGTGAGAATGTTTGGTAATTACATATGTAAGGCGACTTCACACCTCAGAACAGGACAAAGAGGTCTCAACCGCCAGTGAGGATTAAAGAGCTTCCCAGGCACTGCGGTGGAGACCGGAGGAGCTGCCCTGACCCCCCAGGGCCATGAGGAGGAGTACGAAGATAACGGGGGGATTAAGATAATGAGGGATGTCAGCTTTTGATATGCATGTCTTTTGTTATGTGCAAGTATAAGTTCTTAGAGCCGGAGGTGTTCGGTCTCTTTTTCCTTCTTCTGCTGCTGCACTAGGATGAGACTTGTTAGAGGAGCTGATAATAAACTTTGGTTTATACATCACATCGCCTCGTTCTTCCAAGCTCTTCTACACACAGTATCCTAATCCTAGAATTTTATTTATTAATGTTGCTTAAATTTACTAATCCAGTGGGAAATATAAAAAAAAAACATGCAAATGTTCTTGGCACCGTTAATGATGTCATCATGGTGAGATAGTAAAACTTAACAGATTAACGGTGTTAAAAAGTGAATACATACATATGTTTTGTCTATATATATCACATCAAATAGATTTTATTGTATCAATAAATAAAAAAATACCTTAAGTAGTTGTTGCGTATGGGAATTGGACTTTGGGGTTTGCCATAGCACCGCTGGGGTGGGGAACGGGATGACGTCAGGCGGGCTACGGCGGGGAGTATAAGTGAAATGTGAATCAAATAAAGTTCAGTTGAATATCCAATGTGTCAAGAAGCTCTCCTCCTGCATGATTTCACGATATAACATTTGGCGATGATGGAAAATATGGGAATGTGCATTGTAGAGCCACCTCCATTTCTGCAGTGCCAGGGTACGCCGGTTATTCCTTGGGCACGATGGAAGAGTGCGTTTGATGTTTATTTGACAGCGGCCGGACTCGGCGGTGTCTCCAAGGACAGGCGGAGGTGTTTGTTGATACACCATTTGGGCACAGAGGGACAGTGCATGCTCTTCAGTCTGTGTGGTGATGGCTCGCTGGAAGACGGCCTGGCGAAGATGGACAACCTCTTTGGTGATGAGTCCATGGTCACCGAGAGGAGATATGAGTTTTATGGCCGTATGCAGTGTGCTGGTGAGTCCACTCTGACTTTTCTGATGGAACTGCGCAGTTTAGCGGGAAAGTGCCATTTTGAGCCACTAACGGACAAGCTAGTATGGGATAAACTGACGCATGGCACGACTAGTCAGTGGCTGGGAAATATGCTGTAACAGCAGAAGGAGTCATGTGCATTGCCCAAGCACAGAAGAGGACTGAATAAGACATTTTAAGACTTTTTCAAGTGAAAATAATTTGACAATGAAAACCACAGTAACCTTTTAGGTTTATGTTATGGCTGGCAAGCTGAAAGGGAAATTTACACCAATAATTCTGCTAGCCTTCTGTTCACATGCTGTAGAAAATCATGAAGGTGACACCACAGCAGCTGGTGTCTCTAATGGAGGCTGTTCTACCCAGGTGTGTGTATGTGCAGGTATGTGCTATCAGCAACTTCTTATGCTTTCAGTCAAGCCAAAAAACAAAAATGATGCAGAGAAAGGAGCCTTAAAGAAGATGTGACAGTAGTAGTGGGGCAGATAAGTGTCAAAATTGTTCACTTTGTCATACAAGGATCAAATTTGGTATATGGAATACACAGAAGTCCTAAATTTGTAAAAATACGTGAGCCACCCAAAAAATTCAAAGTGGCTGGCATTTTCAAAGATGGCGAATGCTAGTATGAAATTTCCTGATTTGTTACCTGCGTCAAGGAAGTAATGTTTTCGGTAGCATTGGTTGGTTTGCCTGTTTGTTGGTTTGTCTCTTGGTTGTATGGTTGGTTGGTTTGTCGGTTACCAACATAACAAAAAGTAATACAAAGATTTTGATGAAATTTTCAGCAAAGGTATGCAATGGCACGGGGAACAGATGAATAGATTTTGGTGGTGATTTGGATCATGATGTGGGTGCAGGAATTTTTTTAAATATTATTTTATATATTAATCTGGAGCTTTCATGTACTGCCCCTTTAAGACGTGTCCACTCAGTTACATGCATTGTCACGCCATAGGGCCATGTACCTCGGCAACCCAGAAGCCAAACATTGCAGAAGTATTAGGGGGCATTGTTAGATATAGATATTGGCAGACGGGCAGCACAGACGTGAGGATGTAGGCAGGGTGACATCATTAAGCCGTGCCTACTTAGGGGGACTGTTGATGGGAGTAATCCTCTTTGGTCCTTCGCCTTCTAGCCAACCACAGCCTGCTACAGCTTAGTGTTAGCTTATTAGCTAATAACCCCTGACACGTGTATCATCCTTGTGTCTTGTAATAAAGTTTGGATTCAGGACAACCCCAGCCTCTGCTGGCCTATTTCCAGACATAACAAATGGGGATGAGGGGAACAATTTGCTTTCCACAGAAAAACTCAACATTTTTCCTGAAATGGATGCGTTTCTGGCAACTCAGTCGAAGAGTCACATGGCTGGATGAGCTGGACTCCGCCATTTGGCGAGCAGGTGTAAGTTTGGTTAACTGCAGGACGAAATGGTATGTGACCAGCTAGCAGGGCACACCAGCAACCCACGGCTGCGGAAGAAGCTAATCAGGACCTGATGACCTAACACTGGCAAAGGCGGTGGAGCTTGCATTCCAGTTGGAGGACGCTGACAAGCTAACATCACAACTGGGTGAGCCACAGCAATGGAATCTTGCTAGCTTATGCAGTTGCCCCAGCAAAAGCACCCATTAACTGTCATGTGTGGAGCTAGTGTTTCAGCTCCACCCATGACTGGTGGCTGCAGCTTCTGACTTTGTTAATTGATTCCAGCTGACAGGTTGAGCCCTGAGTTTTGGCTCTCGCCAGTCTACAGCCACATCCCTCTCTCTACCAGACACTCACCAGTATTAGTTATTCTCTCATCTGTTTTGGCACACACACACACACACACACACACACACACACACACACACACACACACACGCACATCTTCATTCATCAGTTGCCGCCGCACCTGCATCCATTTGCCACTCATTAGTCAATGAGGGTATTTATGCATAGCGGTGTGATTGCTCAGTGCGACGATGACAACAAGTCAGCTTTGTCCACAAGAGTCTTCTCCAGTCTATCGGGTTATTGCCTACAATTGATGTCCAGGCTCTGCTCCCTTTGGCTTTTTCCCCTTGGACTTTTCACGATGTTGTTTCCCAGAGCCTAGCTGCGCTCCGACACTCAGTGTAAGTCTTTCCCTTTTGGAGTTACGTTTTCCTTCCCTCTGCGGCTGATTTTTCCTTGAGGCATGACGTAACCCTTCCCCTCGCCTACGGAGTTATGCTTCCTGTACATCTGTTACCCAACCCTATGACTGTTTTTCATGGACTTGTATGACATTATTTCTGTTCAATAAACCACACACTGCACTTGCAATTGGGCTCGTGTTTACTCATTGGTTTGCTGCATGATTATGCAGCAGACATGACAGTTTGCCATCGCCAGTTTGAGCCCAGCAGTGTAGTGTGTGTGTGTGTGTGTGTGTGTGTGTGGTTATTTTTCACCTTTTTGTCTTTTTCACTCACCTGTTCGGAGAAGCAATCATGGCTCCGGCAGGCGAGGTAGTTTGGAGTAGAGGATGGAGCTGCGAGGAGCTGAAGAGCGTGGCGGTGATTGAGGGCTTGGCAGCTATCGTTCGAAACTGTTCTTCCCAAGAAGACGCATTGTTATGCTGGGTAGGAGTCATCAACCAGTTGGAGCTCCATCCCCGGGTGCTCGCTCTCTACCTGCCCCCGCTGCCGTCTGTGTTCGCAGCCACCTCATCGATAACTCCAGATGAACCAGCTCCTCCACGTAAGTCACCTGGTCAACCGTGGCGACAACGTAGTTGTACCCAGGGTCCCCGAATGGATTACTCAGCCGCCTCGGCTGCCATTTCCCTGGCACTGACTCCAGCCAATCTTGTAGCGGATCCTTCTCCGGTGCCTCCTCCCACTGCCAAGGGATGCTTGTTTTCCTCACCGGTGACTCCCATTCCCGTAGCCACAGGGGTGGCTCTCCTACAGTCCTCCGGGAGAGTCAGATCCATTTTGGACATGGAGAAGGACGACAAAATGATTCCTGCAGCAGACATCGCCTACTAGGATAACAGGCAAGTGCAATTAACTCTATTCAAACTAATCATGTTGTGTCTTGCCTGGATCCTGGTAGAGAGGCTCAGGGTGTGCAGCCCCCTGAGAGCTCTTCATCTGCTGCAGTTTGTAAATTCCCTTCTGCCCTCTCCTTGTCTTCCCCTCCTGTCTATGAGAGTTTACCTGCTACATTGAGGACACTGGGGACCTGGGAGGAGCACAGACTGTCGAGGTTGGTGTATATTGATCACCTAATGGACGAAGAAGGATCTGCGGCCGTTTCTCTCTCAATTTTTACCTCAGCCAAGGCGTGGGGGGCAGAATGACCTTCTAATCCATCCCCTCCAGGGCCGGTTTTGGAGGCTTCTCAGCAGACTGTGGAGGAACCCAGGCCCATTACTTCATCAGAGAGGGGCATCGCCTCGCCAACTGCAGCAGAGGACTCCACAAACCAGGAGGACAGACAAGTTAACTCCTTTTTCCCTCTTAACATTGATGAAAACTTTTGCCTGATTCCTGGAGGATAGTCTCAGGGGGAGCAGTCACCAGAGATTTCTCTGCCTGCTGCAGCTATGAACTGCTCACCAGCTCTTTCCATGCTCTCTCCTGCCTTCTCTGAGGGTATGCCGGCTCCGAAGCCAAACCGCCAGGACCAGGAGGAGCCAGAGGTTCATGAGGATTTGCTCCTCACCACCATGGTGAGCCGGACCCCAGCCGCCACGCTGGAGGAATCGTCAGCGTGGATTATGACGGCTGGGACGTCGAAGACTGCAGGGACCATCATGTCTGCTGTGGAGGTTGCCGCAGCAGAGCCAACACTGGATCAGAACCTCCAGGAGGTCGGGCCCGTGACATCTCCTGGATCATCGGAGTCCTGCACAGCAGTGGATCTCGAGCTAAGGTAAGTGCTCTCTTTTGCCTTCCTTCTATCCATTTTAGAGCATTTTTGCCTAGCTCTAGGTGAGGAGCGCCAGCTGCAGCCATACACTGCACCTGAGCCCTCCCCGCCAGGCTCCGCTGCTGCCGGTGACCCTGACCCCTCCTCTTCGTTGTTTGAGTCCTCTTCCAGGGTTCCCGGGAGTCGTGAAACATCGCCGGATGAGTCAGAGGATCCAGGCTCACTCATGGAGGTCGCAGGTGCAACGCTGGCCCAGCCTGGTCTCACTGTGGGAGCAATGAGGTTCCGGACAGGAACCACCGCTGGTGAGACTTCGACCCAGGCTGGGTCCACCATAGGGACGTCCGAGCTGCAGTCCCAAGCAGGGACCGCCGAGGGTGTACCCATAAGGCCCAGGGACACCAGGGTAGTCTCTTTCATAATAGAAGTAACCTGGGTGTTCCTGTCATTCTTCTTTTGTTGGGTTTTTGTTTCTCTTCCTCCACCACCAGTCACCGCAGGGGTTCTTCTTCCCCTGTCAGGTCACCCACCTTCTAGCCTTTCAGTGGGTAGGCCACTGTCTTGTCCGCCTCTCCGGTACTGGTGGCTTAACTCTATAGGCCGGCCGCCCGATGAACTGGGATTTCGTGTCAGGTGGCCCGTTCGGCCTGGTAGACCACCTGACGCAGGTCGCCGCTGGCCTGGGACTTGGCTGACCCCTGAACTTTGGGACTCTTAGGGTTCGGGGGGGGGGGGCTTACCTTGGGGTTGGGGGTTTGTGTCTTGGCACCATTTTATTATTTTGTGGGGTTTTTTTGTATGATTATTCCCTCCTACCTGCGTTCCCCCACCTCGCGCCCTGGTTGTCATGTTGGCCCCTTGGGTGTGTGTGTGTGTGTGTGGGGGGGGGGGGGTTCCTCCGGTATTTTGTCTTTTTTTTTTTTTTGTGATGGTACGTGGGTGTCTGGAATCCACCCCTCGAGGTGGGGGGGGCACTGTCATGTGTGGAGCTGGTGTTTCAGCTCCGCCCATGACTGGTGGCTGCAGCTTCTGATTGTGTTGATTCCAGCTGGCAGGTTGAGCCCTGAGTTTTGGCTCTCACGCAGTCTACAGCCACACCCCTCTCTCTACCAGACACTCACCAGTATTAGTTATTCTCTCATCTGTTCTGGCATACACACACACACACACACACACACATACATGCTTGCACACATTTTCACCTTCATTCGTCAGTTGCCGCCGCACCTGCATCCATTTGCCACTCATTAGTCAATGAGGGTATTTATGCATGGCGGTGTGATTGCTCAGTGCGACGGCAACAAGTCAGCTTTGTCCACGAGAGTCTTCTCCAGTGTAATGGGTTAGTGTCTACAATTGATGTCCAGGCTCTGCTCCCTTTGGCGTTTTCCCCTTGGACTTTTCACAATGTTGTTTCCCAGAGTCTAGCTGTGCTCCGACATTTAGTGTAAGTCTTTCCCTTTTGGAGTTACGTTTTCCTTCCCTCTGTGGCTGATTTTCCCCTGAGGCATGACGTAACCCTTCCTTTCGCCTACGGAGTTATGCTTCCTGTACATCTGTTACCCAATCCTATGACTGTTTTTCATGGACTTGTATGACATTATTTCTGTTCAATAAACCACACACTGCACTTGCAATTGGGCTCGTGTTTAGTCATTGGTTTACTGCATGATTATGCAGTAGACATGACAGTTAACACCGCAACTCGCTTGGAGGATGCCAACGGGAATGTTATGGGGCAACAGAACATCATGGGACACCATTCATGCCGTAACTGCAACTCCCCGAGGCACTGAGAGGTAGTGTGATCCTGCCTGGCCGGGGGGGGGGGGGGCAGCGATCCAGATTCTGAGACAAGCTCAATCAAGTTTGCCATGGTGTGCCGATTCACGACCAACTTCAAGCCCGCCACCCAGTCCAAAAGAACCACCAACAACTGCCAGCCACGCAGTGGGCTCCAGAGGGGCGGCATACAAGTAGCGCATGGTGAGGTTAACCCAGTGACTGTGGATGGCGCTCCGTTGTGCCGTCAGTCCCTAGTGGTGAAAGTTTTTTCAAGAAAATATTCAGTTTAGATGTCAGATTTCCAAAGCTGACATCCAAAGAGATAATGGCTTCCTATCAATTAGAAAGATGTAGAATATGATCCAAAGTTTGAGATAGGAGTAAAGTTATGCATCTAATGTGTACAATGCCATGGCAGTCATATCGAATTATAAAACTTTCAGTCAAAAATGGACTTTGGACATATTTACACAAAGAATGGTTCTGCTTTTCATCACCGTTTCTTGTTTTGGGCATTTTGTTATCTTATCTTCAAAGTGATGAACCAGAAAATCAGTACAATGCAATACAATGTATACAAAACAATAAACAAACACAGACATTCGTCACTTACCGCTGGTGAAGGCGGCTCGCTTTGCCCTTTTTATGACATCTTGGCCATTATTTTCTCTTCTGTTGGGCATTTTTGCTTTCTCTCCCACATCCAGAAACTGATATGATTATCCCATTTCAATTTTGCTTTTTTTCCGCGGCTATTTATGTTATACGACGACATGGAACGGCAGCGATTGTTTTCTCCATTCACATGGCGCTGGGAGGGGAGCAGGTGAACATCAGGCAGTTTCGCCCACCCTCTGTTATAACAAAATGTAAACATTTACCTTCATAAGCTAAATAATGTCTTTTTTGAATCATAGTGGGCAAATTTGGAAGCAAATGCTCCTCCGTCCGCGACCAAGTACGTCCACAGCAATCGGTAATGTCCATATGTGTTTGTCTAAAAATTTCTTCCTCTCTGGTGTAAATAAGGATGCTTCTATGTCTGCCATAATTCTTCCAAGGCAAGAGCAGTAAGTTATACATGTTTGAAACCTTGAGAGGTGGAATTATTAGTACAGCTAGGGAGTGTTTGGCACGTCAGTCGCAGGTGCAGTGCACATCGCCACACTGTGCCTGTCACAGTGGTGGCGCTGTCCGTTCATGCAATCAACAATGTGAAAGGATTAAATGACGTCGGCTTACCATTGCTGCGGGACACCGCCACTGTGAGGTCAGTGATGAACTGAATCACAGTAAAGAAATTCTGTTCCAACCATCCTGTTGAGAAGAATCCAGCAGGAATGTATGGCTACAGCCACGCACACACCAGCGTAGTAGGGACCATATGGACTGGGCAGTTTGCTACGGGTCAAGAGTCCTCCTGGTGTTTGTTCTCCAGGGGCTCTGTAGGAACACTGATGTTGGGAGCGCAACACAACCGGATGGGGATACAGCCACTTTGACTTGGACACTGCAAGGAGAGGGCAGCGAGGAAAAAGGACAGAAACTGGACTCCAGTGGGACAGTGTCCAGTGGGACAACGGCAACCTGGGGCATGTCCTGCCACCAGCGTGAGAGTCACGCTGTTTTGTAATATTTCTCAATAATTATGAACCTTGTCTGTAAACTGTAAGAAAGAAGAGAGGAGGAAAAAACAAAACCAACCTGAAAGATTCAGTAAACCATGATGTTGATTTAAGGTGGAATTGCCCAGCCCCAATGTATGGTAAACACAATTATGACAGTCTTGTTGTTGTTGTTATTATTATTATTATTATCATTATTATTATTATTATTATTTTTATGTGGTCACATAATATAGTCATTGTTTTTGCTGTTGTTTCTGTCATGACTGATTAGATAATTCAGCCCATGTGCAAGGTGCAACAACAAAGAGACAATCAAACTGTACACACGTTTGAGTATTTTTATTAAATAGCAAAATCCGCATTGCTACAGAACAGTCACTCGCCAGAGGAAAGAGCCTGTGGGGAGAGAACGAGAGCTGTGAGCAGAGGAATGGAGTAAGGGATAATGGGAGAGCCAAATTACCATTTACGTGGGCTCCGGGGGACCGCCGGCAGGACTCCAGGGGGAAATGGACGACCCAGCAGCGTAGGGGATAGCTGGGTGGAGCCTGACCAGGTGGAGGTTACCGTTGTGTGGGATGAAGTGGGAGGAGAGCGCGCACAGCCCCCAGTGACACACCCGCACGATGGCAGCAACCTGCACGAGAGAATAAAGCACACAGGTTAATAATTTCTTTTACCAGTGTAGCGTTGACTTGCTGTCTTTAGCGGCAGTATACTCAGACGAGCCAGCGTTGAATCACTGAAGGATGCTTCCTTAACCCCTTGCACTCCGGTCAATTTCCCTAAAAACGCCAAAAAATAACATGCCCAAAGTAAATCGAAAGCTGTTCTTCAACCCTTTGCAGCAGCTTCATGGGGTTGGTCTCATTTAAAAGAAAATTTAAAAATACGATTTTTTTGGCAAAACAGTCATAATTTCTCTAAGTGCTCCGGCCACTGAGTTACATTCATTTAAACATAGTGAACTTGAAGAAAATAAATTTGGCCTGGGTGTTTTATCGGATACAAATTCAATTCAATTCAATTCAATTCAACTTTATTTATATAGCGCCATTTCACAACAACAGTCATCTCATAGCACTATCAACTGTAGGGGGAACCCCCACAGTTGCAGAAAGACCCCAGCAATCAGGCGATCCCCTGTGAGCAAGCACTTGGCGACGGTGGAGAGGAAAAACTCCCTTTTAACAGGAAGAAACCTCCAGCAGAACCAGGCTCAGGGAGGGGCAGTCATCTGCTGCGACTGGCTGGGGGGTGAGGGGACAGAGAAGAAGAAAAGAACAGACATGTAGAGAGCAAACAGCACGATGGGGACTCAATCTATGGGAGAGAACAAACAAATGTTAATGACCAGCAAAAAAAAAAAATATTTCATAGAGAGTGAGGAAAGGAGTGAGGCCCAGTGCATTACTGGAGGTCCCCCGGCTGACTAAACCTATTAGCAGCATAACTAAGGGAGGGTTCAGAAACACATGATCCCTCCCTAATTGTAGGCTATATCAAAAAGGTAGGTTTTAGCCCTATTCTTAAAAACAGAGATCGAGTCTGACTCCCGAATCCAGATTGGCAGCTGATTCCACAGGAGAGGAGCTTGATAACTGAAACAAACTAATAGCTTGATAACTGATAACAAATGCTTGCAAATAACACACAGCTTCAGATCCGGGATGCAAAATGCAACAGAAATGTAGAACCAAGGCTGAGGTCCAAATTTTGTAACAATACCACAAAAAATGAATATATTACACAGCTTTTTCCTCAGGTAGTTCCCAGGCGTTTTTGAACTGTGCCAGATTGTGCCAAATGGCACAGTTTGGAAAAACGTCTGTAACTTTTGAATGATTCAATATAGAAGCTTCATCTTGGGCTCTAATGAAAGGTGACACTCAGGGCTGTGTGTGTGTGTGGGGGGGGGGGGATTGCCCCCCCCCCCTCGCTACAGAGGACGGACATCGCCCGTTGCACCACGGCCCGTCATGCAGCGATGACGCACAGCTGTAATTTACCGATCCGTCAAAAGTCATTTTGATTACAATTTTCAGGGATAAAGAATAATTTAGCTTAGAAGACTTACCTCTTCACAGCAGCATTGTCCTGGCGAACTTCTCTTCCTCATTGTCAGACGAACGCGACGCTGGTCCGCTCGTGGTTCCCAGTCAAAACATAATTCCATTATTGCGGTTTTGGTGAATGATTTACGACCTTTGTCGTCGGCCTCCGTCGGTCTATGATGACCATGGAAGAGAATCCTAAACGTCTATTCTGCTGGAATGAGTGCAGGTCGCACTTGTGGGTGGTCTCCGTGCTGCTGGGTCTTTAGCAGGTTCTTCCTGCGGGTCCTTTTTTTCATCTGCTGCAGCAGTCAGTCTCTCTTCACCCAGCCTGAACTTCTGTGCTTCAATTGGCTGGCTGCATTCACAGCGTTGGTAGGCAGATCCTTCTTGCTAGGTTTTCAGTCATTGGTTCTTCAAGGTTTCAGAAACCCAATTCAAGGCTCTTATTAGTCGAATGAGAGGTCAATCATATCTGATCTGTTCGTGGCTGTGTCTGTAGTGGAAGAACTCTTTTTTTTTTTTTTTTCCAGTGTGCGCTTGGAGGAAGCGCCCTTGTGCGTCCTAACTAACTAACTAACTAACCTGCACTTATATAGCGCTTTTCTAGTCACAAAGACCACTCAAAGCGCTTTCATTAATACTAACCCTCTATTCTAAGGGCCTATAAGAAACAGATATCTAGGGACAATTTAGAACAGCCAATTAACCTAACATGCATGTCTTTGGCATGTGGGAGGAAACCGAAGAAATCCCGGAGTAAACCCACGCAACACGGGGAGAACATGCAAACTCCACACAGATCACTGTTGGTCGGGGGCTGGGATTGAACCCACGATCCCCACAATCCCCCGGCCAAGGGTAAACTGTGCTGCCGCAGTGCTAACCACTGCGCCACCGTGCAGCCCAACACCGTGCAGTCCTACACCGTGCAGTCCTACAACACACGAGAGCGCCCTCGTGCGCTCTGGGACGCAGAGACTTGCCCGCCTGCGGTACAACGGAGTGCAAGAGGTTAAGTACGCTGGCTGATGAGAGGGTGCAGATGTGTCCTTTCCTTCAGGTGTGATGATGAGCTGAGGAGAGATGAACGGGAAGGAGGGGGCACGCTCTTGCCAACCATGACAGGGCCCCCCCCTTCTAGGAGCACCTCCTGGTGGTCCACAATGCTTACTGGGATGGGCTTAATGGTAGGACCGGAGCATCTCTTTGTCCAGGATCCGGGATGAGGGAATCCAGGACCATTCCTCCAGGCCGTAGCCCTCCCAATCAACCAAATACTGGAGACCCTGGCCCCGACGGCGAACATCCAGGATCAGGTGGACCGTGTGGGCGGGGTGGCCGTCGATGATCCAGGGAGGAGGAGGCAGCTTCGGGGGGGGGGGGCAGCAGAGAGAACTGACCGAGAGGGGCTTGATGTGAGAGACGTGAAAGGTCGGGTTCACCCGCAGGGCTGGTGGGAGTCTGAGCCGAACCGAGGCATTGTTGACAATCCTGGAGATCGAAAAGGCCCGATGAAGTGAGGAGACAGCTTCTTAGAAGTAGTCTTCAGCTGAACCTGACTGGCCGCCAACCAGACTTGCTGCTCCACGGTGTACTTGGGAGCAGGCACCCATCGCTTGTCCGCCACGGCCCGGTTGCGCTCGACAGAGCAGGCAAGGGCGGCGCGCGTGTCTCTCCAGATCTGCCTACAGCGGCGAGCATAATCAATCAATCAATCAATCAATCAACTTTATTTATAAAGCACTTTAAAAGCAACACTCGCTACACAAAGTGCTGTACAGCAAGAGAACATAAAGGCAGGGCACTAACACAAAGGGTGCTAACACAAGAACCACAGTAAAAAATTCATAAATAAAATAAAAAGTAAAATAAATAAAAATCCATTTCATTCAGTAAAATCAATGTCTCATACTGGGTCGAAGGCCAGGGAGTAAAAATGTGTTTTAAGACGTGTTTTTAAAATGGACAGTGAGGGTGCTTGTCTGATGTCCAGGGGTAAATCATTCCATAACCTGGGGGCCATGATCGAAAAGGCTCTGTCCCCTCTGAGCTTGCACCTCACCTTTGGTACCTCCAAAAGCAGCTGTTCAGCTGACCTAAGGGACCGGGTGGGAGCGTAGGGATGCAGAAGCTCAGAGAGGTAAGGTGGAGCAAGACCAAGCAAGGATTTAAAAACAAATAAAAGAATTTTTAAAATGAACTCTAAAATACATGGGCAGCCAGTGGAGTGAAGCTAAGATGGGTGTGATGTGATCTCTTCCACGTGTACCTGTTAAAAGATGAGCAGCGGCGTTTTGAACCAGCTGCAGACGGGAAAGAGATGACTGGCTGACACCGGCGTAAAGTGCGTTACAGTAATCCAGCCGAGATGAAATAAAAGCATGGATTACTGTTTCCAAGTGTGGTCTAGAGAGAACGGGTTTTACTTTTGCTAAATGCCTTAGATGAAAGAAGCTGGATTTTACCACAGAACGAATCTGCGTGTCTAATTTAAAATCATTGTCCATGATAAAGCCAAGGTTCCTAGCTGTGGATTTAACATAAGGATTAAGGGGGCCCAAGTATACAGGCAGGGACTCACAGAGGCGACTAGGTCCAAACACCATCACTTCGTTCTTCTTATCATTAAAATTTAGGAAGTTTAGGGCCATCCAAGACTTTATGTCTTCAATGCACGCCAGGAGTGAGTTTACTGATGAGGCAGCTTTTTGTTTTAGAGGGACATAAATCTGACATCAGCATACAGGTGGAAAGAGATACCATGCTTTTTAAAAATGGAACCTAGAGAAACTATGTACAGAGAAAAAAGCAATAAGCCCCCACGGAGGGAACCGCGCCCCCCCCCCCCTCTCGGCCATGGGTAGAAACAGAGGCATGAAACCTAATGAAGCCTCAAAAGGAGTAAGCCCCGTTGCCGTGGAAATAGCCGAGTTCATAGAGTATTCCACCCAGGTAAGGTGTGAGCGCCATGAAGAAGGGTACTCGGCTGCCATGCATCACAGGGAGGCCTCCAAGGACTGATTGGCGCACTCTGCCTGCCCGTTGCTCTGGGGGTGGTTCCCAGAGGAGAGGCTCACCGTCATCCCCAGGGTGTGGCAGAAGGCCCTCCAGATCTGTGATGTAAACTGCGGGCCCTAGTCAGACACGATGTCCACAGGGATTCCATGGAGTCGGATCACATGGTCAGTCAGAAGGCTGGTCGTCTCCAAGGCCGAGGGGAGTTTAGAGAACACCACCAGGTGGACAGCCTTGGACAAGCAGTCCACGATGGTCAGAATTACTTATTTACCATGTGAGTGGGGAAGTCCAGTGACAAAGTCCACGGCGATATGTGACCATGGCCGACCGAGGATGGGAAGTGGATGGACAAGTCCAGCTGCGGGGGAGGAGTCAGACTGGCAGGCCCGCACATACTCCCACACGTCCCGCCATAGCGTGGGCCACCAGAACAACCACCTAACCAGATCTGTAGTGCGGATGATCCCAGGATTACAGGCAAAGCAGCTGGTGTGACCCCACTGGATGACGTCACTGTGGAGGGCAGCGGGTACGTACAGGCGGTTCCGGGGGCACCCTGCTGGCACAGGCTCATGGGACTGGGCTTGATGAACCCTCCGCTCGATATCCCACGTAAGGGTACCGAGGACACATGAAGGGGGAAGAATGGATTGGGTGGTGGGAAGGGGGAGCTACCTCCTTGGAATCAAACTGGCATGATAGCACGTCCGGTTTGGTGTTCCGAGAACCAGGCCGGTAGGTGATGGTGAAATTGAATTGCTGGAAAAACAAAGCCCAGCAAGTCTGCCTGGCGTTAAGTTGGCGGGCCGGCCACAAGTACTCGAGGTTCTTGTGGTCGGTCCACATGACAATGGGGTGAATAGCCCCCTCTAACCAATGTCTCCATTCCTCTATTGCCATTTTAATGGCAAGCAGCTCTCTGTCCCCTACGTCGTAATTCCTCTCGGAATTAAGCCGACGAAAGAAATACGCGCATGGGTGGAGCTTCTGATCAGAGGATGCGTGCTGTGAGAGGACAGTGCCCACCCCCAAATCAGATGCATCTACCTCAAGGACAAACTGGAGCTGCATGTCGATCTGAGCCAAGATAGATATTTCAGTGAACAGGCCTTTTAATTTGGAAAATGCCTGTTCCACTGCCTCGGTCCACCAAAAGGGGACCTTAACAGAGGTCGGCTGCGTTAAGGGCAGTGCTACCCCACTATAGTTCCTGATGAGCCGGCAATAACAATTCACAAAACCGAGGAAGCGTTGGAGCTCCCTACGGGAGTGGGGTGTCGGCCAATCGAGCACTGCCTTCACCTTGGCCGAGTTGGCAATCAGTCTTCCTTCAGTCACTATGAAGCCCAAGAAGGAAGTAGATGTTGTGGAGAACTCCCACTTCTCGGCCTAAACGTAGAGCTGGTTCTCCAAGAGCCATTGTAAAATGGCCCTCACATGGACCTCATGTTCCTCTGGCAAGCGGGAGAAAATTAAAATGTCATCCAAACAGACAAACACAAATTGGTAGAGCATGTCGCGGAGGACGTCGTTAATCAACCGTTGGAAGACAGCGGGGGCGCTGGTGAGCCCAAATGACATCACCAAATACTCAGATTGCCCCAGGTGTGTTTTAAATGCTGTCTTCCACTTGTCCCCCTCACAAATGCAAATGAGATGATACGCGTTGTGTAGGTCTAATTTGGTAAACACCCATGAGCGCTGAAGGAGCTTGAACGCGGAATTCATCAAGGGCAGAGGATATTTGTCCTTATCTGTTATAGCGTTGATCTCGTGGTAATTGATACACGGGTGCAGCGAACCATCCTTCTTGCAGACAAAGAAGAACCCGGCCCCGAGAGGGGCCGAAGATGGCCGAATAAGGCCGGCGTTCAGCGACTCTTCTTCTGCATCCGAATCAACTAACGCCAAGACTCTCCTCTCAACCCCCGGCAATTGCACAAGGGTCGGAATAGAGAAATTGCCCGGGGGAGTTAACTTGGTCCCACCCGCCAGACCCCCCACGGTTACTGACCGGCTGCGTCTTTTGGCCGCTGGGGGCACTCGTCCCGACTGTGCTTCGGTGAACTACAGTACAAGCACGTGCCAGTCCTCCTCCTTTGCCAACGCTCATCGTCGGTTAATTGAAACCGACTGAGGTCCATTGGCTCGGTAGAGGACCAGCGCCCCCAGTGTCAGTCCCCGCAGTGGGCACCCACTTGGCGGACCAGCAAGAGGAGGCCTGCGCGCTCACGATAGCGGTTGTCCAACCACACAGCCTGATCAATGAGACCATCGAGTGTGTCGGGAATTTAATAAACCGCCTGGTCATCGTGGAGATGGGCGTTTAACCCGTGGAGGAATGCACTGTGTAACGCAACCTCATTCCACTCCGAGTCTGCCGCTTCGACCCAAAACTCCACAGAGAACTTGGCCACAGACCAAGCCCCTTGGCGGAGAATCATAAGGAGACTCATTATGTTCCCTTGACTCTCGGTGCGGTCAAATGCATGACAAAAAGCGGCCACAAATTGATCAAACGTGTAACTACAGCCCTCCGGCCTGTCTGATCGGTCCCACAACAGAAGGGTAAAAAATTGCACGTTAGCGACATCCGTCGGGTCCTCCCCCCCGACCTGTTCCAAATACATCCATACCTGGTGTAAAAACTCCTTACATTTCCCCACCTTCCCCGCAAACGGGTCAGGTGTGGGAACGGAGGTGGTATAGCGAACTGGAGGTTGAACAATAGGAGCAGACTGAGGAGGAGGAGCCGGAGGAGCCGTCCCAGCCAAATGACACGTGATGGTGTCTAATTGCTGCATCATAGTTTGCAGCTGCTTGTTCATCACAGAGACCTGTTGCTTGGTCATCTCTAAGCGATCCAGAGCAGATTGTCCTCCTGTGGCACCTGCTGAGCCGAGGTTAAGGCTGGCTTGTTCTGTCATGACTGATTAGATAATTCAGCCCATGTGCAAAGATGCAGCAACAAAGAGACAATCAAACTGTATACGTTTGAGTATTTTTATTAAATAGCAAAATCTGCACTGCTACAGAACAGTCACTCGCCAGAGGAAAGAGCCTGTGGGGAGCTGTGAGCAGAGGAATGGAGTAAGAGATAATGGGCGAGCCAAGTTACCACTTACGTGGGCTCCGAGGGAGTGCCGGCAGGACTCCAGGGGGAAATAGATGAACCAGCAGGGTAGGGGATAGCTGGTGGAGCCTGAGGTTACCGTTGTGTGGGATGAAGTGGGAGGAGAGCGCGCGCAGCCCCCACTGACACACCCGCACCATGGCAGCAACCTGCATGAGGGAATAAAGCACACAGGTTAATAATTTCTTTCACCAGTGTAGTGTTGACTTGCTGTCTTTAATGGCAGTATACCCAGACAAGCCAGCACTGAATCACTGAAGGATGCTTCCTTAAGTATGCTGGCTGATGAGAGGGCGCAGATGTGTCCTCTCCCTCAGGTGTGATGATGAGCTGAGGAGAGATGAACGGGAAGGAGGGGGCACGCTCTCGCCGTTTCTGTCTGTTAATAATAATAATAATAATAATAATAATAATGGATTGCATTTTTCCCATTGTCCTGTCAGGCAGCTAGGTGAGCAAAACAGAAATCTGCTACCCTTATTGTGCCAAAACAGATTTACTTTGCCAAAAGGAGCTTTATACAGTACCTGTCTGTATATTGTATATATATATATATTGTATATACTGTATATTGTTGTAAACTCCTCTTTTACTTTTAATATTTTATTTGAATACTTTAATTAAATTATTTTACCCATGAAGGACCCGAAAGGATGGGGAATGGGGAAAGGAGGTGTGGAGAAGGGGAAAGAAAAGGGAGAGGAACAGACAACAGACAAAAAAGACAAACAAACCAACAACTAAAATAAACAAAAGACAGACTGCTTCTTCAACCAAAGAGGTCTCAACACGAGTTTGGTATCTACACCTTTTAAATGGGAGACATTTGTGTGTGTGCATCCGTGCTCATGTATATGAGAGTACGCCCAAAATAAATGCGTGGCATGTGAGTGGTTTGTCAGGAAACATACGAAGAGGGCGACCAGTCACAGCACCCCCCTCCCCCGGAAACCCCGAGTAAGCAAGGCAATGCCATGAGCCCCCACAGGGCACAAATGTCCGAGGCCAAGAAGCCCCAGGAAGGCCAGGTATCTGCCACAGGGTACACCAGGCAGCCGGCGCGATGAGCCCATGCCCCTGTGCCCGCCAACCCACCGCCCCCCCAGTGGGGCCAACATCAGCACCTGGGCCTCAGGCGCCAGGAGGCCAGCGCCCCCACCCCCTGGGCTGGGTGCCCCCCTGGTGCGAGCCCCCAGGCTCCCCCAAGGCGGACCCGCCCCCTCCAGCACCACCGCCGCACACCCCTCGGACCCCCATGCCCAAAGAAGCCCCCCCACCCACCCAGGGGAGCCCACGTAGCCAAGAGGTACAACCCCCTCAATCCAGTGCCTCCCGACTAGCATACACACCCATTTTTACACATTCACACCCTCATGCTCTCATACACACCCACATGCACTCACTGACTCTCGCTCACCCTCTCCCCAACACAATCCCACACTCACACTCCTGGACCCACCCACTCTCTGCCACTCCTGTACCTACTTATTCTCACTCCCACTCGCCCTCAAGGTCACCTACACTCCCTCACGTTCACCCATACACACACTCTCACTCACGCTCCGACCTACTCACATCCGTTTGTGCTCTCTCCCACACGCTCACCCACCCTCATTCACCCTTATTACCTAGGGCGACCGCGATGCAGATGCAGCGAACATGAACGTGCACCAGCACCCAGTAGCGGCCGGGGAGACCGCTGGTGCAGGCCAGCAGCCACCTTATGCCCGCTTACCCACCCCAGGGCGGCCACGGCCACAGAAGCAGACCACCACCACCAGCAACAACCCGAGTGACCGATCAGCGGACCACCGAAGGTGCTCTGAGATGCCACCTGACACACAAAGCGCCACACAAAACCAACCCACCATCACTATCTCCACTCATCACTCCCTCACTCTCGCTTGCTCTCTTGTTCAATCACTCTCTCACTCCCTTGCTCACATCTATTCATTCGGCAGCACCCAGGGATTTTGACAACATGACAGGTCCCAAGCACCCTGCTGGGCCTCAAGGCCCCTGGCAGAAGGAGGGCAACAGGGGTGGGGGAAAACCCCCACCCCCCTCCCTCTTGCGCAAATTGTGATAGGTGTGTGTCAGTTGTATGATGTGACTGTGTGCAGGTGTGTGAACTACCATAGTGCAATTAAAATTGGGGGAGTGGTGGTTGGAGCACCACTAGTCACCGCGATAGGCAGCGGGGCCCCCATCCCGCCATGTGCTCAGTGTCTAAAATGCTATTAAAATTGAGATGAGGGCAGCCCCACCGCGCAGCAGACAGAGGTATCCCCTTCACCAACACAGTGTGGCACACCCCCACCCCAAACATACATACCCCAGAACATACATCTTCTTGTATCCAAGAAGATGTATGTTCCACCCAGAATCGGGGGGGGGGGGGAATAAGACTGGGAGGGAGGCAGTCCAAAAGACTGTCCCCCAGTTCCCTATATATGTATATATACCGGTTCCCTATATATATATATATATATATATATATATCCATCCATCCATCTTCTACCACTTTTCCGGAGGCGATCCCAGACCAGCTGGGAGACACAGTCTCTCCAGCGTGTCCTGGGTCCACCCAGGGATCTAATCCCAGTGGGACGTGCCCGAAACACCTCAAGTGGGAGACATCCAAAAGACATCCTGATCAGATGCCCATACCACCTCAACTGGCTCCTTTCAATGTGGAGGGGCAGTGGTTCTACTTTGAGCCTCTGCTGGATGACTGACCTCCTCACCCTATCTCTGAGGGTGAGTCCAGCAATCCTACAGAGACAGCTCATTTCAGCCGCTTGTATCCGCGATCTTGTTCTTTCGGTCATTACCCAAAGCTCGTGACCATAGGTGAGAGTAGGAATGTAGATTGACTGGTAAATCGACAGCTTTGCATTAGAACTCAGCTGCCTCTTCACCACAACAGACCGGTACAACGTCCCCATCACTGCAGATGCTGCTCCGGTCCATCTGTCAATCTCTCTATATCTCTCTCTCTATCTGTCAATCTGAAAGATTAACAGATCTATCTATCTATCTATCTATCTATCTATCTATCTATCTATCTATCTATCTATCTATCTATCTATCTATCTATCTATCTATCTATCTATCTATCTATCTATCTATGTATATCCTTTATTAGTCCCACAATGGGGAAATTACAGGGCATCCACCTGGATGGATGAGGCAGCCACGGTGGTGCCAATCTCTTCACCATTAACACACACACATTCACACCTAGGGCTACTGTAGAGTCTCCAATTAACCTAACTTGCATGTTTTTAGCCCGTGGGAGGAAACTCACACAGACACGGGAAGAACATGCAAACTCCACACAGAGCAAACTCCCACTCAAGGAGTGGGACTTGACCAATGGTCAAGGAGTGGGGTCAAACCCACGATGGTCAGGGGTGGAATCAATTCTGTGACCTTCTTACTGTGCTGCCACAGTGCTAACCACTGTTCTACCGAGCCTACTGTACTTGGAAAAAATAACAAATGAGATATGCTTTATTAAAAAAAAATATATATATTTTCAGATGACAAATTAAGGAACACAGAAACAGCAACAACAAGAAAATACAACTGAATGATAAGCTGGTCTGGAAATAGAGTTGACTGTCTCATAGTCCAGTGAGTCTTCATTCCAAGCATGTGCAATTGCACATGGCTGTACAACTCAAACCTAACTTGTAACATTTGCATCTTCCACAACATTGTTTTGTGCAGTGACATCTTGTGAGCTGTTGAGAACTCTTGGCAATTGGTGGCAAGGAAGACCAAGCGATTTTCCAACTGTCCCCTTCCTGCTTCCAAACCCATTCAACAGGACTCTCAACAACCGTCTTGCATAGAATCATATGATCTTTGCTTTCTGGCAAATAGTTATAGTCGTGCATCATGAGCAGTTTCAGTTGAGCTGGATCGATCATACATCATAACAACAAATTTTTTTCTGTTTTGTTTTCTTCTACCTTGGAAAATACACCCTAAATATTAGGCATAGGACACTAATATAAATGCTTTTTTCGTAATAAACATAAGAAATGTATTATTCAATGTTAGTTTCATTGATAAAACTTAACAATTTGCATTCTATTGCTAAATTAAAATATTTAACTTGTTATAGCTACACCAGTCTGCCAGTGGGAAATTAATATGATTTCATGTCTGAAATGGCAGCCATCTTGAAAAATGATTGCTATTTTAAAATTTTGAGTGGCTAATGTTCATTTATTGAACAATAGATTGGTTGTTTGATGGTGACTTTCTTTTAGCACAACTGGAGCAGAGCTAGAAGCATAATTTACAATCATGTGTAAGCAGCAATGTGGTGCTGGTAATAAAAATTTGCTAGATGTCAGGGATTTCCTGGCCCATGGGTTGAGAAGGGAAACAACAGGAAATGAAAAAACAGATATCCCAATCATAATGAGAAACGCTGAAAAGAAATACAAACTCCATGCATGTGCAAGCAACCAAAGCAATATTCATAAATTGACACTGTGGAGCTGCATCCACACCTTAATAAACTGCTACATCTCTCTGTTTGATGAAATCTTTAGATTCATTGTAAAATAATCATTCCAATTGTTTGCTTGTGGTTTCAGTGCTGTGCTTTTACTTCTCATCATTTACTGTACATGATAGCCCCTATGACTAGTTGGATCTAGTGGGATGGTGTGTTTCAACTAGTGGGATGGTGTGTTTCACTTATGCTGATCAGATTAAAAAGAAAAAAAAAGAATAATTTTCTCCCAGTAGGAACTTGAACTTTTCCTTGAACTTCAGGAGAAGGTGAAAACTATAAAGGTGTCAAAGATGGTGTGTGGAAATATGAAGTCCACCCATTACATTTGCCATTAATGTGTTATTATCTTCTGGGGACAGCTGTGGCGCAGGTGTAGTGTGGCTGACTACTGACCAGAGGTTCAGTGGTTCAATTCCTGTCCTCTCTGCAGTCTGTCTCAAGGTGTGGTGAATGGGACTCATGCACAGGCAGGTATATGGTGGAAAAGCTGATGATTTATTAACGGAACTAAAAAAAACAAAACAAATGACAGCAGGTGGGCTAAGAACCAAACTTACACAACATGAGAGCACACTGAACAGAACTGACAGAAACGCAAATGACGCCACATCTGACACAGACTGGCACAGACATACTGTATATAGACAGGGAGCAATCACAGCAACAAGGAACAGGTGGGTACAATTGACCTCTTGGATGATGGGTGGAGCAGACTGCTCAACCTCTTGGATGATGGGTGGAGGTCCCCGACCTCTGGAATGATGAGTGGAGGTCCCCTGACCTCTGGAATGATGGGTGAAGGTCCCCTGACCTCTTGAATGACGGGTGGAGGCATGCCGGCCTCTTGGGCTATGGTTGGGTGCATGCCGACCTCTTGGGCTATAGTTGGAGGCATGCTGGCCTCTTGGGCTATGGTTGGAAGCACGCCGGCCTCTTGGGCTATGTCTGGAGGCACGCCGGCCTTTTGGGCTACTGTTGGAGGCACGCTGGCCTCTTGGGCTATGATAGGAGTGGACTGCTCTGACGGCCCAGTGTGAGTGGTGGTGTGCACCTCCATCCCTGATGCAGACACCTCGCATGTGGAGGGAGAAATACAGGTTGGTGCCATGTCCAAACCAAAACAACCAGTAGAAAAGCTCAGCAGGGAGAGCTCAGAAGCAGATGGGAGCTGCAACTGGGTCTCCCTGCCTGGAGCAAGACAAGTCCCCTCCAAAACTTGACGTTATAGAAATAAAGAAAAATACTTGCCTTATCTCCTGCTCTTCTGCTGATGAGGACCCCAGTGACTCTGCTGCTGGAAAGGCGATGACAGTCTCAGGAGACACTGGAGGAACAGCGGATGAAGCAGTCTGAGCTGCAGCAGGCACCAAGTAGCAGATGTGAGAACCTGCACTGCAGGTGTGACAATGAGCAAAACTGCAGGCGGGAAGAAAGGCAAAACTGCAGGCATAATGACAGGCGAAGAGGGTGGGGTACAAGCTGATGTGTGCTCTGCTGGAATAGACGGCTGGGTCGCACTGACCTCCCACCCTACAGCCACTGAAGCTTCCATTGCTGAAGCACTTGAGGAAGGTGGGGCTGCGGCAGCAAAAACCCTCAGGGGAACCTTGAGTGAAGGGCCCGGATAGCAAGCGGAGCGATGCTTCGTCAATACACGCTTCCCCGCTGGCCCTTTTGATCATAGCTGCTCCTCACACGCCGGGAATAACACCTCCGGAGCAAGCCAGGGCTTATGTTCCAGTAAGATGTCAATTTGTGCGAGGACCGCCTGCCTCACCTCTTCCTGCTGCAACATGTCCTCCGTTGTGGCTGATGGAACAGAGGTAGCAGATGGTGTAGGAGTGACAGGGACGGCGGGAGGCAACACACTGGAGGTAGGAGTTGGGATTAGCGGCCTGGAGCCATGTTGGATGAAGTAGCGTGAATAGCCTATCCACATGAGCTTGTCGCAGGTCCACATTACACGGGAGTGAAATTCAGATATCCTTGGGAGATGCAATAGAGCCGGGGATTCGAGAATGGCCCTCACCACCATTAGATTCCCAAACCTCTCCCATAGGTTTGAGTGACCTAGAGCCTGGTCAAACAGCTGAATTGGTCGAGGTCGAGGTCCTTTTCCTCCAGGTTCTGGTTCCGCTCCTTCCTCCTCCCTATCCTATCCGCTGACTCCTTCTTTGGTGGCATCATTCTGTCAGGGTGTGGTGACTGGGACTCATGCACAGGCAGGAATATAAGATAAGATAAGCCTTTATTAGTCCCACAACGGGGAAATTCCAGGATTGCAACAGCACAGGGATAGCAACACTCAGAGCAACAATCAGAAGGCAAGAAAAAAACAAGCAAGCAAGAGCAGCTAATATACATATGTACGTATTACTATAAAATATATATATATACACACACACACAGACACACAGTGCAGAGCATTGTAGCTGGATGGAATAAATATATGAATATATGAACACACAGTGCAGAGCATTGTAGCTAGATGGAATAAATATGTAAATATATAAACACCCACAGTACGGAGCATTGCAGCTAGGTGGAATAAATATGCAAGTATATAAACACACACAGTGCGGAGCAATGTAGCTAGATGGAATAATATGTAGATATATAAATATATAAACACACCCAGTGCTGAGCATTGTAGCTAGATGGAATAAATATGTAAATATATAAACACACACAGTGCAGAGCATTGTTGCTAGATGGAATGAAACAGCATAACCGTCTACTTAGTTATCCTACATGGTATGATTATGTGCCCATACATATTCTCACCCTCCATAGCGACCGGTATGTTCCTAGTTGTATGCCGGAGGGGACCATTGTGTAAGTCTATTGCATCTTTGCATTCAAAAAACTATTAGTTTGTTACGTCTTGAATATGTTTGTATGAATAGTTTGAATATGCTTTGAATAGTTTGAATATGCTGCAAAAGCTGATGATTTATTAACAGAACTCAAAAAAATAAACAAACGACAGTACGTAGGCTGAAAACCAAACTTACACAACATGAGAGCACACCAAACAGAATTGACAGAAATGCAAATGATGCCACACCTGACACTGACTGGCAGAGACATAAGGCGCTTTTCCACTAGCCCAGCCCAGCCCCGATTGAAAACCCGACTCTACTCACTTCGGTTCGGTTCGGCCTCGGTTGCTTTTCAACTACTGCTGGCACACCTGCTGTGGGTGGGATTTGTTGAACAGCAGGCGGCGCCACACCCTCGTGACGTGAAACACGCGACCGAATCCTCCACAACAAACAAAATGGCTGATGACGAGGAGAGAAGGAGAGAGGAATGACTGTGACATGAAACTGGTTAAATCTATGGTGCTGTCTTGTTGTGCTCTGCACAATCTGTGTGAGAGTCATGGAGAGACGTTTGACACTACATTGGATGATGCAGTAGATGAACCAGTGGTGGCAGCGGCACAGAGAGCAGAGGAGCAGGGTGGTGATATTGTAGCGAACTCAATATAAGCACCCTACTTGGCTTGCCAAGTGGGTTGACCCTATTGGCGACACAGGTAGAGTGCGGGACTCCAGAGCGGGAGGCGTGAGTTTGAACCTCCCGGTGGGACGTCGAGCTGCATGTTACAATATAATACGAGATGCTGTGATGCAATACTTGTCTATTTCGTCCACATTTATGTGCATACATATTTCAAAAATGTTTTTTGTAAATAAAATGTTGTGCATGGTCCATCTACCTGTCCTGTTGTTCATAATGCTTATCTGTTAAGAAGGTGCGAAGCCATCAGCCTAATGATGAGTCCACACTTCTCACTGTTGTGATAATTGCTCACGCTGAGCGCTCTGACAGCCCCGCTGTGGGGGTCACACATGACGTGTTCCTCCCCACACTCTCAATTTTTTTTCCTGTATATTTTTCTCTTTGGCGTACAGAAATGGCAATACGCCCGTATTTGCTAAAATTGCATTTTCCCCGTATTAAAATACTGCGAAACTGTATCACTTGACAGGTATGTAATTACATGCAGAAACACCGCACAGGCCATCTTCACAAAAATCCAGCTCTACAAGCCACTTTTGCTTAGGTGGAAATGCAAATTGAACTATAAATCATGTGCTGATACATGTCATATTTTCCCATGTAAAGGTCTCCCACTTTTACTTACAAATTGATTTTTAATTTTTGGGAAAAGGGAATATAAATTTTGCACTTGTTAGTAACAACAGTTGTGTGCAACAAAAACACAGTTGTGTATCCTTGTCCGATTTGTCTACTGTTATTAGTGCCAAATTTTTGCTAGATTCCTTCTTAATTTATTAAATTTTGACTGGTGATGCAACATTCAACTTACACGTACTTACCTTTATCAGTGTCTACAAGTTCAAGCACACCTGTACAACTGCTTATAACCTAAAAAATGTACCCGTTCAAGAGAAATGGATTCCGCATTGCAAATTTGTTTAAAATTAAAAAAAAAAACCTACCAAGACATTACGTTTCGTTGTGTTGTTAAAAATTAAATTACCATTAGAAGGCCATACACCTGACCTGATGAACAGCAGCATGTGGAGTGAACAGAGAATGGAATGTGTATGTAATTATTGGCTTTTCTCATACGGTGTCATAACAGATAAACCAGACTTTTGATGCAAACAATACAATTTTATTCCAGAAGCAAAATTTACAAACAAAAAAACAGACTGGGCGATGACATCTCTGCGAGCTCTTCCCTTCGTAACGCAGCGTCCTGCTCCAGAGCTTCACGCGCATCTGCCCGCACATCTGTGGCCACCTGTCGCAAATGCTGCATGTACTCCTGATTCTTGCTGCTGGTCATGTTGCCGTTCCAAGAGCCGCATCTCTTCGTCATGCATGTTGACCATCACTAATGTAGATGGAAAGACAGAAAGGCATGGTCGTTAAAGCTGGATCACTACATATATTATGGAATTACACAGGTGAAAGTCTGTGGTGGAATGTCACTATTATATTATGCTTCATTGCTGTATATAAGCTGAACTGTCATGTTGCTGCCTCTCAGTAGAGCAGATTTTGCAACACGCAGGGTGCTGTCTTCGGCTGCAGCCCCCCTGCAAAACTAAAAAGGATTAAGATTAAGAATATGGATGGATGGATGGGTAATGTTTAAACTAGTTGCTTGTAGTGTGGCCGCAGAAATCTGAATGGGTTAATACAGTCAGCTGACGCGAAGCATTTTAATGAAGCATGTGGATTTCAACGGCAGTTCATGAGCTTTAGTTGTTTTTATAAAACAGGAATTACAGCACTTCAATCACCACACCTAAAAATGGTTGTGGAACACCGATAAGTGAAGACCAAAGAATAACCTTTTTGTATATTTAAAAAGACATTTTCAATTAATTAATATGCAGCTACAGGAAATTACATTAATCAATTTGGGACATAACTTGTTAGGCTCCAGCCCCCCCGCGACCTGTAAAGGATTAAGCGGTAGAAGATGGATGGATGGATGGATGGATTTTCGACCTTGGTTTCCGCTGAACCTGTTTCAACCAAAAAAAAAATTGTGGTTATTGTGCCTTACCGGCACTTGAATGTGATCCAGATGGAGCTGGTGATGTGGAGTCGATCCAGCTGGCGCTCCGGCAGACGCACACGCAGACGCAGCGCCAGGAGAGTCCGCTGTGTCTGTCCACTGAGGTGGACCCCTGTGATATGAACTGCAATTCTAGAAAGAAAATCCACGCAGTTTAAAACTTAACACCAAAGTGCAACATGTACACAACACTCTCAAGTTTTTAACCGGAATACAATAAGCGTAATTCAGCGTTTTGTTCGCGCTAATACTTAACACAAAGCAAGCGTGAATCTGCAGTTGGCTGCAAAACAATAGGCAAGCCTCAGTAACAACCATTACCCACAATCTAACAACCTTCCTATTTCTTAAAAACAGTGAGCTTGGCACAGAAAGGATAAAGTGGCGAAAAGATGCGCAATATCAAAACAACACTCACCATCCACGGTTTCCAAGGCCGTGACCGTGACATTGGCTGTGTCGAGCCCAATGTCTCTCAGCGAGCCACTTCCGCTCCTTCCGAGCCGCTGAACTTCGAGCAATGTGGTCCTTCACTGCTCGGTAATCGCTTTTCAGCTTTTTCAGCTTCTCCCGACACTGTTTGGCAGTACGGATGTGCCCTTGGGAAGCCATCTGTTCGGACACCTGCATTTCGAGTAGATCCGTCCAACTCGCGCTGGATGCGATCGTCGCCCTAATATAGAAAGAAAATTGCGCACCTCCTAATATATAATATTAGGAGTATATTATTATATAAGTATATTATACAGTATATTAATATAATATACTGTATTAAAGGGGCGCACTGTGTTCACTGCTGAACAATTACAAATGGCGGTCGTGGAGTAAATTCAGCAGAAAAAGTCGCTTTCGTAACGTTACGACCTGACCAATTAGCGGCGACCAGTCTCTTAAAGTCATATCACAGCCATACTCAGCCCTACTCAGCTCGGTTAGACCCTGCCCTGGATCAGGTACGAAAAAAGTACCTGCTAACCGGTGCTGGGGCTAATGGAAAAGCGCCTAAAGCGGGCTGAGTGGTGCGGTGTAGGGCTAAGTGAGGCTAGTGGAAAAGGGCCTATATATAGACAGGGAGCAATCACAGCAACAAGGAACAAGTGGATACAATCGGGGCAATGAGAGATGCAGGGAATGACTGCAGGTACAGAAAAACATGATAAACAGACAGACATGAGGCATGAACAGAGGACCAGGGGAGACAAGACCATGACAATAATAATAATAATAATAATAATAATAATAATAATAATAATAATAATAATAATAACATGACAACTCACATCATGACAAATAAAAATATGGTGTTGCAAGGAAAATACAGAGAAACATAATCAAGAGCAAGGACATGACTGAACTCATGTCCTGAAGATAACAGAAAACACAAATACCAACATAAAGCGAGAACATGAGCATAGCCATGTCAGAACCCTTACAGTCTGCATGTCAAAGTGTCCTTGAGCAAGACACTAAACACCAGTTACTCCTGGTGGGTAAGGCCAGCGCCTGTGCATGGCAGCTCTGCCGCCATCAGTGTGTGTATGGGTGGATAGCAGGATATGTAAAGTGCTTTGGCCATCCAGAGATGAGTTAAAAAAAAACTACTATACAAGTGAACAGCATTTACCATTTCAGTAGCAGCAGGCAACTGATTTTGGGGAAAACACTCATAGGCGGGATTTTACTGGTGAACACTATTGAATGTTTTGCGGCTCAGTGGCTATAAAGACATTGGGCTGTATTACAAGGACATGGTCTATTAATCAATTGTCAGTGGCGCAGTGCACATTTAACGGTGTTTCCAAGTTCATTTCCTTATTACAGCAACACAAAACAAATTTTCCACCAGGTGCATGGTGCAAAGAGGCTGCTCTGATTATTCAGAAGTGTGTTTTGGATAATCCAATCCAAAGTGCTCCTATCCATCCCTTTAATGCACAGAGATGTATTATCTATAGTGAAATCTAATCATAACAGCTTGTTTAAGATTTTGCACTTGCCAGAGGGCATGCGCATGAGTGAAATGCAGGTGCTAGTAACTCTGCTTGGTAATAAGGAAGTAGTTAGTTTATATATGCTTCCGTTAGGCAACATTATTAGAAAGCACTTTATACATTTTCATTGTTATGCAGATGATACACAATTATACCTGTCAATGAAGCCAGATGATAGTAATCAATTAGCCAAGTTGGAAGCCTGTCTTAAGGAAATCAAAGCTTGGATGACTTGTAATTTCCTGCTATTAAATTCAGATAAGACTGAAGTCATTCTTGTTGTCCAAAAAACCTTAGAAATACCTTTCCAAATCAAACTTTCAGTTTGGATGCGGTTACTCTTTCTCTTAATAGCTCTGTGAGGAACCTTGGAATTATTTTTGATCAAGATCTGTCCTTCAATTCACATATTAAATTTGTTTCTAAGACTGCCTTCTATCATTTGCATAATATTGCCAAGATTAGGAGCATCTTGTCTCAGAGTGATGTTGAGAAACTGATCCACGCTTTTGTTAGCTCGAGCTTAGATTATTGTAATTCTTTATTATCAGGCTGTCCTAAAACATCTTTAAAAAGTCTTCAGCTGATCCAAAATGCTGCAGCAAGAGTTTTAACAGGTACTAGAAAGAGAGATCATATCTCTCCGGTTCTGGCCTCCCTTCATTGGCTTCCCATAGAGTTTAGAATTAAGTTTAAAATCCTTCTTCTTACAAAACTCTAAAGAATCAGGCTCCTTTTTATTTAAAAGATCTGATACTACTGTATTATCCTAACAGAGCACTACGCTCCCAAAATGCAGGATTACTTGTAATACCTAGAATCTCCAAAAGTACAATGGGAGGCAGAGCCTTCAGTTATCAAGCTCCTCTCCTGTGGAACCAGCTGCCAATCTGGATTCGGGAGTCAGACTCGATCTCTGTTTTTAAGAATAGGGCTAAAACCAACCTGTTTGATATAGCCTACAATTAGGGAGGGATCATGTGTTTCTGAACCCTCCCTTAGTTATGCTGCTAATAGGTTTAGTCAGCCGGGGGACCTCCAATGGGCCTCACTCCTTTCTTCACTCTCAATGAAATATTTTTTTTTGCTGGTCATTAACATCTGTTTGTTCTCTCCCATAGACTGAGTCCCCATCGTGCTCATCTTCTCTGCCCCCTCACCCCCCAGCCAGTCGCAGCAGATGACTGCCCCTCCCTGAGCCTGGTTCTGCTGGAGGTTTCTTCCTGTTAAAAGGGAGATTTTCCTCTCCACCATCACCAAGTGCTTGCTCACAGGGGATCGCCTGATTGCTGGGGTCTTTCTGCAAATGTGAGGGTCCCCCTTACAGTTGAAAGTGCTATGAGATGACTGTTGTTGTGAAATGGCGCTATATAAATAAAGCTGAATTGAATTGAATTAATGGATGCAACATGCAGACATGAATGGGTTTGAAACTTCAGGACAAGAGGATGATGCCTGTGCAAATTTTCATCACCTCTCCTAAAATGGAAGGATCATTAACAGCCCCGTGGGGAGCCGGAGGACTCCCTCTCCTGTTACTTTCGCCAACCGAGGGTCTCCCCCATCTTGTGTACCGAGGTTTGTGTCTCCCTGTCCCAGTCCCTCCCTGGTGTGTGTGTGGGGGGGGGAGATCCAGCACAGCATCTCGTCCAGTGGGCAGCAGTCAGGGGGCTCGCTTGGGGCCGGTGGTCTGGGGTGCCCGCCGCCAAGAACCGACTGTAAGTGCTCTGTCGGCAGCATCAGAATGGTTGGGAACCCACAGGCAGATGTAAATGCATCTCCTGTCCCTCCGGGAATTACAGTGAGAAGTAAAATGTGGCACACTCCTTGTTCATTCATTCCTTCATTCCGCTAAAAATATACACATTAATGTCTAATATATATGTCTAATATAATAGGCGTTCCCAGACCCAGCTGGTCTGGGAAGCAGCTGTAAGCAGCTTTGTTTATTATTCTAATAGCTCTCTTCTGAAGCATAAAGACTGGATATATGTTTGTTTTATATGTATTTCCCCATACTTCAGTACAATATGTCATGTATGGGAGTATTAATGAATGATACAAGGTATATACTGTAATGTGGGTTGATTCAGTAAATATTTCACTCTGTGTAGTATTGTGATTGATTTGGATATTTTACCTTTAATATAATTAATATGTGACTTCCAACACAATTTGTTATCAATTATTACTCCAAGGAATTTAATTTCGGATACCCTTTCAGTCTCTACACCATTTACACTGAGTTTAGATACTGAGTTGTTATGATGGTTGTTAAAAATTATAAATTTTGTCTTACTTAAATTGAGCGTTAATTTGTTTGAATCAAACCACAGTTTAAGCTTTCCTAATTCCTTTTGAAGTGTATCCAAAAGTTGTTCCAAATTGCTTCCACTGCATAATAAATTAGTGTCATCTGCAAACAATATTAAATCAATTGTTTTCCAAAACTTATATATCATTTATATACATATTGAATAACAATGGCCCCAAAACTGAACCCTGTGGGACTCCACAAGTAACCTTAAGTAACTGTGAGTTTTTGCTACCAACACGTACATACTGATATCTGTTCTTTAAGTAACTACATAACCAGGACAGTGCTACCCCCAATACCATAATTTTGTAGTTTCTTTAACAATAATTTATGATCCACTGTATCAAATGCTTTTTTTAAGATCCAGGAATACCCCAACTGAATACTCTTTATTTTCTACAGCAGTTGATATTTTTTTCTATAAATTCCATTAGAGCAAATGCAGTTGTCCTCTTGTGTCTGAACCCATACTGCTGCTCACACAATAAATTATTCTTCATTATAAATTTATCAAGTCTCTCACAGAATATTTTTTTGAGTATCTTTGAAAATTGCGGCAATAGTGAAATAGGCCTATAGTTTGAAAATTCCCCTCTGTCACCCATCTTGTATATCGGAATTACTTTGGCTATTTTCATTGCATTGGGAAATATACCTGTTTCAATAATGACCACCCATCCACTAAGAGCACTGCAAAATTGCGCACAAGCACACCTGATGAGGAAGCGGGTCATCAACAAAGTCCACAGCCAGTTTTGAAATAAATTATTACTATTATTATTATTATTATTATTATTATTATTATTATAATTAATAATAATAATAAGATAAGATAAGATAAGCCTTTATTAGTCCCACAATGGGGAAATTCCAGGATTGCAACAGCACAGGGATAGCAACACTCAGAGCAACAATCAGAAGACAAGAAAAAACAAGAGCAGCGAATATACATATGTACATATAAATATATAAATATATAAACACACAGTGTATAAACACACATAAACACATTGTAGCTAGATGGAATAAATATATAAATATATAAACACACAGTGCGGAGCATTGTAGCTAGATGGAATAAATATATAAACACACACAGTGCGGAGCATTGTAGCTAGATGGAATGAACAACATAACCGTCTACTTAGTTATCCTACATGGTATGATTATGTACCCATACATATTGTCACCCTCCGTAACGACCGGTATTTTCCTAGTTGTATACCGGAGGGGACCATTGTGTAAGTCTATTGCCTCTTTTGCATTCAATACTATTAGGTTGTCACGTTTTTTTGCTATCTCTGCGAGCAGCCCAGCTTAGGTTATACAGTCTGACAGCCGTAGGTAGGAAGGACCTGCGAAACCTCTCGGTTGCGCACCTAGGATGATGTAGTCTGCTGCTAAATGAGCTCCTCAGTGCGTTCAGTATGTTCTGCATAGGGTGGGACTCAGACTCCAGCAGAGATTACAGTTTAGCCACCATCCTTCTCTCTCCCATCTCCTCCACTGGGTCAAGGCGTTGCCCCAGGACAGAGCTAGCTTTCTTGATCAGTTTGTTCAGTCTCTTCCTATCGGCAGCTGTAACGCCACTGCAACAGCAGACCACTCCAAAAGTGATGGCTGATGCCACCACCATGTCGTAGAATGTCTTCAGCAGCGCCCCTACTACACCAAAAGACCTGAGTCTCCTCAGTAGGAACAGCCTGCCCTGTCCCTTCTTGTAGAGTGCGTCAGTATTGTGTGACCAGTCTAGTTTATTGTTCAGAAGAACACCCAGGTACTTGTAGGATGTCACCATCTCGATGTCTGTTCCCTGTATGTATACTGGTGCTGTGAGGGGTTGTCCTTGCCTGTGGCAGTCCACCACCAGCTCCTTAGTTTTCCTCGTGTTGATCTGGAGGCAGTTCCAATGGCACCAGTCCACAAAGTCCTGGAAAAGTCCTCTGTACTCAGCTTCATCTCCATTGGAGATGAGGCCAACGATCACAGAGTCGTCAGAGAACTTCTATAGATGGCAGTGTGTTGTGTTGTGTGAGAAGTCCGCAGTATAAAGGGTGAACAGGAAGGGAGCCAAAACTGTTCCCTGGGGGGCCCCCGTGCTACCGATGATCGTGTCGGACACACAGTCCCGGGTTCTCACAAACTGTGGCCGGTTAGTGAGGTAGTCCAGGATCCATGATGACAGGTGCATGTCCACCCCTGCGCACAACAGCTTGTCCTTCAGGATCATCGGTTGGATGGTGTTGAAAGCACTGGAGAAGTCAAAGAAAATGATCCTCACCGCATTCCCAGGCTCCTCCAGGTGGGACAGAGAACAGTGAAGGAGGAAGATCACCGCATCCTCCACCCCAATGCCATGCTGGTAGGCGAACTGGAGTGGATCCATCGCTGGTCCCACCAGGGGGCGGAGGTGAGCAAGGAGCAGTCTCTCCATGGTCTTCATCATGTGGGACGTCAGGGCCACTGGTCTGTAGCTGTTCAGATCTTTGGGATGGGAAGTTTTTGGTACAGGTACCACACAAGATGTTTTCCACAACTGTGGTACCCTCCCCAGCTTCAGGCTCAGGTTGAAGATGCGCTCCACAATCCCGCACAGCTGGACTGCACAGGACTTGAGGAGCTTTGCGCTGATGCCGTCCGGTCCCGACGCCTTCCTCGCCTTGATCTTCCTCAGCTCCGTCCTCACCTGGGTCTTAGTGAGGGTCATGTTGGGGGGCTGTGTGTTGGGAGTGGGGGGGTGTTGGTGGAGTGGGGTGTGGGCAGCAGGACTCGATGTCTTCAGAGGCAGCAGTGGTTGTTGTGCAGTCGGGGGGGAGGGTGGTTGGTCAAACCTATTAAAAAACAGGTTCAGATTGTTCGCCCACTCCCTGCCCCCCGTAGCCTGGGAGGAGGTATTCTGGAGTCCAGAGATGGTTTTAAAGTTTCTCCAGTCCCCACCGATGTCGCTCTGTTGCATCTTGTCCTCCATCTTCTTCCTGAAGCTGTCCTTGCCTTCTCTGATCCTCCTCCTCAGCTCCCTCTGTACGGACTTCAGCATCTCCCTGGTTCCCGTCCTGAAGATCCTCTTCTTCTCTCTCAGAAGTGTTTTTATCTCAGGGTTGATCCAGGGTTTGTTGTTCGAGCAACACCGTATGGTCTTGGTGGGTACGGTGTTGTCCACACAGAAGCTGATGTAGTCCGTGATGGTGTGAGTGAGACCATCGATGTCCTCACCATGTGGATCGCAGAGCTGCTCCCAGGCAGTGGTTTCAAAACAGTCCTTTAGAGCGTCCATTGCCTCCTCAGACCATAACTTCACTGTGCGCATGACCAGAGGTTGTCTGTGCACTAGGGGTTTGTACACCGGCCGGAGATGAACCAAGTTGTGATCCAATCTCCCGAGTGGGGGGAGTGGAGATGAGGTGTACGCCTCCTTAGTGTTTGCTTAGAATAAGTCCAGTGTTTTATTGTCTCTAGTGTGGCATGTGACATACTGGGTAAATGTGGGTAGAATGGGAGACAGTGAAACATGGTTGAAGTCACCTGAGATGAGGAGAAGAGCATCTGGGTGTTCTGTCTGCAGCCTGACAGTTACTGAGTGGATGACGTCACGCGACGTCACGCGCTGTCTCAGCGTTCGCCGTCGGATTTCTCGCTACGAGAGCATATACCGGGAGTGCTGCCTTATGCTATTCACGGAGACGTGGCTAACTGAACTAGCAGCAGATGCTAACATTGAACGGGAGGGTTTCCACGTCATCTCCAGCCGGTGTACAAACCCCTAGTGCACAGACAACCTCCGGCCATGCACACTGTGGAGTTATGGTCTGAGGAGATAATGGACACTCTAAAGGGCTGTTTTGAAGCCACCGCCTGGAAGCAGCTCTGCGATCCACATGGTGAGGACATCGATGGCCTCATTCACACCTTCACAGACTACCTCAGCTTCTGTGTGGACAAATCCATTCCCACCAAGACCATACGGCGTCACTCAAACAACAAACCCTGAATCAACCCTGAGATAAAAACACTTCTGAGAGAGAAGAAGAGGATCTTCAGGTCGGGGAATAGGGAGATGCTGAAGTCCGTACAGAGGGAGCTGAGGAGAAAGATCAGAGTAGACAAGGACAGCTTCAGGAAGAAGATGGAGGACAAGCTGCAACAGAGCGACATCAGCGGGGTCTGGAGAAACCTCAAAACCATCTCTGGGCTCCAGAATACCTCCCCCCAGGCCACGGGGGGCAGAGAGTGGGCGAACAACCTGAATCTGTTTTTCAATAGGTTTGACCAACCGCCCTCCCCCCTGTCTGCACAACAACCACTGCTGCCTCTAAAGAAATAAAGTCCTGCTGCCCACCCCCCACTCCACCAACACCCCCCCCCACTCTCAACACACAGCCCCCCATCCTGACCCTGACCAGGACCGAGGTGAGGACGGAGCTGAGGAAGATCAAGGCGAGGAAGGCGTCGGGACCGGACGGCATCAGCGCAAAGCTCCTCAAGTCCTGTTCAGACCAGCTGTGTGGGATTGTGACGTATATCTTCAACCTGAGCCTGAAACTGGGGAGGGTACCACAGCTGTGGAAAACATCTTGTGTGGTACCTGTACCAAAAACTTCCCACCCCAAAGACCTGAACAGCTACAGACCGGTGGCCTTGACGTCCTACTTGATGAAGACCCTGGAGAGACTGCTCCTTGCTCACCTCCGCCCCCTGGTGGAACCAGCGATGGATCCACTTCAGTTCGCCTACCAGCATGGCATTGGGGTGGAGGATGCGGTGATCTTCCTCCTTCACCGTTCTCTGTCCCACCTAGAGAAGCCCGGGAATATGGTGAGGATCATGTTCTTTGACTTCTCCAGTGCTTTCAACACCATCCAACCGATGATCCTGAAGGACAAGCTGCTGCGCGCAGGGGTGGACCAGCACCTGTCATCATGGATCCTGGACTACCTCACGAACCGGCCTCAGTTTGTGAGAACCCGGGACTGTGTGTCCGACACGATCATCAGTAGCACGAGGGCCCCCCAGGGAACGGTGCTGGCTCCCTTCCTGTTCACTCTTTATACTGCGGACTTCTCACACAACACAACACACTGCCATCTACAGAAGTTCTCTGATGACTCTGCGATTGTTGGCCTCATCTCCAATGGAGATGAAGCTGAGTACAGAGGGCTTATCCAGGACTTCGTGGACTGGTGCCATCGGAACTGCCTCCAGATCAACGTGAGGAAAACTAAGGAGCTGGTGGTGGACTGTCGCAGGCAAGGACAACCCCTCACAGCACCAGTAAATATACAGGGAACAGACATCGAGATGGTGACAGCCTATAAGTACCTGGGTGTTCATCTGAACAATAAACTAGACTGGTCACATAATACTGATGCACTCTACAAGAAGGGACAGCGCAGGCTGTTCCTGCTGAGGAGACTCAGGTCTTTTGGTGCACAAGGCGTGCTGCTGAAGACATTCTATGACACGGTGGTGGCATCAGCCATCACTTTTGGAGTGGTCTGCTGGGGCAGTGGCATTACTGCAGCCGATAGGAAGAGACTGAACAAACTGATCAAGAAAGCTAGCTCTGTCCTGGGGCAGCGCCTTGATCCGGTGGAGGAGATAGGAGAGAGAAGGACGGTGGCTAAACTGTCATCTCTGCTGGAGTCCGAGTTCCACCCTATGCAGGACATACTGAATGCACTGAGGAGCTCATTTAGCAGCAGACTACATCATCCCAGGTGCACAACCGAGAGGTTTCGCAGGTCCTTCCTACCTACGGCTGTCAGACTGTACAACCTAAGCAGGGCTGCTCGCAGAGATAGCAAAAAGACGTAACAAACTAATAGTTTTTTTGAATGCAAAGATGCAATAGACTTACACAATGGTCCCCTCCGGCATACAACTAGGAACATACCGGTCGCTATGGAGAGTGAGAATATGTATGGGCACATAATCATACCATGTATGATAACTAAGTAGACGGTTGTGCTGTTTCATCCCATCTAGCAACAATGCTCTGCACTGTGTGTGTTTATATATTTACATATTTATTCCATCTAGCTACAATGCTCCGCACTGGGTGTGTTTATATTTATATATCTATATATTTATTCCATCTAGCTGCAATGCTCCGCACTGTGTGTTTACATATTCATATATTTATTCCATCCAGCTACAATGGTCTGCACTGTGTGTCTGTGTGTGTGTATATATATATTTTATAGTAATATGTACATATGTATATTAGCTGCTCTTGCTTGCTTGTTTTTTTTCTTGCCTTCTGATTGTTGCTCTGAGTGTTGCTATCCCTGTGCTGTTGCAATCCTGGAATTTCCCCGTTGTGGGACTAATAAAGGCTTATCTTATCTTATCTTATCTTATCTTATCTTAATGTGTGTCAAGTGTGTAGTATAAAGCCCCCTGTGTCTGGGAGGTCCAGTCTCTGGTTCATCAGTATTCTTGCTACAATTGCAACGTGAAGGCAAAAGAACACCCCAAGCAACTCAGAGAAAAGATCGTTGAAAAGTATAAGACAGGAGATGGCTACAAGACAATTTCCAACTCACTGGGCATCCCATGGAGATCAGTTAAATCCATCATTAAGAAATGGAAGAAGGATGGCACTTGTCTAAACCTGCCCAGAGCTGCCCGTCCTCACAAAATGAGTGATTGAGCAAGAAGAAGACTACAGAGGGAGGCCACCATGACACCTACAACCACTCTGAAGGAGTTGAGAGCTTCAGTGGCCCAAATGGGAGAAACTGTACATACAGCAACTGTTGCCCAGTTTCTTCACCAGTCCAAGCTATATGGAGAGTGGCAAAGAGAAAGCCAGTGTTGAAAAAAACTCACATGAAACCTCGCCTGGAATTTGCCCAAAGGCACGTGGGAGCCTCCAAGGTCAATTGGAAGAAGGTTCTTTAGTCTGATGAGACAGAAATTGAGCTTTTTGGCCATCAGATTAGACGCTGTGTTTGGCGACAACCAAACACTCCACATCACCACAAACACACTATCTCCACCATCAAGCATTGTGGTGGCAACATCATGCTCTAGGGATGCTTCTCAGCAGCAGGCCTTGGAAGGCTAGTAAATGTAGAGGGGAAAATGAATGCAGAAAAAATATCACCAAATCCTGGAGGATATTCTGATTCAATCTGCAAGAGAACAACATGGGAGAAGATTTGTTTTCCAGCAAGACAAAGTGTAGTGATTCAGGTTGCACACTGTTATTTTTCCCCTCTAATTATTCTTATGCTTCACAGCCACTACAGCTCCACACCAGCCACTCCTAATCAAGGCAACCTTTAAACAGAGGGCAGAAGATTCAGTGCAGCGTGGAGATGTTTACTACATGCTACAGAGTGTCTCTTCACATTGTGTGCAGCCTTCATGCTTGACTCTCTCCTCCATTGTGGGATTTTGTAAGCAACTCACTCCACCTCAACTCTTCTCTTTTCTTCTGTTTATTCCCAAGGATTACCTGTGCACAGGTGGACCATCCTCCAGTTGGATCAGGGTCTCCCCTCTTAGTAGACAAGGACCAATTCCTCCTGATGGAGGGACCCCCTTCAACTCACTCCTTCCCCTATAAGTGGACTGTAATTATCCCCCTGAACTGTACCCCAAATTGCCTTGGCCGAGGCTTTCTTCCGCACAGTCGCTGTATATATCAGCACTAGAAGTTCACCTACCTTCACTAATGACAGCAGCTGGGAGGAGATGTTGAACCACAGGCAGTTTCCACAGCCTGCTGCTCTCCAACCCGTAAGGTCAAATCAGTAGTCATATAGTGTGCTGCTCTTTCCTCATCCATCTCTCCCTCTTTCTTCTACAGGGGTGTTAGACTCCAGCCATCATTATTGCATACACACTAATAAAATCACTGTTGATCTGCTGAGTTTGTTGTCTGCTTCTGGGTCTGAAGACTAAATCATGTCAGTATGTCTCCATCAGTCAGACCCAGCAGACACAGCAGGTGGTGCAAACGTGTGCCGCCTTGACATCGTTGAGGCCCGGTCAGTTATATATATATATACTGTATATATGTATATCGGTTATATATCAGCAGCAGGTAATTTTGAATCAGCTCAAGCAAATTAAAGAACGGCTTGACCAACTGTCCATTACATGCTGGCTATGTCAGCGGTGCTAACTATTCCGCTGCCCTCTTCACCCCCATCGATACGTTCCCAGTGCATAATGCGGCCACACACACACCGGCCCGTTTTATCGGTAAACTGAGTGAAGCCCGGGGTTGTCTCCTCCATTGCAGCCTAGTGTTTCAGTGAGTGTTGGAGGATTTTTCACCAACCACAGCTGTACTAGCTACATGGTGAATTTGCTGGAGGGGTGAGCTTTAGCTTGGGCATACACTATAATGGACCACTCTGATTATCAAAATTACACCTATGATCAGTTCGCATCTGAATTTACTCAAGTGTTTGATCATTCTGATCAGGATGACATTAACACCATCCGCCTTCTCAACCTCCGACAGGGGGCCAGGTACGTGGCCGACTACTTGGTGGACTTTCGGGTTGTAGCAGCGGAGGTGGGGTGGGAGGATGCGTCTCTCTGCAGCATTTTCACACGTAGTCTCAGTTCCAGCCACCGTGATGAACTCATGATGAACTTGCTCGGTCGGACAAACCCTCTTCATTAAACAAGTTAATTTTCCTTGGCCATCAAGCTTGATATGACTCGATGGTGGCATCAGCCATCACATTTGCAGTGGTCTGCTGGGGCAGTAGTATCACGGCAGCCGACAGGAAGAGACTGAACAGGCTGTTCTGGGGACAGGAGGATGGTGGCTAAGCTGTCATCTCTGCTGGAGTCTGTGTCCCACCCCAGGCGGAACACGCTGAACGCACTGAGGAGCTCATTTAGCGGTAGGCTGTGTCATTGTAGGTGCACGACGGAGAGGTTCTGCAGGTCCTTCCTACCTACGGCTGTCAGACTTTGTAACCTAACCAGGGCTGCTCGCAGAGGTCATATTAAATGTACTAAACATGACAGCTTTGCATAGTAGAGATCATCCCCTCCAATACAATACTAGGACAACGGCAATCATTATTGAGGGTGGCATCAACACTGCTGATTAAAATGCAAAATATACTGTCTGGGTACATATTCTTATTCTGCAGGGTAGTTTAACAAACCATAATGCTGTGTATACCATCTAGCTGCAATGCTCCTGCACTGTGTATATAACTGTGTCCATATGTATATTCATTTTCTGCTTTGGCTAACCAGTTCTTATCTTATTATCTTATTTACTATTGCTCTGAGTGTTGCTATCCCTTTGCTGCTTTAATCCTGCAATTTCCCCATTGTGGGACTAATAAAGGCTTATCTTATCTTATAATTTCCTTAGGGAACGATCTAACAAGCGCCATCAGGCCAGCAGCTCAATTTCTCAGCCGCGCTTCCCCACCTGGCTCCGCCTCCCAGCCCTTCCGTCACCCGGGTCTGCTGATACATTTGAGCCCATGCTGTTGGGCCGGTCTAGGTTACCACCTTCTGAACACCAGCACTGCAGAGACCTTGGGCTGTGTATGTACTGTGCCAGCTCTGTACATGAGGTTACCCACTGCCCCAGTCAGCCAAAAGGGGGGTCCATTCATCACAGTAGAGGGACTGATGGGCAAGAGACCATTTAAATCCCTTACTAGGTTTCTGTTCCCGATTCGTTTCAACCATGGGCACAGTGATTTTTGTACCACTGCTCTCATCAATTCTGGTGCGGAACAGAGCTTTATTTCAGAAAGTCTGGCAACCCGACTAAAGCTCCTATGCAAAGATCTAGAGGTTCCATTAAGTTTGGTAGCCATTTCTGGAGAGCCACTCACTATGGTTTCCACTGTAGTTTCTGGTAACCATAGGGAGCATTTACGCCTTTTTGTTTTACCAACCTCATCCTCCCTTGTTATTCTGGGTTACCTGTGGCTAAACCTATACAATCCTGTGATTGATTGGCAGGCAGGGAGAATTATCTCATGGAGGTCCTTCTGTTTGTTTGCTTGCCTTCAGTCAGCTTCATGTTTCCCGTCGGTTCCCCTGTACCCTTTGCCCACTCTAACACCCAATCTCGTCAATGTTCCCTCTGAGTATCACAACTTGGCTCTAGTCTTTAGCAAGGCCAAGACTGCACCACGCTTATGACTGTGCCATTAACCTCCCTCCAGGGGCCACTTTACCATCTAGCAGACTTTATAGTTTCTCAGCTCCAAAATGTGAGGCTATGGAGGAGTACATCAAAGAGTCACTAAGTTCAGGCATCATCAGACCCTTGTCATCTGCGGTGGGGGTGTTTTTTTTCTTTGTGGGCAAGAAAGACAGTTCATTTTGGCCTTGTATTGACTTTAGGGAACTGAATAACATCACCATAAAGGATAAACATCCCCTATCTCTCACCAATTCTGCATTTGATCTGTTACAAGGTGCCTCTATTTTTACTAAACTGGACCTTCGTAATGCTTACCGTCTGATCTGGATTAGAGAGGACGATGAGTAGAAAACGGGGTTCCGTACCCGTATCAGACATTTGGAGTACCTGGTTATGCTGTTTGGATTAATCAATGCTCTGGCTATATTTCAGGGGCACATCAATAATGTCCTTAGGGACTTTCTGAACCCATTTGTTTTTGTTTACCTTGATGACATTTTGATCTCTCGTTCCCTAGAGGAGCATCGGATCCACATGAGGACTGTTTTACAGCGGCTGCTGGAGAACCAGCTATACATCAAAGCAGCGAAATGTGAGTTCCATACATCCACCACCTCGTTTCTGGGATTCATCTTCTCTCACAAAGGGATTGTAGCAGACCCTGCCAAAGTGAAGGCTTTCACCGACTGGCCCATCCCTTCATCTTGGAAACAGCTGCAGAAATTTTTGGGTTTGCTAACTTCTATCGCCATTTTATTCAGAATTATAGCATTGTGGCTTAGCCCCCCGCCAGACTTACTTTTACCAAGATCCCTTTCAGTTGATCTGATGAGGATGGTCAAGCCTTTACTCACCTTAAGTCTTTGTTTTCCTCTGCTCCCATCCTCACGCAGGTGGACCTGGTGCTGCAATTCACCGTTGATGTGGACGCTTCCAACTTTGGAGTGGGGGCAGTTCTGTCACAGCGCTCGATCACTGACCACAAGGTCCATCCTTGCGCATACTTCTCTCGGTGCCTTTGTCCAGCCAAGAGAAATGATGACATTGGTAAACGAGAGCTGCTGGATGTTAAATTCACCCTGGAGGAGTGGCGACACTGGCTAGAGGGGGCCATGCAGCCATTCGTTGTTTGGACAGACTACAAGAACTTGGGGTACCTCAGGTCTGCAAAACGTCTGAACTCCAGGCATGCTCATTGGTCCTTGTTCTTCACCAGGTTAAGATTCACTATCACCTACCGCCCAGGCTCCAAAAACACCAAGCCTGATGCCCTCCCCAGGCAGTTTACTACCAACCAGGTCTCACCGGAGCAGCACACCATCATCCCTCAATCGTGTGTGGTGGGAGCACTGTCATGGGAGGTCGAGGAGAGGGTCAGAAAAGCACAAAAGACTGAGCCTGACCCCGGGGGAGGGGGTGTTCTCAGGGCTTGCTGTACATCCCTTCCTCTGTTCTGGGGGCCATCATCGACTGGCTTCAGACGACAAAGCTTATGTGCCACCCAGGGGTTTCCCAGGCTCTCTCCCACTTCCAAAGAACATTCTGGTGACCGTCCTTGAGAAAGGATGTCAGTGACTATGTGAAGGCATGCCCACAGTACTCGACAGGGAAATCATCATCTACCCCCCTTCCCCCCCGCTGGACTGTTGCATCCTCTTCCCATCCCCAGCAGGCCCTGGTCCCACATGGCATTGGACTTTATCACTGGGCTTCCCCCCTTGGCTGGTCACGCGGTCATTCTCACCATCATGGACTGATTCTCGAAGGCTGCCCATTTCTTTCCTCTCAACAAGCTTCCCACGGCCACAGAGACAGCTGACCTTTTCGTCCTCCATGTGATCTGCCTCCCCGGTATTCCCAGAGATGTGGTCTTGTACCGGGGTACCCAGTTCATCTCCCAGGTTTGGCATCTTTTTGCAAACTCATTGGAGCCAATGTCAGCCTGACATTTGTTATCACCCCCAGAGCATTGGTCAGTGCGAGCGAGCCAACCAGGAACTGGAGGCAGCCCTCAGGTATGTCATGGCAACCAATCCAGCATCTTTGAGTTCTTTTTTTACCATGGATTGAATATGCCAACAGCTCTGCTACTTCCATTGCTATAGGCCACTCCCCCTTCAAGGCTTCATCGGAGTACAACCTGCCACTGTTTCCCGCCTTGGAGGAGGAAATTGTGGTACCATCCATCCAGGCCCATATCAAATGCTGCCAACGTTTCTGGAAAACCGCCAGAGCTGCCCTCCGCTGCACCACTGACCGAAACTCCAAGATCGCCAACCGATGGAGGACCTTGGCCCCCACCTACTGTGTGGGACAAAATGTATGAATATCCACTAAGACCATTAATCTTAAAACTGACTCCAGGGAGTTTTCTCCATGCTTCATTGGTCTTTTTCCCCATCTCTATGGTCGTTAAACCTGCTGCTGTGTGCCTTGCCCTCCCCTAGTCTCTCCAAATCTGCCCTACTTTCTAAATCTCACATGTGAAGCCAGTTTCCACCATTCCCCTCTGTCTACCTTCCAAATCACTGCCACCTCTGCAGATTGCTGATGGAGGCCCAGTCTATAAGATCAACGGCATCATGGATGTCTGAAGCAGGGGACGGGGCTTCCAGTATCTGGTCGACTGGGTGGGATTTGGGCTGATGGAGAGATTCTGGATTCTGAGGGCCTTCATCATGATTCTCAGATTTCATCGCGCCCACCCGGAGAAACCAGGCTGAATGCCAGGAGGCGTCCCTTGAGGAGGGGGGGATACTGTAGTGATCCAGGCTGCACACTGTTGTTTTTCCCCTCTAATTACTCTTATGCTTCATAGCCACTGCAGCTCCACAATAGCTGCTCCTAATCAATGCAGCCTTTAAATAGAGGGCAGAAGCTTCAGTGCAGCATGGAGATGGTGACTACAGCATGCTACAGAGTGTATCTCCACATTGTGTGCAGCCTTCACACTTGACCCTCTCCTCCAGCGTGGGAATTTGTAAGCAACCCTTTTCACCTCAACTTTGCTCTTTTCTTCTGTTTGTTCCCAAGGATTATCTGTGCACAGCTGGACCATCCTCCAGGTAGACCAGGATTACCCCTCTCAGCGGACAAGGACCAATTCTTCTTGGCAGAGGAACTCCCTTCAGCCCACTCCTCCTGCAAGTGGACTGTAATTATCCCTCTGAACTGTGCCCCAAATTGCCTCGGCCGAGGCTTTCTTCTGGATAATCACTGTATATATCAACATTAGAAGTTTGTCTACCTTCACTGATGACAACAGCTGGGAGGAGACATTGATCCACTGGCAGTTTCCACAGCCTGCTGCTTTCCAACCCATAAGGCCACTATTAATATAAATCAGTAGCCATATAGTGTGCCGCCCCTTAGTCATCCATCTCTCCCTCTTCCTTCCACAGGGTTGTCAGACTCTCCATCCATCATTATTACCTGCACACTAATAAAATCACTGTTGATCTGCTAACTGAGTTTGTTGTCTGCTTCTTGGTGTGAAGACTAAATCATGTCACAAAGACCCCAAGCATACAACAAAAGCTACCCAGAAATGGTTCAAAGACAACAAGGTGAAGGTTCTGGAATGTCCAAGACCAGATCTCAAATTTGTGGCTTTTCATGCCTGATCCCTGAGCAATCTGACAGAGCATGAGCTTTTTTGCAAGGAAGAATGTAGAAAAATTGCAATGTCCAGATGTGCCACCCTGATCTAGATACAGTGGTGTGAAAAAGTGTTTGCCCCCTTCATGATTTCTCTTTTTTTTTTGTATATTTGTCACACTTAAATGTTTCATATCATCAAACAAATATAAATATTAGACAAAGATAACACAAGTAAACACAAAATGCAGTTTTGAAATGAAGGTGTTTATTATTAAGGGTAAAAAAGTGATTCTTTTGAATACCTTTGCAGTCATTTACTTTATATAATTTTAATTAATTGACAGTAGTGTGTAAAAATGTGTTTTCATTTTGACATGAAAGAAGCAATTTTTTTTTTTGCTAATTTTTGTTGAAAAAGTCAAATTATGTTGACCATGATTTCATTTTATAAAGCAGTAAAAGGTTGAAACATCCAAGGCAGGGTTAATACTTTTTAGATGCAGTGTAACAGAAAGCCCCAGCACATGCTGTTCCCTCATGAGCTCCAGAGCTGCGCAATTTAAAAACACACCACTGAAATAGCATTAAACAATACGCTTCTGATGGCAGACCTCCATTTTCTTGATCAAAAGTGCGTTATCATATCATGCACGATAATATCAATGTGCATGAGATTACGTGCTGCCACATCTCTTTGAAACTTTGACTCTCCTCCTCCCAGTGCAAAGACATCGGACTGTCTAGATGCGTGACACAAAGCCTAAAAACAGACAATTCGCTGAGAGAAACTAACAAAAGCACTGGCGTATGGTGGAAAGTGCGGCACAAAAGTCCACTGATGACTGTCAGAATAGGGCCCATACAGTAGTCCTGAAGTTCAGGTTCAGGTTCAGGTTCAGGTTACTTTACCGGCTGCACGGTGGCGCAGTGGTTAGCACTGCGGCAGCACAGTTTACCCTTGGCCGGGGGATTGTGGGGATCATGGGATCGTGGGTTCGATCCCAGCCCCCGACCAACAGTGATCTGTGTGGAGTTTGCATGTTCTCCCCGTGTTGCGTGGGTTTACTCCGGGATTTCTCCGGTTTCCTCCCACATGCCAAAAAACATGCATGTTAGGTTAATTGGCTGTTCTAAATTGTCCCTAGATATCTGTTTCCTATAGGCCCTTAGAATAGAGGGTTAGTATTAATGAAAGCGCTTTGAGTGGTCTTTGTGACTAGAAAAGCGCTATATAAGTGCAGGTTAGTTAGTTAGTTAGTTAGTTAGTTTATTTGTACCCGTAGGTAGATTTGTTTTGCAGTCAGGTGACATCTATATTTACAAACCAAAATTACATTCAACATAAACACAAAACACAGACACACATGAAGTGGACTATAAACATGATGAAAGTACTCAAGGCTCCATCATTCAGGACATAAGACAAAGAGATAAGAGAAAAAAAACAAAACAACAAAGAGATAAGGGAGAAGGGTCATATTAAAAAGTTAAAGACTAGTCAAAGAGGTTAAAAACTCAAAAGTCTAAAACCCAATAAAAGATTTAGAACCCAAATAAAAAACCTACAAAAATAAGTAAAAATGAAATGAAATTAATAAATAGGTAACTAAATTATGTGCAATATATTGTTACACCTTGTTCAACTCTTTGACAGCAGCAGGAACAAAGCTGTTTTTGTAGCGCTGGGTTTTACTTTTTGGGACAGCAAACCTCCCTCTGGAGGGAAGAAGCTGAAAGTGGCAGTGCAAAGTGAAGATAACGTAAAAAAAAAATTATGGATAACAGATTGGATTTTGTACTGTTCTTACTTAAAACACAAAAATATGTTTGCTCCTGATGTGGCCGTGGCACGTCGGACCAGCTCTTTACCCTCTCGAGAATTCTCGAGGGTTCATGGGAGTTTGCCCAACCAGTTTACATGTGTTTTGTGGACTTGGAGAAGGCATTCGACCACGTCCCTCATGGTTTTTTGTGGGGGGTGCTTTGGGAGTATGGGGTATCGGGCTTGTTGTTATGAGCTATTTGGTCTCTGTACGACCATTGTGAGAGTTTGGTTCACACCAAATGACACCAAGACATTCCCAGACCAGCTGGGACACATAGTCCCAGCTGGGGTCTTATTCATGAGTGAGGGGAAAATGGAGCGAGAGATTGACAGACGGATTGGAGCAACATCTGCAGTGATGCGGACATTGTACCGGTCTGCTGTGGTGAAGAGGGAGCTGAGTTCTAAGGCAAAGCTGTCAATTTACCAGTCAATCTACATTCCTACTCTCACCTATGGTCACGAGCTTTGGGTAATGACCGAAAGAACGAGATAGCGGATACAAGCGGCTGAAATGAGCTTTCTCCGTTGGTCCGTTGGTTCCCAGCTGGTCTGGGAATGCCTTGATATTCTCTCTGAAGAGCTGGAGCAGGAGGCTGGGGAGAGGGAAGTCTGGGCTTCTCTGCTTGAACTGCTGCCTCCGCGATCCGGACCTCCAGAAAAGCGGTAGAAGATGGATGGATGGATGGATGTTTGCTCCTGCTTTTGTATGTGTTTTAACAGGAAGAAAGGCATATAACCTGTAAGAGGAGGCTGCAATGCCTGGTGGTGATCATCAATAATTTAATTCAAAGAGCTAAGTCATAATCATCAAAATTTAAAGCAAAAAAGGCTTAAAATAACTTACTTTATGTGTGATTAGTATAGAAAATATGTATAATGTTTTGAATTAAACTATATATTTTTTCCACAAGTCTATTTTCTTTAGCTGCATTAGTCTATATGTAGTGCTGCAGTACTGTTAGCCAAAACGTTGGATAAAAGATTATTAGGATGAAGTGGGTTACTCTCTCTAATACAGAAATTGCTGGTGCTGCTGAGCTCATTTAACATACAAGGTGGCATTAGCAGTCCATGCCTGGGCTTTAAACTAGTGCTACTTCATCCGTTTAAAATGTGATAATGCAGTCAGTGTTCCATTCACACCTTGTGTCTAATGACTTTGATTCACCAGGAAAAAAAATCTGTTATTGCATGTTGTGTGGGTGGAAGAAATAAATTGTACTGTGTATATATATATTTAATTTTCAAATTATTAGGGGGGCTGTTATGATGATCTGAAATGCCTATTTTCACCCCGCGATGTGACTTTGTTAGTTTCTGGCAGCACACTGTCTGTTTTGCATGCTTTGTGCCCTCGTTGTCCAAATACTGATTGGCTGTTTGCAAGCTTTATGCTATTTCTGTTTTAGTGATCCAAGTAGTACAGCTATGGGTATCTTCTCCTTCTCCATCTTTAAAAGTGCACAGGAACAAAAATGGCAGTATGGTGAAACATGAAATTTTACAGTGAGGTCAGAATTTTTCCCCACTACTCAGACCAAAAATCAAGGTATTGCACGCATAGGTGGTGCTTGAATTATCATTTTTTTTGTTTGTTTTTTGCAAATATCTCAAGAGCAGTTGAGAATATACTCAAAAGTCGTTCATTGTTTTAATCTCTCAAATCTTTTACAACTATTTCTGCAAGTTTTCTGCGCCATATTTTCAAAAATGTGCTATCCATCCATCCATCCATGCATCTTCTACCGCTTAATCCTTTCGGGTCGCGGGGGGACTGGAGCCTATCCCAGCATCTTTTGGGCGAGAGGCAGGGTACACCCTGGACAGATCGCCAGTCCATCACAGGGCCAACACAGAGAGACAGACAACCATTCACTCTCACATCCATACCTAAGGACAATTTAGAATCCCCAGTTTTGATGCCAATTAACCTAACTTGCATGTTTTTGGCATGTGGGAGGAAACCGGAGTGCCCGGAGTAAACCCACGCAGACACGGGGAGAACATGCAAACTCCACACAGAAGGGTCACCGATGGTCTGGGGGTGGGATCGAACCCACGATGGTCAAGGGTGGAATCGATCCCATGACCTTCTTGCTGTGCTGCCACTGTGCTAACCACTGCGCCACCGTGCTGCCCAAAAATGTGCTAGTCGAGGTAAATTGAACTCCTTAAGGGCTCACTGACTACCTTTTTTTTATACATTTTAACAGCTCACTCATGTCTTAATGAAGTGCTTGTGACAAATTTTGTTCACATTTTCTTTAATTATTGGGGAAAATTTGTTTTTTTTTTTATTTTTCTTGGCTTTCTTCAAACGCTCTGATTTATAGCCTACCACTTTAAGAAACAGACTTCAGCTGTTCAACTCTGCGCTCCCTGTTTCGTCAGTTAACCATTAGCTGAGTAGCTTCTAGCCAGTGTTCTGCCACTGGCTTCTTCTAGCTTGGATGAGCAGTGCTGGTTTATCGATCCGCAGCCGTTTGTGCGTCTCACATCATCCTGGTCCACCCAATAACCCCGCCGAGATGCCACATTAAATTGCTGGCACCACACGCTCCACCAATCGCCACAAACCAAGGCCGGTTCATTTATCCAAATTGGTTGAAATTAAGTATGAATATTGAAAAGTTGGTAAAATGATCAAAAATGCCAGTCTGTTTTGATTTTATAGGACAATAAATTTCTCCATTTTATTTTGGCCTGCATTTTCTGATTTACTTTCTGATGTTATGATCCAATCTTATGAAACGTCACAATAAAAACAGCATTCTTCAGAATTACACCAGATTGCATGCAGTTTTGTCCACCCATCCATCCAGACACTTATCCAGGGGTCCAGGTCACCTTGGAAGACCCTACCAGGGGGCAAATTGCCCCTTACAACATAGCTCCTTGGATCATTAGGCCTCTCAAACCCTTTCATCATGATGAGGTGGCAATCCATGGAGGGGTAATTGTGTTTATGTGTCAAAAATCATGTTAATGAAATGGCTTTGAGAAAGTCAGCTTGTACAGTGAAGTAGACCTGTGGTGTAATGGGTTAAGGTGTTCCTCTGGTCTGCTGAATGTCTTGGGTTCTAATTTTCCCATGAAATTCTTATTATTCTGAGCAACAGCTGAAGTTCAACTTGTCTTTCCTGTGCACTTTAAAACATATTGTGTAGCACAACTTGGGTTTTAAATGCTGTTGGTGACTTCTATTTTTTTTTTTAATTTGATGCACTTTTCTTTATAGTTGAATTTTTTCATTTTCATTGTGTTCGCTGTATTTTGTTGTTTTCATTTGCAATTGTGTTTTAACCCTGTGAGTGTGTATGTTGCCGAACTGCGACATAACCCCTAGTGGTCAAGAGTGGTAAATAGTTTTTGTCAGTAAAATAGTTCAGATTTCCAAGGCTATAACTTGAAAGTGGTAAGAGATAATGGTTTACTGTCAATTAGAAAGATGTAAAATATGATCCAAAGTTTCAGATAGGAATAAATTCATCTAATTTGCATAATGTTGCGGCACCTCTTTAAATTCCAAAACTCAGTCAAAACTGGACTTTGGACGTATTTACACAAACAATGGTTCCATCTTTTTATTAAAAAAAAAAAAGATGGAACCATTTTTTGAGTATGGAGTATCGGGCTTGTCGTTACGAGCTATTCGGTCTCTGTACGACCGTTGTGAGAGTTTGGTTCGTATTGCCAACACTCAGTCGGACTCATTCCCAGTGAGAGTTGGACTCCGCCAGGGCTGCCCTTTGTCACCGATTCTGTTCATAATTTTTATGGACAGGATTTCTAGGTGCAGCCAGGGAATGGAGGGTGTCATGTTTGGTGACCACAGGATCTCATCTATGTTGTTTGCAGATGATGTTGTCCTGTTGGCTTCATCCAGCAATGACCTACAGTTCTTGCTGGGATGGTTTGCCACTGAGTGTGAAGTGGCTGGGATGAGAATCAGCACCTCCAAGTCCGAGTCCATGGTCCTCAGCCGGAAAAAGGTGGATTGTCCTCTTTGGGTTGGGGACAGGCTCCTGCCCCAAGTGATGGAGTTTCCCTCCCCTCTGTCCAAGAACTTTTTCAGAACCATTGTAGGAGCAGGGCACTGAACATTGTCAAGGACCGTTCTCACCCTCTGCATAAACACTTTGAACTTCTTCCATCTGGTAAACGATTCCGGAGCGTCAGAGGCAGAACCACCAGACTGATCAACAGCTTCCTTCCACAAGCTGTCAGGATGCTGAACAGTTGACCCGGAATCTCTCATACACACTACTGCACCTACGGACATTTTGTATATTATTTGTATATTATAGTTAGTTAGTTTTTTTCCCAAGTATGTCAGGGATGTGTGAATGGATGGGGGGGTGGGGGTGGGGGGTGAAGCTATGTGGGAGTGTGTCTTAAATCATGCTGCTTCTATTTATATGGATGCCGAGAGAAACACAATTTCATCTTGCCTGCACTACAGTTGTATGTACAGCAATATGACAAAGTTTGATTTGATTTAAGTATCTTGGGGTCTTATTCACGAGTGAGGGGAAAATGGAGCGAGAGATTGACAGACGGATTGGAGCAGCATCTGCAGTGATGCGGACGTTGTACTGGTCTGTTGTGGTGAAGAGGGAGCAGAGTTCTAAGGCAAAGCTGTTGATTTACCAGTCCATCTACGTTCCTACTCTCACCGATGGTCACGAGCTTTGGGTAATGACCGAAAGAACGAGATCGCGGATACAAGTGGCTGAAATGAGCTTTCTCCGTAGGATTGCTGGACTCACCCTCAGAGATAGGGTGAGGAGCTCAGTCATCCGGGAGAGGCTCAGAGTAGAACCGCTGCTCCTCCACATTGAAAGGAGTCAGTTGAGGTGGTATAGGCATCTGATTAGGATGCCTCCTGGACACCTCCCACCTGAGGTGTTTCGGGCACGTCCCCCTTGGAGGAGACCCCGGGCCAGATCCAGGACTCGGTGGAGAGACTATGTCTCCCAGCTGGTCTGGGAACACCTTGGTATCCTCTCTGAAGAGCTGGAGCAGGTGGCTGGGGAGAGGGAAGTCTGGGCTTCTCTGCTTGAACTGCTGCCTCCGCGACCCGGACCTCCGGAAGAGCGGTAGCAGATGGATGGATGGATAGATGGTTCCATCTTTTGACATAGTTTTTTGTACAGAGGTACCTCATCATGTTATCTTCAAAGTATATGAACAAGAAATCAGTACATTTAAAAAAAAACAGAAATTTCTCACTTACTTTTGACAAAGGGGGGCTGGCTGGCTGGCCTGGCTGGGTGGTGAGGCCGCTGCATTTTCACCCATCATGGTCCATATTTTGCGTTCTGTCGGTAATTTAAAATCTCTACCACATCTACAAAGTCTTATGATTATCCCACATAAATTTTGCTTGTATCTCACGGCTATTTTCTGTGTACAAAGCCGAAAAAGTGACGGTGACGATTGTGGCCATATTAGATTTCTGGGCTAACTGCTACAAACAGGAAAAGGAAATGAGGAGTTCTTCTTCTTTGGTGTATTACGTGTCATCCACTGAGTCCACCAACGGATGTCTGGCTCTTTTTGAAACTGGCAAATCAGTACAATCAGTGCAAATTCCTAATGCAGGCGATCATGTCATAGTGAGAAGGCAGGCGCAGTGCAGCGCTCGGCCACTAGGGGCATGCAAATTCTCACACTCAAAGGGTTAACTCATACTTGTGTTTTATTTGCCCTTCTGCTTTTGTTTTTTATTTGCAGTTGTGTTTTTCATTTGTTTTCCTCTTTTCTTGCTGTTGTGCTATTTATTGTTTTTGCAGTGTTTCTCTTTTTTCGGTTCCCATTGTTTTTTTTTATTTGACATTGTGCTTTCTCTTTTGCTGTGGTGTTTCTAATGGAACCAAATCAACAGCCTCCCAAACAAAAGTCCAACCTACCAGTGTCACCAGTCTGATTGACACACTAAGTAGGAATGTTTTGTTGACACTGTTAACCTTTGCTGTTGTGTTTTCCTGTTTGCAGTTGTGAATTACTATTCAGGGTGATTGCAAGGTTAATAAAGATTTTTTCACTCAGATTTCTCACTCTCTCTAAATAATTGAGGTACAACATTCCTCTCCTCTGCCTTTTAAAATATGTATTGAATGTCTCTCAATGTACAGTATAGCTCACGGCTGTGTTCGCCTCACCTTTATTAGAGACACAAATATCAGACTCAGCAGAGGTCTGTGCTCTCTAAGTGCCCTCTAGTTTTAAATGTTATGTGTCATGTTCCATTGCCGTGAAGGCAGCAAATTACAGGCCCACACACAGAGATGAGATTCAGCAGGTTTAATAACAAAAGGCGCAGCTCTAGGCTGGATAATCACTGGCAAATATATAGGAAAAACACAAACCGGACAAAATACAGGAGAGGAACACAACTTGGGTTTACGACGTGAGAGCAAACTGAAAACTGAGTGGAACATATATAAACAGACACTGAAGACAAACAGCTGGGATTAATTAGGAGACAGGAGGCGAGAGGGAGAGGAACACAATCAGGTGCAGCCATGAGGAATTAAAGAACCAATTAATGATGGGAAGAATAAACAGAGAGGGCTGTCGCAATGAGTAAACACAAAATGACAGAATAAGTGATAATGATACACAGAATGAATGGAAAATTAAAGGTGCGGGCAGAGTGACAATAATGACAGCTGAAAGAAGGCATAACATTAAGAGTGGGACATGCTTGCACACATGTTCCCCCATGATAGTTCCCCTCCCTTAAGGGCGGGTCCAGACGACCCAAACAAACACAAAGTGAAACTCCCAGGGTGTGTGGTGGGGGGAAAAGGCTAGGCAGGCCGAAACAAACACCTTCCCCCCACACAGTCCAAACACAAAACCCAGCTTGTGGGGGCAACGAAAAGTCCAAGGCCCCATAACAAAACAAGGTGTGTTGGGTGGTCTTCCAAAGTCCAAGGGCCACCAGATGAATTAACACGGCACGTTGGATGGCCTACCAAAATCCATGGGCCACCAGATGGGAGAAAACATGCAGGCCTTTTGCTCTGAAAATAACACACGAGTGTTTCGTTCTGAAAATAACACAGGAGACCTTTGGCTGTGAAAATGACACACAAGCCCTTTGCTCTGAAAGTAACACTATGGGCAGATTTTGCTCTGAAGGTAACAACATGAGATCCCCTTGAACAGAGGACACAACAACCATCATACTCATGGGAAACTGACATGAAAACTTTACTCTCAGAAGTTTTAACCTCTGGAGAAGAAAAAGAACCTTTAAGCTCTGGAGATGACAACATAGAATCGGTGAGCTCAGCAGATGGTAACAGTGGAGCTCTTTGTACTGAAATTAACATAGAAGTCTCTTGCTCTGGAGGAAACAATACAGATGCTCCTTGCTCTGGGGACAGCATCTGCAGAGTTCTGACCCTACAAACACCGACCTCTGGAGCAAGCAGCCAGGGCCCGCCAACCTCTAGATAAGATGGCTGGGGAGCGCTGCCCTCTAGATGAGATGGCTGGGGAGTGCTGACCTCTGGATGAGATGGCTGGAGAGTGCTGACCTCTGGATCAGATGACTGAAGTGCGCTGTCATCATGTGCTGATGGTTTGAGCGTGCCGACTCCCGAATGAAATGGCTGGGGTGCGCCAACCTCAGGATTAGACAGCTGAGACGCATCCCGTCCAGATGCCCAGGCATCCCTCTCCAACGCAGTCACTTTGGACGAAGGAGAGAGGCAGGGGGTGAGTGAGGTGTCACCACCATCACCAGGATCTAGGCAAGACTTAACTAATATTGATGTTATGAAGGTAAAGAAAAGCACATGCCTGAGCTCCTGGTCCAGAGCTGTAGGGGTGACCACCTCAGGACAAACCGCAGGAGCCGGAGCCTGCACCTCGGGGAAGGTTGAAGCTGTGGCATGCACCTCGGAGTCGGCTGATCCTGGTACTGGAGCAGGTGCTGAAGAAAGTACTGGGGCTAGGAGATGCTGTGGAGCTGGCACTGGAGCTGAGAGGCGCTGCAGAGCAGGCACTTAAGCTGTAGTGGAAGCAGATGAAGCAGCGGGCATGGGCCTCCACACAGCAAATGAGGAAGCTGGCACTGCAGGTGAAGCCAGCACTGCAGCTGCCGTGGGAGTCGGCATAACAACAGTCCTGGTGGTTGGCATGACTGAGCTCCACAGGGCTGCAGTGGAGCAAGGAGGGGGAAAAACAGGAACAGCAGACTCCTCCATTATCATTCAGTTCCCACTCAGGATAGGCAAACACACCAAAAAAAAAGAAGGGGAAACGGCGGTGACTGGAGTGGAGCATTGGGAGGAGCGGCGTCTCCTGGAATCCTCCTTCCACCCCGGGTTTTCAAACGCCAACCCACTGTAGAAGAACTCACTCCATTCTGCCAGAGTGAAGATTGGCGGACAGTGGGCTGGCTTCAGCAAGGAGGAGATGGCAGGTCATTGTCAAAGTGGGGATAGGAAGCTCCCGTACCCAGGGATGGGAACAGATGTCCGCGTTCACCTCCATGAATGCTGCGGCAGCCTCTCAATGCTTCACAGCGTCCTCAGGATTGGAGAAGTATTGCAACTGGAAGCCGCCCCGTTTTCCACTTCCTCTTGCTGGTGTCACCCGTTGAGTCCTTAACTGACCACAATCTCATCTCAGTGGATCCTTTTGTGGTTGCGTCATATACTGTCATGTTCCGCTGCCATGAAGGCAGCAAAGGACAGGTCCACACGCAGAGATGAAATTCAGCAGGTTTAGTAACCAAAGGTGCAGCTCTAGGCAGGATAATCACTGGCAAACATATAGGAAAAACACAAAACCAAGAAAAATGTGGGAGAGGACCACTATAGCATAGTGATTTGTACCTTTGGGGTTGCCGTAGCCTGGTCTGGGCAGGGCAGTGTGATGTCAGGCAGGCTACGGCTGTACATATAAATAGGAGAGTTCCTATTGATAAATAAAGAGAATGTTCCTTCCAGCTCTCCTCCAGTCTGTTGTTATTTTAGGACATAACAATTGGTGACAAGGACAACAATGGTGGCGTGCACTGGGCACATGCCTGTCTTTCTGGAACACCCAGGTTTACCGACCGTGTCATGGCCTCAATGGAAAGAGGGCTTTGAGGGCTCGGTCAAGGAGGGAAGACTGAAGAGCGTTTTACTCCATCACCTAGGCACCGAGGATCAGAGAATCGCTCTTGGTCGGTGCCAGGATGGTTCACTGGAGGAATGCTGGAAGGTGTTGGACGAAGTGTTTGGCGACCCCTCCAAGGTCTCGGAGAGCCGGTGGAAATGTCTGAGAGCCGGTGGAAATTCTATGAGACATGGCAATGGGAGGGTGAGTCGCTAAGCTTGTTTTTATTAGACCTTCTTAGCCTAGCTCAGAAAGGCAACATTGGGCCCCGCGAATTTGGACTAGTTAGGAACAAGTTGGCGCATGGCGCCAGATGCCTGCAGTTGACAGCTAAGCTGCTGTTGGCCGCGAAGCCGGCGTCATGGGGGTAAGTGCTGGAGTTGGCGAGGAGAGAAGACGTGGTGGCCCAGTTGGAGCAGAGGGCTAAGACTAGCCAAGGGTTGCCCAAGCGCAATTTCTCGTTGAATGCGGAAGTTGGTGCGCTGATGGGGCAGTGTAGTGGAGGCAGGAGAAAGAGGAAAAAGGGGAAGAAGAGGCGAGCTGCCCAGGGTCCCGGCTCAAGTTCACGCTGCAAGTATGGGGAAAGACCCACTGAAGTGGTACGTCCTCCAACTGGATGGAGTTGACGTGTCGCTTATGGTGGACTTGGGGGCCAGGAGGTCGATCCTGAACCTCCCAACCCTGCGGCGTCTGTTCCCTGCAAAACACATTAAGGGTGGAGCAGTGAGATTTTTTGACTACGGCCATGTGGAGATAGAAATGGCGGGCACGGTGGACTTTGAGTTGACCTGTGGGTCGAAGAGGGTCCCTAACTTCACGTTCCAAGTGGCACGGCAGGGGACTGGCCTGCTGGGGCTGGAGTTGTTGGGATAGTTAGGGTTTTCTATAACGGACCCTGAGGGCTCCAGGGTGCTGTCCGTGGGTGCGGACTGGCGCCTCTGCTGGCCGAAGCTATTTGTGGGACTAGGCTGCATTGATGCATTCTACCACCGGCCTTTGGTGAATGTGAGCGTCATGCCAAAGATTCAACCATTGAGGCGTCTTCCACTGGTGCTGCGGGAGGATGTGTCGGCGGAGCTGAATTGGCTGTTGGAATCGGGTGTCATAGAGAAGGCCGATGCTTCCCCGTGGATTTCCAACCTCGTGGTGGCGAAGAAGAATGGGGGGGGGGCATTAGGCCTTGCATCAACCTTAGAGCAGTGAATAAGGCTGTGGTCCCAGATAAGTACCCGCTGCCTACTATGGAGGAGCTGACAGCGACGGTCAGTGGGGCAAAAGTTTTTTCGAAGTTGGACCTCCGGCAGGGCTACCTGCAGGTGCCGCTACACTCGGACAGCAGAAACCTAACCACTTTTGTGACACACATGGGGGTGTTCCGATATACAAGGATGCCTTTCGGCCTGAGCTCTGCACCAAGCTGCTTTCAGAAGGTGATGGCTACCATATTAGCCAGCCTGAAGGGGGTAGTCGTGTACCTCGATGATATCATGGTGCACGGGGCATCCAGCAAAGAACACGATGGGAGACTGGAGTGGGTCCTGGAAAGACTGCAGGAACATGGGGTTACCCTGAACAGCAACAAGTGCATCCTGGCAGCGGTAGCGGTAGACTTTGTGGGTTTCCAGCTATCGGGAGATGGGCTGAAGCCTTTGGTTTCGAACATGGAAGCAGTGCGTCGCCTCGCGGACCCCTCCTTGCTGGTGGAGAGCTCATTGTTCCTGGGAATGGTGAACTTTTATGGACGGTTCATTCTGAGGTACTCTGAAACGATTGAGCCTCTCAGAGCACGGCTGAAAGAGGACGCACCTTGAGTTTGGACTCTTGCCTGCTCGGCGGCTGTGAGGTAACTTAAATGGCAGCTCACTTCGCCCCCAGTTGTGGCCCATTTTGACCCTAACTGTTCTACAATCGTGACCTGTGATGCTTCTAGTTTCACCCTGGGGGCAGGTGCAGGATGGTACAGAGCATCTGATCGCTTTCGCGTCAAGGTCTCTGACGCTTCACGTTGAGGACGGACCATCGAGCGTTGATGACCCTGCTGGAGACTTACGGGTCAGGCCACAGGCCGCTGCATATCCACAGGTGGTCCGAGAGACTCAGGGCTTACAGTGGACCTGCTGTTACCGGATGTGGAATTCCGTGGACCCAGTCAAGACCGAACTGGTTCACACCCTACATGGGACTCTCCGGGACATCGTGTTTCCTGAAGAACTTAAAGAAGTTTCAGAGAACAACCAGGTGATGAAGAGGCTGCTTGTGGCGATTAGAGAGGGCTGGCCAGCGGGAGCACTGGGGTCCTGGCTCCGTTCCATCACTTCAGGGATGAGCTCAGCTGCTGGGACGAGGTGTGCGTGGCCAGAGGTCATTGTGCAGTGATCCTGGAAGCACTGAGAGGACGGGTGCTGGGCATGCTACATGAGGGCCTTCTTGGGGTGGTTCAAATCAAGCAGTGGGGCAGGGATTCAGTTTGGTGGCCAGGGATAGACAAAGACATTGAGACGATGGTCAGAAACTGTGTCCCGTGCCTGGAGAGTGGAAAGACTGGTAGACAACCACCACCCCCTCTCCAGCCAATCGCTTACCCGGAGGGGCCCTGGGAACACATTGAACTGGACATTTGCGGTGAGCTGCACGTGGCACCCCTGGGCAGCAGGTTCCTGGTGGTGGTGTACGACTTGTTTTCCAAGTGGCCGGAAGTGCTCCCGACGGGCTCGGTGATGACGGAGGTCATTACGGGGTTCCTGTCACCGCTGTTTGCTAGATGGGGGACCCCAACTTCAGTGACAACAGACAATGGCCCGCAGTTTATTTCAGAGGTGTTTGAGAGTTTCCTGCGGGCGAGGGGGATTAAGCATATCCGGACGGCGGTGTACCACCCACAGGCTAATGGGGGTGTGGATAGAATTAATAGGACTTTGAAGAATGGGTTGAGGGCCCATCTGGCCCATCTGGCCCTCTTTCTTTTGCCGATGCTCTGCACAACACTGTACTCCATTATAGGGCGTCAGTGCACGCCATGACAGGGCGCTCCCCAGCGGCGCTGATGCTGGGAAGGGAGTTGCCACTTCCGGTGAGAGGACTGGGTCTGGCTCGAAGGGAGTGCACTGAGGATTCGAGGGTGCTGAGGCGCAGGGTCTCGGACTGATAACGGCGGATGAACTTCTTTGACAGATGGCATCGTGTGAAAGGTCATGGCCTGAATGTAGCAGATAGGGTGTGGGTCCGGACACTTTCGAGCTGGATGATGGGTCCAGGTGGCACATGAGTCGGCTGCGGAGGTCCCCACCGGAGGTGATGAGTGACCCCGGATTGGATGGTTTAAATGACTCCTTGGACTGGGGAGGCCAGTCTGGTGCTGGCTTCTTGATGGAGCCGTCGGTGCCGGTGGCGGAGCGGCCCCGTGAGGGTCTCCTGGTTAGGGAACGCCGACGGCTGAAGAACTTGGACGATTACATTACCGGAAAGACTGTAAAAAAATGAATTTGGTTGTTTTGGTTGTGTTTTGAAGTGTATATAGTTGTTTTCTGTTTGCATGTTTGTTGTGAGTTTAGATTTTTTCCAAGGATGGGGGGGGGGGGGTATAACATAGTGATTTGTACCTTTGGGGTTGCCTTAGCCTGGTCTGGGCAGGGTGGTGTGATGTCAGGCGGGCTACGGATGTACATATAAATAGGAGAGTTCCTGTTGATAAATAAAGAGAATGTTCCTTCCAGCTCTCCTCTGGTCTGTTGTTATTTTAGGACATAACAAATGCAACCTGGGTTTATGATATGACATCAAACTGAAAACTGAGTGCAACGTATATACACAGACAGTAATGACAAACAGCTGGGATTAATTAAGAGAGAAGAGGAGAGGGTGAGAGGGAGAGGGACACAATCAGCTGCAGCCATGAGGAATTAAAGAACCAATTAACGATGGGCAGAATAAACAGAGAGGACTGTTGTAATGAGTAAACACAAGATGACACAGAATGAACTGAAAACTAAGTGTGAGGGCAGAGTGACAATAATGGCAAATGAAAGATGGCATAACAAAGAGTGGTGCATGTTTGCACACATGTCCCCCTATGATATTGTGATAAGATGTAGAGAAAAGAAATCCATCCATCTTCTTCATCCGCTTAATCCTTTTTCAGATTGTGGGGGGCTGCAGCCTATGCCAGCATCTTTGGGCGAGAGGCAGGGTACACCCTGGACAGATCGCCAGTCCATCACAGGGCCAACACAGAGAGACAGACAACCATTCACTCTCACAGTCATACCTAAGGACAATTTAGAATCCCCAGTTGATGCCAGTTAACCTAACTTGCATGTTTTTGACATGTGGGATGAAACCAGAGAAATCCCGGAGAAAACCCACGGAGACACGGGGAGAACATGCAAACTCCACACAGATCACTGTGTCATATCCCAAGCGCTATTTTGTCCGCGCTCGGGCTACACGTCATGCCTGTCAGACTTTGACAGCTGTGTTGTCATTCTGGCTCCCCGGGCTCTGATTGGTCAAATGCTCGGGAGTTCCCTGCTGTCAGAGCCTGAGCAGCTGTGCTGCATTTGCGGTCGTTAGCAGCCGGCTTTAAATGCCGGCGCCAGCGGCTGCATCTTGCGGCTGTCTCGTCAACATTCCTGTCAAGCATTCATGTCAAGCATTCTTGTCAGTGTTTGTGTCAACGTCTCTTAGTGTTCGTCCACGATTCTCCGTTAATGTAAGTGTGTTTATCATTGTAGGATCATTCGTGTTCCTTGCCTCTTCCTTGTCTGACGGTGAGCGAGCGCTCCTCGTCTCAGCCGTCATCATTCATTGTTATGTTAATGGATAATCTTGCTGCTCAGCCCCCACGGCTAGTTATCAGGTTCAGGTTCAGGTTCAGGTTACTTTATTTGTACCCGTAGGTAGATTTGTTTTGCAGTCTGGTGACATCCATATTTACAAGCCACTAATTACATTCAACATAGACACAAACACAGGCACACATGAAGCTGACTATAAACATGATAAAAATACTCAAGGCTCCATCAATCAGGGTATAAAAAGACAAAGAGATGAGGGAAAAACCAGAGGTAAGAGAGAAGGGTCATATTAAAAGTTAAAAACTAGCCAAAGAGGTTAAAAAAACTCAAAGGTCTAAAACCCAATAAAATTTTTAGAACCCAAGTTACATCCTACAAAAATAAATAAATATAAAATGAAGTTAATAAATAGGTACCTAAATTATGTACAATATATTTTTACAGCTTGTTCAACTCTTTGACAGCAGCAGGGACAAAGCTGTTTTTGTAGCACTGGGTTTTACTTTTTGGGACAGCAAAAGTACAAAAGGACAAAAGTACAAAAGGACAGTCTTGAGGGAAGAAGCTGAAAGTTGCAGTGCAAAGGGAGGGAGTCATCATTTAAAATGGAGGTAGCCATCCTCTGCACTTGTCTGGTGTACAGGGATGTCAGGCTCTGCTGTGGCTCACCAAGCAAATGACTGGAACATCTAACTACCCGATCCAAGGATTTCCTCTGTTTCAGTTTTATCTGACCAAACCATGACACTAAAGAAAAGGATAAAACAGATTCAATAAAAGCCCGATAAAACATTGTCATTATGGTTCGGTCAACTTGGAAGCGTGCAAGTTTTCTCAAGCAATGCAAATGTTGCTGACCCTTTTTGCACACCCTTTCACAGTTCTCTTCAAAGTTTAAATTACTATCAATAATCGTCCCAAGATATTTGTAGGATTGTACACATTCGGTGGTCTGGCCTTTTAGTATGGTGACTTTGTGCCTGGGATTTTTCCTCCTAAAGTCAATAATCATGTCTTTAGTTTTTGTCGTATTCAGCTGCATGTAGGAATCCTCACACCAGTGAACAAAATCATCAACTACTGGGCCGTGGCCACTCTCACCATCCTGGAGGGGACTGACAATAGCTGAGTCATCAGCATACTTTATAATGTGTCTGTTGTCATGTCTGCTCCGACACATGTTTGTGTACAGGATGAAGAGTAGTGGTGACAACACACACCCCTGAGGAGAGCCAGTAGAAGAGCACTTTAGGTCAGACAATGTACCATTGGCCCTTACTCTCTGCGTCCTGTTGGTTAAGAAATCCAGAATCCAACCCACCAGATTATTGCTCAAATCAAATTGTTGCAGGAGCCTTTCAACTAAGATATGAGGTTGGATTGTATTAAAGGTGGAAGAAAAGTCCACAAATAAAAGCCTGGCATGTGTCCCATTAAAATCCAGATGTTTAAAAAGCATGTTAAACAGAGTGACAGTGGCATCCTCCACTCCTTTGTGTGGCCTATAGGCAAACTGCAGAGGATCCAATGCCTGCTCAGTCTGCCTTAGGACCTCACATCTGATCAGTTTTTCAAAAATTTTCATTAAAATTGAAGTCAAAGCAACTGGTCTAAAGTCGTTTACCGTTTTAGGACAGCTGGATTTTGGAACGGGAACAACCACGGCTTCTTTCCAGATCTTAAGCACATGTTGTGTCTGTAAGGACTTATTGAAAATGTAATGAAATATAGGACTCAGTTCATGTGCACGGGACTTTACCAAGCGCCCGCATATATGCAGGGTTGTGCTCTGGCTCCTACCCTATTTGGCATCTTTTTCTCCCTGCTTCTGTGCTATGCCTTCCGGGACTCTGAAGACGGTGTCTTCCTCCACACCAGGAGTGACGAAGGCCTCTTCAACATGGCACGCCTCAGATCAAAGACAAAGGTGCGGAGCATTCTAATCAGGGAGCTGCTCTTTGCTGATGATGCTGGTCTTGTTGCCCACACCGTGGAAGCGCTCCAGCGTTCATCAACTGCTTTGCTCGTGCCTGCTCTGAGTTTGGCCTCACCATCAGCCTTAAAAAGACCGAGGTCATGGGCCAGGATGTCAGCAGTGCTCCCAGTATCAACATCGGCGACCACACACTTGCGGTGGTGGACAAGTTCACCTACCTCGGGTCGATCATCTCCAGCAATCTCTCCCTAGACGCCGAACTGAACGCCCGTATCGGCAAGGCATCGACGGTGATGGCCCGTCTGGTGAAGTAAGTCTGGGACAACTCTATGCTAACCACTAACACCAAGATAAGAGTCTTCATGGCCTGCATACTGAGTACTTTCCTATACGGCAGTGAAGCATGGACCCTCTACTCCTTCCAGGAACGCCGGCTGAATGCCTTCCACCAACGCTGCCTTCGCAGTCTACTGCGCATCACTTGGCAGGACCGTGTCTCCAACATCGACGTCCTGGCCAGAGCAGATGTGCCCAGTATGTTTGCCATCCTGACAAAGAGACGCTTGCGATGGCTTGGCCACGTCAACCGAATGGAGGATGGCTGCATCCCCAAAGACTTACTGTATGGGGAGCTGGCTACTGGAACTAGATCAAAGGGACGCCCAACTCTCAGATTCAAGGATGTTTGCAAGCACGACCTAAAGGCTGGAGGCTTCAACCCCTCCGACCTGGAGTCAGCCGCCTCCGTCCGCTCCAATTGGCGGACCACCACCCAGGATGTCATCCGAACAGCAGAGGAGAGAAGAGACACTCGCTGGGGGGAGAAGAGACTCCGCAGACAGAGGAGACTGTCGAGACCCCCACTACACTGTGAAGAATTTATCTGCAGCGGCTGCGGCAAGACATGCAGATCCCGTATCGGCCTCTACAGCCACGCCTGACGGTGCAGCTCCCTGAATGATGACCCAAGGCACAAAACCCCCCCATGATCTTTCGAGATCGATGGAGCCAATGAACATATATTATCAGGGCCCTGACTTTTGTTCACTTTTACAGCGCAGAACTCCCTTTTAACATCCTGCACCTCAATATTAAAGTGCTGATTGTCTTTGAGTTTCTGTTTCAAATCTTGGATTTCTGTGCTAAAATCAAAGGAGTCAAAACGGCCATAAAAACAATTAAGAGCATTAGCCAGCTCTGTGGCTGAATTAAAACCATCTAAAAACACACAATTATTGCGCTCTGTGCTCTGAAGGCCTGCAATAGTTTTCATACAGGCCCAGGCTGAACCAAGTTTCTTTGATGCCATCTTGCTTTCCAACTCTGATTTATAATTCTGTTTTGCTCTTAAAATTTCGGCCTTCAGCTCCTTTGTGGCAACCTGTAGCTCAGAAACAGACCCCTGTTTAAAGGCAAGTGCTTTCCTCTTTAAGCAGGATTTAACTGATTTTGTAACCCATGGTTTGTTGTTGGGATATATTTTGACACATTACGTGGAACAATCTTATTTTTACAGAAAGACGTGTATGAGCATGTGACGTCAACCAGAGAGTCCAAATCATCCCCACAGGCCAGTGTGAACATCTCCCAGTCTGTACAGTCAAAGAATTCCTGGAGGCTGTGCACTGAATCTTCTGTCCACACATCAATGTCTCTCGTCTCCACCTTGCCTCTTCTGAGAGCAGTTTTATATGTGGGCAGCATAAAACTCCGCTCTGCTCCAGGACAAGCTGTCCCTGCTCGGCGTGCCTGACTCCCTCTGCAGGTGGATCACCGACTTCCTGACGGACCGGAGGCAGCATGTGCAGCTGGGGAAGTCTGTCTCAGACTCTGTTAGCATCAGCATCGGATCACCCCAGGGCTGTGTACTTTCCCCCTACTCTTCTCCCTTTATACCAACTCCTGCACCTCCTCCCACCAGTCTGTTAAGCTGATCAAGTTTGCGGACGACACCACCCTCATCGGGCTCATCTCCAACGGCGACGAGTCCGTCTACAGGAAAGAGGTGACCCAGCTGGTGTCCTGGTGCAGCCACAACAACCTGCAGCTGAACGCTCTGAAGACAGCGGAGATGATTGTGGACTTCAGGAAAGTCACATCCCCCCTGGCCCCCCTCACCATCACAGGCTCTCCCATCACCATTGCAGATTCCTTCCGCTTCTTGGGCACCACCATCACCCGGGACCTCAAATGGGAGCCGACCATCAGCTCCCTCATCAAAAAGGCCCAGCAGAGGATGTTCTTTCTGCGGCAGCTGAGGAAGCTCAAGCTACCCACCAAGATGTTAGTGCAGTTCTACACGGCCATCATCGAGTCCATCCTCACCTCCTCCATAACCGTGTGGTACGCAGGAGCCACTGCCAGGAACAGACTAAGGCTGCAGCGCGTCGTGCGCACTGCTGAGAAGGTGATCGGCTGCAAGCTCCTATCTCTCCAGGACCTGTACATCTCCAGGACCCGGAGGCGTGCAGGCCGGATCATAGCCGATCCTTCACACCCTGGACACACACTGTTTGCCCCCCTCCCCTCAGGTAGAAGACTTCGGTCCATCCAGACTAAAACCTCCCGGCACATGAACAGCTTTTTCCCCTCTGCCATCAGACTGCTGAACATTAAGTGACTTATTGACTCTCGTGCACTATATACAGAAGCTCAACCAGACTCATGTCATTCATCACTGTTTTTCTGTTGCATTATCGACTGCACTATGTGGTACTCCACATTATCTGCTATTTGCTAATTTATTTAAAACTGCTTTGACTAGTATTACTCATTATTATTATTATTATTATTATTATTATTATTATTATTATTACTTATTATTCTCACTTATTGCATGTTTTTAGTTTTTTAGTTTATCTCTTTATCTTATCATGTTTTAATGTTGCAGCATTGCACCGAGACAAATTCCTAGTTTGTGTACTACATGAACAATGGCAATAAATCTGATTCTGATTCTGATTCTGAAATGTACACAGTTGTGATCTGAGGATCCTAAAGGAGGAAGGGGGAGTGATTTATAGGCCCTCTCTATGGATCCATAGCACAGGTCCAATGTCTTTTTTCACCTGGTTGGGCAGGAGACATACTGATAAAAGTTTTTAAGTGTCTTATCATGTTCTACCCTAGCCTTGAACTATAAATAAAAATCTAAGTGCAACTTAACTGGTCTGTGGCGTCTTATGCTGGCTCGTGAGGGCCAGACGTGACAGTAGACAGCCGCCAGAAGGAGACACTGTTTGCAGTAAAGTTGCATTCAGGAGAACTCTGCTCTTTCCTGTCTGGGTACGGTGTACTGGAACTATGCCGTCGTGGAGAGGTCGCCCTCGGGGTCTCAGCCACCAGCTGACCGAGGCACTGGAGGATTTTGATGAAATCGTCACTGCCACCTTTTTCCTCGACGATCTTCCCGAAGTACACCATCACCTGGTCTGTGCTGAGAGGGTGCTCTCAGCACAGATCAGGAGGTGTACTGGTGCTGTTCCCCTGCTACGCCACCCACCCAGAAGTCGCAGCGAGGAGACTTGACCTCGCCGCCCATCGCGAGGTACTCCGGATGAAGGAGGTGTATGGGGAGGAGTATGACCAAGAGTGGAGGAGAAGGCATCCCCGCTCTCCACCTTGGGACCCCGATCCTCTCCTCGATACAGTCCAGGAGTTCGCACCACCTGTGGCCCGTTGAAGACGTCGGCGTTGCGGCCAGAGGCATTCTCAGCAAGAGTTCCGTCCAGATCCTGCTCTGGGTCGCTGGACTGACCCCTTCAACCAGACAGCTGTTTCTTCAGCGTCTCACCAGGATGGAACCCCCGCAGCCTCTCTCCGCGGGCCATCTCCCTTCGCTGGTCTGTCAGCACGTCGTTCCCGGCCCGTCTTGGCTGTCGCCCCCTCCTTTCCGACGTCTTCTCCAGCTGCTGGTTGTATGAGGAGTTCTGCTCCGGCGAGTCCCGCATTGATCCCATCTCAAGTGCCCCCCCCCCCCCGTTCTTCCAGGGAGCCCTCTGCCACCATCTGATGGGAGGAGGAAGGAGCAGCGTTCCCTGCAGCAGGCACCATCCTTTCCCCGGGAGACAGGCGAGTACAAGTTCACTTTTTTCCCCTTTACAGTGATTTGTCTTGTCTGACTCATGGGGGTGAGGTTCAGGGTTCGCAGCCCCCCGAGCCCCCACCACTTGCTGAAATAATCACTAAACCCGCTGCCTCCGTTGAGCGTTCTTCAACGTCAGTCGAGTGTCATCAGATGAGGAGGGGGCCTGTGGTCCTGGAGCAGAAGATTCCAGCCCAGCAGCCACATCAAGGGCAGAGGAGGAGATCGGACTACTGTTTGCAGCCTGCGCCGACGACGGAGCGTCCCCGGGTCTCCACGGATGAGCAGTCCGACCCAGAGGGCCAGGGGCCCCCCGCCACCACGCCATACAGATTACCAGCATGGATATCGGCGCCGGAGGGTCCTCAGGCTGCTGAAGCCATCATGCCGGCTGCGGAGTCCGACGCAGCTGAGTGGGAGTCAGAAGACAACCTCCTCCCATCTGAGCCCGAATCGTCAAAGTCCTGGACAGCGTCCGAACTTGAGATCAGGCAAGTGCCCAGTGTTGTCTTTGTTTTTTCTATTATTGAGCATTTTTGCCTGTCTCTTGGTGAGGCGAGCCGGGTGCAGCCGTCCACTGCATCCGAGCTTGTCTCGCCGGGTTCTGGCACTGCCGGTGTTCCTGATCCCGGTTCTTCTTTTTCTTCTGAGCCCTCCCCCAAGATCGCCGGTGCAGAGCAGACCCCTATCACTGTGCCGGAGGTTCTGGGTTCAGAGTTGGAGGTCGGTACTGGTGTAGCCCTGACCCAATCGGGGTCCGACGCGGGTGCAGCATCGACCAAATCAGAATTCTTCGTCGAAGTGGTTCTGACCCAATCGGGGTCCGACGTGGGTGCAACGTCGGCTGAATCAGAGTTCGTCACCGGGGTGGTCCAGACCCAATCGGGGTCCGACGTGGGTGCAGCATTGGCGGAATTAGAGTTCGTCACCGAAGTGGTTCAGCCCCAATCGAGGTCCGACGCGGGTGCAGCGTCGGCTGAATTAGAGTTTGTCACCGGGGTGGCTCTGACCCAATCGGGGTCCGATGCGGCTGCAGCATCGGCTCAGTCTGAGTCCGTCCCTGGAGGGGTTCTGGCCCAATCCAGGCCCACCGTGGGTGCAGCGTCGGTCCAGTCTGGACTCCCTACCGGATTGGGTCCGGCCCTGCCAGCGTCTGTTTGGGTGGGATCCGGAGATGGTGCTGCAGATCCACCGCTGAATAACCCCAAATTAATTCCCTACCCTCGTCATGTTTCTCCCTCCCCCGCATCTGGAACCGCGGGGATTAATCATAGTTGGCCTGGTTCTCCCTGGTCCTCCCCCGCTGTTGGAAGACCGTTGCCGATCTCTCTCCAGTCATCTGGTTGGCAGGTGGATGCGGGTCGACCACCTGGAAGCCTGTTCTTCCGGGGCCAGCCTCCCTATAAACAGAACTGTTCATTTGGTGCCCTGGTCCGGCCGCCGGAGGCATGGTCATCCTCGGCCCAGGATTCGGGTAGGTCGCCAGAACATGTCCCGCTGCCCCTGTTAGCGGTCTGGATGCTGGGGGCTGGGAGGCCTCCTGAACTGTGTATTATGACTGTCATCCTGATGTGCTTCTTCCCCCTTCTTTTGCCCCTCAGTAGTTTCTGTGATTTTGAGGGTTTTTTGGATTGAAATACTCCACAGGCAGGATTATGGTGTACTTCGATGTGTGACTTGACCACTGGTTTTTTTCCCCCATTCAGTCCTGCTTATATACCGAGTTTTTTTTCCCTCTTGTTTGACCTTTTGGTTTTGAAGACAACTGAGTGTATCTGATTTTGTTAGCACTTTTCCTCTGTTTTTTGGTTCTATGGTTATTTTGTACATCGTTTATATTACCCCTATATTGTGTTGTATGAATATATGTACCCTTGTCATGGGAATTCACACGTTTTTGAGTTACTGTTTAGTAGAATGTTGTCTGTTTATTGCATCCCTGATCAAGGAATCCCTAGAGTAGACCTTTTTTTTTTCTTTAGACATAATACCATTATGATTGTTTTCTTGCCGGCCATTGCTATACACTTGCTGTAACATCTACAATAAATCTTTATTCTGCCAAATAGGGTCTAGTTGACCTGATTCTAACACCAAGAAAATGAACCTGTTCTAATTCTGCCTTTCTTTTCCCATGTTTTTTTTTTTTTCCCTAATCACTCTCAACTCTCACCGTTCTCTGTCCCACCTGGAGAAGCCCGGGAATATGGTGAGGATCATGTTCTTTGACTTCTCCAGTGCTTTCAACACCATCCAACCGATGATCCTGAAGGACAAGCTGCTGCGCGCAGGGGTGGACCAGCACCTGTCATCATGGATCCTGGACTACCTCACGAACCGGCCTCAGTTTGTGAGAACCCGGGACTGTGTTTCCGACACGATCATCAGTAGCACGGGGGCCCCCCAGGGAACGGTGCTGGCTCCCTTCCTGTTCACTCTTTATACTGCGGACTTCTCACACAACACAACACATTGCCATCTACAGAAGTTCTCTGATGACTCTGCGATCGTTAGTCTCATCTCCAGCGGAGATGAAGCTGAGTACAGAGGGCTTATCCAGGACTTTGTGGACTGGTGCCATCGGAACTGCCTCCAGATCAACGTGAGGAAAACTAAGGAGCTGGTGGTGGACTGCCGCAGGCATGGGCAGCCCCTCACAGCACCAGTAAATATACAGGGAACAGACATCGAGATGGTGACATCCTACAAGTACCTGGGTATTCATCTGAACAATAAACTAGACTGGTCACACAATACTGACGCACTCTACAAGAAGGGACAGCGCAGGCTGTTCCTACTGAGGAGACTCAGGTCTTTTGGTGTACAAGGGGCGCTGCTGAAGTCATTCTATGACACGGTGGTGGCATCAGCCATCACTTTTGGAGTGGTCTGCTGGGGCAGTGGCATTACTGCAGCCGATAGGAAGAGACTGAACAAACTGATTAAGAAAGCTAGCTCTGTCCTGGGGCAACGCCTTGATCCGATGGAGGAGATAGGAGAGAGAAGGACGGTGGCTAAACTGTCATCTCTGCTGGAGTCCGAGTTCCACCCTATGCAGGACATACTGGATGCACTGAGGAGCTCATTTAGCAGCAGACTACATCATCCCAGGTGCACAACCGAGAGGTTTCGTAGGTCCTTCCTACCAACGGCTGTCAGACTGTACAACCTAAGCAGGGCTGCTCGCAGAGATAGCAAAAAGACGTAACAAACTAATAGTTTTTTTTTTTTTTGAATGCAAAAGATGCAATAGACTTACACAATGGTCCTCTCCGGCATACAACTAGGAACATACCGGTCGCTATGGAGGGTGAGAATATGTATGGGCACATAATCATACCATGTAGGATAACTAAATAGACGGTTATGCTGTTTCATCCCACCTAGCAACAATGCTCTGCACTGTGTGTGTTTATATATTTACATATTTATTCCATCTAGCTACAATGCTCTGCACTGGGTGTGTTTATATTTATATATCTATATATTTATTCCATCTAGCTACAATGCTCCGCAATGTGTTTTTATATATCTACATATTATTCCATCTAGCTACATTGCTCCGCACTGTGTGTGTTTATATACTTGCATATTTATTCCACCTAGCTGCAATGCTCCATACTGTGGGTGTTTATATATTTACATATTTATTCCATCTAGCTACAATGCTCTGCACTGTGTGTTCATATATTCATATATTTATTCCATCCAGCTACAATGCTCTGCACTGTGTGTCTGTGTGTGTGTGTGTGTGTATATATATATTTTATAGTAATATGTACATATGTATATTAGCTGCTCTTGCTTATTTGTTTTTTTTTTTTGTTTTTTTTTTTTTCTTGCCTTCTGATTGTTGCTCTGAGTGTTGCTATCCCTGTGCTGTTGCAATCCTGGAATTTCCCCGTTGTGGGACTAATAAAGGCTTATCTTATCTTATCTTATCTTAACATTAGAATTTGAAGTGCAGTCTTTGGAATTCTCAGCCGCTAATTTCTGGTAGAGCTTTTGCACTCTGTCTGTTTTAAGGTAAGAGCTCTCCTCAGCCATTTTTTGATATTTTTTTTCTCAGGTTAAGCTCAAAACAGAATCATCGGCATTATTAACTGGCTTTTGAAGTGAAGACTAATTGACAGGGACTCTAGCAGAAACCTTATTTTTGGATATACTTCTAACGTTTGATCTGACATTTTTGTATCCAGGGTGAAAGACTTTATGGGTCTTTTGCTTATGTTCATTTTCACATTTTTGCTCATGTGCACTCAAGGCCACTGTTCAGCTACATCAGTGTTTGGTTCAGAACCGTTGAGGTTCTTTTCGTTGGTTTGCTGCCAATTCTTGAGTTGAGTTTTTTTTCCTCTGTAACGGTCCGGTAATCCAGTTTTTTGTCACGATATTTGTACATTGTTAAGCTGTTTTTTCTTTGTGATATGCGTTCTTGTACAGTTTTTTTTTTGTTTGTTTCTTTTTCCCCCTCCCCTGTGATTTTATCCCGTTTGTTTTTCTGCCCCTGCCTTGTCTTCATTGTGATTTGTGTGGTAGTTATCGTGTCTTCTTTTCCTGTGAGGTTGATCCTGTCCCCTCTACCTGCTTCCCCATCCACCTGCCCTGGGGTGGGGTGGGGATGTGTGGATGTTTATAGGCGTCCGGGAGTTCGCCTTGGGGGGGGGGGAGTCCTGTCATATCCCAAGCGCTATTTTGTCCGCGCTCGGGCTACACGTCATGCCTGTCAGGCTTTGACAGCTGTGTTGTCATTCTGGCTCCCCGGGCTCTGATTGGTCAAATGCTCGGGAGTTCCCTGCTGTCAGAGCCTGAGCAGCTGTGCTGCATTTGCGGTCGTTAGCAGCCGGCTTTAAATGCCGGCGCCAGCGACTGCATCTTGCGGCTGTCTCGTCAACATTCCTGTCAAGCATTCGTGTCAGGCATTCTTGTCAGTGTTCGTGTCAACGTCTCTTAGTGTTCGTCCACGATTCTCCGCTAATGTAAGTGTGTTTATCGTTGTAGTATTGTTCGTGTTCCTTGCCTCTTCCTTGTCTGACGGTGAGCGAGCGTTCCTCGTCTCAGCCGTCATCATTTTTTTTTTGTTTTTTTTTTTTTGTTACTTATTTGTACCCGTAGGTAGACTTGGTTTGCAGTCTGGTGACAAGCCACCGGCTGCTGGTCGCTGCGTGCGCGAGCGCCCTAAACCTACATGTTTTTGGTGTGCGGGAGGAAACCGGAGAAATCCCGGAGTAAACCCGCGCAACACGGGGAGAACATGCAAACTCCACACAGCTCACTGTTGGTCGGGGGCTGGGATCGAACCCACGATCTCATGATCCCCGCAATCCCCCGGCCGAGGGTAAAACTGTGCTGCCACAGTGCTAAACCCCTGCGCCACCGTGCAGCCCACTGCGCCACCGTGCAGCCCATCATTCATTGTTATGTTAATGGATAATCTTGCTGCTCAGCCCATGCGGCTAGTTATCGTGTTCTACCCTAGCCTTGAACTATAAATAAAAACCTAAGTGCAACTTAACTGGTCTGTGGCGTCTTATGCTGGCTCGTGAGGCCAGACGTGACACACTGTTGGTCGGGGGCTGGGATTGAACCCAGGATCCCCCAGCCAAAGGTGATCCAATAATTAAAATCCCTTTGGTGCAGGACATAAATTGTGAGTTTATAACAAATACTGAGATGGAAAACACTCATGATTGAAAACATTAATATTAGTATACCAATAAACAAGGGGAACACAGCTGTATGTAATTTAAGGAGCATGGACACTCTAAACACAGGGAAGTCAAGCACGTAGAAAACCTGACTAAAGAAAATCTAGAGCAAAGGACAGAAATCTACATACAAATTATTGAATTCTGGACATTAACATGGGCATGGAGGTCAAAGATTGAACTAAAATGCCAAGTACTTTGCACAAAAAATGAATTACAACATGATCAGGACAGAGAGAAGGAACACAGGCAAGGAAAAGTAAAAATGAACAATGGGACAGGATGGTGGCATGTACAGTGTACATGATTGGCTGTATGGATTGAATAACAATAAAGTTGGCTTATGTGTAAATGGCGTTCACTTATATAACACTTTTTCTCATCTCTAGATGACCAAAGTGCTTTCCAAATCCTGCTATCCACCCATTCATACAATGATGGCTGCGGAGCTGCCATGCACAGGCATATCCCACCAGGAGCAACTGGGGATCCAGTGTCTTGCTTAAGGACACTTCAACATGCAGACTGCAGACAGAATGGGAATCGAACCCCTGACCCTCCGATCAGTAGTTGGCCACACTACATCTGCGCCACAGCCGTGAATGATCCACCTTAACATGGGTATTTGAAGAGCTTTTCCACTTCTGTGAATGCAATGATGTCAATTGTTCAAGTTTGTCTTGTTTTATTAAATTGCAAAGAAATTGCACTGAAATTAAAGTGTAAAAAATAGAACAAATAATACAGCTTTAAGCAGCCAGAAAACCAACGGGGAATGTCAGTTTTTCCTATGGAGATTCTGTCTGGAGAATTAATGTTCACCCTGCTCGTAATGAGTTACAGATTACAACCTAAAGGGCAACACAATTATCTGTGTAATTGTATTGATGTGCTGTGATGTCAAGAAGCAGCTGGAAATCAAACTTTGATGATTTCAGCCCTAGACGTGGTTCTCTATACAGTCTAATAAAAGGGAAAATACAGAAATGCTAAAATCTGTGCGTTTCTTTTGCTTTACTTTATTTTTGTATTGAGTGACTCAGAATAGTTTCCCCTGGCATGAACATATTAGTAATTATTGCTACATAGAGTAAATTTTGCTTTTTATATGTAAAGAGCAAAATAAAATATCAAGGATTATATAAAAATAAATACAACTGTAAAACTGTTTTTTCTTTAAACAGGGAAATGTTTGAAGAGTTCATCCTTTTTTCCTCAACATAAGGCAGTTACAAGTTTTACTGTATCTAGTCAGAAAAAAAAATAACTTATGTTTTTATTCCAATATTATTTAAAGGCATAATATGATGAACTGGTCTAAAGTGCATTGTCAAAACTATAGAACTTATTTATGGGTGTATCCAAGTCCATTTTTGTCATGAGACTGAATGCAGTTATCACCGAGCTCAGGGTCTTAATTTATTTCTGAATATTTTCTGTATTTTTCCAGCTTTGCGTTGGTTATCTATGTTTTGAGTTATGATGTTTCCTAGATGGTTTATCGTTCTGTTAGTCATTTACGTCTTGAATATCATTTTTATTTTTTTTCAACCTCTGTAGTAAGGAATTATATTTTTGTTTCTGTATGACACGAGTGCCCTACCTCCTCTTCCAGACACTCCCACCCTGTCATCCTCTCACTGCCCGTTCCCTATCGTCCCAGCTGTGAGTTATTGTTTAATTAGGTCACCTGCTCGCTCATTCAGCCTGCATCTGCCGCCCATTGTTTCATCTTACTCACAAACTATTTAAAGACCGTCACATTGTTTTTTCACTGTGGCAGTCTTAATGGTAATTATCCTCTCTTCGCCACCAGAGCCCTGTTCCTGCTCTGGTGGTTTTTTTTTTCCTGAAGTTATTCCAGCATGTACACACATGGACAAAATTGTTGGTACCCCTCTGTTAATGAAAGAAAAACCCACAATGGTCACAGAAATAACTTGAATCTGACAAAAGTGGTAATAAATAAAAATTCTATGAAAATTAACCAATGAAAATCAGACAATGCTTTTGAATTGTGGTTCAACAGAATTATTTTAAAAAATAAACTCATGAAACAGACCTGGACAAAAATGATGGTACCCTTAACTTAATGTTTTGTTGCACAACCTTTTGAGGCAATCACTGCAATCAAACGATTTCTGTAACTGTAAATGAGACTTCTGCACCTCTCAGCAGGTATTTTGGCCCACTCCTCATGAGCAAACTGCTCCAGTTGTCTCAGGTTTGAAGGGTGCCTTCTCCAGACGGCATGTTTCAGCTCCTTCCACAGATGTTCAATAGGATTTAGATCAGGGCTCATAGAAGGCCACTTTAGAATAGTCCAATGTTTTGCTCTTAGCCATTCTTGGGTGTTTTTAGCTGTGTGTTTTGGGTCATTATCCTGTTGCAAGACCCATGACCTGTGACTGAGACCAAGCTGTCTGACATTGGGCAGCACACTTCTCTCTAGAATACCTTGATAGTTTTGAGATTTCATTGTACCCTGCACAGATTGAAGACACCCTGTGCCAGATGCAGCAAAGCAGCCCCAGAACATAACAGAACCTCCTCCATGTTTCACAGTAGGGACAGTGTTCTTTCCTTGGTATGCTTCATTTTTGTGTCTGTGAACATAGAGCTGATGTGCCTTGCCAAAAAGTTCCAGTTCAATTCAATTCAATTCAACTTTATTTATATAGCGCCATTTCACAACAACAGTCATCTCATAGCACTATCAACTGTAGGAGGGAACCCCCACAGTTGCAGAAAGACCCCAGCAATCAGGCGATCCCCTGTGAGCAAGCACTTGGCGACGGTGGAGAGGAAAAACTCCCTTTTAACAGGAAGAAACCTCCAGCAGAACCAGGCTTAGGGAGGGGCAGTCATCTGCTGCGACTGGCTGGGGGGTGAGGGGACAGAGAAGATGAAAAGAACAGACATGTAGAGAGCAAACAGCACGATGGGGACTCAATCTATGGGAGAGAACAAACAAATGTTAATGACCAGCAAAAAAAAAAATATTTCATAGAGAGTGAGGAAAGGAGTGAGGCCCAGTGCATTACTGGAGGTCCCCTGGCTGACTAAACCTATTAGCAGCATAACTAAGGGAGGGTTCAGAAACACATGATCCCTCCCTAATTGTAGGCTATATCAAAAAGGTAGGTTTTAACCCTAATCTTAAAAACAGAGATCGAGTCTGACTCCCGAATCCTGATTGGCAGCTGATTCCACAGGAGAGGAGCTTGATAACTGAAGGCTCTGCCTCCCATTGTACTTTTGGAGATTCTAGGTATTACAAGTAGTCCTGCATTTTGGGAGCGTAGTGCTCTGTTAGGATAATACGGTAGTATCAGATCTTTTAAATAAAAAGGACCCTGATTGTTTAGAGCTTTGTAAGTAAGAAGAAGGATTTTAAACTTAATTCTAAACTCTATGGGAAGCCAATGACGGGAGGCCAGAACCGGAGAGATATGATCTCTCTTTCTAGTACCTCTTAATACTCTTGCTGCAGCATTTTGGATCAGCTGAAGACTTTTTAAAGATGTTTTAGGACAACCTGATAATAAAGAATTACAATAATCTAATCTCGAGCTAACAAAAGCGTGGATCAGTTTCTCAGCATCACTCTGAGACAAGATGCTCCTAATCTTGGCAATATTACGCAAATGACAGAAGGCAGTCTTAGAAACAAATTTAATATGTGAATTGAAGAACAAATCCTGATCAAAAATAACTCCAAGGTTCCTCACAGAGCTATTAAGAGAAAGAGTAACTGCATCCAAACTGAAAGTTTGATTTGGAAAGGAATTTCTAAGGTTTTTTGGACCAACAAGAATGACTTCAGTCTTATCTGAATTTAATAGCAGGAAATTACAAGTCATCCAAGCTTTGATTTCCTTAAGACAGGCTTCTAACTTGGCTAATTGATTACTATCATCTGGCTTCATTGACAGGTATAATTGTGTGTCATCTGCATAACAATGAAAATGTATACAGTGCTTTCTAATAATGTTGCCTAACGGAAGCATATATAAACTAAAAAGAGTAGGGCCTAGCACAGATCCCTGTGGAACTCCATGACTAAGCTTTGAGTTGAAAGAAAACTCATTATTTACATGAACAAACTGGAACCTATCAGATAAATAAGATCTAAACCACTGCAACGAAGTTCCATTAAGTCCAACATAGTGTTCTAATCTATCAAGTAGAATATTATGATCGATAGTATCAAAAGCTGCACTAAGGTCTAAAAGGACAAGTACAGAAACTAGTCCATTATCAGATGCAATGAGGAGGTCGTTAGTGACCTTCACTAAGGCTGTTTCAGTACTATGATGGATTCTAAACCCAGATTGAAACTCTTCAAGTAAACCATTTCCCTGCAGGTGGTCGAATAATTGCGTAGCAACAACTCTTTCAAAGATTTTTGAAATGAAAGGGAGATTAGAGATTGGTCTATAGTTAGCTAAAGCTCCTGGATCTAGCGTTGGCTTTTTGAGTAAGGGTTTAATTACAGCTGTTTTAAAAGCCCGCGGTACATGGCCTAAAGTTAATGAAGAATTGATTATATGAAGAATAAAGCTACCAATAAGTGGGAAGACTTCTTTAAATAACCTGGTAGGAATAGGGTCTAAAAGACAAGTTGAAGGTTTGGATGAGGAAACTATTTTGTCTAACTCACAAAGGTCGATTGGAGTAAACTCATCAAGACAGACATCAATAGAAGGAGTTGTAGTAGTTACAGTATTTAAGTTAACTGTGGGAAGAATCTGATTGATTTTATCTCTGATGGATGAAATTTTATTATTGAAAAAGTTCATAAAGTCCTGACTAGTAAGCTCTAAGGGAATGCTAGGATTGATAGAGTCCTGACTCTTTGTCAACCTGGCTACAGTACTGAAAAGAAACCTGGGATTATTCTTGTTCTCTTCTATTAATGCAGAGTAATAACTTGTTCTAGCTTTTCTAAGAGATTTTTTATAAATTAAAAGATGATTTCTCCAAGCTAAATAGATTTCATCTAAATTAGTAGAGCGCCATTTTCTTTCTAATTGACGAGTCTTCCGTTTTAAGCTACGAGTTTCTGTGTTGAACCAAGGAGTTAGAAATCTCTGATTAGACTTTTTCTTTTTTAAGGGGGCCACCAAGTCTAGAGCCTGATGCAGAGAAGCTGAAACACTATCCACCATGTTATCAATTACAGAAGGAGCAAGCTGTCTATAGCTTATTTCCGTTGTGTTGACACATGGCATAGAGGAAACAATCTGCATAAATTTGGTAACAGCATCATCTGAGAGGCATCTACTGTAATAATATTTTTCTTTAGGAGCCAAATAGTCAGAAATAGTAAAATCAAAGGTTAACAGACAATGGTCTGACAGTACAGGGTTATGAGGAGACACTACAAGATTTTCTATTTCTATGCCATATGTCAGAACAAGGTCCAATGTATGGTGGAGGTAATGAGTAGAATTTCCTACTTTCTGAGAAAACCCAATCGAGTCTAATATTGAATTAAATGCCACATTAAGGCAGTCACTATCTACATCCACATGTATATTAAAGTCCCCTACTATAATTATTCTATCAGATTTCAGCACTAAATCAGCTAAGAAATCAGCAAATTCGGATAAAAGTTCTGAGTAGGTTGATGGGGGACGATAAACTATGGCAAATAAAATTGGGTTTAACCTAAAATTGCTAAAGTGCCCAATACTGAGGACCAGGCCCTCAAAGGAATTATAACATGTTTTTTGCTTTACATTAACTAGTAATTTGGAATGGTAAATTGTTGCTACTCCTCCTCCACGACCAGAACTTCTGGGATTTTGACAGTTTAAATAACCAGAGGGAGTTGATTCATTTAAACCAACATAATCCTCTTGCCCTAACCAAGTCTCTGTAAGGGAAATTAAATCAATCTGATGATCAATTAACAGATCATGGACTAACAGAGACTTGGGAGTTAGAGACCTAATATTTAATAAACCACATTTAATTTTTAAATTATGAGGAGGAACAGAGGCCAAATCATTCAATTTAGAGGCTTTATGTTTAATTTGAGTTTTACCAATGTTTTGCTTTATCACTTTGGGATGCTTATGCATGATATTTTTATTTACTTTGGAGGGAGCAGACAACGATTCTCTGATGGGGAAGACAGGGGCTAAGCTGAGGGGTGGCGGATGAAGAGGAGCTGCAGAGAGGCGTGTAAGACTACGACTCTGCTTCCTGGTCCCAACTCTGAGTAGTCATGGTTTTGGAAATTTGGATCAAAAAGATGCCAGATTGTTAGATAAATGAGAAGCACCATCCAAAGTGGGATGAATGCTGTCTCGTCTCATAAGACCAGGTTTTCCCCAAAAAGAGCTCCAATTGTCAATGTAGCCCACGTCATTTTTAGGACACCACACAGACAGCCAGCGGTTCAAGGATGACAAGCGACTAAACATGTCATCACTGGTCAGATTGCGGAGGGGCCCAGAGAATACTACAGTGGCTGACATCGTTTTTGCAAAGTCACACACCGATTCTACATCAAGTTTGGTGACTTCCGACTGCCGGAGACGGATGTCATTAATGCCGGCGTGAATAACAATTGTGGAGTATTTACAGTTACTTTTAGCCAGCATTTTCAGATCTGACTCGATGTCGCCTGCTCTGGCCCCAGGAATGCATTTGACTATGACCGCTGGAGTCTCTAGGTTCACGTTTCTGACTACAGAGTCGCCAATGATCAGAGTTTTTTCCTCAGCGGGTGTGTCGCTGAGCGGGGAAAAACGATTAGAGACGTGAACAGGTTGGTGGTGAACCGGGGCTTTGCGACTAGGCTTCCTTCTCACCGTCACCCACCCAGTCTCCTCGCTGCTGAGGAGAGCCGGGGAACCGCTGACAGGGGGGCCTAAGCTAGCTAGCTCCGCTGCAGCTAATGGGCGTCCGTCGAGATTAACTGGCGCAGACGGTGTTTCAATGCAGCGGAGCCGGGATTCCAAATCAGACAACCTCGCCTCGAGCGCCTCAAAAAGACAACATTTATTACATTTACCGTTATCGCTAAAAGAGGCAGAGGTGTAGCTAAACATCTGACAGAGAGAGCACACCAGAGGAGAGGAAAGAGAGCTAGTAGCCATAGCTAATAGCTGGAGAGCAACCACACAGGCAGACAGCAAAACAGGAAGTGACGATACATTACGTTACCACAAGGAAGTGACGATCCTCAGTCCTAGTTTTGTCTCGTCTGTCCATAGGACATTCTCCCAAAAGCTTTGTGGCTTGTCAACATGCAGTTTGGCAAATTCCAGTCTGGCTTTTTTATGATAAGTTTTCAACAGTGGTGTCCTCCTTGGTCGTCTCCCATGAAGTCCACTTTGGCTCAAGCAACGACAGATGGTGCGATCTGACACTGATGTACCTTGACCTTGGAGTTCACCATGAATGTGTTTAGGGGTTGTTCTGGGCTCTTTTGTTACCATTCATATTATCCGTCTCCTCCTGTGGCCACGTCCAGGGAGGTTGACTACAGTCCTGTGGATCTTAAATTACTGAATATGTGCAACTGTAGTCACAGGAACATCAAGCTGCTTGGAGATGGTCTTATAGCCTTTACCTTTAACACGCTTGTCTATAATTTTCTTTCTAATCTCCTGAGACAGTTCTCTCCTTTGCTTCCTCTGGTCCATGTTTAGTGTGGTACACACAATGTCACCAAACAGAACAGTGACTACTTGTCACCCTTTAAATAGGCCGACTGACTGATTACAAGTTTGTAGACACCTGTGATGTTAATTAGAGGACACATCTTGGTTGAACATGTCCCTATGGTCACATTATTTTCAATCTTTTCTAGGGGTACCATCATTTTTGTCCAGGCCTGTTTCATGAGCTTGTTTTTTAAAGTAATTCTGTTGAACCACAATTCAAAAGCATTGTCTGATTTTCATTGGTTAATTTTTATAGAATTTTAATTTATTCCCACTTTTGTCAGATTCAAGTTATTTCTGTGACCATTGTGGGTTTTTCTTTCATTAACAGAGTGGTACCAACAATTTTGTCCACGGCTGTATTATCATAATAATGCTTGCTTACAGGAGTTGGAATGGACAGGCTGACAGATGAGGTCAGGTAGGAGTCTTTATGAATTATGATGTTTGCAGATGACATTGTGATGTGATCTGCACTGAGAAGGGAGCAGGTGGGAGAGAACCTGGAGAGGAGGAGGTAATTCCCAGGGAGAAGAGGAATGAAAGGCAGTGAAAGTAAGACAGAATATATGTCTGTAAATGAGAGGGAGGTCGATGTAACAGTGAAGATGCCAAGAGTAGAAGAAGTGAAAGTGCATAAAAAGGTTGGAAAATGCCATCCTGAAAGATAGTACAGAGGTGCTGATCACAAGGTGCTGGATACAAGATCAACACCGGACAGCACCCGCAGGTGCAGGTATGCAAAGATGCCCTTCAAACAGGCCAGCACATAACAGCAGGTTGTAAAGCATAGGCAGGTACAGCATACATGGATCGTCACAACCAGGAGGAAACATCTGTGCCGACTATGGGTTGAAAGTCCCATAATCCAAATGGAAGTCACCTCCAAAGGTAATTGAAAATGATCACACTCAGGTACTGTGGAACTTCCAGGTCCTGGCGAAGAAGTTGGTTATGGCTAGCCAACAAGGCATTATAGTGGTTAACAAGCAGCAGTAAACAGCAGTCGTGATTGTTGTGGCAATCTCAAGTGAGAGACATAAAGAATGATGAACATGAGAACGTGGAAAAATTCCAAGGACTAAAAAGTTGTGGAAAGGCTGCACGGTGGCGCAGTGGTTAGCACTGCGGCAGCACAGTTTTACCCTTGGCCGGGGGATTGTGGGGATCGTGGGATCGTGGGTTCGATCCCAGCCCCCGACCAACAGTGATCTGTGTGGAGTTTGCATGTTCTCCCCGTGTTGCGTGGGTTTACTCCGGGATTTCTCCGGTTTCCTCCCACATGCCAAAAAAAAAACATGCATGTTAGGTTAATTGGCTGTTCTAAATTGTCCCTAGATATTTGTTTCCTATAGGCCCTTAGAATAGAGGGTTAGTATTAATGAAAGCGCTTTGAGTGGTCTTTGTGACTAGAAAAGCGCTATATAAGTGCAGGTTAGTTAGTAGTTAGTTAGTTAGATTTCTCCGGTTTCCTCCCGCATACCAAAAACATGTAGGTTTAGGGCGCTCGTGCACCAGCAACCGGCAGCCGGTGGCTTGTCACCAGACTGCAAACCAAATCTACCTACGGGTACAAATAAGTAACAAAAAAAAAAAAAAAAAAAAGTGAAGGTAACATTGGTGCCATGGGTAACTGGAGCACTCAGAGCTGTGACCCCTAAATGGGGAGTGGCTACAATAGATTTCAGGAACAGTGTCTGAGATCTCAGTGCAGAAGAGTGCAGTCCTAAGAACAGCTAAGATAATTTGGAGGACCCTCAGACTCCGAGGCTTCTGGAAGAGGTCCAGAGTTTGAAGAAGAATAACAAGATCGTCCTCATAGGAGGGTGTCATACTTTATGTCCATTTATTGTTTTTTTTCTGTGATTATGTATGATTATTATTTACATTTATTGCCCTCTGTGTTCCCCTGAGTCCTCTGTCATTGTCTGCTGTGTCATTCCCTGTTTGGTCCTGGGTCTGTGTGTATATCGGTTTACCTATTGCTCCAACTCCCCATGTTTTCTGTATCCTTACTCACTGCCCTCTCTGTATTGCTCCTGTATGGTCGTCTTGTATGGTCATTGTCATGCTTCATGTGCATTCCCTGTTTGTGATTATCTGTACAGTCCTGCCTGTCCTGTCTCCTCACCTGCAGCCACTTTACGGCTACCCTTGATTGTTCCCCAGCTGTCTCTCGTCTGTAATTGGTTAACTGGTTAGCACCTGTGTGTATGGCAGCTCTGCCGCCATCGCTGTGTGAATGTGTGTGTGAATGGGTGGATTGGAGGATCTGTAAAGCGCTTTGGTCATCCTAGATGAGAAGAAAAGCGCTATATAAGTGAACGCCATTTACCATCAAATATATACACTACCGTTCAAAAGTTTGGGGTCACTTAGAAATTTCCTTATTTTTGAAAGAAAAGCACTTTTTTCAATGAAGATAACTTTAAACTAATCAGAAATACACTCTATACATTGCTAATGTGGTAAATGACTATTCTAGCTGCAAATGTCTGGTTTTTGGTGCAATATCTACATAGGTGTATAGAGGCCCATTTCCAGCAACTATCACTCCAGTGTTCTAATGGTACAATGTGGTTGCTCATTGCGTCAGAAGGCTAATGGATGATTAGAAAACCCTTGTGCAATCATGTTAGGTCTGCAATGCTGTAATTGCTGCAAATGGAGGATTCTTTGACGAAAGCAAAGTTTGAAGGAAAAAAATTATTATTTCAAATACAAATCATTATTTCTAACCTTGTCAATGTCTTGACTATATTTTCTATTCATTTTACAACTCATGGTGGTAAATAAGTGTGACTTTTCATGGAAAACACAAAATAATTGTCTGGGTGACCCCAAACTTTTGAACGGTAGTGTATATATATATATATATATACACACACACACACACATAGAGTATATATACACTACCGTTCAAAAGTTCGGGGTCACTTAGAAATTTCCTTATTTTTGAAAGAAAAGCACTTTTTTTCAATGAAGATAACTTTAAACTAATCAGAAATACACTCTATACATTGCTAATGTGGTAAATGACTATTCTAGCTGCAAATGTCTGGTTTTTGGTGCAATATCTACATAGGTGTATAGAGGCCCATTTCCAGCAACTATCACTCCAGTGTTCTAATGGTACAATGTGGTTGCTCATTGCGTCAGAAGGCTAATGGATGATTAGAAAACCCTTGTGCAATCATGTTAGGTCTGCAATGCTGTAATTGCTGCAAATGGAGGATTCTTTGACGAAAGCAAAGCTTGAATGAAAAAATTATTATTTCAAATACAATCATTATTTCTAACCTTGACAATGCCTTGACTATATTTTCTATTCATTTTACAACTCATGGTGGTAAATAAGTGTGACTTTTCATGGAAAACACAAAATAATTGTCTGGGTGACCCCAAACTTTTGAACGGTAGTGTGTGTGTATATATATATATATATATATATATATATATATATATATATATATATATATATATATACTGCACAGGTATGTGTGTGTGTGTGTGTGTGTATATATATATATATATATATATATATATATATATATATATATATATATATATATATATATATATATATATATATATATATATATATATATATATATGATAAGATAAAGATAAGATAAGCCTTTAATAGTCCCACAATGGGGAAATTCACAGAGATTCACACAAATTCACAGGGATAGCAACACTCACAGCAATAATTAAGAAGATATGGCAGATATAAATAAGAGCAGTGGATATACATACATACCCATAAATATATAAATATATATACAAATTGTGGAGCATTGTAGCAAGATGGAATAAACAGCATAACCGTCTACTTAGTTATCCTACATAGTATAAATATGTACCCATACATATTGTCACCCTCCGTAGCGACCAATACTGTCCTAGTTGGATATACTGGAGGGGACCATTGTGTAAGTCTATTGCGTCTTTTGCATTCAATACTATTAGGTCGTCACGTTTTTTTGCTATCTCTGCGAGCAGCCCTGCTTAGGTTATACAGTCTGACAGCCGTAGGTAGGAAGGACCTGCGAAACCTCTCGGTTGCGCACCTAGGATGATGTAGTCTGCTGCTAAATGAGCTCCTCAGTGCGTTCAGTATGTCCTGCATAGGGTGGGACTCGGACTCCAGCAGAGATGACAGTTTAGCCACCATCCTTCTCTCTGCTATCTCCTCCACTGGGTCAGGGTGCTGCCCCAGGACAGAGCTAGCTTTCTTGATCAGTTTGTTCACTCTCTTCCTATCGGCTGCTGTAATGCCACTGCCCCAGCAGACCACTCCAAAAGTGATGGCTGATGCCACCACCGTGTCATAGAATGTCTTCAGCAGCGCCCCTTGTACACCAAAAGACCTAAGTCTCCTCAGTAGGAACAGCCTGCGCTGTCCCTTCTTGTAGAGTGCGTCGGTATTGTGTGACCAGTCTAGTTTATTGTTCAGATGAACACCCAGGTACTTGCAGGATGTCACCATCTCGATGTCTGTTCCCTGGATGTTTACTGGTGCTGTGAGGGGTTGTCCTTGCCTCCGGCAGTCCACCACCAGCTCCTTAGTTTTCCTCGCGTTGATCTGGAGGCAGTTCCTATGGCACCAGTCCACAAAGTCCTGGATAAGTCCCCTGTACTCAGCTTCATCTCCGTTGGAGATGAGGCCGACGATCACAGAGTCGTCAGAGAACTTCTGTAGATGGCAGTGTGTTGTGTTGTGTGAGAAGTCTGCAGTATAAAGGGTGAACAGGAAGGGAGCCAAAACCGTTCCCTGGGGGGCCCCCGTGCTACCGATGATCGTGTCGGACACACAGTCCCGGGTTCTCACAAACTGTACCAGTTCTGGCTGGAGGAGTGCAAGTTCACCGCGTTTGTGGACCATAAGCCACTGACGTACCCAATGACCAAGATCTCGGAACCTTGGTCGGCCCGGCAACAACAGCAGCTGGCCGTAATTTCGGAGTTTTACTACCGACATTCAACACGTTGCCAGTAAACTCAACATTGTGGCCAATTGCCTGTCGCACGCATTAATCACCCCAGTCTACATGGGAATTGATTTCCTGCCATGGCCGCGGAACAAGCCGGGGACGTGGACATTTGCACGCTCCAGTCTGCGCCAACTGGGTCAAGGCTGGAGAACAGGGTGGTGGAGGAAGGGTGCCCTCCCTTGCTCTCCGACGTCTCCACCGCCCGCCTGCACCCAGTGGTTCCGAGCTCTTGTCGCCATCACTTTTTTTGAGTCAGTCCACTCCCTTTCACATCCGGTAGTGTGCGCTTCAGTGAAACTAGTGGGGCCGAAATTTGTCTGGCCATGCTTGCATAAAGACTTGAAAGAGTGGGCTGCAGCTTGCGTAGCATGCCAGCGGCCAAAGTGCACAAGCACACCAGAGCCCCCCTCGAGTCGTTCCAAATCTTGGCAAGGAGGTTCGACTATGTCCACGTGGATTTGCTGGGACCCCTCCCGCCGTTGCAAGGTTTCACACACCTTTTGACAGTCCTGGACAGCACCACGTGCTGGCCTGATGTGGTCCCACTGGCTTCTACTATGTCCATGGAAGTGGCATGCACTTTTTTGTCAGCTTGTGTTGCACGTTTTGGATCTCCATTCGACATCATGTCTGAGAGAGGTCCACAGTTTGTTTCAGAACTCAATTGGGTTCACAAATTGAGCCGACCACCTGCCACAGCATGGACGCTGTGAACATACCAGGCCTGGCCCACCATTGCTTTCTCCGCACATTCATCCCTAAAAGCTTGCAGAACGCCAGTTTTGTTTTTTTCAGGCACGATGCGCACCAGACCCCGCTGCGCCCACCGTATGATGGATCGTTCAGGGTGTTGGAACCTAGGATGAGAGACCATCTGCATCGACAGGATGAAGCCTGCTTTTGTGTTGGCAGATAATCAGGTGGTGTTGGCCCAAGCTCCCTGGTGAGGACGCCCACCGTTGGTGGCTCCGCAGATTGATAATTCCTCAGCAGAGACTGGCACTCGCAAAGCTGATGTGTTTTCTCCCCCTTCCTTTTTCCCTCCACAGACCGACGTGCCCTCTGTACACCCCAACAGCAGGGCAGTTCGACTGGGTCGGCGACCCCCTGCTACAGCCTCTGTGGATGACAGCTCAAGCCCAAAGGACGGGAGGGTTAAGGCCCATTCTGGGTGTTCGCGGGGGGTGGGGGGTGGGGGGGCATGGTGTTGGACTTTTCCATCCAGGGGACAATGGACCGAAGGAAGAGGTGTCACCGGGGGGTATCAGAGGGGACAGTAAGGGCTATGTGCCCCCCAGGGAGAGGAGTAAATGATGGAGAGAAGAAGGGTGTTGGAATAGAGCTGGCATTATATTATGTTAATGTGCCACACTATTCTTTATTCAGAAAACAATGATTATGGTCGGAAGTGCGTGCCTCGTTGCATGCACAGGGACCTGTGAACTTCTTTTGCTGTAAAATATGTTGGAGGAAGAATAACGTAACTGTTGGCCAGCTCGTTGTCTTGCCTGCCTCCTTTCTCCACATCCCAATTTATTTTAGTTTGAGGAGAGGGACTCTAATCCTACTGAGGTGCTGTGGGCAGTGACGGAGGCAAAGCAGATGGCTGGTCAGACCCCGGGTTCTGTGGATTGGCTGCCAAAGGAACTTAGAGACTTTGTACTCGGGTCGGAGTTTTAGCAGCCACCACCTCAGTCTGATGTGGTGACAGAAGATCTGTAGCTGGTTGTTTCCACCATTCCCACATCTGTGTCCTCCTGTGTCACCGACAACGAGGAACTGGAGGAGCACCAGTAGATTCTGCTGTCACAGACTGAACTTTTATTGGACTATAAACCCTGGCCCACACCAGAACTTCTTTTTCCCTCTTGTGAGGACCAACACACTTCAAGGGTCCCAGCAAGGATTCAATTCAATTCAATTCAATTCAACTTTATTTATATAGCGCCATTTCACAACAACAGTCATCTCATAGCACTATCAACTGTAGGGGGGAACCCCCACAGTTGCAGAAAGACCCCAGCAATCAGGCGATCCCCTGTGAGCAAGCACTTGGCGACGGTGGAGAGGAAAAACTCCCTTTTAACAGGAAGAAACCTCCAGCAGAACCAGGCTCAGGGAGGGGCAGTCATCTGCTGCGACTGGCTGGGGGGTGAGGGGATAGAGAAAAAGAAAAGAACAGACATGTAGAGAGCAAACAGCACGATGGGGACTCAATCTATGGGAGAGAACAAACAAATGTTAATGACCAGCAAAAAAAAAAAAAAAAGCGAGCTCTGAGGAAATCCCGCTCCTCCCAGCGTTCCAGTGCTGGGAGGAGCGGGATTTCCTCAGCACTTCCAACAATGCAGAACACTTACAACAGTTCCACAGTGTTCCAGCCCCACAACCACTTCATGGGCAGGAGGAGAACTCACCATGTGTGCCACAGTCTGTGCTGACGACCAAGCGTCCTTGAGCAAAGGTGCCGCTGTCAACTTCCCCTCCTCGCGCCGCTCCAGCTCCGAAGCGCCGTGCAGTTCTGGCTCCCAAGTTTTCCATGTTGGTGCCCATGCCCACCGCTATGCCTCAGACTGTTTTTTTCCATGGTTCATCCAGCGTCATTATGGGTGGAAGTCGCCTCTTCAGCAGCGGAATCACCAGGGACCTCGCCGACAGTGGAGCGGGAATTAAGGCAAGTACCTCATTTAGTATCATTTCTGTATCACATCTGTACTGAAAGAGTCTTGGCTTACTCCCAATGGAGGGACCCAGTTGCAGCCCCCATTGGCTTCTGGCCTGTCTCTGCCAGGCTCCACTGTTGGCTTCTATACTGACCAATCCTGCATTTCTCCCTCCATGTCTGAGGTCCATGCCTCAGGGATGGAGGTGCATGCCACAGTTTCAGGGGATGCAGAGGTGCACACCACAGTTCCAGCTGACTCCGAGGTGCATGCTACAACCCCAGCTGTCTCCGAGGTGCACAATCCGGCTCCTGTCGCTCATCCTCAGGCAGTCACCCCAGCAGCAGTGGACCAGGAGCTCAGGCAAGTACTTTTCTTTACTTTTATAACATCAATATTAGTAAAGGCTTGCCTAGCTCCTGGTGATTGTGGTGATGCCTCAATCACCCCCTGCTTCTCTCCTTCATCTGAGGTGACTGTAGCAAAGACAGCTCTCCAGATGTCTGAGCCCAATGTTCTCACACCCCAGGAGTCATTACTGGAGGTCAGCACACCCCAAGCTTCAGCTCCCAAGGTCAGTGCACCTCCACTCAACATCCCAGAGGTCATGGGACCTCCCCCTGATGTCCCAGAGGTCATGAGACCTCCACCTGATGTCCCAGAGGTCATGAGACCTCCCCCCATTGTCCAAGAGGTCAGAAGACCTCCACCCATTGTCCAAGAGGTCAGGAGACCTCCACCTGTTGCAGTTCCAGAGGGCGAAGAGTCCGCTCCATCCTTCACAGCTCCAAAGAGCGAACAGTCTGTAACACCACTGTAACACCTCTTTGTAGCACTTTAGGTGTGTTATACTACTTTAGGTGCAGTCATGTACCCTTTTGTAGTACTGGGTATGGCAGTGTAGTTACCTTTAACCTTACTACATGGATAGAAGGGACAATTGGGCCAGGTCAGATAGACCCTAGGTTCATAGGAGCCTGGGGGGTGTAACAACAGATGACACAACACAGATATATGGGAACTTGCAACTATGTGTATTTTTACAGGTATGTACACTTAAACAAAAACACAGCGCTTATAAATGCAATAATAGAAGAGAAAAAATAAAGTACTCCAAAATATATTTACAATATGTACAGTTCTCTAGTGTCTGTTCCAGGTGACTAGTTGAGTCACCTTTACCAGGCGGTAGGTTCGGGCAATCGGCTCGCCATCCAGATCTGGAGAATCCACGCTTTCTTGTAATCCAGGTTAAAAAGAAAAAACCTGACCATGCTAAGCAACACATGCTCCAACGGGTTCCCACGCTCACATGAGTTCACAGCCTTTGGGTTCAAATCTTAAAATTTACAAAAGAGGTATTAGAATTTGGCAATACCGCAATGTCTCATTTCTCATGTTGGTTTAGGCTTACCAATGTCAAAGTTTTATCCAAGCAAAGGCTGCTACTAGCACGTTAGCTCACCGTCTCAGTAAGGAAATGCGCTCTCTTGGTCAATGTCTGCTGCCATGACTGAAAGTGTTCTGCAGATTACACCAAGACCGAGCGAGAGAGCGCGTGACCCCATTGGCTGATAATGCCAAACAAAAGACACAGCCATTGGTTGCTCAGTATACAAAATAAAAAACACTGGGAACTCTAGCAGAGCTTTCCAGGAAATGTTCCTCGCTATTTAGGAACATATTTTATGAACTTATATTGTATTTATATACCCATCTTCAAAATATCTATTCCCACTGTGAAATGAGTGTCCCCTTCTTCTTAAAGCGGTATCAATATTTATAATTCTATTCACGTTTTTAACACTGGATTACAAGTCCGCTCCACCTGTCGCAGTTCCAGAAGGCGAGCAGTCTGCTCCATCCATCGTAGTTCCAGAGGGCGAGCAGTTTGCTCCACTCGTCGCAGTTCCAGAAGGTGAGCAGTCCACACCACCTTCACCGCCTGGGGTCGCTGCTTCTCTGCTACTGTTAGCCCCTGCACTAAAGGCACTTCAGGTACTATCTCCAGAACTAGAAACTCCTGTATTGATATCTTTGGAACTAAAACCTTCTGTGTTATTAACCCCATTGTGGCGGTTCGGTTAACCCACACAACAGATTAAGGACACTCAGCTCTCTTCTCTTGGTTTTTTCTGCTGCACTACTGATATGTAGATGTGTTTTGGTGTAACCCCCACAAACAGACTGGTCAAACACAGCGCTCGGCTAGAGCAAATAACAGAACAGTGAAATGTGTATTAAGGTCTACAGGCAGACTCGTTTCGTCTGGCTCACTTCTGTGATGTTAATGTTGCCTTTCATGCATTGTGCTCATGCGTCCTGTCCTCACTGTGACCTAGGGACTGAGATCAATATGTCTCTCAAATGCAAATGTCTTATGCCTGTTCTGTTATCTCTTTGATCATACCAACTGCTGGGGTATGCCCTTGATGTATTGTTGTAGTCGAGTATATATGCTGCAACTCTGTAACGCAAACCCTCTCATTCTCTCACTCTGATTCTGCATCTGCTGCGAGACACACACACTGTCTCCTCTTTGAGAGCCTGAGGAATTCGGCTTCAGCCTGCTCACACTATGGGCTGGAGCCAAGTTCTGATGAAGGCGGATGATAATAAAGCTATTTAAAAATCCAACGCTGCCTTTATCTTATCATCCTCTTCACTGGTGACCCCGGAATGCACACGTTTTGTGCAAACGCAACCTTCTGGTCTGGACAGCTGCACGGGTGACCCGTTCTTCAGGATGAGAACTGCACGTCTGAGATCTGCTCATCCACGCTGGACCGGCCGCGCTCGCAGCTCCTCCACACGTGAGCGCAGGCGTCCTCCATGGCCGGCAAAGAACGCAACACGTGGACATGAATGCACCACGGCCGAGCGGTGGCAAAGATTGTCTATTCCCTCCCACCGCTCCAACGCATCTGCACGAGCCTGAGGGACAAAGGATCGTCTATTTCCTCTCACCGCTCCAACGCACCATGGCCAATCTGCAGCCACAGCTTAATCCGGATTTTATCGGCGCCGTCTGCGCCGATCCCCACCAAAATTCTGCACCCTGGTTCTCCTCTCCAGCTGGCCCACCCACGCACGAGCCCCGGCGCAAGCACCGGGGAGTTATGAGGACGGCGCATCACGCACGGCACAAATAACGGCTCCAGAGACTGCCATCGTCCTCCGCCGCTGCTCACAGAACCCTCAGGGCTGCTCGTTCACCTGAAGCAAGCACGCAGCTCGCCACTGGATTTTTTTTTTAATGGTCTCAGCCACGGCACATAAGGGATTTCAGCCGTCAGCTGTTCCCGGGGGGTTTTAGGGTTGCTCCTGCACCTAAAGCCAACAAGCCGAGTCCCTCTGCTTCTTTTTTTCTTACAGCCTCGCCGCTCCTGTTTTCTTCATGGCCACGAGAGGAGCCAGAGACTAATTTTTCTTCTTGTGGACCTCTGCACGTTCAACGGGACAGCCCTTCGACATCGCGGACCCACAAGCAATTTTTGCGCGGCTCGGACGAGTTCACCGTCCCCCTGCCGGCACTTACCCCCCTCCTCCCTCCCCCTCCGCCTGCAGTTAGCTTCTCCCACAGCTCGCTCCCATAGAGGGATTATCGAGGTCTCGGCCCCCTGCCGTGCCCTCTGGGGGGGAGCGTGTGTGGCGGTTCGGTTAACCCCTACAACAGATTAAGGACACTCAGCTCTCTTCTCTTGGTTTTTTCTGCTGCACTACTGATATGTAGATGTGTTTTGGTGTAACCTCCACAAACAGACTGGTCAAACACAGCGCTCGGCTAGAGCAAATAACAGAACAGTGAAATGTGTATTAATGTCTACAGGCACACTTGTTTCGTCTGGCTCACTTCTGTGATGTTAATGTTGCCTTTCATGCATTGTGCTCATGCGTCCTGTCCTCACTGCGACCTAGGGACTGAGATCAATATGTCTCTCAAATGCAAATGTCTTATGCCTGTTCTGTTATCTCTTTGATCATACCAACTGCTGGGGTATGCCCTTGATGTATTGTTGTAGTCGAGTATATATGCTGCAACTCTGTAACGCAAACCTTCTCATTCTCTCACTCTGATTCTGCATCTGCTGCGAGACACACACACTGTCTCCTCTTTGAGAGCCTGAGGAATTCGGCTTCAGCCTGCTCACACTATGGGCTGGAGCCGAGTTCTGATGAAGGCGGATGATAATAAAGCTATTTAAAAATCCAACGCTGCCTTTATCTTATCATCCTCTTCACCATAATGGAAAGCTCCTATATTAGTACCTCCAGAGCTAGAATCAGCATTTGTGCCTCTAGAGCTCAGAGTTCCTATATTGGGGTCTCCTGAGTTAAGAGTTCCTGTGTTGGTATCTCCAGGGCTAAAAACTCCTATGTTGTTGTCCACAGAGCAAAAGGCTCCTCTATGGTCTCCAGAGCAGAGAGCCCCAGTGTCATCTCCTGAGTTTAAGACCCCCATGTGGTTTTCTTTTGGGCATTCTATGTTAAAGTTTCTATGTTATTTCTAGAGCAAAATTTTTTTTTTCTTTCCTGAGGTTAAGGTACCTGTGTTGTCACTATTTTATGAGTTTAAGGTTACTATATTCTCACCTCCTGAGTTTAAAGTGTCCATGTTATCTCCTCCAGAGTTTAAAGTTTCCATGTTGACACCTGCTGAGTTTGAGGGTTTTATGTTGTCACCTCCTGAGTTTAAAAATTCTAAGTTGTTATCTCCTAAATTTAAATATTTTTATGTTGTCACCTCCTGAGTTTAAAAGGTCTTCTTCTGAGCAAGAAACTCCAGTGTTGTTTTCTCCAGAGTCTAGAGCTCTTACATTGTTTTTCCCAGGGCAAGGTGCTCCTGTATTAGTTTCCCCAGAGCACAGAGCTCCCATAGTGGTTTCCCCTGAGCAAAGAGCTCCTATATTATTTTCCCCAGAGCAAAGAGCTTCCATATTGGTTTCCCCAGAACAAAGCGCTCCCAGGTCATTTCCTGAATTTAGAGCTGCTATACTATTATCCTCAGAGCAAAAGACTCTTACTTTGTTTTCTTCAGGGCAAGAGGATTCGAAATTGTTTTCTCCAGGACAGGGAGTTCCCATGTTGTTTGCTCCTGAGTTGTCATTATCCCCTGAGATTCAAGTCCTTGAGTTGTAATTATCTCCTGAGATTAAAGTGCCTATGTTATCCTGAGTTTGAAGTGCCCATATGGCCATCTCTTCATTTTTTAGTTCCTGTGTTGCTATCCCCTGAGTTTAAAGTTTCCATGTTTTAATTTCCTGAGTTTAAGGTTTCCATACTATCATCTCCTGAGTTCAAAGTTTCTATTTTGCTATTATCTCCTGACATAAAAGTGTCTGTATTATCTCCACAGCCAAAAGCTCTTGTGTCATCTCCAGAGCAAAAACTACTGTTATCTTTTGTCCAAAGAGCTCCACTGTTGCCATCTACTGAGCTCAAAGATTCTATATTTTCTCCTGAGCAAAAGACTTCCATGTTTCAAGGTTCATTGTTGTCACCTTCTGAGTTTAAAAGGCTACTGTGTTACCTCCTGAGATTTGAGCCGCTGTGTTGTTGCCCCCTGAGATCTGGCCTCTTTTGCAACTGGCCCCTGGGCTCTGCACTCCCGTGGCGCCTTGTTCCTCCATCCGGTGGCCCGTGGATTCTGATAGGCCACCCCGACACGCCATGCTCATCCATCTGGTGGCACTTGGACCATGTTCATGCCTCCAGTGGCCCTTGGACTTTGGTAGGCCACCTGACACACCATGTTCATTCGTCTGGTGGTCCTTGGACTTTGGTAGGCCACCCAATGTGTCATGTCCATCAGTCCAGTGGTCTAGGGACTCTGGCCGACCATCTAATGAACATTTTTCCTTTTTTTTGTGCTCTTGTTTTGCCCCACTGTGCTTAATGAGATATGTAGAAACCAATATCTGCCAATAAGGTAATAACTACTAATAACATAATAAATGTTGGCCATTTTAAATGTAATAAAGCCAATAACATAATAAGTTGCCAATAATGTAATACAATTTTTGAGCCAATAACGTAGTAACATTTTGCTAATAATGTAATAGGTTACTACATCATTGGCTGGTTATTACGTTATTGGCCTAGCATTTAAAAAAAAAAAAAAAACATTTGAAAATGTAATAACTGCAGCCGATAATGTAATAATATATGTATCATTTTTTAAATTTCTATTCTCTGGATAAAAAGTGACACACACAGACACGCATCCTCACATCCCCGTATACAGGATGGCTTAGAAGACCAATGATGAGGTGACTGGGTTTTATTTTCTGTGGAGATGTAGAAACGTTGCATGCACACAGGGAAATATTTTCTTTTGCAGCACCTCCATTTGACCACTAGAAAAGAATAGAATTGGCTTTATTGTCATTGTACAGTTGTACAGTACAACAAAATTGTGGGTGCTCCACCAGGCAACTGCACAATAAAGTAAGAGAGAAAAATTTGAATAAAACACAGTTACGGAATACACAATTAAACATATGACTGAAATAAAAATAAAAATAGCCCATAGGAATATACACAGGTATGGTAGTGGCTTCACGGATGGAGCTGTGTACAGTGGATATAAAAGGTCTACACACCCCTGTTCAAATGCTAGGTTTTTGTGATGTAAAAAAATGAGACCAAGATAAATCATTTAAAAACTTATTCTGTGGTGAACACTCAATGGACCTGTTGAACCGGTTCTGTGACTCGCATTTTAGGTCAGAACAAAAGCAGGAAGCTTAGCCTTGTTATGCAAGGCTGGAGACTGTGGGGGGTCGATTAAAGGATGCGTGGGAGACAGTAGAAGTGATATCATGGAGGGAAATGCATTGTGACTGTCTTTATTATGCCAGGTGGTGAAATGCATTGTGACTGTCTTTATTATGCAGGGTGGTCTGTGGGACATGTGATCTATGAGGTGTGAAGTCCCTGATATTTAAGGACGAGAGTTACTGTTTCATTCTCTCTTTTTTCTGCTTTGAAATGATGGAGATGTGAATAAAGCTGACTCTGAGAAAGAACGCTGCCTCGTCATTTTCACATCTTCCACACTGGTGACCCTGAGACGTATCATGGAAGAAAGAAATTCCCCCGTGCCAGCCGCGTCAGGAGCCCCCAGCCAAGCGAATGCCGCTACAGTACAGCTACCGGACTTCTGGCCGAACAATCCGCGCTCCTGGTTCAACGCAGTTGAGGCGCAGTTCAACCTCCGGGGGATATCGGTAGATGTCACGAAATTCTACCACGTAGTCGCAAAGCTGGACAACAACACGGCACAGCATGTAGAGAGCCTGATCAACCAGCCGCCGGAGAGCGACAAATACGGAGATTAAGACCTTTGGTGAGAAGACTCTGCTTCTGTCTTTACACGGCCGTGCATATGAGTGGACTTTTGTTGTAGCAACAGTAAATTTCAATATGCTGGGGGCTGATTTTTTGTGCTCACATGGGTTGTTGGTTGATCTCGCTAACAGGCGCCTGGTTAATGCACTTTCTTTTGATTCTGTCCCCTGTGCAGCGCGAGTGGCCCCGCCTACAGCACAAGCCAACGTCACAACAGCAGGCGGTAAGTTCCACACACTGCTCACTCAGTTCCCAGCACTCATGGTCCCCACATTTTCGGCAACAGTCACTAAGCACGGGGTGGAGCATTTTATTACCACTACCGGACCGCCCGTTTTTGCAAAAGCTCGGCGCTTGGACGCAGTTAAACTAGCCATAGCGCGTGAGGAGTTCGCCAACCTGGAGAGGTTGGGCATTATCAGACTTTCAAACAGTCCGTGGGCTCCCCCCCTACAAATGGTCCCAAAAGCTGACGGATCATGGCGCCCTTGCGGGGATTTTCGCAGGTTAAAAAACGCTACAGCGCACGACCGCTACCCAATCCCACATATCCAAGATTTCTCGGTTCATTTGGCAGGGGCGCACATTTTTTCTAAAATAGACTTGGTCCGCGGTTACCACCAAGTCCCAGTGCGCACTGAGGACATACCCAAAACAGCGGTAATAACTCCATTTGGTTTATTCGAGTTTTTACGCATGCCATTCGGACTTAAAGGGGCTGCTCAGACGTTCCAACGCATGATGTATGCGGTGCTTCACGATCTCCCTTTCGTGTTTGTCTACCTGGACGATGTTTTAGTAGCCAGCGCGTCCGAAGACGAACACGAAAAACACCTGGCCACAGTTTTCCGAAGGTTGGGAGATCACGGGTTAATAATCAACCCAGCGAAGTGTCAGTTCGGGGTGGCGCAGATCGATTTTTTAGGACACCGCGTCTCCCCCGAAGGAGCAGTCCCGCTGCCTGACAAAATGCGCGCTGTGGCAGATTTTCCCCAGCCGCAGACAGTCAGGGCGTTGCAGGAGCTTTTGGGAATGGTGAATTTTTATAACCGTTTTCTCCCCCGCGAGGCGCAGCTCATGCAGCCGCTGTATGCCGCGCTCAAAAAAAAGAAACCTGCGGATAAGATCGAGTGGTCCCTGGTGCAGGACCAAGCGTTCTCAGCCTTGGCAAAGGCTGCGTTGTTGGCACACCCAGACCCAACGGCCCGCATAGCGCTCACCACTGACGCGTCAGATGTGGCCATAGGGGCGGTCGTGGAGCAACACGTAGCCGAGGTTTGGCAGCCCCTCGCCTTTTTCAGCAGGACCTTGCGCAATAGCGAACGTAAATACAGCGCTTTCGACAGGGAGCTGCTCGCTCTCCATTTGGCCATCCGCCACTTTCAGTTCTGGCTGGAAGGACGCGCTTTCACCGCGTTCGTTGATCACAAACCGCTAACATTCGCGATGGCCAAGGTCTCGGAACCGTGGTCAGGCCGGCAGCAGAGACAGCTGGCCGCGATATCAGAGTTTACCACTGATATTTGGCATGTGGCGGGCAAACTCAATGTAGTGGCAGATTGCCTCTTGCGCACTGTGGCGGCCCCAGTCAGCGTAGGGTTAGATTATGCAGCCATGGCCGCAGAGCAGGTTAATGACGCGGACGTGAGCGTGCTCCAGTCTGGACAAACAGGGTTAAGGCTGGAGAGCAGGGTGCTGCAAGACGGTATGCCCCCCCTAATCTGCAATGTCTCCACTGGACGGCCGCATCCAGTAGTACCGGTCGCATGGCACCGCCACGTTTTTGACTCGGTTCATTCTTTGGCGCACCCTGGAGTGCGCACGTCGGTCAAAATGGTGGGAGAGAAATTTGTTTGATCGAGCCTCCGCAAACAGGTCAAAGAGTGGGCAGCAGCCTGCACGGCGTGTCAACGAGCCAAAGTACACAGGCACACGAGAGCTCCTTTGGAACCGTTTCACATTCCGGCCAAGAGGTTCGATCACGTTCATGTGGACCTCGTTGGACCCCTCCCGCTGTCACAGGGGTGCACACATCTTCTGACAATGGTGGACCGCACCACGCGCTGGCCTGAAGTGGTCCCGCTGGCATCAACCATGGCCGAGGAAGTGGCGCACGCGTTTTTAACAGCTTGGGTGGCGCGTTTCGGCATTCCGTCGGACATTACGTCCAACAGAGGCCCTCAATTTGCTTCCGAGCTTTGGTCGACAATGGCCCGCAGCCTGGGTGTCACAATTCACTGCACAACCGCGTACAATCTGCAGGCTAACGGGTTATGTGAACGTTTTCATAGGTCATTGAAAGCTGCTCTCAGAGCGTCACTGACGGATACAAATTGGGTTGACAAGTTACCATGGGTGTTATTGGGCTTGCGTTCTGAAGCTAAAGAGGATCTAGAAGCCTCCCCAGTAGAGGTCGTGTTTGCGCAGCCACTCCGGCTGCCTGGGGAGTTTCTCCCAGATAACCCTGCACCAAACGCCTCCCCGTCTCAGCTGTTGCGGAGTAACATAGAATCAAGCACGCTGCCTGGCCCCGCGCACCACAGTTTTCCGCGTGTTTTTGTGCCTAAAACTTTGAAGAACGCAGAGTTTGTTTTTGTTAGACACGATGCGCATCGAACCCCGCTGCGACCGCCTTATGACGGACCATTCAGAGTGCTAGAAACAGGGGACAAGCAGTTTTTGCTAGATTTGGGGGGTAGGAAAGTGAAAATTGGCATAGACAGACTTAAACCCGCTTTTGTGGTGGCAGAAGAGGAAGTGCTGTTGGCAAAGGCCCCGCGGCGAGGTAGACCACCACGGAGGGTTTCACACAGTAATGTTTCCCAAAGTAATGTTTCCCCAGAACACCCGCAGAGACTGACAAAGGGTTTCCGCCCCCAGACGGCAAATCCCCAGCGGGACAGTGCCGCAGAGACAGTGAACCCCAGCTACAGCAGATTCGGCAGGAGGCTGAAGCCTATCCAGCATGTGGACTGATGTGTATTGATGCTATCACGGCATGCATGTGGTTATTTTCTTGTTGTTCTGTTTTTCTAAAATGCTGGGGGGGCTTGTGTGGTGAACACTCAATGGACCTGTTGGACCGGTTCTGTGACTCGCATTTTAGGTCAGAACAAAGGCAGGAAGCTTAGCCTTGTTATGCAAGGCTGGAGACTGTGGGGGGTCGATTAAAGGATGCGTGGGAGACAGTGGAAGTGATATCATGGAGGGAAATGCATTGTGACTGTCTTTATTATGCCAGGTGGTGAAATGCATTGTGACTGTCTTTATTATGTAGGGTGGTCTGTGGGACATGTGATCTATGAGGTGTGAAGTCCCTGATATTTAAGGACGAGAGTTACTGTTTCATTCTCTCTTTTTTCTGCTTTGAAATGATGGAGATGTGAATAAAGCTGACTCTGAGAAAGAACGCGGCCTCGTCATTTTCACATCTTCCACAATTCCACCATTAATGTGACCTATAACCTGTACAACCCAATTGAAAAACAAACCGAAATCTTTTAAGGGAAAATGTAAAAAAAATAAAAATCTTACAATAACTTGTTTGCATTAATATGCACACCTTGTTATAACTGCTTATGTGGTTGTGTTCAGAATTAACCAGCCACATTCAAACTCATGTTAAATGGGAGTCAGCACACACCTGCCACCATTTAAAGTACCTCTGATTAACCCCAAATAAAGTTCAGCTGTTCTGGTAGGCTTTTTGTGATGTAAAAAAATGAGACCAAGATAAATCATTTCAAAACTTATTCCACCATTAATGTGACCTATAACCTGTACAACCCAACTGAAAAACAAACTGAAATCTTTTAAGGGAAAATGTAAAAAATAAGAATCCCGAGGAAGGCCAACACCATCCAACCGATGATCCTGAAGGACAAGCTGCTGTGTGCAGGGGTGGACCAGCACCTGTCATCATGGATCCTGGACTACCTTACAAACCAGCCACAGTTTGTGAGAACCCGGGATTGTGTGTCCGACACGATCATCGGTAGCACGGGGGCCCCCCAGGGAACGGTTTTGGCTCCCTTCCTGTTCACCCTTTATACTGCGGACTTCTCACACAACACAACACACTGCCATCTACAGAAGTTCCCTGATGGCTCTGCGATTGTTGGCCTCATCTCCAACGGAGATGAAGCTGAGTACAGAGGACTTATCCAGGACTTCGTGGACTGGTGCCATCGGAACTACCTCCAGATCAACGCGAGGAAAACTAAGGAGCTGGTGGTGGACTGCCACATGCAAGGACAACCCCTCACAGCACCAGTAAACATCCTGGGAACAGACATTGAGATGGTGTCATCCTACAAGTACCTGGGTGTTCATCTGAACAATAAACTAGACTGGTCACAAAATACCGACGCACTCTACAAGAAGGGACAGCGCAGGCTGTTCCTACTGAGGAGGCTCAGGTCTTTTGGTGTACAGGGGGCGCTGCTGAAGACATTCTACAACACGGTGGTGGCATCAGCCATCACTTTTGGAGTGGTCTGCTGGGGCAGTGGCATTACAGCAGCCGATAGGAAGAGACTGAACAAACTAATCAAGAAAACTAGCTCTGTCCTGGGGCAACGTCTTGACCCAGTGGAGGAGATAGGAGAGAGAAAGATGGTGGCTAAACTGTCATCTCTGGATACAAAATCTATGTTGGAGTCTGAGTCCCACCCTATGCAGGACATACTGAACGCACTGAGGAGCTCATTTAGCAGTAGACTACACCATCCTAGGTGCGCGACCGAGAGGTTTCACAGGTCCTTCCTTCCTACAGCTGTCAGACTGTATAACCTAAGAAGGGCTGCTCGCAGAGATAGCAAAAAAAAAACACGTGACGACCTAATAGTATTGAATGCAAAAGACGCAACAAACTTATACAAATGGTCCCCTCCAGCATACAACTAGGACAATATCAATCGCTACGGAGGGTGACAATATGTATGGGTACATATTCATACCATGTAGGGTAACTAAATAGACGGTTATGCTGTTTATTCCATCTTGTTACAATGCTCCACATTGTGTATATATATTTATATATTTATGTGTACATATGTATATTCACTGCTCTTATTTTATTTTCTTATCTTCTTAATTATTGCTCTGAGTTGCTATCCCTGTGCCATTGCATTCCTGGAATTTCCCCATTGTGGGACTAATAAAGGCTTATCTTATCTTATCTTATCTTATCTTTTCCTGGCATTTTTGTAGTCACATCTTACAGCACAAGCCATGGTTCTCAGAGAGCTTCCAAAGCATCAGAGGGATCTCGTTCAAAGATATCAGTCAGGAGAAGGGTACACAAGAATTTCCAAGGCCTTAAATATACCATTGGACACAGTGAAGACAGTTATCATCAAGTGGAGAAAATTATGGCACAACAGTGACATTACAAAGAACTGGATGTCCCTCCAAAATTGATGAAAAGACAAGAAGAAAACTAGTGAGGGAGGCTGCCAAGAGTCTGACAGCAACATTGAAGGAGCTGCAGGAATTCCTGGCAAGTACTGGCTGTTTAGTGCATGTGACAACAATCTCTCATCATCTTCATATGTCTGGGCTACGGGGTGGGGTGGCAAGATGGAAGCCTTTTCTTACGTAGAAAAACATCCAAGCCATTTGAAATTTCCTAAACGGATGTGGGAAATTGTGTTATGGCCCGATGAAACCAAGGTTGAACTTTTTGGCCATAATTCCAAAAGGTATATTTGGTGCAAATACAACACTGCTCATCACCAAATGAACACCATACCTACAGTGAAGCATGGTGATGGTACCATCATGCTTTGGGGCTGTTCTTCTTCAGCTGGAACTTGGGCCTTAGTCAAAGTGGAGGGAATTGTGAGCAGTTCCAAATACCAGTTAGTGTTGGCACAAAACCTTCAGGCTTCTGCTAGAAAACTGAAGATGAAGAGGAACTTCATCTTTCAGTACGACAATGACCCAAAGCAAATCAACAACAACAACAACAACAAAAAAAAATGGATTCACCAGAAGAAGATAAAGGTTTTGGAATGGCCCAGCCAGAGTCCAGACCTGAATCCGATCGAACATCTGTGAGGTGATCTGAAGAGGGCTGTGCACAGGAGATGCCCTTGCAATCTGATAGATTTGGAGCATTTTTGCAAAGAAGCGTGGGCAAATATTGCCACATAAAGATGTGCCACACTGATAGACTCCTACCTAAAAAGACTGAGGGCTGTAATAAAAGCCAAAGGTGCTGCATCAAAGTATTAGTTTAAGGGTGTGCATATTTATGCAAACAGGTTATTTTGATTTTTATTTTTTCCTTAAAATATTTCAGTTTGCTTTTCAATTGGGTTATATAGGTTATAGGTCACATTAATGGTGGAAAAAGTTTTGAAATGATTTATCTTGGTCTCATTTTTTTACACCATAAAAACCTGACATTTGAACAGGGGTGTGTAGACTTTTTATATCCGCTGTACATAAAAGTGCAGAGAGCAGAACGCACTATTGAATAAAATGGCCCAAGGATTATGAAAAATACAGATGTGGACAAAATTGTTGGTACCCCTCTGTTAATGAAAGAAAAACCCACAATAGTCACAGAAATAACTTGAATCTGACAAAAGTGGTAATAAATAAACATTCTATGAAAATTAACCACTGAAAATCAGACAATGCTTTTGAATTGTGGTTCAACAGAATTATTTTAAAAAACAAACTGATGAAACAGGCCTGGACAAAAATGATGGTACCCTTAATTTAATATTTTGTTGAACAACCTTTTGAGGCAATCACTGCAATCAGACGATTTCTGTAACTGTCAATGAGACTTCTGCACCTCTCAGCAGGTATTTTGGCCCACTCCTCATGAGCAAACTGCTTCAGTTGTCTCAGGTTTGAAGGGTGCCTTCTCCAGAATGCATGTTTCGGCTCCTTCCACAGATGGTCAATAGGATTTAGATCAGGGCTCATAGGCCACTTTAGAATAGTCCAATGTTTCGCTCTTAGCCATTCTTGAGCGTTTTTAGCTGTGTGTTTTGGGTCATTATCCTGTTGCAAGACCCACGACCTGCGACTGAGACCAGGCTGTCTGACACTGGGCAGCACATTTCTCTCTAGAATACCTTGATAGTCTAGAGATTTAATTGTACCCTGCACAGATTGAAGACACCCTGTGCCAGATGCAGCAAAGCAGCCCCAGAACATAACAGAACCTCCTCCATGTTTCACAGTAGGGACAGTGTTCTTTTCTTGGTATGCTTCATTTTTGCGTCTGTGAACATAGCGCTGATGTGCCTTGCCAAAAAGTTCCAGTTTTGTCTCGTCTGTTCATTGGACATTCTCCCAGAAGCTTTGTGGCTTGTCAACATGCAGTTTGGCAAATTCCACTATGGCTTTTTTATAAGTTTTCAACAGTGGTGTCCTCCTTGGTCGTCTCCCATAAAGTCCACTTTGGCTCAAACAACGATGGATGGTGCGATCTGACAGTGATGTACACTACCGTTCAAAAGTTTGGGGTCACCCAGAAAATTATTTTGTGTTTTCCATGAAAAGTCACACTTATTTACCACCATGAGTTGTAAAATGAATAGAAAATATAGTCAAGACATTGTCAAAGTTAGAAATAATGATTTGTATTTGAAATAATATTTTTTTCATTCAAGCTTTGCTTTCGTCAAAGAATCCTCCATTTGCAGCAATTACAGCATTGCAGACCTAACATGATTGCACAAGGGTTTTCTAATCATCCATTAGCCTTCTGACGCAATGAGCAAACACATTGTACCATTAGAACACTGGAATGATAGTTGCTGGAAATGGGCCTCTATACACCTATGTAGATATTGCACCAAAAACCAGACATTTGCAGCTAGAATAGTCATTTACCACATTAGCATTGTATAGAGTGTATTTCTGATTAGTTTAAAGTTATCTTCATTGAAAAAAAGTGTTTTTCTTTCAAAAATAAGGAAATTTCTAAGTGACCCCAAACTTTTGAACGGTAGTGTACCTGACCTTGGAGTTCACCATGAATGTGTTTAGAGGTTGCTCTGGGCTCTTTTGTTACCATTCGTATTATCCATCTCCTCCTGCGGCCACGTCCAGGGAGGTTGGCTACAGTCCCGTGGATCTTAAATTTCTGAATAATATGTGCAACTGTAGTCACAGGAACATCAAGCTGCTTGGAGATGGTCTTATAGCCTTTACCTTTAACATGCTTGTCTATAATTTTCTTTTTAATCTCCTGAGACAGTTCTCTCCTTTGCTTCCTCTGGTCCATGTTTAGTGTTGTACACACCATGTCACCAAACAGCACAGTGACTACTTGTCACCCTTTAAATAGGCCGACTGACTGATTACAAGTTTGTAGACACCTGTGATGTTAATGAGAGGACACATCTTGGTTGAACATGTCCCTATGGTCACATTATTTTCAATCTGTTCTAGGGGTACCATCACGTTTGTCCAGGCATGTTTCATGAGTTTGTTTTTTTTAAATAATTCTGTTGAACCACAATTCAAAAACATTGTCTGATTTTCATTGGCTAATTTTCATAGAATTTTTATTTATTACCACTTTTGTCAGATTCAAGTTATTTCTGTGACCATTGTGGGTTTTTCTTTCATTAACGGAGGGGTACCAACAATTTTGTCCACGTCTGTATACACAGGAATTGTCACAATCTGAGTTCTGGACCTTCTGCCAGACTCAGTCTCGTGGCTCTTTCTATGTATTTATATATATTTATCACATTGTGTGCCTTTGAGTTTCAGTACTGCTTTCTGTTGTTCTGTTTAGGCTTCACTTTTGTTTCATATCTATTTATAATGAATTAGCAGACTGCAGTGATTATGTTTATTCTTTATATTTATTCTATGGTATTTTTCTCTGGGTTGACAGCTGTCAGGCGATATTTCCGAGTTTGTGCTCTGCTGGGGGCATCGCCTGTCAAGTTGTCAATCCAGCCGCTCCTCCCTCACCTCTCCCAGCTGTTCTCATCACCAACTCATTAACTCCTTTTGCTCGGTCAGGTGAACCCACATCTGTCACTTGTTATTTAATTGGTTTCGATCCCTATTTAAGGGAAGTTGTTGTTAATTCTCAATGTTGCTGCCTTGACTCACCAGGCTGAATTCAAGCTTCTCTTTATCCCCGTTAGATCCCTGCTTCTGCTCTGGCATTCAACTCCTGTAAGTTTTTCCTTCGTTGTTATTTTGTCATTTTGAGTATCTTGTTGAACTCTGTTGTTTTTTGTTAATAAATATCATAAGCTCACAGTTCAGCACCTGGGCTGGTTCTCTCTGCCCTGAATGAGCAAACACGACAAAAGGCAGAAACCAGTTAAGAACTCAGCTGCTGTGAGCTTGTGAATCTTTTTTTTTCCTTTTTGTTCACCTGGGCTCTGGAGCTCATTATGTCCCCGGCTCGTCGGCCTCACCCATCCGACAAAGGAAGACTGGCAGTGGGGTCTCCGAGCCTGGAAGAGGAATGGGCGGCGAACTTTATCCAGAGTTTTGTGGATGAAGCTCTCACCACCTGCGGTCCCAAGAAAACCTGGGAGAGTTTGTATGGAGCTGTGGGGATTCTGGAGGCACACCCCGGCCACTGGAGATATCCGCAATATGTGGGACTGCTGTCCACGGTCACCGCACTCCAGCAGTCATTCCCTGGGCTCATGTTGGGGCTGTTCCCCGCTAGATGAAAGCCATCGCGGAAGCGCTCACCTCAGCAGAAGTCCATCCCCTCTCCCAGTTTGCCAGCTGCAGTTCCACCATTACAGCCACCACTGCAATGTCATCCCGCTTTGGACAGCCGGAAGAAGCCCCCTCCCTCTTTGACAGCCATCTCTGCAGCACCGAAACTGACGCCTCCTTCAGCAGTACAGCCTCCGGCTCTTTTTTCCTTGCCTGGATCCTCAGCTTCTTGCCGCTCTGTAGCTGCTGTTCCCTGCTCAACCTCGGTGTCCTCTCCTGCTGCTGAAAGGTCCTCCATGGGTTCCCGGGTTCCACCCATCTTCATGCGTATCGGAGCGGTTCCTTCGCAATCCTCATAGGGGCCCATTTCCACCATAGCCATGGAGAGGGATGACCATTCACCCACTGCAGCAGATTACACCAAATACCGGGAGAACAGGCAAGTGTCATTTTATTCCTCTTCTATTTATGATGAAATGCCTTTTTTTTTTTTTTTTTTTTTTTTTTTTTTTTGTTACTTATTTGTACCCGTAGGTAGACTTGGTTTGCAGTCTGGTGACAAGCCACCGGCTGCTGGTCGCTGCGTGCGCGAGCGCCCTAAACCTACGTGTTTTTGGTATGCGGGAGGAAACCGGAGAAATCCCGGAGTAAACCCGCGCAACACGGGGAGAACATGCAAACTCCACACAGCTCACTGTTGGTCGGGGGCTGGGATCGAACCCACGATCTCATGATCCCCGCGATCCCCCGGCCGAGGGTAAAACTGTGCTGCCACAGTGCTAAACCACTGCGCCACCGTGCAGCCTTGCCTGATTCCCGGTAGGGGGGCTCAGGAAACGCAGTCCCCTGAGCTCTCCCTACCTGCTGCAGCCATTAATTGCTCACCAACTCTCTCTGTGTCCTCTTCCCTGGGTCCTGAGTGTCTGCTGGCCCTGGAACAGTACCGCCAGATGATGGAGGAGCCTGTGGCCCTGGAGGACCCAGTTCCAGTACCAGTGGTGAGCCAGCCCCCAGTTGCCATGCCGGATGAGCCACCTGCGTGGCTCGCTCCGCCTGGGGGCATCCAGACTCCTACCACCATCAAGCCTGCTGCGGGGGCTGACGCAGTAGAGTCAGCGACTGAGCTGGTCCTCCCTGAGACCGGGCCTGAGGTGTCGTCATTGTTTGGATTGACAGAGTTCTGGACAGCGGTGGAGCTTGAGCTCAGGCAAGTGCTCGCCCTTGTTTTTCTCTTTACTGTCCTGGAGAGCTCTTGCCTGGCTCTTGGTGAAGAGAGTCTTGTGCAGCCATTAGCTGCACCTGAGCTCACCTCGCTGGGCTCCACCGCTGCCGGTGAGCCTGACTCTATTTCTCTGCTTGTTATTTCTGAGCCTTCTCCCAGGGTCGCAGGGGAAGATCCATCCATCCCAGATGTCCCTGTGGATCCAGACTCAACACCTGAAGTCATCGTGGGTCCACCTCCCCCTGCTGAGGTCGTTGCAGGTGCAGCTTCCCCTCTACCCGAGGCCATCATGTGGATCCTTCCTCAGTCTGAGTCTCCATGGGTGCTGTGTCCCGGCCAGGGACCCTCGTGAGTGCTGCACCCCAGCATTAATGCAATGTGGGTGTGGCATTCCAGCCTGGGCACGCCATGGGCCACGGAGGGTGCTGCAGTGCTCCAGCCCGGGCACACGGAGGGTGCTGCAATGCTCCAGCCTGGAGCCACGGAGGGTGTTGCAGTGCTCCAGCCTGGACTCACGGAGGGTGCTGCAGTGCTCCAGCCTGGAGCCACCACGGGTGCTGCAATGCTCCAGCACGGAGTCATTGCTGGTGCTGCAATGCTCAAGCCCGAAGCCACCGTGGGTGCTACTGTCTCTCACCCTAGGACCACCAAGGGCATTGAGGCCTCCTCTCCTCTGCCAGATGTTGTGGTGGTCCCCCTTTCTCCAGTACCAGACGCCGTCCTGGCTCCTCCTGGGCGGCCGCCCCCTGGGCCACCCTCATGGTTCAGGTGGCTGAAAAACCCTGGTCGACCGCCTGATGATCTGAGCCATCAGGTTAGGTGGCCCATGTTCTCCGGAAGGCCACCTGACTCATTCCGCCTTGCCATCCGCCAGGTCTGGGACTTTGGTCACCCACCTGAACCTTCCAGCCTTTTGGTCAAGGGTACCTAAACCTATGATTTTTTGACTGGTGTCGGCCCTGAGCGGGACTTTTTGTTCATTCCCTCCTAGCCTGGTTATTGTTGTACCCCTGCTGAGGGCACAGGGTTTTTCTTTTTTGGTTGGTGTTTCCTTGGGGTGTCTGGGTTCTCCCCTTGGGGGGGGGTGTCTTTCATGAGCTTAGTGCTGGACCGTCTGCCAGACTCAGCCTTGTGGCTCTTTCTTTGTATTTATATATATTTATCGCATTTTATGCCTTTGAGTTTCAGTGCTGCTTTCTATTGTTCTGTTTAGGCTTCAGTTTTGTTTCATATCTATTTATAATGAATTATCAGTATGCGGTGCTTATGTTTACTCTTTATATTTATTCTATGGTGTCTTTCTCTGGGTTGACGGCTGTCAGGCGATATTTCCTGGTTTGAGCTCTGCTGGGGGCATCACCTGTCAAGTTGTCAATCCAGCCGCTCTTCCCTCACCTCTCCCAGTTGCTCTCATCACCACTCATTATTTCCTTTTGCTCGGTGAGGTGAACCCACACCTGTCACTTGTTATTTAATGGGTTTTGATCCCTATTTAAGGGAAGTTGTTGTTAATTCTCATTGTTGCTTCTTTGACTCACCAGGCTTCTTCTTCTTCTTTCAGCAAAGCCTGAAAAGGGGACATACCTATGGCTGAAGAAACCGTCGAGTTGTGGGCATACTCGATCCATGGCAGATATGAGCTCCAGGAGGCTGAGTTGGTTGGTGCCACGCACCGCAGTGCCGCCTCCAACTCCTGGTTGGTCCGTTCATACTGGCCATTCGATTGAGGATGACAGGCTCACCGTGGCCCCAAGGGCATTACAAAATGACCTCCACACCTGAGAGATAAACTGGAGACCCCGATCGGAGACGATGTCCAGGGGAATCTCGTGCAGTCTCACCACATGTTGAACCAACAGGTCCGCTGTTTCCTTGGCCGGGGTCAGACCCGGAAGGGGAACAAAATGGGCCACCTTGGAGAACCTGTCCACTATGGTGAGTACAATGGTGTGGTTGTTGGAAGGAGGGAGGCCGGTGACGAAATCCAATGCCACATGGGACCAGGGCCTGCCCGGAACCGGGAGAGGATGGAGCAACCCAGCTGGAGAGGATGATGGGGACTTGCCGGTGGCACATTGAGGACAAGCACGGACGTACTCCCCAAAGTCCTTTTGAAGAGAGGGCCACCAGAATGAACGTTGCAGAAGCTCCTCCATGTGCCGCCTTCCTGGGTGACAGGTAAACTTAGAGGAGTGGGCCCAGTGTATAACATCACCCCAGATGGCCGATGGGACAAACATCTTACCCGCTGGCCCCTCGCCCAGGTCCATTTCAGTCTCTTGCGCCCTCCGGACCTTCTTCTTAATCCCCCATAAGAGGGCGCCCACGACACAGGAGGCAGGAAGGACGGGATGATCCTCGGGGTCCAAGGCATCCGTGGCGAATTGACTGGAGAGGGCATCCGGCTTGGTGTTTTTGGACCCGGGGCGGTACGTGATGGTAAAGTCAAAACGTCCAAAAAACAAGGACCAGCGGGCCTGGCGAGCATTCAAGCGCTTGGGTTTCCGAAGGTATTCCAAGTTCCTGTGGTCCGTCCAAACCACGAACGGCTGCGAAGACCCCTCCAGTCAATGGCACCATTCCTCCAGTGCCAGTTTAACAGCCAGAAGCTCCCTGTCATGATACTATAATTGCGCTCCGCAGGGGACAGCCGCCGGGAGAAGAAGGCACACAGTTGGACCTTACCATCTGCCGGGGAGCGCTGGCATAGGACGGCACCCACTCCGGAATCTGAGGCGTTCACCTCCACTAGACACTGAAGATTAGGATCCACCTGCACCAGGATGGGGGACTCAGAGAACTGCCTCTTGAGGTCCGCAAAGGCCGTAGCCGCCTCCTCAGTCCACTGGAAGGGTACCTTGGTCGACGTGAGGCACGTCAGGGGAAGGGCCAGGCTGCTGTAGTTCCTGATGAACCGGCGGTAGAAGTTAGCAAACCCCAGGAACTGCTGGAGCTGCTTCCTGGAGGACGGGGTCGGCCACTCCACCTCCACCTTAATTTTGCCAGGATCCGGGAGAATCTTCTTATGCGAGATGATAAACCCCAAAAAGGATGTCTTGGAGGTATGGAACTCACATTTTTCAGCCTTAACATATAGTTGGTTCTCCAACAGCCGCTGCAACACTCGCCTCACATGCACCTGGTGTTCCTCTAGAGGTTGAGAGATTAAAATGTCATCCAAGTAGATAAATAAAAAAACACCCAGGAAGTCTCTCACCACATCATTAATAAGCCGCTGGAAAACAGCAGGCGCATTGGTTAGACCGAAGCACATCAACAGATATTCAAAATGATCACTAGGGGTCCGAAAACCTGTCTTCCATTCATCTCCTTCGCAGATCCGCACCAGATGGTAGGCGTGCAGATCCAGCTTGGTGAACCAGGACGCCCCCTGGAGAGAGTCAAAGGCAGTGTTAAGCAAGGGAAGAGTGTATTTATCCTTCATGATGATGTTGTTCAATTACCTGAAATCAATACATGGTCTCAAAGAGCCGTCCTTTTTGCAAAAAAAACCAAAAAAAAAATGCCTCCACCACCGAAGAAGACGGACGGATTATGCCAGAACTCAGAGATTCCTTGATATAGGTCTCCCTAACTGCCCGCACCGGCGGAGAAAGGCTGTACAGCTGGCTAGATGGAAGCAGATCTCCCGGGCGGAGGTTCATGGCACAATCATACGGCCGGTGAGGGGGCGGGGGAGGGATAGGGCCTGGGTCTTGCTAAAGACGGCTCCAAGGTCATGATATTCAGGGGGAACTGTAGACAGGTTGGGGGACGGGGTGGTAGGAGCCCCCAAGGGCATGGACAGCGAGCAAGCGGCTGATTGGAGACAGGCGTTGAGGCAAAACGAACTCCATGACTTAATACTACCCGAGCGCCAATCAATAGTGGGATTATGGAGGCCTAACCAGGGAAAACCAAGGATGACTGGGGACGATGAAATCGGCAACACAAAGAACTGTAACTCCTCCCGATGATTACCTGAGACAATGACGGACACTGGGGCAGTTTGCTGGGACACCGTAGCCATGTGGGCCTTAGACAGTGCGATCAGCCGTAGCAGAGACTTAAGAGGGAAACAGTGAAGCCCCAAACGGGTTGCCAAGTCCCTAGAAATAAAACTTTGCTCTGCCCCTGAGTCGATTAAAGCCTGTGTGGGAATTTCAGTATGTTTATGTAAGAACCGGATGGGAAGAAGGAGTCTAGATGGGGGTTAGACTGAGGTGAGTCCGTGAGTCCCCCTACGGCGACTCACGGACTCCCCCTTTTGGCTGAAGCTAGCAAGATGCTACCTCATGCTCCTCACTCCCGCAATAGAGGCACAACCCTAACTCACGATGGTGCTGTTTTTCCGCCGAAGTCAACTTAGACTGTCCCACTACCATAGGTTCCGGGGTCACAGAGGAGTCAGAAGGTGGAAGGGCCAATAGCAAGGTTAGAGAGGCGTGACGGTACTGGGTCCATGAGCGACCACAGGATTTATGTTCCACTGCCCGTTCCCTCAGCCTATTATCTAGACTAATGGCCAGGGAAATTAGCTCAGATAGCTTAGTCAGCTTCTCTAGGGAAGCTAGCTCATCCCAAAGGCTAGGGCTAAGGCTCCTAATTAAAATGCTACAGAGGGAAGCGTCCTCCCACCCCACCTCAGTAGCCGCTACCCGGAAGTCAACAGCATAATCAGCTACAGCCTTGGAACCCTGTCTCAACTTTAGCAACCGAGAGGTAAGCACACTGTCTCTGTCTGAATGGCCAAACACCTCATTAAACTCTCCGACAAACTGGCCAAAAGTCAGGCTAGCATAATTAGCCCTAGCCATCACCGCGAAAGACCATGCTAGAGATCTTCCCTCCAACAAGTCGATCACGTAGCCAATCTTATTATGGTCAGAAGTGAAGTCCTCAGGTACCTGCTGGAAAACTACCTCGCACTGCATGACGAAACCCCTGGCCTCTCCTAGTTTGCCGCTAAAGTGGTTGGGGGTAGGAACGGGAGTGAGCTGAGCCAGGGGCTCCTGTCTGAGTTGATTAGCAGGTAAGCTAGCGGGAGCTGAGGAGCTGCTGGGAATAGGTAAGGCCTGAGGAAAAGACTGGGAGCTAGTTAGCCGGTCTAATCGGTAAGTGACATGAGCTAATTGGGTTAAAATGGATTGCTGCTGATAAGCCAATTGATCTATTCGGATCTCCATGTGGTTGACACAGCGCACCAAAGCGCTATCAGCTGGGTCATTCTGGCGGAGATGTACTGATATGGTTTAGTGACCCAGTGACAAAACACAGACTCCAAATAGATACAATTAGGTTTATTAACAACAAATGGTGTGTTGGTGTGTGTAAGTGCAGGCAGGAACTGCAGGGAACAAAGCGGGACACCGTACGGCCTGGCAACCCTAGGAACACACAGAGAGGAATGGTTAATGAAGTGTAACTGTAACTACAGTGTAACTACAGTGTAACTGTCTTCTTTGCTGGAAGAAGACAGTTACACTGTAGCTTACTGTGGGAGCAGATGGTGAGAGGCTCAGGTTCAGCACGACGGCTACGGCCAGGAAGACCGCGCCCTTCTGTAGAGAATGCAGCTCCCGCGGGTGAGTGTCTAGGGAGTGTTGGCATAGTGGAAGAGAGGAAGAAATCCGCCGCCAAGGAGGAAGGGAGGAAGATTCCGCCGCCACAGACTCCACCTGTGCACAGGAGACTGGAAGACAAGGTAAGTAGAAAGTTGGAGCTTATGTGAGCAGCTGAAGGAATTGTCCAGTGACGGTGGAAGCAGGCTTGGGCTGAGACTACAACAGACTGTAGAGTTTGGCGATGAAGCTCGTCTGGAGCGCAGTGAGACATCTCCGCGCTGCAGGCTCGGGCAGCGCGGTAAAAATAGGCCAGGCGTGATGAAGACCAGGTGTGCGCGCAGCTGGGAATAATGAGTAGAGCAGACCATGACAGATGGTGTTGAAAGCTGAGCTGTAGTCAACAAAGAGCATCCTCACGTAGCTCCTTGGGTTTTCCAGGTGGCTCAGCACTCTGTGGAGTGTGATGGCGATGGCATCTTCCGTAGACTAATTCTTCTTGTAGGTGAACTGGAGGAGGTCGAAGGAGGGGGGAAGACAGTCCCTGATGTGCTGGGACACCAGTCGCTCAAAACACTTCATGACTACAGACGTGAGTGCTATGGGTCTGTAGTCATCAGGCTGTCAATTGCGGACTTTTTGGGGTTGGGGATGATGGTGGAGACCTTGAGGCAGGCGGGAAAAGGTGGTGTGTGTCAGGGAGAGGTTGAACAGCTTGGTGAGGATCTTTGCCAGCTGATCTGCACATGTTTTGACCACCGCTCCTGGGATGCTGTCAGGACCAGCAGGTCTCTAGGGGTTGGTTCCTCACCTCATGCACCCATAGAGAGAGAGGGGAGGCGGAGGAGGGGGGAGGATGGCGAGAGGGGGGAAGATGGGGGATGAGCTGGGAGGGGGAGGTGTGCTAAAACTGGGCAAAGAAGCTGTTAAGGTCCTCTGCCAGTATGGGGCTGCTGTCTGATGTTGGGGGACACTGGCCCCTGTAGTTGATGAGGGCTTGGATGCCTCTCCACATCTGTCGGGGGTTGCTGTCTGTGAGGAAGCCTTCCACATTCCTCCTGTAGGCGTTCTTAGTGAGTTTTATGCCTCTTCTAAGGTTGGCAGTGCTATACAGAGATCTGTCCCTTAGTTGCGGGCTCTGATCTGAGCCTGGACCTCACTGGTCATCCAGGGTTTCCAGTTTGGAAAGACCCAGATGGAAGATCCACTAAATGGGAATGGAGTAGCTAATACATTCCAAGCAAAGGCATGTCTGATTGATTGATTAGACTTTGGTTGTCTGCAGACTTCCATACTTCAAAGATGTTGAAAGGTAAATAATTCTCTGATTTACTGCAGCTTTATTTTTGTGGTATTGTTGTTCATATATTTTATGTAATTGAGAAACATAAAACTTAACAGACAAATAGCTAGTCAAACCATAAGAAAACTGCTAGCATGACACATACACAGTTGTTTAGTTATAGATTTATAACTCAGTAGATATTGTTGCAGTGGCAATCTTTTGTATAAATACAAGTTGTTGTATATTGTTGCATGGAAATATCTGCTATAATAACACAGCTGAATGAGCTGAGGTTTATATCAATGTAGGTTACGATTTCTTTTTTTTTTCAAGGTGGCAGTATAGGATAAGGAATTAAATGATGTTTGCTAAACCTGATATAAAAATGAAAGGTAGGTCTCAGTTGACAAAATAAAAGCTTACTGAACAATGTGTTCAGTAAACTGAGTTCATCAGCATACTCTACTGTGAAATAACTTTAACAGTACATTGGGTCTGTGTATTGATATTTTATTTAAAACTCTCTTTTGTAGGTTTGTAGGTCGTATTATCCTCTTTTTAGTTGAAAAATGGAGTAACTTTGTCTTTAACACCATTGCAGGTATACAAACAATCTTTATCCTCTCCTACATCATTTTGGAATACAGAGGACATGGACAAAAACAAATGTCTGATGAGACCTACAATGTCATACTCAAGGCACTGATGGGGAATTTACTACTAACTACTACTAACCTGCACTTATATAGCACTTTTCTAGTCACAAAGACCACTCAAAGCGCTTTCACTAATACTAACCCTCTATTCTAAGGGCCTATAGGAAACAGATATCTAGGGACAATTTAGAACAGCCAATTAATCTAACATGCATGTCTTTGGATTGTGGGAGGAAACCGGATCCCCCGGAGTAAACCCACGCAGCACAGGGAGAACATGCAAACTCCACACAGAAAGTTTAATATTCCTGTAGGAGAAAGATCCAGGACACAGCGCTCTGCACCTATTCAGCTGTGGTGGAATAGGCAGCATTACGCCCTCAGTGAGGATGGTCAGTCAATTACATTCGATGGAAAATTGGTACCCAGAAAGTCAATTATCCCTGCAGTTGTAAATGAGGCTCTTGATGAAACAAAAGGTTCTGGTGTAAGAAAATTAAGCATATACTGTACCTTAGGGAACAGTAGTTGGGAATCAGCTGAGCAAGTGTGAAAGATACCTTGGACAGATCAAGATGTTTCCAGCTCAACAAGGCTTGCTGGAAAAAAACAGCATAGACCAGCATAAACCAGCATAGAGCAGCATGAAAATACTGGTCTATGCTGGGTTTTCTATGCTGGTCTGTGCTGGTTCACCAGCATTGCAGTGCTGATCCACCAGCTAAACCAACACCAAACCAGCATAGTATGCTGGTATAACCAGCTTCAAGACACAACAAATCATGCTGGTGACCAGCATGCTGGTCCATGCTGGTTTTTCCAGCAGGTCCAGAACAAACCCATACCAAAATCTATCACAGCCAAAACAGTTCAAGATCGACACCAGGCAGACCTTGTTGGCATGGGTAAATGGAGGGTCAAGTATGGCCAAGTCACATATAGATATATTTTGACTGTAATACAGCCATGGACAAACTTGTTGGTACCCCTCTGTTAATGAAAGAAAAACCCACAATGGTCACAGAAATAACTTGAATCTGACAAAAGTGGTAATAAATAAAAATTCTATCAAAATTAACCAATGAAAATCAGACAGTCCTTTTGAATTGTGGCTCAACAGAATTATTTAAAAAAAAAAAAACCTCATGAAACAGGCCTGGACAAAAATGATGGTACCCTTAACTTAATGTTTTGTTGCACAACCTTTTGAGGCAATCACTGCAATCAAACTATTTCTGTAACTGTCAATGAGACTTCTTCACTTCTCAGCAGGTATTTTGGCCCACTCCTCATGAGCAAACTGCTCCAGTTGTCTCAGGTTTGAAGGGTGCCTTCTCCAGATGGCATGTTTCAGCTCCTTCCACAGATGTTCAATAGGATTTAGATCAGGGCTCATAGAAGGCAACTTATATAGTTGCCTTCCAATAGTCCAGTGTTTCGCTCTTAGCCATTCTTGGGTGTTTTTAGCTGTGTGTTTTGAGTCATTATCCTGTTTCAAGACCCATGACCTGCGACTGAGACTAAGCTGTCTGACACTGGGCAGCACATTTCTCTCTAGAATACCTTGATAGTCTAGAGATTTCATTGTACCCCGCACAGATTCAAGACACCCTGTGCTAGATGCAGCAAAATAGCCCCAGAACATAACAGAACCTCCTTCATGTTTCATAGTAGGGACAGTGTTCTTTTCTTGGTATTCTTCATTTTTGCGTCTGTGAACATAGAGCTGATGTGCCTTGCCAAAAAGTTCCAGTTTTGTCTCGTCTGTCCATAGGACATTCTCCCAGAAGCTTTGTGGCTTGTCAACATGCAGTTTGGCAAATTCCACTATGGCTTTTTTATCATTTGTTTTCAACAGTGGTGTCCTCCTTGGTCGTCTCCCATGAAGTCCACTTTGGCTCAAACAATGACGGATGGTGCGATCGGACACTGATGTACCTTGACCTTGAAGTTCACCATGAATGTGTTTAGAGGTTGTTCTGGGCTCTTTTGTTACCATTCGTATTATCCGTCTCTTCCTGTGGTCACGTCCAGGGAGGTTGGCTACAGTCCTGTGGATTTTAAATTTCTGGATAATATGTGCAACTGTAGTCACAGGAACATCAAGCTGCTTGGAGATGGTCTTATAGCCTTTATCTTTAACATGCTTGTCTATAATTTTCTTTCTAATGTCCTGAGACAACTCTTTCCTTTGCTTCCTCTGGTCCATGTTTAGTGTGATACACACCATGTCACCAAACAGCACAGTGACTACTTCATTCATACATTCATCTTCTTCCACTTAATCCTTTTTGGGTCATGGGGGGGGGGGGGGGGGCTGAAGCCTATCCCAGCATCTTTGGGCGAGAGGCAGGGTACACCCTGGACAGATCACCAGTCCATCGCAGGGCCAACACAGAGAGACAGACAACCATTCACTCTCACAGTCATACCTAAGGACAATTTAGAATCTCCACTTTGATGCCAATTAACCGAACTTGCATGTTTTTGGCATGTGGGAGGAAACTGGAGAAATCCTGGAGTAAACCCACGCAGACACGGGGAGAGCATGCAAACTCCATGCAGATCACTGTTGGTCGGGGGCTGGGATCGAACCCAGGATCCCCCGGCCAAGGGTGAGTTGCTGTGCTGCCTCAGTACTAACCACTCCGCCACTGCACCTTGTCACCCTTTAAATAGTCCGACTGACTGATTACAAGTTTGTAGACACCTGTGATGTTAATTAGAGGACACATCTTGGTTGAACATGTCCCTATGGACACATTATTTTCTTCTATTTTCTATATCTTTTCTAGGGGTACCATCATTTTTGTCCAGGCTTGTTTCATGAGTTTGTTTTTTAAAGTAATTCTGTTGAACCACAATTCAAAAGCATTGTCTGATTTTCATTGGTTAATTTTCATAGAATTTTTATTTATTACCACTTTTGTCAGATTCAAGTTATTTCTGTGACCATTGTGGGTTTTCCTTTCATTAACAGAGAGGTACCAACAATTTTGTCCACATGTGTAGATGTGTTTAGTATATATGTATGGTTAAGTACACAGAAAGGTAAACACAGTGCAGAGATTGCTAGACACCTTGAAGACATTTACAATGAGCATGGTCCACCAAAAGTCATACAGCACGACAAAGGGAAGGAGTTCAAAGGTGCTGTAAAAAACTTATGGAATCCTTACAAGTGAAAATAATTCAGAGCTCCCTATACCATCCCCAGAGCCAAGGCAAAGTGGAGAGAAGCCACCGTGTCCTGAGGAAAAAAATAATGTATGACTTAATCCGATATCAAGCTGGTCAATTTCAAGCTATTTGTAAATGAGTGCTCATGTTCTATGTTGTACTGTATATTGGAGGTGAATGCAATTATAGTGCCAGTCCAGATATTTAATATGTTTTAAGTGAGGACAGAATTGTTTTAACAGTTTCCTTGAGAAGTGTTTGAAAAAAGTTTCAATTAACCCCTTGCACTCTGGTCAATTTCCCTAAAAACGCCTAAAAATAACGTACCCAAAGCAAATCAAAAGCTGTTCTTCAGCCCTTTGCAGCATCTTCATGGGGTTGGTCTCATTTAAAAGAAAACACTGTAGCGGTTTGATTCAACCCCCACAACGCACAGACAGAACACAGAGACAGTCAGCTCACACTCCTGGGTTTTTTCCGCTGCATGCTGCGTTTACAGCCGTGAGGTTAAAGTGTCATCCATGCATTGTGTTCATGCATCCTGTCTGTACCTCTGATATGCAAATGCCCAGATTGACTGCTGTGAATGTCTTTGATCTATTGTTTGAGTTGAGTATATAAGCTGCACTGTGCTGTAAATCTGCCTCTCAATCTCACTTCTGCATCTGCTGCTGCTGGACACAGACATTGTGTCCTCCTTCTCTGAGAGCCGTGGGCTCGCTCTCGGCGCGCATGCACGGCGCCGGGAGCGGAGCTTGTGACGATGGTATGATAATAAAACTCTACTTAAAACCTTCTACAACGCCGCTTTATTTCATGCCGCCGCACTGGTGACCCTGACGTGATCTGAACACGCAACTTTCTGATTTGGACGGCCACGCTGGCGAACCGACGCTGAAAGAAACACGCTGCCAGCGAACACAGCACACTGACGCAAACGAGCTGTTCTCCGGACATCACCCACGACCGGGAAAATCTGCAGAAAACGTCATGGCGCAACCCTTGCCTGAGATCGGGACGTCCACGCTGGACCAGCCGAGGGACACAGAACGTTTTCCCCCTCTCACCGCTACTCCTCCCGCTCAGCGAGCCTTCTCATCTACCCGAGCCTGAGGAACGAAGATCGTCTATTCCCGCTCACCGCTCCAACGCATCTGCACGAGCCTGAGGGACAAAAGATCGTCTATTTCCTCTCACCGCTCCAACGCACCATGGCCAATCTGCAGCCACAGCTCAACCTGGATTTTATCGGCGCCGTCTGCGCCGATCTCCACCAAGATTCTGCACCCTGGTCTCCAGCTGGCCCACCCACGCACGAGCCCCGGCACAAGCACCGGGGAGTTACGAGGACGGCGCATCACGCACGGGACAAATAACGGCTCCAGAGACCGCCATCGTCCTCCGCCGCTGCTCACAGAACCCTCAGGGCTGCTCGTTCACCTGAAGCAAGCACGCAGCTCGCCACTGGATTTTTTTTTTTTTAATGGTCTCAGCCACGGCACATAAGGGATTTCAGCTGTCAGCTGTTCCCGGGGGGGTTTAGGGTTGCTCCTGCACCTAAAGCCAACAAGCCGAGTCCCTCTGCTTCTTTTTTTTCTTACAGCCGCTATGCAGCCTCGCCGCTCCTGTTTTCTTCATGGCCACGAGAGGAGCCAGAGACTAATTTTTCTTCTTCTGATCTCTGCATGTTCAGACGGGACATCGCGGAGCAGCAAACACTTTTGGCGCGACTCGAACGATTTTCCCGCACCCGGTCAGCATGTACTACCCCCCCCCCCCCCCTCCTCCTGCACAGAGCTTTTCCCTGCTCACTGCCCAGACTGCAACATCGAGGTCACGGTCCCCTACCGTTCCCTCTGGGGGGGGAGCAGTGTAGCGGTTTGATTCAACCCCCACAACCACAGACAGAACACAGAGACAGTCAGCTCGCACTCCTGGGTTTTTTCCGCTGCATGCTGCGTTTACAGCCGTGAGGTTAAAGTGTCATCCATGCATTGTGTTCATGCAGCCTGTCTGTACCTCTGATATGCAAATGCCCAGATTGACTGCTGTGAATGTCTTTGATCTATTGTTTGAGTTGAGTATATAAGCTGCACTGTGCTGTAAATCTGCCTCTCAATCTCACTTCTGCATCTGCTGCTGCTGGACACAGACATTGTGTCCTCCTTCTCTGAGAGCCGTGGGCTCGCTCTCGGCGCGCATGCACGGCGCCGGGAGCGGAGCTTGTGACGGCGGTATGATAATAAAACTCTACTTAAAACCTCCAACAACGCCGCTTTATTTCATGCCGCCGCAACACTTTGAATTTTTTTGGCAAAACAGTCATAATCTCTCTAAGTGCTCCTGCCACTGAGTAACAGTCATCTAAACATACTGAACTTGAAGAAAATAAAGTTCGCCTGGGCGTTTTTTTGGATACAAATGCTTGCAAATAACACACAGCTGTCAGATCCGGGCTGGAAAATGCAACAGAAATGTAGAACCAAGTGCTATCCAGCTGAGGTCAAAATTTTGTAACAATACCACAAAAAATGAATATATTACACAGCTTTTTCCTCAGGTTGTTCCCAGGCGTTTTTGAACTGTGCCAAATTGTGCCAAATGGCACAGTTTGGAAAAATGTCAGTAACTTTTGAATGATTCAATATAGAAGCTTGATCTTGGGCTCTAATGAAAGGTTGTGTGTGTGTGTGGGGGGGGGGGGTGTTTATTCATTCATGAATGAATGAATGAACAAACAAGCCCCCCCCACACAAAGAAGCATGCCACGTAAAAAATGTGTGGCTTTTTTTTACAAGAAAAAATAACCTACAGTGCACTAAAAATTATACTAAAATATCTGTAATGTAGAGGATAACAACTCCCACCCACCCCGCTACAGAGGACGGACATCGTCCATTGCTACATGACAGACAGCGGGGACGGTGCGCCCCGGTCTACTACTCACAGTTGTATTAAAATATCTGCAATCCGCTACAGAGGAGTAGTGGGGGGGGGGGGGACCATTCATGGTCCGGACGTGGCGCACGGGGGGGTCCGTCATGTGGCGATGACGCACAGTTGTAATTTACCGATCGGTCAAAAGTCATTTTGATTACAATTTTCAGGGATAAAGAATAATTTAGCTTATAACACTTACCTGTCCACAACAGCAGTGTCGCTGGCAAACTTCTCTTCCTCATTGTCAGACGAACATGACGCTGATCCGCTTGTTACGGACTCGTGGTTCTGGTCACGCAACCTGGTCAAACCATGATTCCATTATTGCGGTTTTGCGCTTCCATCATTGTGGTTTTGGCGAACAATTTTTCAAAACAAATAAGAACAGTAGTAAGAAAAAGAGACTGGGGAACACGTGTGTGTCACCCAGCGGCTTACACAAAACAGATTTTACGCACGGGATGCACGCTTTTGAACTTCTGTGCTTCAATTGGCTCGCTGTATTCGCAGCCGTTGGTAGGCGGGTCCTTCTTGCTAGGTTTTCAGTCATTGGTTCTTCAAGGTTTCAGAAACCCAATTCAAGGCTCTTATTAGTCGAATGAGAGGTCAATCAAATCTAAACCAATCAAAGCACTCCTTTGGCTTTCTGTTTGCGGCTGTGTCTGTAGTGGAAGAACGGAAATGCTGCTTTTTTTTTTCAGTGCGCCCTAGGACGCAGAGACGTGACTGCCCGCGGTATCCCGGAGTGCAAGAGGTTAAATGTTTTCCAAGAAAACAATGTGGTAAATTAATTTGACAATGCAACATCCAACAAAGACAGATGAAATTATGAATTTACATATCTAAGCAAGTAAACAATATTAATGAGAGTGCTGCATAGTATGTTGATGAATGAATATGATGACTATGTGATCCACTATACAGATTTTTCAATTCAATTAAATTCATTTCAACTTTATTTATATAGCGCCATTTCACAACAACAGTCATCTCATAGCACTATCAACTGTAGGGGGAACCCCCACAGTTGCAGAAAGACCCCAGCAATCAGGCGATCCCCTGTGAGCAAGCACTTGGCGACGGTGGAGAGGAAAAACTCCCTTTTAACAGGAAGAAATCTCCAGCAGAACCAGGCTCAGGGAGGGGCAGTCATCTGCTGCGACTGGCTGGGGGGTGAGGGGATAGAGAAGAAGAAAAGAACAGACATGTAGAGAGCAAACAGCACAATGGAGACTCAATTTATGGGAGAGAACAAACAAATGTTAATGACCAGCAAAAAAAATATTTCATTGAGAGTGAGAAAAGGAGTGAGGCCCAGTGCATTACTGGAGGTCCCCCGGCTGACTAAACCTATTAGCAGCATAACTAAGGGAGGGTTCAGAAACACATGATCCCTCCCTAATTGTAGGCTATATCAAAAAGGTAGGTTTTAGCCCTATTCTTAAAAACAGAGATTGAGTCTGACTCCCGAATCCAGATTGGCAGCTGATTCCACAGGAGAGGAGCTTGATAACTGAAGGCTCTGCCTCCCATTGTACTTTTGGAGATTCTAAGTATTACAAGTAATCCTGCATTTTGGGAGCGTAGTGCTCTGTTAGGATAATACGGTAGTATCAGATCTTTTAAATAAAAAGGAGCCTGATTGTTTAGAGCTTTGTAAATGAGCTTTGCTCATTTTTGATGAGTAAACTGCACAAAATCTGCAACAAAATATTTTATCTCCACAAAATCCAGTCCTATTTATGTAGTATTACATTTTCAAATGATTTTATTAATGCTGGGCCAATAACATAATAACCAGCCAATAATGTAATAACTTATTACATTATTGGCAAAATATTATTACGTTATTGGCTCAAAAAATTTATTTCATTATTGGCAACTTATTACGTTATTACTTTAACTTATACGTTATTTCAATGCCTCAATCTCGGTGCTTGGAATGTCCGTACAACCAACGACAGTGAGTCTTCAATCAGACCTGAAAGAGCAACAGCCCTTATCTGTCGTGAGCTCGAGAAAGCATCCATTGACATCTGTGCCCTAAGCGAAGTTCGGCGACCTGGCACCGAAAACGTAGTTGAGAGGAGTCACACAATCTTCTGGAGTGGAGGAGAAGAGAGAACAGCTGGAGTTGGCTTTGCTATTTCCAACAGGCTAGCTTCTCAAGGTATCACCCCTATACCAATTAGCGACAGGTTCATGTCAATGCGCATACAGCTAAAGGGAGGAAACAATCTAACTCTCATTAGTGTATATGGGCCGACCATGCAAAGATCTCAGGAAGAAAAAGAGCAGTTCTATGAAAATCTTAGCAGCTGCACATCTGCCGCCGAGATGGACATCATCATCATCCTGGGCGACTTTAATGCACGAGTGGGCAAGGACTGGAAATTGTGGCCAAATGTAATTGGAAAACATGGCGTTGGTAAAATGAACTCCAACGGGCTTATGTTCTTAGAATTCTGCACCAGATTCCAGCTCAGTTTCATGGGTACTACGTTCCAACAGAAAAACACCTTAAAGAACACATGGCAACACCTACGTTCAAAGCACTGGCACCAAATCGACCATGTACTATCCAATAAGGCCGCAAAACCATATGTTACAGTGACACGAGTCAATCAAGCAGCAAACTGCTTCACAGATCATAAGCTCCTGGTATGTAAGTGCCTGTTCTTTATTAAAAACAAGAAGAGTGGTACAAGGCCTCCCAAGAAGCTAGACACACATTTGGATGATGACAAAAAAGCATTACTGGAGCTCTTCCTAGATGAAAAGTTGTCTACCTGTAAGGCGGACTTTGATGAACTCAGACTTATTCTCCAGAATGCTGCCACATGTCTTCAGCAAAAAGAAACGAGTGCAGAATGACTGGTTTGATCAGGACCAAGAAATTCAAAAGCTGCTTCAAGACAAGAACTTGGACAGGCATGTTCTAAGAAGGCGGATCAGAGAGCTAAAGAATGATTGGTTTTGGTGCAGAGCTGAGGAGGCAGAGTGGCACTCTCAGGAGAAGAACCACAGAGAGTTTTATGCTACCCTCAATGCCATCTATGGCCCTAGATCCAGAAGCACCCATCCTGTGAAGTCCAAAGATGGTGAGCTCCTGACTGTTCCTGACAAGATAAAGACCGATGGGTTGAGCACTTCAGCGACTTATTAAACCAACCAATGGATGTTGACTTGAGCATCATCAATGACATAGACCAGCTTCCAGTTATCGAATCAATGAGCCTTCCGAATGAAGACCAAGAACTTGACCAAGCCCTTAGAAACACCCGATTAGGAAAGAGCCCAGGTCCAGACGGTATTCTACCTGAAGTACTTGTGCATGGAGGACGTCGCTTAAGAGCTTTCCTACTTGTCCTATTCAACATCTGCTGGACTACAGAGATTATCCCATCCGACTGGATAGATGCCATCATCACAATTCTGTTCAAAAAAGGTGACAGAAGCCTCTGTGGCAATTACAGAGGAATCTCACTGCTCAGTGCTGTCGGTAAAGTCTTTGCAGACGTTATCTTGCAGAGGCTTCACCTCTTAGCAGAATATATCTACCCCCAGTCGCAGTCAGGGTATCGAAACGGTAGAAGTACAATAGATGGGATTTTCACCCTTCGCCAGCTGATGGAAAAAACAAGAGAGCAGCGCAGATGTTTGTACATAGCTTTCGTGGATTTTGTGAAGGCGTTTGACATGGTCAATCGTGAGCTCCTCTTCATCATCCTTGGCAAACTTGGCTGTCCTCCAAAGTTTATAAGAATCATCAAAAGACTATACACGGACGTGCACGCCCGACTTGCTATCAATGGTGAACTCACCCAATCCCTTGAATACAACAGCGGGGTCAAGTAGGGGTGTAAACTAGCTCCAACACTCTTTGGCATGTACGCAGCAGTCCTACTTTGGCTCGCTTTCAAAGAAATCAAGCAAACCTGCAGCGTACAGATCAGACTGCATTACGATGGCGATCTTTTTGACCTCCGCAGATTAAAAGCGAAATCCAGAGTCCTCACAGATTATATTAGCGAAGTTAGAGAAGTGCTGATGATATCGCGATCTTCAGTGATACACCAGAGGCCTGCAGACGTTATTATCCTCCTACAATGACGTCGCTAAGAGAATGGGTCTCTGCATCAACACAGTCAAAACGGAGACCATGTGTATTGGCAATACAACTGAGTTCTTTATTGACGACATCAAATTGGCCAACGTTACTCGCTTCAAGTATCTCGGCAGTTATGTCAGCAGTTACTGCTCTATGAAGGAAGAACTTGCATCTCGCATTCAAGCAGCATCGTGTGCTTTTGGTCATCTGCGCAAGAGGGCGTTTGATTCGCATGACCTCACAGTCTCTACCAAAGTCGCAGTTTACAATCAGTGCCTTATGCCCCTCCTGATGTATGGCAGCGAAACCTGGACCCTATACCAGCACGAAGTCAGGCAGCTTCGCATAATCCAACAGCGTCACCTTCGCCTGATACTAAACATCAAGTGGGACGATTTCATCAGCAATGAGGAGGTGCTGCGTTGGGCACACATCGAAGACATCGAGATCAAGCTTGTAATGAGTCACCTGCGCTGGTTAGGTCATGTCTGTCGAATGAATGATGATAGGCCGGTGAAGGAACTCCTGTATTGTGAGCTGGCTGCGATTGCTGATGTGATTTAAGGACCTCTCCACCTCATGTGCCCTCTGCTTCACTGAGACCTGGCTCAAGGAAAAGACACCGGACAGCGCGCTCCTCCTCGAGGGATTTCAGCTGTTTCGTGCAGACCACGACACGGGGCTCTCCGGCAAGACCACAGGTGGAGGAGTCTGCTTCTACATCAACAGCAGCTGGTGCTCCGATGTAACTGTGATCTCCCAACACTGTTCTCCCGCTCTGGAATATTTATTCATCAACTGCAAGCCATTTTATTCCCCGCTTGAGTTTGCTTCATTCATTCTGGCCGCTGTTTACGTCCCGCCCGACGCAGACGTGCGCGAGGCTCAGCGCGCGCTTGCAGATCACATTCAGCAAGCGGAGCGGACTTTCCCGGACTCTCTGGTTATTGTGCTTGGCGACTTTAACCAGAGCAACCTGAGCCACGAACTCCCCCGGTACAAACAGTTTATTAAATGCCCCACCAGAGGAGAGAACACGCTGGATCACTGTTACACTACAGTTAAGGACGCGTATCACGCTGTTCCCTGTGCTGCGATCAGACTATCTAATCACGTGATGGTCCACCTGATTCCCACATACAGACAGAGGCTGAAGCTCACAAAACCTGTTGTGAGCACTACGAGGAGTTGGACCAGTGAAGCTGGGGAGGAGCTGCGCACGTACTTGGAAATAACTGACTGGGACATGTTTAAAGGAGCCACGCATGATCTGGATGAGTACACGGACACTGTGACCTCATATATCCACTTTTGTGAGGAGAGCATTCTTCCATCACGCACCAGGGTGAGTTACTCCAACAACAAGCCCTGGTTCACAGCTAAGCTCAGACAGATCAGGAAGGAGAAGGAAGCAGCGTTGAAAAGTGGAGACAGGGACTGCTACAGGGAGGTCAAATACCGGTTTAGCAGAGAGCTGAGGAGAGCTAAATCTGTGTATTCTGAGAGACTTCAGCAACAGTTCAATGCTAACGACTCTGCTTCTGTATGAAGAGGACTGAGGCAAATCACCAACTATCGGCCTCAGGCTTCTAAGGGACAGGATAACAAAGCCCTTTGTCAAAGACTGTCCCAACACTATGCCCGTTTTGACACCTCATCAGCTGTGTCCAACTCCCCCCCTCCCCCCAGCGCCACTGCCTCCATGGTCCCCACTTCATCAAAGGCGGCCCCCCTCCTCCCCTCCTGCCCTTGCCATCAGTGAGCAGGACGTGCACAGACAGTTCTCCAGACTGAACCCGTACAAGGCCCCCGGTCCGGATGGCGTGTCTCCCTCCACCCTGAGACACTGTGCGGAGGAGCTGACTCCTGTCTTCACAGACATTTTTAACACCTCCCTGAAGTCATGCCACATGCCGGCCTGCCTCAAAACCTCTACCATCGTCCCTGTCCCCAAGAAGCCACTGGTCACCGGACTTAACGACTACAGACCTGTAGCGCTCACCCCTGTAGTCATGAAGTCCTTTGAGCGCCTGGTCCTGCCCCACCTCAAGACCATCACCACTCCCCTCCTGGACCCGCTGCAGTTTGCCTACAGAGCCAACAGGTCTGTGGACGACGCAGTCAACCTGGCCCTCCACTCCATCTTGCAGCAGCTGGACTCCCCGGGAACCTACATCAGGATCCTGTTTGTGGACTTCAGTTCTGCATTCAATACCATCTGCCCCACTCTGCTCCAGGACAAGCTGTCCCTGCCCAACGTGCCTGACTCCCTCTGCAGGTGGATCACCGACTTCCTGACGGACCGGAGGCAGCATGTGCGGCTGGGAAAGACTGTCTCAGACTCTGTTAGCATCAGCACCGGATCACCCCAGGGCTGTGTACTTTCCCCCCCTGCTCTTCTCCCTGTACACCAACTCCTGCACCTCCAGCCACCAGTCTGTCAAGCTGATCAAGTTTGCGGACGACACCACCCTCATCGGGCTCATCTCCAACGGCGACGAGTCCGTCTACAGGAGAGAGGTGGCCCAGCTGGCATCCTGGTGCAGCCACAACAACCTGCAGCTGAACGCTCTGAAGACAGTGGAGATGATTGTGGACTTCAGAAAAGTCACAGCCCCTCTGCCCCCCCTTACCCTCACAGACTCTCCCATCACCACTGCGGATTCCTTCCGCTTCCTGGGCACCACCATCACCCGGGACCTCAAGTGGGAGCCGACCATCAGCTCCCTCATCAAAAAGGCCCAGCAGAGGATGTTCTTCCTGCGGCAGCTGAGGAAGCTCAAGCTACCCCCCAAGATGTTGGTGCAGTTCTACACGGCCATCATCGAGTCTATCCTCACCACCTCCACCACCGTGTGGTACGCAGGAGCCACCGCCAGGGACAGACTAAGACTGCAGCGCATTGTGCGCGCTACTGAGAAGGTGATCGGCTGCAAGCTCCCATCCCTCCAGGACCTGTACATCTCCAGGACCCGGAGGCGTGCAGGTCGGATCATAGCCCACCCTTCACACCCTGGACACGCACTGTTTGCCCCCCCTCCCCTCAGGCAGAAGACTTCCGTCCATTCAGACTAAAACCTCCCGCTACATGAACAGCTTCTTCCCCTCTGCCATCAGACTGCTGAACACTAAGTGACTTATTAGACTCTCGTGCACTACGTACAGCAGCTCAACCGGACTCATGACAATTATCACTGTTTTCTTTCTGCACTACCGACTGCACTATGTGGAACTCCACAGTATCTGCTGCTTGTTAATATATTTAAAAATTGCATAGATTAGTATTACTTATTCATATTCTACCTTTTATTGCATGCATAGTTTTTTATTTTTATCTTTAGTGCTACTCCATGTTTAATGTTGCAGCATTGCACTGAGACAAATTCCTAGTTTGTGTACTACATGAACAATGGCAATAAATCTCATTCTGATTCTGATTCTTATTCTGATTCTGGTTCATGGTTCTCGCAAAGTAGGTCGACCCAAACTCCGTTTTAAGGACACATGCAAAAATGCATTGAAGTGTGCCGATGTTTTAGATCAATGGCAATTGGTAGTACATGATAGAGCGGAATGGAAGAACCTCACGAGGAAAGTTTGCAGGGCGCATAATACAAAGAGAGTGATAGCTCACGAGAAAAGACGGGCTCGACGCAGAGCGGAGAGAAGTAAGGAAGGAACTGTGGATATACCCGTTTCAGGTGAAAGGCGATAATAATAATAAAAAACATTTTCAAAGGATTTTATTAATGCTGGGCCAATAACATAATAACCAGCCAATAATGTAATAACTTATTACATTATTGGCAAAATATTATTACGTTATTGGCTCAAAAAATTTATTTCATTATTGGCAACTTATTACGTTATTGGCTTTATTACATTTAAAATGGCCAAAATTATTACGTTATTGGCATATATTATATTATTGGTTGCTACAAGGTATTTCTTGGGTTTTTGGGGGTTTTTTTTGTATACTTTATTAATCCCAGAGGGAAATTCAAGGCATCTACTTGTATGGATGAGGCAGCCACGGTGTGGCTCCAATCCCTTCACCATTCACACACACATTCACACCTTGGGCCACTTTAGAGTCTCCAATTAAACTAACTTGCATGTTTTTGGCCTTTGGGAGGAAACCGGAGGAAACTCACACAGACACGAGGAGCACATGCAAACTCCACACAGAAGGGTCACCGATGGTCAGGGGGTGGGATCAAACCCACGCTGGTCTGGGATGGAATCGATCCCGTGACCTTCTTGCTGTGTTGTCACAGTGGTAACCACTGCGCCACCGAGCTACCCTTATTTGAAGGGTGTCTAGAATCCGCCCTTGAGGTGGTGGTGGTGGTGGGGGGGGGGTGTTGTCATAGTTTATGTCTATTTAATGTTTTTTCTGTGATTATGTATGATTACACAGGGTTACAAAAATAATTTTTTTGTAAGTTGTCTGTGTTTTTTTCAGCTGAATTAAGACAATTTTGCACCGCTGAATCCGAAAATGACATCCGTTTCTCTCGATCAGGTGCTAAGTAAAAACCTGTACTTACTTAGTACTTACTTAGTACTGCGCATGTACTTAGGGTGGTTGATAAAATGAAGGCGACGTGAGGGTTTTAAGTAGGTTTATTAAATCATACCGCCATCATAGGAACTCCGCTCCAGCCCTTGTGTGAGCAGACTGGAGCGGGTCCTCAGGCTCTCAGCAAAGAGACACAGGATGTGTGTATCAGCAGCAGTAGTCAAAGAGTAAGAGGCAGGTTTACAGAATAATGCAGCATATATACCCAACTACAGACAATACATGAAAGGCATTCGCAGCAGTAGGTATGGGCATTTGCATTTGAGAGACACACATAACAATAAGGAGATTACAGGCCAGGATTCGTCTCTGCTCCAGAACTGCAGGACAAAAGAGGTTACAAGGCACATCTACATATTGTCATCAGTGTATAGACACAGTAAGGACAGGAAGCATGAACACAATGCATGAATGGCACATTAACATCACAGTAGTGAGCCGGAAAAAAACCAGAAGAAGCGGGCTGTCTGTAGATGTTAATACACACATTGCTGTGCCTGTCCAGCTGCTGTGGGGATTACGCCACACGCTCCCCCCCAGAGGGCTCAGCAGGTGGCCGAGGCCTCGATAGTCCGGCTTTGGCAGCGAGCAGGGAAAGCTCTGTGCAGGCGGAGGTGGAGGGGGGCGGGGGTAGTAAATGCCGGCTGGAGACGGTGAAATCATCTGAGCCGCGCAAAAATTGCTTGTTGGTCCGCGATGTCGAGGGGCTGTCCCGTTGAACGTGCAGAGATCCACAAGAAGAAAAATTAGTCACTGGCTCCTCTCACGATTAAGTCCTGCAAGGATTAATAGTGGCCGTGAAGAAAAACAGGGGCGGCTGTAAGAAAAAAACAAAAGCAAAGGGACTTGGCGTGTTGACTTTAGGTGCAGGCACAACCTTAAAGCCCTCGGGAACCACAGACTGCCGAATTCCCTATGTGTGCCGTGGCTGAGACCATTAGCAAATCCTTCGAGCATGCTGCATGCGTGCCTCAGGTGTACGAGCAACCCTGAAGGGCCTGTGTGTAGCGGCGAAGGAGGATGGGGGTCTGTAGAGCCGTATGCGTCCCGTGCGTGGTGCGCCGTCCTCGTAACTCCCGGTGTGTGTGCCGGGGCTCTGTGCGTGGGTGGGCCAGCTGGGGAGGAGAACCAGGATTAAGAACAGGGATTAAGAACCAGGATTAAGAACAGGGTGCTTAATCATCCCTGTTCATTGTGTTGGAGCGGTGAAAGTGAGTAGACGATCTTTGTCCCTCGAGCTCGTGGAGATGCGTTGGAGCGGTGAGAGGGAGGAGACGATCTTTGTCACTCACTTGGCCATAGTGCGTTCAGGTCCACGCGCTGCATTCTCTGTCGGCCATGGAGGTCACCGTCGTGGAGAGGGGACGAGGTGCATGCGCTCTCGTGTGGAGACACAGAATCGTGTGTCAGAAGCTGTGAGCGCGGCCGGTCCCAGCGTGGGAGTGCAGATCTCAGACGTGCAGATCTCACCATGAAGAACGGGTCACCAGTGTAGCTGTCCAGACCAGAAGGTTGCATTCTCGGGGTCACCAGCGTAACTGTCCAGACCAGAAGGTTGCGTCGCACAAAGCGTGTGCTTTCTCTGGGTCACCAATGGGTGGTTGATAAAATGAAGGCGACGTGAGGGTTTTAAGTAGGTTTATTAAATCATACCGCCATCATAAGAACTCCGCTCCAGCCCTTGTGTGAGCAGACTGGAGCGGGTCCTCAGGCTCTCAGCAAAGAGACACAGGATGTGTGTGTCAGCAGCAGTAGTTGAAGAGCAAGAGGCAGGTTTACAGAATAATGCAGCATATATACCCAACTACAGACAATACATGAAAGGCATTCGCAGCAGTAGGTATGGGCATTTGCATTTGAGAGACACACATAACAATAAGGAGATTACAGGCCAGGATTCGTCTCTGCTCCAGAACTGCAGGACAAAAGAGGTTACAAGGCACATCTACATATTGTCATCAGTGTATAGACACAGTAAGGACAGGAAGCATGAACACAATGCATGAATGGCACATTAACATCACAGTAGTGAGCCGGAAAAAAACCAGAAGAAGCAGGCTGTCTGTAGACGTTAATACACACATTGCTGTGCCTGTCCAGCTGTTGTGGGGATTACGCCACACTTACCTTTATATAAAGGTAAGTTGATGTAAATTGAATGTTATGTCATCATTGTTCAAAATTCAGAGAATTTCAAGACAAAAAAAAGAATTTTACATCATATAAAGCGAAAATACCTGTACATGTAAACAAAAACGTATAAAATAACATGTGGCTATAATTCAAAAAGTTGACCTGATTGAACAAAACCAATGTGATTTTTGGATTCAGCACATCAAAACTGTCCTAAATCAGCTAAAAAAACTTAGACAATAAATTTGGTGTTGACCAGTGTTACTATTTGCATTTACTGCCGTCTGTGTTCTCCCTGACTCCTCTGTCATTGTCTGCTGTGTCATTCCCTGTTTGGTCCTGGGTCTGTGTGTATAACTGTTTACCCATTGTTCCAGCTCCCCATGTTTTCCATATCCTTAGCCACTGCCTTCTCTGTATTACTCCTGTATGGTCGTCCTGTATGATCATTGTCATGTTTCATGTGCATCCCCCGTTTGTGATTATCTGTACAACCCCACCTGTCCTGTCTCCTCACCTGCAGCCACTTCCCGGCTCCCCTTGATTGTTCGCAAGCTTTCTCTCTCTGTAATTAGTTATCACCATATATATACTGTATATCGGTGTTCAATGTCTGTCTAGTGTGGCGTCATCCATCTATTTTCCCTGTTGGTATTCCAGTATCTCTGCAAGTTTATTTATGCTTCGAGTTCTCAGCCCTCGTGTTGTTATTTTGTTTGTTTATTTCTGTTTATTAATAAAACCATGTCAAGCTGGAGTTCTGCCTGCTACTTGAGTCCACCACCCTTGCCTACTGGAGGTAGACATGACAGTGGGTGGGGGGGAAGGGTATTTAAGACATCAATGAACCCATAGATGATTATTAATACCTGTGAGCTCACCAGTTTATATATCATATTAACATGGCTCACATACAGATGCATACACACCCACACCCACCCACACAAACACGCATACAAAGACAATTGATCTTTGCCACTTTATGAAGTTGAAAGTCTGAAAGTGAGCTTCCAGCGTGGTGAACAGGAACAAGAACAAGGCCCTGTCTCTAGTGTCTGTGAGTTCAAACACTGACTATAGGCAATTACCCCTCTCTGATCCAGCAGCAGACAGTGTTTCAAACACATACTGTCTGAAGCTTCAGCAGATTGAATTATACAGGCTTCTAAGGGAGCACCGCTATGCTGTTGCTTATCTTTTAGCCTCTCTTACACACACACACACACACACACACACACACACACACACACACACACACACACACACACACACCGAGAGCCTAATCACTCCAGTAAGTTACAATCTTGAAACACGTTCTGCTTTTTGATGGTTAGCAGAATACTGGTGGTGGCAGAGTGAGGTGGACAACTTGAGACTCTTCTGGACGTAGATGTGAAGGTCATGGAGGTGGTGAGTGTGTTGCAGTGGCAGCACCTACCACTGATGGCACTGAAGGGGATTTATTTTAGTGTTCAGAGTTCCTGTCAAGTCTACTTTTGCTTTCCACCTCTGTTTTTTGCACTTCAAATTTAATCAGCCAATTTCCACAAGACATGCAAACAAAGCATTTCAGCATTTTGTAGTAGTTTTTTGCACCAAAATATAAGCAGGAAATATTGCATGAGAGGGACTCGTCATTGGTGGATAAAGGAACATACAAATAAGATCTCAAACTGGACTCTTATCTGCAACTGAACCAAACTTAAGAATCTACAAGACATGTCATGCACAGTGGGGTAAAAAAGTATTTAGTCAGCCAATTGTGCAAGTTCTCCCACTTAAAAGATGAGAGAGGTCTCCAATTTTCATCATAGGTATACCTCAACTATGAGAGACAAAGTGAGAAAAAAAAATCCAGAAAATCACATTGAAGGATTTTTAATGAATTAATTGGTAAATTCCTCAGTAAAACAAATATTTGGTCGCCTACAAACAAGCAAGATTTCTGGCTCTCACAGACCTGTAACTTCTTCTTTAAGAGGCTCCTCTGTCCTCCACTCGTTACCTGTATTAATGGCACCTGTTTGAACTCATTATCAGCATAAAAGACACCTGTCCACAACCTCAAACAGTCAGACTCCAACTCCACTATGGCCAAAACCAAAGAGCTGTCAAAGGACACTAGAAACAAAATTGTAGACCTGCACCAGGCTGGGAAGATTGAATCTGCAATAGGTAAGCAGCTTGGTGTGAAGAAATCAACTGTGGGAGCAATTATTAGAAAATGGAAGACATACAAGACCACTGATAATCTCCCTTGATCTGGGGCTCCACGCAAGATCTCACCCCGTGGGGTCAGAATTATCACGAGAACGGTGAGCAAAAATCCCAGAACCACATGGGGGGACCTAGTGAATGACCTGCAGAGAGCTGAGACCAAAGTAACAAAGGCTACATCAGAAACACACTACGCCGCCAGGGACTCAAATTCTGCAGTGCCAGACGTGCTTAAGCCAGTCATAGGCTTAAGCCCCTAAGCCCCTTAAGCCCCTATGATTAAGCCCATGCTTAAGCCAGTACACGTCCAGGCCCGTCTGAAGTTTGCTAGAGAGCATTTGGATGATCCAGAAGAGGATTGGGAGAATGTCATATGGTCAGATGAAACCAAAATAGAACTTTTTGGTAAAAACTCAACTTATCGTGTTTGGAGGAGAAAGAACACCGTACCTACTGTGAAGCATGGAGGTGGAAACATCATACTTTGGGGCTGTTTTTCTGCAAAGGGACCAGGATGACTGATCCGTGTAAAGGAAAGAATGAATGGGGCCATGTATCGCGAGATTTTGAGTGAAAACCTCCTTCCACCAGCAAGGGCGTTGAAGATGAAACGTGGCTGGGTCTTTCAGCATGACAATGATCCCAAACACACTGCCCGGGCAACGAAGGAGTGGCTTCGTAAGAAGCATTTCAAGGTCCTGGAGTGGCCTAGCCAGTCTCCAGATCTCAACCCCATAGAAAATCTTTGGAGGGAGGTGGAAGTCTGTGTTGCCCAGCGACAGCCCCAAAACATCACTGCTCTACTCAGCGTTCCTTACAAAATCATGGAGCGCCTAATACTGCAACGCATTTCCCCAGAAATAGAGAATATTCTAAGTGTGGATCAAGCAGGTTTCCGCAAGGACCGCAGTACAGGAGAACAAGTACTGGCCCTAACCACCTTCATCGAAAATGGCTTCGAGAGCAGACTGAAGACAGGGGCTGTGTTTCTCGATCTTACAGCCGCCTATGATACGGTCTGGCACAAAGGCCTCCTCCTGAAACTTATAAAGGCGATCCCTGCTTGGGCAACAGCAATTATAAAAACCCTGCTGACCAACCGAAGGTTCAGAGTCCACCTCAGTCAGAACACAAGTGCATGGAGAATGCAGAAAAACGGACTCCCACAAGGCTCAGTTCTAGCTCCAACTCTGTTCAACCTCTACATAAATGACCTGCCTACTACAAAATCCCGCAAATTCATCTATGCAGACGACATCTGTTTGGCATTCCAAGCACCAGACTTTGAACCACTGGAACGGGTGCTCACGGAAGATCTTGCCAAACTGGACCAGTTCTGCAAAATCTGGCGCCTAAAACCAAGCCCAGCAAAAACCGTCTCCAGTGTATTCCATCTCCACAATGCAAAAGCTGCCAGAGAACTAAACATCCACCTGAGCGGACTCAAGCTTAAGCATGCCCCAAATCCAACTTATCTTGGAGTGACCCTTGATAGGACCTTATCCTTCAAGGAACATCTAAAGGGGACGGCTGCTAAGGTGAAGGTACGAAACAACCTGCTCTGCAAGCTCGCTGGTGCAAAATGGGGGGCGGCAGTCTCCACCCTGCGCACCTCAGCACTGGCCCTTTCATACTCTGTAGCAGAATATTGTGCCCCTGTCTGGTCCAGGTCATCTTACACACACCATGTAGACACCCAGCTCAACTCAACCATGAGAACTATAACTGGAACAATCCGCTCAACACCACTCCCCTGGCTCTCCGTACTGTCAAACATAGCCCCTCCACACATCCGGCGAGCAGCATTAACTCAAAGGATGCTCCAAAAAGTTAAAGATTTTCCTCACTTACCAATCCATGCAGATATCTGCACCCCACCCACTGCCCGACTTTCATCCAGATGGCCGATTTGGAAAAACCCTCCCCCAGCTGACTTTACCATCCAGACAGCTTGGCAAGAGGAATGGGAGACCAAGGAGGTCCCAAACAAACAGCTGGTGATAAACCCCAACCAACAGGTCCCGGGCACCAACCTCCCAAGGAGACAGTGGTCTACACTCAATTGCTTCAGGACTGGACATGGCCCCTGCTTGGCCAGCCTTCACAGATGGGGCAGTAGCCCTAGCCCACTGTGCGCATGTGGAGAGAAGCAAACAATGGAACACATCATAGAGGTTTGCCCGATCCAAAGACTGGAAGGAGGATTACACACCCTCCATACAGCAAACCAGGAGGCAACTGCTTGGCTTAAGGACTTTGCATTCGCTAAATAAAAAAAAAAAACTGCTCTAGAGGAGATCTGCATGGAGGAATGGGCCAAAATACCACCAACAGTGCGTGAAAACCTTGTGAAAACTTACAGAAAATGTTTGACCTCTGTCATTGCCAACAAAGGGCATATAACAAAGTATTGAGATGAACTTTTGTTATTGACCAAATACTTATTTTACCGAGGAATTTACAAATTAATTAATTAAAAATCCTTCAATGTGATTTTCTGGATTTTTTTTTTCTTATTTTGTCTCTCATAGTTGAGGTATACCTATGATGAAAATTGGAGACCTCTCTCATCTTTTAAGTGGGAGAACTTGCACAATTGGTTGCTGACTAAATACTTTTTTGCCCCACTGTATTAAGAATTAAGAAGAAGGAAATGGACCGGAGTGATGGCCTAGTGGTAGAGCATCCGCCCTACAGCTGGGAGGCTGTGGGTTCACGACCCAGCCGGGTCGTACCGAAGACAATATACAAAATGGTACTTTCTGCCTTCTAGCTTAGTCCTCAGCATAATAGAACGGGGAAAGGAATGTTAACACACTGAGGTGCCAGAGGACTGATCTCCCAGTGTAGCTTTCACTACTTACTGTAGCTGTGTGGCCTAAGGGTCAGAAAAACGGAGATAGGTGCTGCCCCTCTATATCACATGGTGTCCCACATGCTGTGGAAGGGGATTAACTAATTTAACCTCCTGCACTCTGGGATACCATGGGCGGTCACATCTCTCCGTCCTAGGGCGCACTAAAAAAAAAAAAAGCTGCATTTCCGTTCTTCCACTACAGACACAGCCGCGAACAGAAAGCCAAAGGAGTGCTTTGATTGGTTTAGATTTGATTGACCTCTCATTCGACTAATAAGAGCCTTGAATTGGGTTTCTGAAACCTTGAAGAACCAATGACTGAAAACCTAGCAAGAAGGACCCGCCTACCAACGGCTGCGAATACAGCGAGCCAATTGAAGCACAGAAGTTCAAAAGCGTGCGTCCCATGCGTAAAATCCGTTTTGTGTAAGCCGCTGGGTGACACACACGCGTTCGCCAGTCTTTTTTTCTTACTACTGTTCTTATTTGTTTTGAAAATGGGCTGCACGGTGGCGCAGTGGTTAGCACCGCGGCAGCACAGTTTACCCTCGGCCGGGGGATTGCGGGGATCGTGGGTTCAATCCCTGCCCCCGCCCAACAGTGATCTGTGTGGAGTTTGCATGTTCTCCCCGTGTTTGCATGGGTTTACTCCGGGATTTCTCCGGTTTCCCCCCACATACCAAAAACATGCAGGTTAGGGAGTTAAGGGGCGCTTGCGCACGCAGCGACCGGCAGCTGGTGGCTTGTCACCGGACTGCAGAACAAATCTACCTACGGGTACAAAATAAGTCCAAAAAAAAAAAAAATCGTTCGCCAAAACTGCAATCATGGAATCATGGTTTGACCGGGTCGTGTGACCAGAACCACGAGTCCGTAACAAGCGGACCACCGTCATGTTCGTCTGACAATGAGGAAGAGAAGTTCGCCAGCGACACTGCTGTTGTGGACAGGTAAGTGTTATAAGCTAAATTATTCTTTATCCCTGAAAATTGTAATCAAAATGACTTTTGACCGATCGGTAAATTACAACTGTGCGTCATCGCTACATGACGGACCGTTGACAGATCGGTCCGTGCGCCGTGTCCGGACCGTGAACGCCCCCCCCCCCCCAACAAGAGCAGATTGCAGATATATTGCAGAAATTTTAGTACAACTCTGCATAGTAGACCGCGGCGCACCGTCACCACTGTCCGTCATGTAGCGATGGACGATGTCTGTCCTCTGTAGCGGGGTGGGTGGGGAGTTGTTATCCTCTACATTGCAGATATTTTAGTATAATTTTTAGTGCACTGTAGGTTATTTTTTTCTTGTAAAAAAAAAAGGCCACACATTTTTTACACGGCATGCTTCGTTGTGTGTGGGGGCTTGTTTGTTCATTCATTCATTCATGAATGAATAAACAACCCCCCCCCCCACACACACACAGCCCTGAGTGTTACCTTTCATTAGAGCCCAAGATCAAGCTTCTATATTGAATCATTCAAAAGTTACAGACGTTTTTCCAAACTGTGCCATTTGGCACAATTTGGCACAGTTCAAAAACGCCTGGGAACAACCTGAGGAAAAAGCTGTGTAATATATTCATTTTTTGTGGTATCGTTACAAAATTTTGACCTCAGCTGGATAACACTTGGTTCTGCATTTCTGTTGCATTTTCCAGCCCGGATCTGACAGCTTTGTGTTATTTGCAAGCATTTGTATCCAAAAAAGCACCCAGGCAGACTTTATTTTCTTCAAGTTCAGTATGTTTAGATGACTGTTACTCAGTGGCAGGAGCACTTCGAGAGATTATGACTGTTTTGCCAAAAAATTCAAAGTGTTTTCTTTTAAATGAGACCAACCCCATGAAGATGCTACAAAGGGTTGAAGAACAGCTTTTGATTTACTTTGGGTATGTTATTTTTAGGCGTTTTTAGGGAAATTGACCAGAATGCAAGGGGTTAAAAGGGAAAAATCCATAAAACACATTTTAATATAAGAAAGGTGTTATATTAGTTAGACATGGCATCTAATGACATATATACAGTAACTGCAGCTTTGTCTGAGCATCGCTATCAATTGCTAAGACAGCATAAGCTTTGATAAAATAACACAACCATTTACTATAAAATTTGACAGGATTTTTGTGCTGTTATGATGAATTAATTCTTCATTAGGACAGCATCCCTGTTTGTTCTGCAGTGGACTCTTATTCATAAATACATTCTTCCCAGGAGCAAGAACCATTCAACACACATTTACAACCCTCCTAAATACACAAATGTGTCTTTTTTCACCTTCTGAGCATAATCATACTTACAATTATATGAGTATTAAATTATTATTTGTGCTCTTTTCTCCCTGTTGAAACATTCTGTCATAATTGGCCCCTCCAGGGCAGAAAGACAGACCCGGGCACTGAACTGCAGTTGTGATGATTTATTAACAACGGCAAACACAAAAAACAAAACTGTGCATGGTACACAAAAATACATACTTAAAGTAACTAACAGAAAAGCACTCCAGAGCTGAAATCACTCTGCGAGCACTGAAGGGAAAAGTAACTTATAAAGGAAGATTCTCAAGAGCTGAAATCACCCTGCAAAAGGGAATGAATCCATTAGACATCAGGAATAGTCCTTAGACATGAGACAATGCTGCCGCACTGAGAGAATGAACAGGTGGTCTTAAATAATAGGCAACAGATCAGCAGCAGGTGCGGGCAGCTGAGTGAGCGGGTGACCTAATTAATCAACTACCCACAGCTGAGATGACTGGGAAACAGACTATGAGCAGCTAGTGGGAGTGTCTGGAGAAGAGGAGGCACACATGTCAAACCCCCCCCAAAAATATACAGAAACTACCAAAATAATAATAACAGACATACAATACTCAGAAATAAATTAAGAGTCTGGGCTTTATGAGACACTGCACACAGACTCATAACAGAGCCCCCCCCTTTGAGAGGTTGAGTCCAGACACTCCCAGGAAACACCAAAAAAGACCCCCCCCCCCCCCCCCCCCCGCCAGAGACAGGGTCCAAAAAACACCCCGGGTGGGAGGTTGGGGAAACAGGTTAAGAGAGAAAAAATATGGAGCCCACTCAGGACCCGCCCCCATGCTACGCCAGGCCCCTGAGCCCCCTAGGCCAAAGAACTAAACAGTTTGGGTGGCTGGCCGAAGTACCAGGCCAGATAGATGGCAAGGTGGGATGAGTCAGGTGGCCTGCCGGAGAACATGGGCCACCCAACCCAGTGGCTCAGTCTATCAGGTGGCCAGCCGGAGTTCTTCAGCCACCAAGACCGGAGGGGTGACCCAGGAGGTGGCTCCCCGACGGGGAGGCCCAATGAAGGGATGAAGGGCCGAGGGGGGAGGGGCACGACGGTGTCTGGTGGCGGGAGAGGACCCACGATACATGCTACATGAATAGCTTCTTCCCCTCTGCCATTAGACTGCTGAACACTAAGTGACTTATTAGACTCTCGTGCACTACGTACAGCAGCTCAACCGGACTCATGATAATTATCACTGTTTTCTTTTGCACTACCGACTGCACTATGTGGAACTCCACAATATCTGCTGCTTGTTAATATATTTAAAAATTGCATAGATTAGTATTACTCATTCATATTCTACATTTTATTGCATGCATAGTTTTTTTATTTTTATCTTTAGTGCTACTCCATGTTTAATGTTGCAGCATTGCACCGAGACAAATTCCTAGTTTGTGTACTACATGAACAATGGCAATAAATCTCATTCTGATTCTGATTCTGATTCTGATTCTGATGGCATCTGGCAATGGAGAGAGAACCATGATGATGTCAGGCAGAGGAGGGGAAGCCTCAATGCCCTTGATGGTCCTGGGCTGAGGAACGGTAGCACCCGCGGTAGCTCCAGGCTGAAGCATGGCTGCACCCCCTGTGGGCTCGGACTGGCCCCTAGCTGCACCCCCGGTGGGCCCGCACTGGGCCAGTGCTGCACCCACGGTGGACCACGGGCTGGGGTGTAGCGCTGGGGTGGGCCCATACTGGAACACAGCACTCATGTTGGATTTATGCTGGGGCGCTACACCTGTGAGGGTCCCCAACTGGTATGCAGCACCCACGGAGACTCAGACTGAGGAGGATGACCCAGATGACGGCCTCAGGCAGAGGACGAGTTGCACCCACGGAGGTCTTGGGCTAGGATGGGACACCCGCGACACCCTCAGCAAGGGGAGCTGGACCCATGACGACCTCAGGTGGCAAGCTTGGACCCACAGAGACATCTGGCAAAAGTGGATCTTCTTCGGTGACCCTGGGACAAGGCTAAGAAAAGATAGGCAGACAAACAGGGTCAGCGTTACCGGCAGTGGCAGAGCCAGGAGAGGTGAACTCAGGTCCTGCTGGTGGCTGCACCTGACTCGCCTCACCAAGAGCCAGGCAAGATTTCTGCAGAACAGATAAGAGAAAAACAAGGGACAACACTTGCCTGAGCTCGAGCTCCACTGCCATCGAGAACTCCTTCGATCCAGACAATGATGACATCTCGGGCCTGGTCTCTTGGAGGTCCAGCTCTGTAGATCTGTAGCTGCAGAGCTCTGTAGCTCTGTAGCTTTGTAGCTCTGTTGCGGTGGCTTATACAGCAGGCATAATAGTAGATGCAGTCTTGGTCTCACCAGGCAAAGTGGCCCACACTGGTGGCTCGCCCAGCGTGGCAGCTGGGGGCCGGCTCACCGTTGGCACTGGAACTGGGTTCTCAAGGGCCACAGGCTCCCCCCGTGTCTGGCGGCTCAATCCCGGGGTCGGCAAACACTCAAGGGCCACAGGAGAGGACACAGAGAGGGCTGGTGAGCAATTAATTACTGCAGCAGGTGGTGGGGGCTCAGGTGACTACATTTCGTGACCCTCTCTACTGGGAATCAGGCAAGGCATATCATCATAAATTGAAATAGAATGAAATGAAACTTGCCTGTTTTTCCGGTGTTTGATGCTATCTGCTGCAGCAGGTGTAACATTATCCCTCTCCGTGGCTATGGTGAGTGTGGGCTCCCCTGAGGATTGTGGAGGAACCACCCCTGTTGTCACAGAGACTGATGTAGCTGGGGAACAATGGGAGGACCTCTTGGCAGCAGAAGAGGATGCCGAAGTGGTGCAGGGAACAGCAGCTACAGGCCCGGAGAAAGCTGGGGATTCAGCTGGAAAAGAAAGGGAGGAAGGCTGTACTGCTGAGGAGGGCTTCAGTTTCGGCGTCGGGGAAATGGCTGTCAGAGAGGCAGGAAGATCCCTCCGGCTGTCCGGAGCAGGATGACAGCATCATGGAGCTAATGTAGCAGGAATTTGGAGCCGGAGACTGGTGCGGAATGGAGATGACAGAGGCCCAGGAGTGTCTCCTCTTCGGCGCGCACCCAGGCTTCTCCGGGAAGTTTCTCACCTTCCCGCCGTTCTAGCATTGCAGTGCTGCCACCAGAGAGATCACCTCCTTTCCCTCAGCATGCTCCATGAGCTGAGGGCACCAATGAGCAGCTGCCTCTGCGAGCCCCAGATACCACAATGCATCCTTTGGACCTAAACCGCTGCGCGCTGTGGAGATTAGCCCATCTATCTCCATAGGGACCTGGCAGAACTCCCATCCCAGGTGCATTGGGTAGCCCTGTCCACCTGTTACGTCCATGATTGCTCCAGTGAACAGGTGAGCGAAAAACACAAAAAGGGAAAAAAGGTTCACTGACTGCAGCAGCTGGGTCTTATTTCAGGCAGCAGCATTCTGTCATAATTGGCCCCTCCAGGGCAGAAAGACAGACCCAGGCACTGAACTGCAGTTGTGATGATTTATTAACAAAAGCAAACACAAAAAACAAAACTGTGCACGGTGTAGGGAGCTTGGAATGAAGAAGTGATGTGATTTTATAAATCAAGATTTATTATCAGCTTCACCTCCCAAACATGTCTCATCTCGATGCAGAAGCAGAATCAAGAGGTCGAGCACAGTCAGACCTTTATACTTATACCCACACTCAACAAAAGGCATTGCATATCAAAGCTGACATCCCACATTAACATAATCCCCCTCCATTGTCCTCCATCTCCTCCACCTGACCCTGGGTGGTCAGGAAGTTCGATCCGGTCTCCACCGCTGTGACTCAGTCTGTTCTTTGATCCTCGCCGGTGGTTGAGACCTCTTGTCCTGTTCTGAGGCGTGAGGTCATTCCACATACGTAATCACTAAACATTCTAATATGTCTATACATACGTAGGTATGGAATATATGATTAATATAAGCCACACACGGTACACAAAAATACATACTTAAAGTAACTAACAGAAAAGCACTCCAGAGCTGAAATCGCTCTGTGAGCACTGAAGGGAAAAGTAACTTACAGAGGAAGATTCTCAAGAGCTGAAATCACCCTGCAAAAGGGAATGAGTCCATTAGACATCAGGAATAGTCCTTAGACATGAGACAATGCTGCCGCACTGGGAGAATGAACAGGTGGTCTTAAATAGTAGGCAACAGATCAGCAGCAGGTGCGGGCAGCTGAGTGAGCGGGTGGCCTAATTAATCAACTACCCACAGCTGAGATGACTGGGAAGCAGACCGTAAGCAGCTAGTGGGAGTGTCTGGAGAAGAGGAGGCACATATGTCAAAAAAAAAAACAAAATACAGAAACTAACAAAATAATAATAACAGACATACAATACTTAGAAATAAATTAAGAGTCTGGGCTCTATGAGACACTGCACACAGACTCATGACAGAGCCCCCCCTTTGAGAGGTTGATTCCAGACACTCCCAGGAAATACCAAAAAAGACACCCCCCCCCACCACCACCACCACCATCACCAGAGACAGTGTACAGCAAAAAAACACCCCGGGTGGGAGGTTGGGGAAACAGGTTAAGAGAGAAAAAATATGGAACCCACCCAGGACCTGCCCCCACGGTACGCCAGGCCCCTGGGCCCCCTAGGCTACAGAACTAAACAGTTCGGGTGGCCGGCCGAAGTCCCGGGCCAGATAGATGGCAAGGTGGTATGAGTCAGGTGGCCTGCCAGAGAACATGGGCCACCCAACCCAGTGGCTCAGTCTATTTAGGGTTTCATCACAATACACAATATACGTATATCATGATATCTTGAGAGCTCCTCCAACCAGTCTATAAATGTAAAACCTTTGCATAAAATGACACTGGCATGATAATACAAACAGATCCATGTGCTGCTTTTTTAAAAACTGCATACAAGGGGGGGGGGGGGTAAAATTAAGTTAAATTTAGCAAACTTTACTGAACCAGTCAGATAACCCCACTCATAAATTTGTAACAAATCAGAATAAATAATGGTAGGCCCTCATGTTATGGGCTTTAATAAAACCATTAAAAACAAAGCAAAACAAAAAAGCACTCAACACAATAAAAAGTGCATTAAAGCAAGAATTCTAGAGAAGGATATTTTAAAACAATACAAATTAAAGTCCACTTTTCTGTTTGGTCATGTTTTAACAATAAGGGTCAAGTCTTTGGCAGTATAATTTGTAACCGCAGTTGTGATCTCTTTCCATTTTGCACTTTTGTTGTATGGGCAAAGGAAGGCAAGTTTATTTGTATAGTGTCATGGTCCGCTCTGCTCATTATCTGCAGCTGCACACACACCTGATCCTCATTAGGCTTGGACTATATCTTCCACGCTGCCCGGAGTGGCAGTGGGGAGGTGTCTCACTGTGCTCCAGGAGAGCTTCATTGCTGAATCGTCTCAGCTACCAAAGCCACAGCCGAGCCAGCCCTCACCTGCGCCAGAAAGATCCAACCTAACCCACCACGTAAGCACCATTGCCAACTTACCTCTTTCTACTAGTCCCCTGTGCACAGGCGGAGTCTGTGGCGGCAGAGTCTCTTCCTCTTCCTCCCGGGCGGCAGACTTACCAGCTCCTTCTTCTCACCACCAACCTTTACACTTTCCTGTCGGGACTATACCACTGTCTGAAGAGCACTGTCTCCCTGGCCACGGCCGTAACGCCGAACTGGAGAACTTCACCATCTGCTCCCAAAGTAAGCCACACGGTAACTGTTTAACTCCAGTCGTGACGCCCAGTAACCACCTCTCTCTGTGTGTCTCCAGGGTTGCCAGGCTGAACGGTGTCTCGCTCAGTTCCCGTCAGTTCCAGCCTACACTCACACCACAATTCACTCACATTGTTGTTAATAAACTTTATTGTATCAATTTGGACCCTGTGCCTCGTCACTGGGTCAACAACCATGTCAGTACATCTCTGCCAGAATGCCCCAGCTGACAGCGCTTTGGTGCGCCGTGTCAACCGCATGGAGATTCAAATTGATCAATTGGTTTATCAGCAGCAGACCATTCTAAACCAGCTAACTCGTGTCACAGATGGGTTGGATAGACTAATTCTCAGCCCTTTTCTCAGGCCTTACCTGTCGCCAGCAGCTCCTCGACTCCTGCTAGCATTCCAGCTAACCAGCTCAGGCAGAGTCCTCCTGTTCGGCTTACTCCCGTACCAACTCCCAGCCGCTTCAACTGCAAGTTGGGTGAGGCCAGGGGGTTCGTTATGCAATGCGAGGTGGTGTTTCAGCGGGTGCCAGAGGACTTCCCTTCTGACCATAATAAGATTGGTTATGTTATTAATCTGTTGGAGGGGAGAGCACTAGCTTGGGCCTATGCGGTAATGGCTAGGGCAAATTATACTAGTCTCACTTTTGGCCACTTCATTTGTAAATTTAAAGAAGTGTTTGATCATTCTGATCGAGATAGCGTTCTCACCACCCACCTATTAAATCTAAGGCAGGGGTCTAGGGCAGTGGCAGATTATGCCATAGACTTCCGGGTGGTGGCTACTGAAGTAGATTGGGAGGACGCTTCTCTCTGCTGTATTTTCATCAGGAGCCTCAGTGCTAGCCTTCGGGATGAGTTAGCCCCTTTAGAGAAACCAACTAGGTTATCCGAGCTCATTTCTCTGGCCATTAGTCTGGATAATAGACTGAGGGAGCGAGCAGCAGAATGTAGGTCCTATGGACGGTCCAGGGAACTGCCTCGCCATTCCCCTCAGTCCTCAATATTGGCTTTACCATCCTCTGAACCCTCAGCGCCCACAGAGCCTATGACGGTGGGGCATTCTAGGCTATCTGTGGCGGAGAAACAGCGTTGCCACGAGCTTGGGTTGTGCCTGTATTGCGGGAGCGGGGAGCATAAGGTCGGATCGTGCCAGCTTCGGCCAAAAGGGGGAGTCTGTGCGTCAGAGTAGGGGGACTCACGGACTTACTCCGGTCTAATCCCCGATCCAGTTTGCTTCTTTCCATTAGATTCATACACAAACACACAGAGATACCTACACAGGCCTTATTCAACTCCGGGGCTGAGCAAAGCTTTATGTCTAGAGACCTGGCAACCTGTTTGGGCCTTCGCTGCATCCCCCTTGAGTCTCTTCTCCGGCTGATTGCATTGTCTAACACCCCCATGGCTACAATATCCCACCAGACAGCTCCGGTCTCTATTATTGCATCTGGTAATCATCAAGAGGAACTGTCCTTCTTTGTGTTGCCCATCTCGACATCTTCGGTCATCCTGGGCTACCCCTGGCTACAGCTCCATAACCTGACGATTGATTGGAGTGCCGGTAGTATTAAATCATGGAGTTCATTTTGCCTCAACGCCTGTCTGCAGTCAGCGGCAAGCTCACCTTCAGTGACCCTAGGGGCTCCCTCCAATCCCCCTTGTCTAAGATGCCTCCTGAATATCATGATCTCGGTGCCGTGTTCAGCAAGTCCCGGGCCTTGTCCCTTCTCCCCCACCATCCATATGATTGTGCCATCAACCTCCGTCCGGGGGCTCATCTCCCATCTAGCCGGCTGTATGGCCTTTCCCTGCCGGAGCGGGTGGCTATGGACACGTACATCAAGGAGTCCCTGAGCTCAGGCATCATTCGCCCTTCCTCTTCGGTGGTGGGGGCGGGGTTCTTCTTTGTGGGAAAAAAGGACGGCTCATTGAGACCATGCATCGATTTCAGGGAGTTGAATAATATTACTATCAAGGAGAAGTACACCCTCCCGTTGCTTAATTCTGCCTTTGACTCTCTCCAGGGGTCTTCCTGCTTTACTAAGTTGGATCTGCGCAACACTTACCATCTGGTGCGGATCCGCGAGGGGGACGAGCGGAAGACAGGTTTCCGTACCTCTAGTGGTCACTTTGAATATCTGGTGATGCCATTTGGTCTGACCAATGCACCTGCTGTTTTCCAGCGGCTCATCAGTGATGTTCTGAGGGATTTTCTGAATGTGTTTGTGTTCGTTTAGCTGGATGACATTCTGATCTTCTCCCATTCCTTAGAGGAGCACCAGGTACACGTGAGAAGTGTTCTTCAGCAGCTATTGGAGAACCAGTTATTCGTCAAGGCTGAGAAATGTGAGTTTCATACATCCAAGACGTCCTTCCTGGGCTTCATTATTTCTCATAAGGAGATCCTTCCAGACCCGGGCAAAAACTAAGGCGGTGGTGGAGTGGCTGGTCCCGTCCTCAAGGAAACAGCTCCAGCAGTTCCTGGGATTTGCTAATTTCTACCGCCGATTCATAAAGAACTACAGCAGCCTGGCCCTTCCCCTGACGTGCCTTACATCCATGAAGGTTCCCTTCCGGTGGTCAGAGGAGGCGGCGGCGGCCTTTGCGGATGTGAAGAAGCAATTTTCTGATTTGCCGATCCTGGTGCAGGTGGATCCCAGCCTGCAGTGCTTCGTGGAAGTAGACGCCTCGGATTTTGGTGTGGGGCAGTCCTTTCTCAATGTTCTCCGATGGATGGGAAGGTCCGGCCTTGTGCCTTTTTCTCCAAGCGATTATCTCCGGCGGAGCGGAATTATAGCATCGGTGACAGGGAGTTGCTGGCCGTCAAACTGGCTCTGGAGGAGTGGCACCATTGGCTGGAGGGGTCCTCGCAGCCATTCGTGGTTTGGAAGGACCATCGCAATTTGAAGTACCTTAGGATGGCCAAGCGCCTGAATGCCCGTCAAGCCTGCTAGTCTCTTTTCTTTGGTCGATTTGACTTTACTATCACTTACCGCCCTGGGTCCAAGAATACCAAACCGGACGCTCTCTCCAGGAAGATGTGCAGCGGTTTATTGGGCCGTTCGCCATCTCTCGCATCATCAACCCTGTGTTAATACGGCTGGATCCCCCCCCCCCTCCCTCCTCATATATCCCACATTTCATGTGTCGCAAGTTAAACCTGTGTCTTCCTGCCCCCTGTGCTCTCCTCCCAGGTTGCCCCCCCCCCCCCCCCAGGATGGTAAACGGCAGTCCGGCGTGGAGTGTGACTGCTATCCTGGATGTCTGCCACTGGGGCCATGGGCCGCAATACCTGGTGGACTGGCAGGGCTATGGCCCATAGGCCAGGTTCTGGGTGCGTCCTGCCTGTGTGCTCGATAAAGATCTCATCAGGGAGTTCCATCGGACGCATCCAGGTAGGCTGGAACGACCGCCAAGAGGTGCTCATTGGCGGGGAGTACTATCATGGTCCGCTCTGCTCATTATCCACTGCTGCACACACACCTGATCCTCATTAGGCTGGGCCTATATCTTCCTTAGACTGGCAGAGTCTCTTCCTCTTCCTCCCGGGCGGCGGACTTACCAGCTCCTTCTCCTCACCACCAACCTCTACACTCTCCTGTCGGGACAATACCACTGTTTGATGAGCACTGTCTCCCTGGCCACAGCCGTAACGTCGAACCGGAGAACTTCACCATCTGTTCCCACAGTAAGCCACACAGTAACTGTTTAACTCCAGTCGTGACGCCCAGTAACCACCTCTCTCTGTGTGTCTCCAGGGTTGCCAGGTCAAACAGTGTCTCGCTCAGTTCCCGGCAGTTCCAGCCTACACTCACACCACAATTCACTCACATTGTTGTTAATAAACTTTATTGTATCAGTTTGGAGTCTGTGCCTTGTCACTGGGTCAACAACCATGTCATATAGCACATTTCATGTACGAGATAATTCAAAGTGCTTTACATAAAAAAGTTAAAGCATTACAGGAAGTTGCAAAATGAATACATAACAATTCAAAAGCAAACTAAAAAGTGAATTAAAAAGAAACAAAAACAAGTTAAAATAGAATAAGACAGAAAACGTGCAAGAAATAAAAGTTACAGTACAATGGGGGAGATTGCTCTGTTGATCTGTGTGTTACTATCCCTGTGCTGTTGCAATCCTGGAATTTACCCACTGTGGGACTAATAAAGGCTTATCTTATCTTATCTTATCTTATCTTACTAACAATTGTTCTACTGAAAGGCATATGCAAATAGGAAAGTTTTTAACCTGGATTTAAAGCAGCTGAGAGTTTCAGCAGCCCGAGTTTGTTCCACGTGTGAGGAGCATAAAACTGAACGCTGCCTCACCATGTTTGGTTCTAACTCTGGGCACAGATAGTAGGCCTGACCCTGATGACCTAAGGGCTCTGGATGGTTTGTATTTCAGCAGATCTGAAATGTATTTTGGCCCATACACCTGTTGGCTTTATAAACCAACAGGGGTATGTTGAAATCTATTTTTTGACAGAAAGGAAGCTAATGTCTGAGGACTGGAGTTATATGATCTACTTTCTTGGTCTTAGTGAGGACTCGAGCTGCAGCGGTCTGAACTAACTGCAGCTGTCTGATGGACTTTGAAGGGAGACCTGTGAGGACAGCATTGCAGTCCTCACAGTTTACTGAAGACAAATGCATGGACAAGTTTTTCTAGATCCTGCTGAGACATCAGACCTTTAATCCTCGATATGTTCTTTAAGTTATAATAAGCTGACTTTGCTACTGTGTTAACGTGGCTGTTAAAATTCAGGTCTGAGTCCAGAACCACACCAAGATTTCTGGCTTGGTTGTTGTTTTATTGCATCGTTGACTGAAGCTGAGTAGAATAAACTGATATTTTGGGCCATTCAGTACAGGCTCATAATGTATTTCACACAGGTGGAGGTGCTTTTTTTCAACTGATCTGTTAGATTATTTAAAGGTAAAACTGCGTTATAGGCCATAATATGTACAATCTGTGATAATATGTTACTAAAGCACGTCTCAGCCACGTGAGCACGTCTGAGCCACGTCAGAATGAAAACTGGGTGTATACAATAATTTTCCTCAAAATATGATAATTTTAAGCCGCTGGTACGATACTTCAACATTTCCCGTCTAGCAACACTGAGGAGAGGAGAGGGACACTGACAGACAGAAGCGGCCTTAAACTGCCTGAAAAGCTCGAGATCAGCGATAAACACATCATATGTAGAATAGAATAGAATAGAATAGAACAGAATAGGCTTTACTGTCATTGTACAGTTGTACAGTACAACAAAATTGTGGGTGCTCCAGGATTCTGGAAATATACACAGGCATGGTAGTGGCTTCACAGATGTAACTATGTGCATCAGAGTACGGCGGGCAGGACACACAATTGAGTAAAATGGCCCAAGGATTATGGAAAATATGCATAGTAATGGTTTTGCAAATAGTAGAATGTATTAATATAACAAATATATTTGTTGTATCACCCAGCCCCAGCTGGTTAAAGCAGAGCATGCAGACATCACCCAGAAAGGTATCTGCTGACAAGGTTTCAATTGGTAACTGTTGTGTCTGGAAATGAGATGCTGACAGTGGACATGAACTGAACTCTGCTTTATTGAACACACAACTGACTATATACAGAAGGGTGGCGCCATATAGTACCACGGCCAGTTCACCACATGATGACTTCAACTACAGCGAACCACCATGTCCCAAACACCACATTTACCCCCCCCCCCCCCCTTGAAAAACCCCCAAAGAACTTTATACAGCTACCTGGGCAACCGGGTATTTTTGATTTTTTTTTTTTTTTTGATTTTGTATACTTTATTGATCCCCAGAGGGGAAATTGAGGGCATCCACCTGGATGGATGAAGCAGCCACGGTACGGCGCTATCCCTTAACCATTCACACACACATTCACACCTAGAGCCACTTTAGAGTCTCCAATTAACCTAACCTGCATGTTTTTGGCCTGTGGGAGGAAACCAGAGAAATCCCAGAGTAAACCCACGCAGACACAGGGAGAATATGCAAACTCCACACAGATCACTGTTGGTCAGGGGCTGGGATCGAACCAGGGATCCCATGGCCAAGGGTGAGTTGCTGTGCTACCGCAATGCTAACCACTGCGCCACCACACTGCCCGGGTAGACTACCGGTATGCCCTCGTGACCGAGTGGATTATTCTGCCACTGTTGTCAGTCACGTCCTGGCTACATTTAAGAGCTCGTTATTTCAGAAGTTAGTCACAAAGTCCTTTAGGTGGCAGGGTCTCTGTTGAACCCGGGCCATGCGGCGCTCGGGTTGTGTCACTGCCGCTGACTTCGACTGGAGTTCATCGGGGGTTGTGGCTGCAAGTCTAGGTCACGTTGCCTGGCGTTTCTTATCAGACCTTTGCTTCATGTATTGCTGTTGTTCAACCACCCTTCCCCTAGGTGAGGGCCTCTCTGTCAGGGTGGCATCTGATGGGGGGGTGCAGTCGGTCCAGGGGAAGGCACACCTCGCACCTAACATTAATAGGGCCGGGGAGCTACCCGTCATGGTGTGAAACATTGCTCTGTAATGCCACAGGGTGCTCTGTAGTGCAGCCGAAAATGGAAGCCCATCCACCAAGTGTGCCCTGAGACCATTCTTGAAGGTCTGGTTGAACCATACCCCCACATTTGCCTGAGGGTGGTAGAAGGCAGTTCTTATGTACTTTATGCTCCTCTTCCCCATGAAGGTCGTGAAGTCCCCTGAGGGGAATTGCGGTCTATTGTCTGTTGTGATTGTGTCTGGCACACCCCAGCGGGTGAAGAGGGAGGTGTAGAAATCTGTGACTATATTGGTGGTAACTGAGCAAGTGGGCAACACCTTGGGCCATTTTGAGTGGAGATCGTAGGCCACTAATAGAAAGCGTTGGTGTGAGAAAGCACTATGCAGTTCGCTGTATATGTGCAATTGGATGCGTTTCCATGGGGCAGATGGCCATGGCAGTGGTTGCAGGGTGGCATTGGTGGCACGCCAGTTTTTCTGCTGGCAAGGCAGGGCGTACAGTCTTTCACCATGATCTCCACGTCCTTGTCTATATCTGCCCACCAGACTGAGCCCCGACACCACTGTTTGACTCTGACAATGCCCAGGTGGCCCTCGTGTACCATGGTCAGGATGTAGCCCTTTAAGTACCTCTGGAATCATCGTGCAATGCCCTCTTGCCACGCAGATGTCATTCCAGCATGATAAATAGACCTTAACTCTGTGGAAGGGTGCCAGTTCCCCTGGCATGTTGGCAGGCCAGCCCTCACGAATAAAGGTGTGCAGCTAGGTCAGTGTTAAGTCTTGTTCAGACGCCACCTGGAGCTCTTGCAAGGAGACACGGTTTTGGAGTGGCCCATGTAGCATGTGGATCAGCTCTGGCTCCAGGGGTCTCATCGCTGTTCAGAGTGGGGTTAGGTGTGGCCTGGGGCAAGAGGTCAGCCACTATGTTTTCTTTGCCCGGCGCAAACTGGGTGCTAAAGTTGTATGTTGTGTTTGAAGTCTTTCTGTCCACCTGTAGATATGCAGAGGTTTGTGCCCCGACCCCAATGTTTCCAGCACTGCAGTGAGGGCTCTGTGATCTGTCTGTAGTGTGAAGCGTCATCCATATAGGTACATGCACCAGCGTTCACATGCTCAAATTCATGCCAGTGCCTCCCTTTCCCCCACTGAGTACTTCTACTTGGCCGAAGTGAGTGACCTCAAGGCAAATGCCACTGGGTGCATGGTTAATGCTTCCGTTAGGCAACATTATTAGAAAGCACTGTACACATTTTCATTGTTATGCAAATGACACACAATTATACCTGTCAATGAAGCCAGATGATAGTAATCAATTAGCCAAGTTAGAAGCCTGTCTTAAGAAAATCAAAGCTTGGATGACTTGTAATTTCCTGCTATTAAATTCAGTTAAGACTGAAGTCATTCTAGTTGGTCCAAAAAACCTTAGAAATACCTTTCTAAATCAAACTCTTAGTTTGCATCCGGTTACGCTTTCTCTGAATAGTTCTGTGAAGAACCTTGGAGTTATTTTTAATCAAGATCTGTTTTTCATTTCACATATTAAATTTGTTTCTAAGACTGCCTTCTATAATTTGCGTAATATTGCCAAGATGAGGATCATCTTGTCTCAGAGTGATGCTGAGAAACTGATCCACGCTTTTGTTAGCTCTAGATTAGATTATTGTAACTCTTTATTATCAGGTTGTCCTAAAATATCTTTAAAAAGTCTTCAGTTGATCCAAAATGCTGCAGCACTAACTAACTAACTAACTAACCTGCACTTATATAGCGCTTTTCTAGTCACAAAGACCACTCAAAGCGCTTTCATTAATACTAACCCTCTATTCTAAGGGCCTATAGGAAACAGATATCTAGGGACAATTTAGAACAGCCAATTAACCTAACATGCATGTTTTTGGCATGTGGGAGGAAACCGGAGAAATCCCGGAGTAAACCCACGCAACACGGGGAGAACATGCAAACTCCACACAGATCACTGTTGGTCGGGGGCTGGGATCGAACCCACGATCCCACGATCCCCACAATCCCCCGGCCAAGGGTAAACTGTGCTGCCGCAGTGCTAACCACTGCGCCACCGTGCAGCAAGAGTTTTAACAGGTACTAGAAAGAGAGAGCATATCTCTCCAGTTCTGGCCTCCCTTCATTGGCTTCCCGTAGAGCTTAGAATTAAGTTTAAAATCCTTCTTCTCACTTACAAAGCTCTAAACAATCAGGCCCCTTTTTATTTAAAAGATCTGATACACCCTATTATCCTAACAGAACACTACACTCCCAAATTGCTGGATTACTTGTAATACCTAGAATCTCCAACAGTACAATGGGAGGCAGAGCCTTCAGTTACTAAGCTCCTCTCCTGTAGAACCAGTTGCCAATCTGGATTCGGGAGTCAGACTCGATCTCTGTTTTTAAGAATAGGGTTAAAACGTTCCTTTTTGATATAGCCTACAATTAGGGAGGGATCATGTGTCTCTGAACCGTCCCTTAGTTATGCTGCTAATAGGTTTAGACAGCCAGGGGACCTCCAATAATACACTGGGCTTCACTCCTTTCTTCACTCTCAATGAAATATTTTTGCTGGTCATTAACATCTGTTTGTTCTCTCCCATACATTGAGTCCCTATCATGCTGTTTGCTCTCTACATGTCTGTTCTTTTCATTTTCTTTATCCCCTCACCCCCCAGCTAGTCACAGCAGATGACTGCCCCTCCCTGAGCCTGGTTCTGCTGGAGGTTTCTTCCTGTTAAAAGGGAGTTTTTCTTCTCCACCGTCGACAAGCGCTTGCTCACAGGGGATCACCTGGTTGCTGGGGTCTTTCTGCAATTGTGGGGGTTTCCCCTACAGTTGAAAGTGATATGAGATGACTGTTTTTGTGAAATAGTGCTATATAAATAAAGTTGAATTGAACTGAACTGAACTGAATTAATCCTTGCAGTTGTGACAGAACTGCTCCTATTGGTGTGTTGGAGGCATCGCACGTTACGAATATGGGGCTTTGTGGGTTGAGGTGGGTGAGTACTGGTGGAGAGGTGAGCTGTGTCTACAATTGGCTGATGGTGGCGGAGCACACTGGGGTCTACACCCAGGGTGCATCTTGCTTTAGGAGGGCGCGTAGCAGCTCTATCATCTCCGAGTAATGGGAAATGAAGCACCCAGAAAAATTTGCCATGCCCAGAAAGGATGAGAGTTGTGCGGGGTATGATGGTTCAGGTAGCTGCAGTACCACCTCAACGTTTGAGTGCAGGGGGCTCAGGTCCTTGGTAGAAAGGTGGAAACCCACAAACTGGATGGTCGTTGCTCCAAAGACGCACTTCTCCCCATTGATTGTGAGGCCGTGTTTTGCAAGCACCTCCATTACATTATCAAAGCGGGTGTCATGGGAGGCCGATGTTGCGCCATGAACCACAACGTCATCCAAGTACAATACCATCCCTGGGAGACCGGCGAAGATGGTAGCCATGATCTTTTTAAAGCAGCTCGGGGTGGAACCGAGGCCAAAAGGCATGCAGGTGTACCTGAACACTCCTATGTGGGTGATGAAAGCTATTAGGTTGCAGCTGTCTGGATAAAGGGGAACCTGCAGGTAGCCTTGGCGGAGGTCCAGTTTGGAAAAAAAACTTTCAAGCCATGGAACGCTGCCATCAGTTCCTCCATTGTGTGTTGGGGATATTTTGTCGGAGAACACCACCTTGTTCATCATTCTGAGGTCAATACATGGTCGTAGACTGCTCGTCTTCTTCTTTGCCATCACCAAGTTGGAGATCCAGGGAGATGCATCAACCTGCTCAAGGATATCGGCATCTACAGCTTCTGCAGTTCCGCCATGACGTCATCCTGTAGTGCAAGGGGTAGTCGGTGAAGAGGCTGAATCTTCGGGGACACCGTTGGATCAATGAGGAGTCTGTGGTTAAAAGAGGTGAGGTAGCCCAGTCCCTCAAAGAGCGCTGGCCAATGGTGCTGCCAGAATCAGAATCAGAATCAGAATCAGATTTATTGCCATTGTTCATGTAGTACACAAACTAGGATGAGGAGACGATGAGGATGAGGATGAGGATGAGGATGAGGAGACTGCCAGGATGAGGAGACTGCCAGAACGGTAGAACCCATTGGGTCGGTGATGGAGAAACCCTGATCCCTGATCAGATCAATGTCCATCAGGTCAGCCCCCAGCGTGTTACTTGGAAAGTGAACGATGGGATGGTTTCAGGGCTGCAACGTATAGAAAAGGTGACTGTCCCTACCATGCCAATCTTGATGTGGCCATAGCCAAATAAGTCCTCCACATTAGCTGTGATGGTCTTCTGAGGGAACAGCTTCCTGACCATAGACACGCTCAGAAGAGACCTCAAGGCCACCGTATCCAGCAGCAGAGGCACGCCGACACCATCCAGCTCTACTGTGCGCCACTTGAGCGCCCAGTTTTTGGTGCCAACTGAGTGAATGACAGCTGTACCTGGTGAGCGGGCTGTTAAGTCTGTGAAGGTTGAGCGGTAAACTCTAGCAAAGTGGTTTAGCCTCTTACAACAGTAGCATCTCACCCCTCTGGCTGGGCAGGCGGGTGAGTGGGTCTGATGTCTGGATGAACCAAAGTCATTTGGGATGCCATACTCACAGCCTCGTCTAGTTTTAGGCCGTGTCTTGCCAATAACAACTTATTCTGTAGCCACTTGTTGCTAGTATTCTCTGAAAGCTTGTCGCATATCAACTCATCCTCTAAGTGGTCAAAAGCACACATGCTTGCTAGGGCCTGTAACAAGCTGCAGGGTCGCCTCGTCCGCACACTGACAGCGTCGGTTGAAAACGATTCTTTGTGTTGTTAAATTGAGTCTGTCAGCAAGGTACCTGCTCATCACAGCCACACAGTCCTCATATGTATTCGCAGATCACAGGGATTAAACCACACCCTGCCCTTTGGCGCCAAGACTGTAGGTTAGCATCCCCTTTAGCCTCTCATCATTAGCATTGTTGAAGCCAGCAGCGGTGATAGCAGACTGGAATAACTCGTGCCAGCGGGGTCAGCGAATCGGTGGCTCACCTGGTAGAGCGAGGAACGGTTGCACAAATAGAGGTATCTGTGTTGCCATTGTTGTGTCTTCAAATGAAGTGCTGACAGTGGATGCGAACCAAACTCTGCTTTATTGAATACATAACTGACTATATACAGAAGGGTTCCACCGTATAGCGCCACGGCCAGTTCGCCACATGACATCACCTATGGTGAGCCACCCCATCCAAACACCACAGTAACCATCTATCTATGAGGCACCACTGCTTACAACTGTGCCAGTCATTCTAGTGATGCTCATTTATACTGATGTTTCTTCAAAAGCCTGTTTACCCATCCTAACACATTTACACACATGAATAAAAGAACAAAAGGTGAAAAATCAATACTATATTCAATAACTACACAAGTACAACTAGCTTACTGCAGTGTTAGAATTAAACCCACAAATCTCTCTCTCTTTCTCTCTGGGATCGTAATTCTTGTCACAAGGAGCCTAAACCAAGTTAAAAAACAAACAAAAAAAACATTAATCATTATATACTCAAATGTACATATTTTATGTTTAGATATCGAATAAAGCATATGGTGTAGTTGTTTACTGCAAATAATGGCCATCAATAAGAATGTACTCCAGTAGACCGTTGATTGCTGATTTTTTTAAATGCAATCAACAGTTTCAAGTTAGTCACAAAAATGTGATCATGGGAATGCTTGTTTTTTTTTTTTTTTTTTTTTTTTTTTTTTTTTTTGTTCTTTTGTGAAGTTTTGAAAAACACCCCAAAGTGTATCTTTATTGAATTAAAAAAACATGAGAAGTTAGTTTGGTGTTTATATGAGCAGTTTAACTGAATCAAAATTTTGACACAGTGTGTGTATTTGTGTGTTTCTCTGAGTACATGGCTGACTGACTGCATGAATATCTGCCATTTGTTAGAAATCAAACAGAATATTCACACTCTGTGTTTTGATTCCTTCTGCACACACAGCATAAAAGCCAGGGAATTGCTGCCTTGTGTTTTTGGCCTTCTGTTTGTCTGCAGGGAAATTTCTCAGAAGCCATGCGGTGTGAAAAGGCTGATTGCAAACTCAGACAAAATAATTGATTTTTATTCATCAAAGCATGTTTAGCACAACTATACACCCAGTTTGTGTGAACTTTTATGGAGAGGTTTGTGTTCACTTCATTGAACAAAGCCAAACTTTTTGGGGGTCAATTTATGTCTCCCCAGGACTGGTGAAGTAAACTTCCCGAAGTTAAGCAAAGACTTTATATAATTCATAAATCATAGCATTATCACTCAAAATAATGCACTTTGCATACAGTATAGGCAGAGGCAGTTTCACAGGAGTTTAAAGATGCAACCATAGCCCATCTGTACAAAAACAAGGGGAATTGATATTGCTCCGATAATCAATAAGACATCCCACTGCTGTCAGTAGCAGTAAAAATCATTGGTCATGTCATCATTAACCATCTCATTCTTAACATCACAGATAATATTATTCCAGAGAGTCAATGTGGATTCAGGGCCTCACGCAGCACAACTGACAGGATGTTTTCTCTCACACAAGTGCAAGAGAAGTGCTGAGAGCAAAACAGAGACCTCTGCATGGTGTTTGTAGATCTCACCAATTCATTTCATTTGGCTAGGAGAAGAGGTCTATGGTCTCTGCGGTCTCTGCTTGGTAGGTTTGGCTGCAGCCTCAAAGATCATCAACATTATTTGATTATTCCAGGAGGGCATGGTTGGTTGCTCCACCTTTAATGCCTTTCATGTCACTAATGGCATGAAACAAGGATGACTTCGTTCAGACTTAAATAGTTTTCTCAGCAATGCTTTTTCATACCTCCAAAGACTGTGATAAGGATGTTAATAAGGTTCTCTATGGATGGTCAAACCTCATCCTCCAAAAACTGAAAGCTAAGTCAAAGATATCGTGTATAGTACTGCAAGAGCTTCTTTATGCCAGTGATTGATGCCTTGTTGCTCACACAATTGAAGACACCCAGGGCAATGTCAATGATTTTTCCAAGGCCTGTATCCGCCATGGGCTGACTATGAGCATCAAGGAAATGAAGCTCAATATGAACACCCTCCCAGCACACCCCCTACCAATCCTGACATAACCATTAATAATGACCTACAGTGGTGTGAAAAAGTGTTTGCCCCCTTGCCACATTGGAGGGTTTTCGAGCACGAACCGCCTTTTTAAGGTCATGCCACTGCATCTCAGTCGCATTTAGGTCAGGACTTTGACTAAGCCACTCCAAAGTCTTCATTTTGCTTTTCTTAAGCCATTCAGAGGTGGACTTCTGGTGGGTGTGCTTTGGATCATTGTCCTGCTGCAGAACCCAAGTGCGCTTCAGCTTGAGGTCATGAGCAGATGGCCAGACATTCTTCTACAGGATTTTATGGTAGACAACAGAATTCATGGTTCCATTTACCACAGCAAGTCTTCCAGGTCCTGAAGCAGCAAAACAGCCCCAGACAATAACACTACCACCACCATATTTTACTCTTGTATGATGTTCCTTTTCTGAAATGCTGTGTTACTTTTATGCTGGATGTAATGGGACACACACCTTCCAAAAAGTTCAACTTTTGTGTCATCAGTCCATAGAGTATTTTCCCAAAAGTCTTGGGGATCATCAAGATGTTTTCTGGCTAAACCGAGAGGAGCCTTAATGTTCTTTTTGCTCAGCAGTGGTTTCCGTCTTGGAACTCTGCCATGCAGGCCATTTTTGCCCAGTCTCCTTCTTATGGTGGAGTCATGAATACTGACCTTAACTGAGGCAAGTGAGGCCTGTATGTAACACCACTTTAGTGTGTGTGTATAGCACTAACTTTAGGTGCAGTCCTGTACCCTTTTGGTAGTACTGGGTATTTTTTTTTTTTTTTTTTTTGTTACTTATTTGTACCCGTAGGTAGATTTGGTTTGCAGTCTGGTGACAAGCCACCGGCCGCCGGTCGCTGCGTGCGCGAGCGCCCTAAACCTACATGTTTTTGGTATGCGGGAGGAAACCGGAGAAATCCCGGAGTAAACCCACGCAACACGGGGAGAACATGCAAACTCCACACAGCTCACTGTTGGTCGGGGGCTGGGATCGAACCCACGATCTCATGATCCCCGCGATCCCCCGGCCGAGAGTAAACTGTGCTGCCACAGTGCTAAACCACTGCGCCACCGTGCAGCCCTGTGGCAGTGTAGTTACCTTTAACCTTACCACCTGGACAGAAGGGACATTTGGGCCAGGTCAGATAGACTCTGGGTTCGTAGGTGTGATGTATGGGAGTTGTATGAGTTGTATGAGTTGCATTTGCATATGCCACCCCATTGGTGGGCGCTGTATCCTGTGGCATCGCCAATAGTATAAGACTGTGCTCATTGAACTGAACAAAAAAACGTGTATGTGTGCGTATGCCTGTGTAAACGAACAAGCTAATGACCTGCAGCCGTGTGTGTCTTTGTGTTTGTTCCTCCGAGTGGTAATCTAAAGTAGAAACCCATGGACATAACATCATTGGCGACGGGGATAACTTTGGGTTTCCAAGTCTCGCCGCGGTATTGACTGCGAGTGACGGAGGAAGAGGAATGTTTGTCCTGGTGGGAGTTTGGCTGGGCGCGGCACGCCAGGTGACAGGACGCCGGGTGACAGGACGCCGGGTGACAGGACGCCAGGTGACAAGATTGCTAAACGCTAGCTAACTGCACGCCATGGTTGGATTTATTGGACACATTAACCCATTCGACGAGTCGGTGGAGCAGTGGACAACCTACGTTGAGAGGTTTGAGTATTTTGTTACGGCAAATGGTATTGCAGAGGAGAAAAAGCTTGCTGTTTTCTTAAGTGTAATTGGTGCGTCAACATATGGACTTTTACGTAGCCTCGTAGCTCCAGATAAGCCAGGGGCTAAGACATATGCTCAACTCACGGAAGTTTTGAAAGACCATTTTTCCCCAAAGCCAATTGTGATTGCTGAAAGATTTTGCTTTCATAAACGGAACCAACAAGAGGGAGAAACTGTGACGCAATATATAGCAGTCATTAAAAAGCTTTCTGAAACTGCGAGTTTGGTATGCACCTGCAGGATGCATTGAGGGATAGGCTCGTTTGTGGACTGAATATAGAAGCTATCCAGAAAAAAATTGCTGACGGAGGAGAAGCTTACTTTTTCCAAAGCAGTGGAACTTGCCGTGTCAATGGAGACAGTAGCTCGCGAGACACATCAGCTGAGCAACGCGCTGAAAGTGCATGTACTGTCACCACACGATAAACAACACACGAAATGTTCGCGCTGTGGAAAAATGAACCACAAACAGAGCGATTGTTTTTATAAGGAGCAAAAATGCCATAAATGTGATAAGGGAGGACATATCTCGAAGATGTGCAGGAACAAAGAGACTGTAAATAAGGAGAAACCAGTGGAGAATAAAGCTAAAAAGAAAAAAAGGGTGCACCAACTGGATGTAAAAGAAATATCTAGTGATGGTAGTGCTACAGACACTGAAGTGAGCCTGCATATGGTGTCTCAGCAGAGTAATTTGTCATACATGAGTGTTAAACCAAAAATTGAAGGTAAAAGGATTATTATGGAATTAGATACTGGTGCTGCCGTTTCTCTGATTTCAAGAAAACTGTATGATGCACACTTTAAGGACTTGCCCTTGCGCCAAACCCATATAATGCTGAAAACATACATGGGTGAGGTGATTCCAGCAGAGGGTGTCATCACCGTTTCAGTGAGGATGAATAAGCAGAGAACTAGACTACCACTGTATGTGGTTCGAGGAAGTTCACCCCTACTTTTTGGCCGGGAGTGGCTGCGGAGGATTCGAATTGACTGGCGAGAAATAAAGACGGTCCGGGAGGAGACACTAGAGGGCATGCTACAAAGACATGCAGAGGTCTTTAAGAAAGAATTAGGCACTCTGAAAGGCATGGAAGTAGCTATAGCGCTGAAGCCGGATCATGTGCCTCGGTTCTGTCAAGCGAGAGTCGTTCCCTATGCCCTTAGGCCAAAAGTGGAGGCTGAAATTGACCGATTGTGTGAGCAGGGCATTATATCCCCTGTCAAATTCAGTGAATGGGCAACACCCATTGTGCCCGTTGTGAAAAAGAACGGAGATGTTAGGATATGTGGGGATTTTAAAGTCACAGTTAATCCTGCCCTGTGTGTGGAGAAATACCCAGTTCCACGCACTGAAGATCTATTCGCATCACTTTCGGGGGGGGGGCAACATTTTAGTAAACTGGACTTATCTCATGCATATTTGCAAATGGTGATAGAGGGAAATTCCAGAAAATATCTCACAATAACCACATCCAAGGGTCTGTTTTGTTACAACAGGCTGGCATTTGGAATTACCTCAGCACCAGCGATATTCCAGCTTGCCATGGACCAAGTCCTCCAGGGTCTGCCGAACGTTCACTGTTACCTGGACGATATATTGGTCAGTGGACAGGATCGTGTGCAGCATCTGAAAAATCTGGATGCAGTCCTTGGGCGCTTGGAAGAATTCGGTTTGCGAGTACGGAAGGAAAAATGTGAATTTTTTAAGGATTCACTGGAATATCTGGGTCACGTCATTGATGCCCAGGGTCTACACAAGGCACCAGAGAAAGTCAGGGCAATTGTGGAGGCTCCTGCACCTACAGACGTGAGTCAGTTACGTTCTTTCTTGGGGCTAATTAATTATTACAGCAGATTTATCCCCAATTTGTCATCTATCCTAAGCCCACTGAATACGCTGCTGTGCAAAGGAAAACAATGGCAATGGACATCTGAATGTGCTGCATCTTTCAAAGAGGCAAAAGAGCAGTTACTCTCTCAAAGCGTGTTAACCCATTATGATCCACAACTTCCCATTCGGCTGGCGTGTGATGCATCACCTTATGGTGTAGTGTCATCTCACATATTTTCCCGAATGGACAAGAGAGGCCCATAGCTTTTACATCAAGGACTCTGAATAAGGCAGAACGCAATTATGCCCATATTGAGCGCGAAGCTCTTGGCATTATATTTGGAGTTCGTAAATTCCATCATTATCTGTATGGCAGGCAGTTTACACTCCTAACAGATCATCGCCCATTGACCACTATTCTGAGTCCGTGCAAAGCCACACCATCTATGGCTGCTGCTAGAATGCAGCGGTGGGCTCTCCTGTTAGCTGCCCATAATTACACCATACAGTACCGAGAGGCAGCTCGTCATGGAAATGCGGATGGGCTTTCATGCCTTCCATTACCAACATTATCAAGTGAGAGAATCAGTACTGTGGACAGTTTTCACATTAAACACCTAGAAGCCTTACCTGTGAACTGTCGAGAAATCTGCCAAGTGAGCAGGGGTGATTCTGTCCTTGCTCAAGTCCTGGAGATGGTCTCCACAGGTCGCTTTCCGAGGGTCCAGGATATGGCCAGCACATTGGCGCCATTCTTCAGCCGGAGGGATGAGTTGACACTCCAGCAAGGTTGCCTTATGTGGGGTGTGCGTGTTGTCATTCCCTCAAAATTGAGATCACGACTGCTGTCGGAACTACATACTGGACACCCAGGTGTTGTTAAAATGAAAGTTGTCGCCCGCAGTTACATGTGGTGGCCCGGAATTGACGCTCAAATTGAACAGGTCTCAAAAACATGCCAGTCCTGTCAATTTACACAGAAAGCACCGGGACCAGCACCACTCCACCCATGGACCTGGCCTGGATCCCCGTGGCAGAGAATTCATGTCGACTTTGCTGGGCCGTTCCAAGGCCAAATGTTTATGGTGGTTGTAGACGCCCATTCAAAATGGCCTGAGGTACACCTTATGAGTTCCACTACAACGGCTAATACCATCCAGGTGCTCCAAGGGTTATTTAGTCGCTATGGGCTCCCTGAGGTGTTAGTGAGCGATAATGGTCCTCAGTTTACCTCACACGAGTTTGAGACTTTTATGAAAGGCAATGGAGTAAAGCACATTCGCTCTGCACAATTTCATCCATCAACAAATGGTCTTGCAGAACGTTTTGTACAGACATTCAAGCAGTCACTGAAGCGTTCCACTGGAACCACTTCCATACAACACCGACTGGATGCCTTTCTACTCACGTACCGTAACACTCCACACTCTACAACGAAGGAGTCCCCATCTATGCTTTTCATGCATCACAAGTTGCGATCTCGATTGGACCTGCTGAAGCCTAGCGTGACATCAGAGGTAGAGAAAGCACAAGAGGCACAGTGTGCGTATCGAGGAATGCATGCAAAAGCCAGAACGTTCAAGGTGGGAGATCCAGTTCTTGTTCGGAATTACGGGAGAGGAGAGAAGAAGTGGATACCAGGGGTTGTTTCAGCTGAGACTGGCCCTGTATCCTACACCGTCGACATCGGCGCATCGCAGCACTGGAGGCGACACGCGGACCAGATGCTGGCCAGGGTTGTTGAATTGGATACCTCTACAGACGACGGCGGAGCTGCATCGTCGTGCATCTCAGCAGACCTGCCTGTGCTGGAAAAGACTGTTCCAGAACAAGCTACTCCGGTTCCTGTGAGTGATCCCTCACCATTACCCCAGGTAACCTCAGAGGGAAACACCACATCACCTCCAGAGACTGGTAAGAGATATCCTTCTCGTATTACTAGACCACCAGAGCGTTATGTTCCATAAACTTTGTTTAAGATACTTTTAAAAGACATATATTGGACATTTTTGAATAAGAGACCTTTTTTTTATGTGTTAGATGAGAGAGTCACGTCTCACCAAAAGGGCAGAATAAACCCTTGACAGACTCAGGGGTTTGGGATCGTCTACTCCCAGCCTCAAGGCTAGTGTGTGTTTTTAAAATAATAAAAGTTGTGTGTTTTGTGTATCTTGGGGGTGGGTACAACATTTAGTGGGGAGGAGATGTGATGTATGGGAGTTGTATGAGTTGTATGAGTTGCCTTTGCATATGCCACCCCATTGGTGGGCGCTGTATCCTGTGGCATCGCCAATAGTATAAGAATGTGCTCATTGAACTGAACAAAAAAACGTGTATGTGTGCGTATGACTGAGTAAACGAGCAAGCTAATGACCTGCAGCCGTGTGTGTCTTTGTGTTTGTTCCTCCGAGTGGTAATCTAAAGTAGAAACCCACGGACATAACAGTAGGAGCCTGAGAGGTGCAACAACAGATGACACATACACCATAGTATGGGAACTTTCACGTATGTGTATATTTTTTAACAGTTGTGTACACTTAAACAAACACAGCGCTTGCAACAATAATAATAAAAAAAATAAAAATAAAATACCCCAAAATATATTTACAGTACTTTCAGTCCTTTTGTATCAGTTCCAGGTGACCGGTTGAATCACCTCTAGCAGTTAATAGGGTCCGGGCTTCGGCTCGCCATCCAGATCTGGAGATCCATGCTCTTCTAAATCCAGGTTACAAAAAAAACTGACCTACAGAATAGGTCAGAACACAACAAATAAGCTATGCTCTATAGCTTATCACATGGGTTTCACATAGTTCTAAATTACACAACAATAATATTTTTTAAACACCTTTAAACCACAGATGTAATATTCACTCTTAAGTACATCCAATGGCAAGTGAAATAAGATAAGATGAGATAAGATAAGCCTTTATTAGTCCCACAACGGGGAAATTCCAGGATTGCAACAGCACAGGGATAGCAACACTCAGAGCAACAATCAGAAGGCAATAAAAATAAAGCAAGCAAGCAAGAGCAGCTAATATACATATGTACATATTACTATAAAATGTATATATACACACACACAGACACACAGTGCAGAGCATTGTAGCTGGATGGAATAAATATATGAATATATAAACACACAGTGCGGAGCATTGTAGCTAGATGGAATAAATATGTAGATATATAAACACCCACAGTACGGAGCATTGCAGCTAGGTGGAATAAATATTTAAATATATAAACACACACAGTGCGGAGCAATGTAGCTAGATGGAATAATATGTAGATATATAAACACACAGTGCGGAGCATTGTAGCTAGATGGAATAAATATATAGATATATAAATATAAACACACCCAGTGCGGAGCAATGTAGCTAGATGGAATAATATGTAGATATATAAACACCCAGTGCGGAGTATTGTAGCTACATGGAATAAATATGTAAATATATAAACACACACAGTGCAGAGCATTGTTGCTAGATGGGATGAAACAGCACAACCGTCTACTTAGTTATCCTGCATGGTATGATTATGTGCCCATACATATTCTCACCCTCCATAGCGACCGGTATTTTCCTAGTTGTATGCCGGAGGGGACCATTGTGTAAGTCTATTGCATCTTTTGCATTCAAAAAACTATTAGTTTGTTACGTCTTTTTGCTATCTCTGCGAGCAGCCCTGCTTAGGTTGTACAGTCTGACAGCCGTTGGTAGGAAGGACCTGCGAAACCTCTCGGTTGTGCACCTGGGATGATGTAGTCTGCTGCTAAATGAGCTCCTCAGTGCATTCAGTATGTCCTGCATAGGGTGGAACTCGGACTCCAGCAGAGATGACAGTTTAGCCACCGTCCTTCTCTCTCCTATCTCCTCCACCGGATCAAGGTGCTGCCCCAGGACAGAGCTAGCTTTCTTGATCAGTTTGTTCAGTCTCTTCCTATCGGCTGCAGTAATGCCACTGCCCCAGCAGACCACTCCAAAAGTGATGGCTGATGCCACCACCGTGTCATAGAATGTCTTCAGCAGCGCCCCTTGTACACCAAAAGACCTGAGTCTCCTCAGCAGGAACAGCCTGCGCTGTCCCTTCTTGTAGAGTGCGTCAGTATTGTGTGACCAGTCTAGTTTATTGTTCAGATGAACACCCAGGTACTTATAGGCTGTCACCATCTCGATGTCTGTTCCCTGTATATTTACTGGTGCTGTGAGGGGTTTCCTATGCCTGCGGCAGTCCACCACCAGCTCCTTAGTTTTCCTCGCGTTGATCTGGAGGCAGTTCCGATGGCACCAGTCCACAAAGTCCTGGATAAGCCCTCTGTACTCAGCTTCATCTCCATTGGAGATGAGGCCAACGATCGAAGAGTCATCAGAGAACTTCTGTAGATGGCAGTGTGTTGTGTTGTGTGAGAAGTCCGCAGTATAAAGAGTGAACAGGAAGGGAGCCAGCACCGTTCCCTGGGGGGCCCCCGTGCTACCGATGATCGTGTCGGATACACAGTCCCGGGTTCTCACAAACTGAGGCCGGTTCGTGAGGTAGTCCAGGATCCATGATGACAGGTGCTGGTCCACCCCTGCGTGCAGCAGCTTGTCCTTCAGGATCATCGGTTGGATGGTGTTGAAAGCACTGGAGAAGTCAAAGAACATGATCCTCACCATATTCCCGGGCTTCTCCAGGTGGGACAGAGAACGGTGAAGGAGGAAGATCACTGCATCCTCCACCCCAATGCCATGCTGGTAGGCGAACTGGAGTGGATCCATCGCTGGTTCGACCAGGGGGCGGAGGGATGGGACCGTTGCTAACCATTACAGCTTTGAAAAGCGCCCTTTTCTGATGGAAAACCTAGCCGGAATTAGCATCGGCAGTTAGCATGTTAAGCTAGCGATTAGCATTCCACATACACACTGAATGGCACTCACCATGCTAAGCAACACGCGCTTTACAGGATTCCCGTGCTCACGTGAGTTCACAGCCTTTGGGTTCAAATCTTAAACTTTAACGAAAGAGGTATTAGAATTTGGCAATACAGCAATACCTCGTTTCTCATGTTGGTTTTGGCTTACCAATCTCAAGAGTTTATCCGGGCAAAGGCTGCTACTAGCACGTTAGCTCATCGTCTCAGTAAGGGATTGCGTTCTCTCGGTCGTGTCTCTGCTGCAACTGAAAATGTTCTGCTGACCACACTAAGACCGAGCAAGGGAGCGCGTGACCCCATTGGCTGGCGTGACCCCATTGGCTGTTGCTGCCAAACAAACGACGCAGCCATTGGTTGCTCAATATACCAAACAAAAATATTAGGAACTTCATCAGAGCCCCTAGAAATGTTTTTAATTATCTATGAATACACTCTATGGATATATTTTTTGAACTTATATCCATCTATGTATTTATCCTCAAAATATTTATTCCCATTGTGAAATGAGTATTTGTTAAAGTGGTATCGATATTTATAATTTTATTCACGTTTTTAACACTGGGTTACATGTAGCTCTTTGGATGTTGTTGTGGGGTCTTTTGTGACCTCTTGGATTGCTTTTTTTCTTTCTTTATTTAATATGGACATAACAAATTACATTAGTACAATCACAAGGAGAGACCAGATGTTTTGCATAGGTGTATATAGCACAAGTGCTAATTCTCAACACCAGTCCATAGGTGGCTTATATAGGCCATAAATTAGGCTGTACATACAAAATTTATAAGCTAATTAAAATTACAAATACATTACAAATTATAAATAGAGCAAGAGATCCATGATCACAACAAACAACAATTCAGACTAGACATGCACACATTGCTGGTGGGATTTTAGCCAATCTTTAACGCCTCTGTTGAAGAGGTTGGCATTTGTCTCCAATTTTAAGTGAGTTGGCAGAGAGTTCTATAAGTTTGCCCCTTTTATGGAGAAAGCAGACTGACCAAATGAAGTTCTAGACATGGTGACAATGCAGTCACCGTTGATGGAAGCTCGTGTGCATGCTCTGTTAGAGCTCGAGCATCTAGCCACCAAACCAGAAAAATGAGGTGAAACAAGATTGTATAGACATTTAAAAACCAGTCTGATATTACAGAAGATAATAAAATTTTCAAAAGTAAAAAGATTGTGCTTGACTAAAATACCACAGCGATGCCACCGCATTGGTTTGCGGTCCAAGATTTTTATAGCCTGTTTATATATTGCAGTTATGGGTTTTAGTGTGATTTGAGATGTTTGTGACCAAGATGTGATACAGTATGACAGATGTGAAAGAATCATCACATGCATATATGTATGAGCAGTTCTGAATGACAAAGCCCTTCTAATGAGACAGAAGCAATTTAAATTGGGTTCGACCTTCTTACAAATGTAATGCACCAGCTTGTCGAATCACAGGTTCCTGTCTAGAATGATCCCTAAATACTTGACCTCATTCACTTCAGTAAACACCTCATTTCCAATTTTAACATCAAAAACATCATTCATGGGCCTGTTTCTAATAGAGATACACATAGCAACAGTTTTTTTGACATTCAAGGTTAAATGAGACAACACAAGCCATTTAGAGATGTTCTGTAAAACCTGGGTCAGGTGCTCAGCTGCCATGCTAGCCGTTTTGGCAGACAGATAGATTACGGTGTCATCAGCATACATCTAGCAGTTGGCACCTGAGCAACTATTGGGCAAGTCGCTGATGTACAGTGGGGCAAAAAAGTATTTAGTCAGCCACCAATTGTGCAAGTTCTCCCACTTAAAAGATGAGAGAGGTCTCCAATTTTCATCATAAGTATACCTCAACTATGAGAGACAAAATGAGAAAAAAAAAAATCCAGAAAATCACATTGAAGGATTTTTAATGAATTAATTGGTAAATTCCTCGGTAAAATAAGTATTTGGTCACCTACAAACAAGCAAGATTTCTGGCTCTCACAGACATGTAACTTCTTCTTTAAAAGGCTCCTCTGTCCTCCACTTGTTACCTGTATTAATGGCACCTGTTTGAACTCATTATCAGTATAAAAGACACCTGTCCACAACCTCAAACAGTCAGACTCCAAACTCCACTATGGCCACGACCAAAGAGCTGTCAAAGGACACCAGAAACAAAATTGTAGACCTGCACCAGCCTGGGAAGACTGAATCTGCAATAGGTAAGCAGCTTGGTGTGAAGAAATCAACTGTGGGAGCAATTATTAGAAAATGGAAGACATACAAGACCACTGATAATCTCCTTCGATCTGGGGCTCCACACAAGATCTCACCCTGTAGGGTCAAAATGATCACGAGAACGGTGAGCAAAAATCCCAGAACCACACGGCGGGACCTAGTGAATGACCTGCAGAGAGCTGGGACCAAAGTAACAAAGGCTACCATCGGTAACACACTACGCTGCCAGGGACTCAAATCCTATAGTGCCAGACGTGTCCCCCTGCTTAAGCCAGTACACGTCCAGGCCTGTCTGAAGTTTGCTAGAGAGCATTTGGATGATCCAGAAGAGGATTGGGAGAATGCCATACGGTCAGATGAAACCAAAATAGAACTTTTTGGTAAAAACTCAACTTGTCGTGTTTGGAGGAGAAAGAACACCATGCCTACTGTGAAGCATGGGGGTGGAAACATCATGCTTTGGGGCTGTTTTTCTGCAAAAGGACCAGGACGACTGATCCGTGTAAAGGAAAGAATGAATGGGGCCATGTATCGTGAGATTTTGAGTGAAAACGTCCTTCCATCAGCAAGGGCGTTGAAGATGAAACGTGGCTGGGTCTTTCAGCATGACAATGATCCCAAACACACTGCCCGGGCAATGAAGGAGTGGCTTCGTAAGAAGCATTTCAAGGTCCTGGAGTGGCCTAGCCAGTCTCCAGATCTCAACCCCATAGAAAATCTTTGGAGGGAGTTGAAAGTCCGTGTTGCCCAGCGATAGCCCCAAAACATCACTGCTCTAGAGGAGATCTGCATGGAGAAATGGGCCAAAATACCAGCAACAGTGTGTGAAAACCTTGTGAAGACTTACAGAAAACGTTTGACCTCTGTCATTGCCAACAAAGGCTATATAACAAAGTATTGAGATGAACTTTTGTTATTGACCAAATACTTATTTTACTGAGGAATTTACCAATTAATTCATGAAAAATCTTTCATTGTGATTTTCTGGATTTTTTTTTCTCATTTTCATCATCATCAAGGGTGACTTCCTTGTGGTAACGTATCGTCACTTCCTGTTTTGCTGTCTGCCTGTGTGGTTTGCTTTGTGGTTTGCTCTCTAGCCATTAGCTATGGCTACTAGCTCTCTTTCCTCTCCTCCTCTGGTGTGCTCTCTCTGTCAGATGCTTAGCTACACCTCTGCCTCTTTTAGCGATAACGGTAAATGTAATAAATGTTGTCTTTTTGAGGCGCTCGAGGCGAGGTTGTCTGATTTGGAATCCCGGCTCCGCTGCATTGAAACACCATCTGCGCCAGTTAATCTTGACGGACGCCCATTAGCTGCAGCGGAGCTAGCTAGCTTAGGTCCCACTGTCAGCGATCCCTCGGCTCTCCTCAGCAGCGAGGAGACTGGGTGGGTGACGGTGAGAAGGAAGCCTAGTCGCAAAGCCCCGGTACACCACCAACCTGTTCACGTTTCTAATCGTTTTTCCCCGCTCAGCGACACACCCGCTGAGGAAAAAACTCTGATCATTGGCGACTCTGTAGTCAGAAACGTGAACCTAGAGACTCCAGCGGCCATAGTCCAATGCATTCCTGGGGCCAGAGCAGGAGACATCGAGTCAAATTTGAAAATGCTGGCTAAAAGTAACTGTAAATATTCCACAATTGTTATTCACGCCGGCATTAATGACATCCGTCTCTGGCAGTCGGAAGTCACGAAACTTAATATAGAATCGGTGTGTGACTTTGCAAAAACGATGCCTGCCACTGTAGTATTCTCTGGGCCCCTCCCCAATCTGACCAGTGATGACATGTTTAGCCGCTCGTCATCCTTGAACCGCTGGCTGTCTGTGTGGTGTCCTAAAAATGACGTGGGCTACATTGACAATTGGAGCTCTTTTTGGGGAAAACCTGGTCTTATGAGACGAGACAGCATTCATCCCACTTTGGATGGTGCTTCTCATTTATCTAACAATCTGGCATCTTTTTTATCCAAATTTCCAAAACCATGACTACTCAGAGTTGGGACCAGGAAGCAGAGTCGTAGTCTTACACGCCTCTCTGCAGCTCCTCTTCATCTGCCACCCCTCAGCTTAGCCCCTGTCTTCCCCATCAGAGAATTGTTGTCTGCTCCCTCCAAAGTGAATAAAAATATAATGCATAAGCATCCCAAAGTGATAAAGCAAAATATTGGTAAAACTCAAATTAAACATAAAGCCTCTAAATTGAATGATTTGGCCTCTGTTCCTCCTCATAATTTAAAAATTAAATGTGGTTTATTAAATATTAGGTCTCTAACTCCCAAGTCTCTGTTAGTCCATGATTTGTTAATTGATCATCAGATTGATTTAATTTCCCTTACAGAGACTTGGTTAGGACAAGAGGATTATGTTGGTTTAAATGAATCAACTCCCTCTGGTTATTTAAACTGTCAAAATCCCAGAAGTTCTGGTCGTGGAGGAGGAGCAGCAACAATTTACCATTCCAAATTACTAGTTAATGTAAAGCAAAAAACATGTTATAATTCCTTTGAGGGCCTGGTCCTCAGTATTGGGCACTTTAGCAATTTTAGGTTAAACCCAATTTTATTTGCCATAGTTTATCGTCCCCCATCAACCTACTCAGAATTTTTATCCGAATTTGCTGATTTCTTAGCTGATTTAGTGCTGAAATCTCTTAGAAAAGCTAGAACGAGTTATTACTCTGCATTAATAGAAGAGAACAAGAATAATCCCAGGTTTCTTTTCAGTACTGTAGCCAGGTTGACAAAGAGTCAGGACTCTGTCAATCCTAGCATTCCCTTAGAGCTTACTAGTCAGGACTTTATGAACTTTTTCAATAGTAAAATTTCATCCATCAGAGATAAAATCAATCAGATTCTTCCCACAGTTAACTTAAATATTGTAACTACTACAACTCCTTCTATTGATGTCTGTCTTGATGAGTTTACTCCAATCGACCTTTGTGAGTTAGACAAAATAGTTTCCTCATCCAAACCTTCAACTTGTCTTTTAGACCCTATTCCTACCAGGTTATTTAACGAAGTCTTCCCACTTATTGGTAGCTTTATTCTTCATATAATCAATTCTTCATTAACTTTAGGCCATGTACCGCAGGCTTTTAAAACGGCTGTAATTAAACCCTTACTCAAAAAGCCAACGCTAGATCCAGGAGCTTTAGCTAACTATAGACCAATCTCTAATCTCCCTTTCATTTCAAAAATCTTAGAAAGAGTTGTTGCTACACAATTATTTGACCACCTGCAGGGAAATGGTTTACTTGAAGAGTTTCAATCTGGGTTTAGAATCCATCATAGTACTGAAACAGCCTTAGCAAAGGTCACTAACGACCTCCTCATTGCATCTGATAATGGACTAGTTTCTGTACTTGTCCTTTTAGACCTTAGTGCAGCTTTTGATACTATCGATCATAATATTCTACTTGATAGATTAGAACACTATGTTGGACTTAATGGAACTTCGTTGCAATGGTTTAGATCTTATTTATCTGATAGGTTCCAGTTTGTTCATGTAAATAATGAGTTTTCTTTCAACTCAAAGCTTAGTCATGGAGTTCCACAGGGATCTGTGCTAGGCCCTACTCTTTTTAGTTTATATATGCTTCCGTTAGGCAACATTATTAGAAAGCACTGTATACATTTTCATTGTTATGCAGATGACACACAATTATACCTGTCAATGAAGCCAGATGATAGTAATCAATTAGCCAAGTTAGAAGCCTGTCTTAAGGAAATCAAAGCTTGGATGACTTGTAATTTCCTGCTATTAAATTCAGATAAGACTGAAGTCATTCTTGTTGGTCCAAAAAACCTTAGAAATTCCTTTCCAAATCAAACTTTCAGTTTGGATGCGGTTACTCTTTCTCTTAATAGCTCTGTGAGGAACCTTGGAGTTATTTTTGATCAGGATTTGTCCTTCAATTCACATATTAAATTTGTTTCTAAGACTGCCTTCTATCATTTGCGTAATATTGCCAAGATTAGGAGCATCTTGTCTCAGAGTGATGCTGAGAAACTGATCTACGCTTTTGTTAGCTCGAGCTTAGATTATTGTAATTCTTTATTATCAGGCTGTCCTAAAACATCTTTAAAAAGTCTTCAGCTGATCCAAAATGCTGCAGCAAGAGTTTTAACAGGTACTAGAAAGAGAGATCATATCTCTCCGGTTCTGGCCTCCCTTCATTGGCTTCCCATAGAGTTTAGAATTAAGTTTAAAATCCTTCTTCTTACTTACAAAGCTCTAAAAATCAGGCTCCTTTTTATTTAAAAGATCTGATACTACCGTATTATCCTAACAGAGCACTACACTCCCAAAATGCAGGATTACGTGTAATACCTAGAATCTCCAAAAGTACAATGGGAGGCAGAGCCTTCAGTTATCAAGCTCCTCTCGTGTGGAATCAGCTGCCAGTCTGGATTCGGGAGTCAGACTCGATCTCTGTTTTTAAGAATAGGGCTAAAACCTACCTTTTTGATATAGCCTACAATTAGGGAGGGATCATGTGTTTCTGAACCCTCCCTTAGTTATGCTGCTAATAGGTTTAGTCAGCCGGGGGACCTCCAGTAATGCACTGGGCCTCACTCCTTTCCTCACTCTCTATGAAATATTTTTTTTTGCTGGTCATTAACATCTGTTTGTTCTCTCCCATAGATTGAGTCCCCATCGTGCTGTTTGCTCTCTACATGTCTGTTCTTTTCTTCTTCTCTATCCCCTCACCCCCCAGCCAGTCGCAGCAGATGACTGCCCCTCCCTGAGCCTGGTTCTGCTGGAGGTTTCTTCCTGTTAAAAGGGAGTTTTTCCTCTCCACCGTCGCCAAGTGCTTGCTCACAGGGGATCACCTGATTGCTGGGGTCTTTCTGCAACTGTGGGGGTTCCCCCCTACATTTGATAGTGCTATGAGATGACTGTTGTTGTGAAATGGCGCTATATAAATAAAGTTGAATTGAATTGAATTGAATTTTGTCTCTCATAGTTGAGGTATACCTATGATGAAAATTGGAGACCTCTCTCATCTTTTAAGTGGGAGAACTTGCACAATTGGTGGCTGACTAAATATTTTTTTGCCCCACTGTATATTGTGAACAACAATGGCCCTAGTATAAGATAAGATAAGATAAGATAAGATAAGATAAGATAAACTTTATTGCCCCTCAAGGGGAGATTTGTCTTGGGCTTGTCACCCGTGCTGCAACCACACAATCCACACATACACAATGGATGTAGTACATGATGAAAGAAATAAAACCCAATAAATAATACAAGTACATACATACATAAATATATAACAGCAGTCATTAACCAGAGTCAACCCACGCAAAGCTGCAGGTCCAGACAACATTCCGGGACGTGTGCTCCAAGACTGCGCGAGCGAGTTGGCGGATGTCCTGACTGACATTTATAACATCTCCCTGAGTCAGGCCATCGTTCCCAGATGCTTCAAGACCTCTATCATTGTACCGGTGGCAAAGAAACCAGTGGTGTCCTGTTTGAATGACTATCGTCCTGTTGCACTGACACCAATTGTGATGAAGTGTTTTGAGCGGCTTGTCAAACCACACATTACAGCCTGCCTCCCTGCATCACACGACCCGCTCCAGTTTGCATATCGTTCAAACCGCTCCACGGAGGATGCTATAGTCACCACCCTACACTCTGTCATCACCCACCTGGACCAGAAAGACACCTACGCCAGACTCCTGTACATTGATTTCAGTTCAGCATTCAACACCATTATTCCCCAGAGACTGATGGAGAAATTGCTCCTTCTCGGTCTGAACACCGCCACATGTCTCTGGATCCTGGATTTTCTGACTGAGAGACCTCAGTCTGTCCGGGTTGGAAACAACATCTCCAAGTTTGTCACGCTGAGTACCGGATCCCCTCAAGGCTGTGTACTCAGTCCACTGTTGTTTACACTTCTAACACATGACTGTGTATCCAGACACGAGGGGAACCAGATTATTAAGTTTGCAGATGACACCACGGTGGTGGGACTTATCCAGAGGGATGAGGAATCAATGTACAGGGAAGAAGTGAGAGACTTGGAGGGCTGGTGCAGGGAGAACAATCTGGTGCTCAACGTGGACAAAACGAAGGAGATGATTATCGACTTCCGGCGGTCGCAGCCTGAGCACGCCCCCCTCAGCATCGGCGGTCGTTTAGTGGAGAGAGTAGAGAACATCAAGTTCCTCGGAGTGCAGATCTCGCAGGACCTGACCTGGAGCAAGAATTCCTTGGAGATCAGGAAGCGGGCTCAGCAGAGACTGCACTTCTTGAGGAAACTCAAACAGGCCTCTCTCCCCATCTGCATCCTCAGGACCTTCTACAGAGGTGTGGTGGAGAGTGTTCTGACGTACTGCATTGCTACATGGTACTCCAGCTGCAGTATGTCAGACAAAAAAGCCCTGCAGAGGATAGTCAAGGGGGCGGAGAGGGTAATTGGAGTCTCCCTCCCCTCTGTCCAAGAACTTTTTCAGAACCGTTGTAGGAGCAGGGCACTAAACATTGTCAAGGACCATTCTCACCCTCTGCATAAACACTTTGAACTTCTTCCATCTGGTAAACGATTCCGGAGCATCAGAGGCAGAACCACCAGACTGATCAGCAGCTTCCTTCCACAAGCTGTCAGGATGCTGAACAGTTGACCCGGAATCTCTCATACACACTACTGCACCTACGGTCATTTTGTATATTATAGTTAGTTATTCTTCTTTTTCCCCAAGTATGTCTCAGGGATGTGTGAATGGATGGGGGGGTGGGGGTGGGGGGGGAGCTATGTGGGAATGTGTCTTAAATCATGCTGCTTCTTATATGGATGCCGAGAGAAACGCAATTTCATCTTGCCTGCACTACAGTTGTATGTACAGCAATATGGCAATAAAGTTTGATTTGATTTGATTTGATTTGATTAAGAACAGGAGTTATACGTGTCCCTGACCTATTTATCTGAGTTTAAAAGTTTTACTGACGTCGGGATAAATGAGTTCTTGTATCTATTGAACCTGCACTTGGGGACTCTGTATCTCCTCCCTGAGGGCAGCCGCACATATTCATTGTTTAGTACATGGCTCATGTCACTGATTATTTTTTGAGCTTGTCTACAGGCTGCCTGGTCGTGTAAGATCTGCATGGGTAAATACTCTTTAACTCCAATAATTTTCCATGCTGTGTGAATTAAACGCAACACTCTGTTCTTAAGTTTCACAGAGAGGTTGCCAAACCAAGCTGTAATGCTGTATCTAATACAGCTCTCCAACACAGCCTGGTAAAAATATTAGCATAATCCTTTTATCAACACCATGTATTCTTAATCTACGCAAGAAATGCAGCCGCTGTTGTAGTCTACTGCAGAGGTAATCAATATGTGTGCTCCAGGTTAATGAATTGTCAATAAATACTCCCAAATATTTATAGGAATCAACCTGTGTTAAAGTGTGGTTGTGGATGACCACAGGCCTGTGGTCACCAACTCCCCAAGGGTCAAACACCATCTCCTTTGTTTTATCAGTATTCAAAATGAGATGACTGTCATCACACCAATTGACAAACCTCTGAATTTCTATAAAATAGCTTGACAGATCATGAGTCTTTTGAAGTAGTGATAAAATAGCAGTGTCATCAGAAAATTTAATAATTTGATTGCCTGGATAGACATTTCTGCACTCATCAGTGTACACGGTGAACAAAAATGGTGAACTAACACAGCCTTGGGGAGCTCCTTGTGGTACTCCCATGTTATTGGTAAGCAACCCAGATTTCTCCCCACTGACCTTGACACATTGTTCTCTCCCCTCCAGGTATGACCTAAACCATTGTATTGCCTCAGTTGAACTCTTGAGGTCTTTTAACTTCGACAATAGGACAGTGTGGTTTACCGTGTCAAAGGCCTTTTTTAGATCCAGAAACACGGTCCCCACAACATGCCCCTTAACCAATAAAGCCTTGACCTTCTCAATAAAATAACAGTTAGCTGTTTCTGTGGAATACTTAGGTCTAAACCCAAATTGCTGTGAATAAAGTAATTGGTTGGACTCTAAATGTTCTATCAATTGATCAGCAACAATCTTCTCCAAAATTTTTGAAACTACGGGCAATATGGCAATCGGCCTGTAGTTGCTTGCTAAGTCCTTGTCTCCCGACTTATAGACCGGGGTAGTTACTGCTGTCTTCCAATTCTCTGGAAAGGTATTTGTTCTTATTGACAAGTTAACTAAATGAGTAATAGGCTCCAACAGACTATTCTGGTGTTTCTTAATTAAGGCAGCATTTAAGTTATCAACATCCTTTGCCATAGAGTTATTCATTTTCCCAATAATCTCTTTAACTGCATCACTGGATACCTCTTTAATGCAAAAATTGTTGTGAACATTAACATGTTCCTTAGTGGATAACTCAGGTGGTCTAAAATAACTTGCCAGTTTATGAACGGATTCAGTGAAAAAACAGTTGAAGACATTGGCCATGGACTCATTACTATCAATGAGGTTATCATCTACCTTGAGACTACTTATTTTTGAATGCTTTTGTTTACTCGGATTTGTTAATCTATTAATGTGTTGCCAGAGTTTATAACTGCTCCCATTGGCCTCCTCAGTTAGTCTAAGGAAGTAATTAGTCTTAGCTTTCCGAAGCTCAGACACCACTTTGTTCCTTAGACTAGTGAAAATGAAATGGTCAGTGTTGGTTTTAGTGACCAGAGACCTTTTGAGAGCAAGATCTCTCTTTTTCATAAGCTGAAGAATGTCCTTATTAAACCATGGGAGGGAGCATTTCTTAGGTCTGCTTTTCCAGGTTCTTGTGTATTTACTAAGTAAGTTGCTTAAGGTTGACATAAAATTATTGACACTACTTTTTAAGTTCGACAAGTTCGATGAGTCGTCGCTGCACTCTTGAGGTAATTTTTGTCGGCCAGCCACTCCTGGGAAGGTACACCACTGTTCCCTGTTTTCGCCATTTGTGAATAATGGCTCTCACTGTGGTTCGCTGGAGTCCCAAAACTTTAGAAATGGCTTTATAACCTTTTCCAGACTGATAGATCTCAATTACTTTGTTTCTCATTTGTTCCCGAATTTCATTGGCTCTCAGCATGGTGTCTAGCTTTTGAGGATCTTTTGGTCTACTTCACTTTGTCAGGCCGGTCCTATTGAAGTGATTTCTTGATTGAGAACAGGTGTGACAGTAATCAGGCCTGGGTGTGGCTAGAGAAATTGAACTCAGCTTTGCAGAGATGTGATAAATCACAGTTACTTTATGTTTTAATGGGGGGGCAATCACTTTTTCACACAGGTCCATGTACGTTTGGATTTTTTTTCCCCTTAACAATAAACACCTTCATTTAAAAAACGTATTTTGTCTTTACTTGTGTTATCTTTGTCTAGTATTTAAATTTGTTTGATGATCTGAAACATTTAAGTGTGACAAACATACAAAAAAAGAGAAATCAGGAAGCGGGCAAACACTTTTTCACACCACTGTATTAAAGTATGTAGACAGATTATGCTATCTTGGTGGAACTTTTTCACAGAATGCAAAGATTGACAATGAAGTGATTGTTCACATTAGCAAAGCCAGCCAGTTATTTGGACATCTACATCATCGACTCTGGTGAAAACCTGATGTGCAACTCAGCGCTAAGATTGGTGTCTTCCAGACTGCAGTCCTGCCCGCTCTACTTTATGGCTGCGAGATATGAACAATTTATCGCTCACACCTGAAGACATTAGAGCAGTTTCACCCACGCCGTTGCAGAAAGATCTGTGGTGTCACATGGCAGGACAAGATTATCAACTGAGATCCTGCTTCGATGCCAGCAAACGAGCACAGCTTCATTTGGCTGGTCATGTGACACGCATGAGCAACAGGCGTATCTCCAGTATACTTTGTATACTTTTGCATGGTCAGCTAGATGAGGGATATTGCTGTCATGGCAGTCAGTGCAAAAGATATAAAGATGTACTCAAGGCCACCTTAACATCATGGCAAATTAATCCAGCAACATGGGAGAGCTGGCGGAAGATCTGCCTTGATGGAACAAATCTATTTGAGAGATAATATAGTCCATAGCCACCTGGTGGAAAGCACACCATGCAGTTGTGCAGCACCCACCATCACCATCAATCCTTCAGCTTGTCTGTCCTGATTGTCACATATTGGACTTGTTAGCCACCATACACAAAAACACCCTCCTTAAGAAGCCTGGGAGAAGAGATTTGTCGAGGATGACCACTCAGTCCATCAGTATTAGGAAGAGAGAAAAGATGATTCCCCAGGGGCCTTGGCCTATGAGAATATATCAGGTGTGGCAAGTGTTATCTACAGTAAGCAGTACTCAAAATTTATCAAATGGAACATATGTTTTTAAAAATCTTAGCACTGGAGAGATTTACTGCATGTCAAATTTAAAGTAGGAGTTTATTCAAGAGGAAAATAATCTAATGGACAAAACTTTTCCTACTTTACTATTCAAAAGTCGTAGCAAGGCCTGCTACCCATCAGGTCCAAGTAACACGGAAAGAAAAGTGGCAGTTTAGTGGCCTGTTGTACTGATGTGTAGTATACAAATGAGTGAATAAGATGAGGAGGAGGATGGAAGCTGAAAGCTGATATTTTTGTTAAACTTCATCCAGGTTGTGTGTTCTGCTCTTTATAAAGTAAATCATAAAGTGCTGTGGCTCTTTTCCATTGAAGGAAACCACTCCACGAAGAGCAGTGCCTGCACTCAGATTTGGAGTGGGTAGACATGAGCACAAATAATAGGCTCCGACTGATTCTGTATGAGATGGAATGGAATGGTTCTTGAAGAAATGGATGAAACTAATTTTCTTTAGTATTTACTATATCCCCTTCAAGGTTGTCTCCTCTCAGCTCTTCTGCAAGCACTGGATTAGTAACTGGAGTTATATTTTGTCATGGATTGGCCCCTGCAGGGAAGAGAGGAAGGCCCAGACACTGGACTGCTAGTTTGTAATATTTAATGAAAACACAAAAAGTCCAAACAGTGCACAGAACAAAACTTACGACCAGGAATGTCGAGAAAAAAACAGGATACACAAGGATGACACTTTCAAAGCTCTAAACAACCAGGCCCCTTTTTTAAAAAAAGATAAGATAAGATAAGATAAGATAAGCCTTTATTAGTCCCACAACGGGGAGATTCCAGGATTGCAACAGCACAGGGATAGCAACACTCAGAGCAACAATCAGAAGGCAAGAAAAAAAAACAAGCAAGCAAGAGCAGCTAATATACATATGTACATATTACTATAAAATATATATATACACACACACACACACAGACACACAGTGCAGAGCATTGTAGCTGGATGGAATAAATATATGAATATATGAACACACAGTGCAGAGCATTGTAGCTAGATGGAATAAATATGTAAATATATAAACACCCACAGTACGGAGCATTGCAGCTAGGTGGAATAAATATGCAAGTATATAAACACACACAGTGCGGAGCAATGTAGCTAGATGGAATAATATGTAGATATATAAAAACACAGTGCGGAGCATTGTAGCTAGATGGAATAAATATATAGATATATAAATATAAACACACCCAGTGCAGAGCATTGTAGCTAGATGGAATAAATATGTAAATATATAAACACACACAGTGCAGAGCATTGTTGCTAGGTGGGATGAAACAGCATAACCGTCTATTTAGTTATCCTACATGGTATGATTATGTGCCCATACATATTCTCACCCTCCATAGCGACCGGTATGTTCCTAGTTGTATGCCGGAGAGGACCATTGTGTAAGTCTATTGCATCTTTTGCATTCAAAAAAAACTATTAGTTTGTTACGTCTTTTTGCTATCTCTGCGAGCAGCCCTGCTTAGGTTGTACAGTCTGACAGCCGTTGGTAGGAAGGACCTACGAAACCTCTCGGTTGTGCACCTGGGATGATGTAGTCTGCTGCTAAATGAGTTCCTCAGTGCATCCAGTATGTCCTGCATAGGGTGGAACTCGGACTCCAGCAGAGATGACAGTTTAGCCACCGTCCTTCTCTCTCCTATCTCCTCCATCGGATCAAGGCAATCAAAAAAGATCTGATACTACCCTATTATCCTCACAGAGCACTATGCTCCCAAAATGCTGGATTACTTGTAATACCTAGAATCTCCAAAAGTACAATGGGAGACAGAGCCTTCAGTTATCAAGCTCTTCTCTTGTGGAACCTGCTGAAAATCTGGAATCGGGAGTCAGATTCGATCTGTGTTTTAAAATCTGTGGTTAAAATCTTCCTTTTTGATATAGCCTACAATTAGGGAGGGATCATGTGTCTCTGAACCCACCCTTAGTTATACTGCTAATAGTTTTAGACAGCCGGGGGACCTCCAATAATGCACTGGGCTTCACTCTTTTCTTCACTCTCAATGAAATATTTTTGTTTTTGCTGGTCATTAACATCTGTTTGTTCTCTCCCATAGATTGAGTCCCCATCATGCTGTTTGCTCTCTACATGTCTGTTGTTGGCGGCACGGTAGTGGAGTGGTTAGCACTGCAGCAGCACAGCAACTCACCCTTGATCCTGGGTTCGATCCCAGCCTCTGACCAACAGTGATCTGTGTGGAGTTTGTATGTTCTCCCCCTGTCCGCATGGGTTTACTCCGGGATTTCTCCGGTTTCCTCCCACATGCCAAAAATATGCAAGTTAGGTTAATTGGCATCAAACTGGGGATTCTAAATTGTCCTTAGGCATGACTGTGAGAGTGAATGGTTGTCTGTCTCTCTGTGTTGGCCCTGCGATGGACTGGTGATCTGCCCAGGGTGTACCCTGCCTCTTGCCCAAAGATGCTGGGATAGGCTCCAGCACCCCCCCCCCCCCCCCCCCCCGCAACCCGAAAAGGATTAAGCAGAAGAAGATGAATGAATGAATGAATGAATGAATGTTCTTTTCATCTTCTCTATCCCCTCACCCCCCAGCCAGTCGCAGCAGATGACTGCCTCTCCCTGAGCCCGGTTCTGCTGGAGGTTTCTTCCTGTTAAAAGGAAGTTTGTCCTCTCCACCATCGCCAAGCGCTTGCTCATAGGGGATCGCCTGATTGCTGGGGTCTTTCTGCAATTGTGGGGGTTTCCCCTACATTTGAAAGTGCTTTAAGATGACTGTTGTTGTGAAATAGCGTTATATAACTAAAGTTGAACTGAATTGAATTAAACTGAAAAATGTCCTAACGGGAACAGGGTTCGGACACAAACAATTCTTTGAGACTCCAGCAATAAAGGGGACAAATCATAATCCTTAAACAGAGCTAGAGACAATGGAACACAAATGATCGCAGGTGTTGATACCATGAACGGGCAGGGGGAAACAGTGATTATAGACTCGGGTCAGCTGGGAACAATGAGAGGGGAGAAGACGCGGCTGACAGCTGAAAGGGGCACCGCCCACAATGGAGCAAAATCTCGGAAGTGCTACTGACAACTGTCACTCCGGAGAGGGAGAGAGAGATAGAAAACACAACTGTACAATGAAAAAGAACTAAATGTCAAAAAATATGGAGCTGGAAAATAAATACAAACTAATACCAAATAAAAGAGTAGCAAAACTATGATAACATAAACAAGGTGTCAGGAGCCGAGCCGGCTTGGTTTCCCCGGCTCAGTCCTGCCCTCCCTGTGGGTCTAGGTACCGTTGAATATGTGTTTATTATGTATTTCAGTGTGCCTCCCTCTCTCTCAGCTCCTGTCCGGTTGGCGGCTGTTTGACAGCCGCTCTGACCTACTTTCTGTGAGCACTGCTGACAGCAGCTAGCCTGGCCACGCCCCCTCTCTTGCTAGTACCAGCTGTGTCTATTCCTGTGTGCCATCTTCCCGCTCCTAGCCCAGGTGCTGCCAATTTCACCATGACCAGCAATGCGTGTACTTAAGCAGCTTGTGCCAGTCACGCATCGCTGGGTCTTCAACTTACTGCCTGTATGTGTTGTCTGCTGCATCGTCCGGAGTTAACCTTATTCAACTATATGCCACGAAATGTAGCCACTCCGCATCACTGTGATTCTCTTGCACCCACACAGTGACACTGGCTGTGGGACGCCAGCGTGGCTACACGTCTCTCTTCATGCGTTCGCTGGGCGATGCCAGCCCTCGAACGTCCACTGTAAGTGATCATTGCATTTTGTGTATGTCTTCACCCTTTTGGGAACTGTGTGACATTATGTTAATAAATGTGTGTGGTGAACCCTGCTCATAAATCCTTATCCTTTTACCCCTTGTCGTGTGCTGCATAAAAGCACACGGGGAGGTTCATGACACAAGGTGAATAAGAAGAATGAGAAACAATACAAAATATACGAAAACCAACCATGGATAAAAAAATCAGGAATCAAGAACCCAAAACACACAAATATACAAACATAGAAAAAGGCCATGAGACTGAGGACGGTGGAAACCCCCAGTGCTCAGCCCATGACAGAGCCCCCCTCTTCACGGGTGGATACCAGATAACATCAGAAAAGAAAAAAGAAACCCCCCTCCCAAAAAGGAGTATAATACTAAACCACCCCGGGTGTCATGCGGTGATCCTCGCGGATCACCATAAGACGCCAAGAGTCCACCGATGAGTTTGCAATGATGGTATTTATTAACAAAACAGGACGTAACACAAAACTGTGAGCCGCTAGGACAAAAACACACACACTATGAGATACAGGGGCTTGTAGGGCTAACCCCAGCCACTACAAGCTAGACTATGACATGACGAGGATAAAACGAACCTGACATGAAGGTCTGATGAACATACGATGACCAAACTCGACGAGGTTTGACGATACGCCTGCAATTGGACTTTCGTCAGCGCCCGCCTTATAAAGGCAAACGCTAACGAGCAGTAATGACAGCCAGCTGACGGCCCTTGACAGGCGGAAGCCCCACCGAGCGCCTTCACAATAAGAGCCCGGTGAGGCCGGAATACAACCCACAGCTGTCAAGGCCGGCAGCGAGCTATGCGTGGCCCGAGCGTGGACAGGACCGGCACTCGGGTCGTAACACCGGGTGGGTGGTGGAGGGAATGGGCTAGGAGGGAACAAAACACAAACCCCACTCAAGGCCCACACCCATGCAGAACCAGGCACCTAGGCCCCCTGGACCAAAGACCTGGACAGTTCAGGATGGCCGGCTAAACTGCCAAACCTGGCAAATGGCGTGATGGCAAGAGTCGGGCGGTCTGCCGGAGAATATGGGCCACCCGACCCAATGGCACATTCTATCAGTTGGTCTGCCAGAGTTCTTTAACCTTTTAACTGTCAGATTTCATGCACCCCCAGTGGCACAGTGCAGCAACTGTGTCTGTCAACTGAATCTGACGTCCATTTAACTCCCCAGCTTTACTGAGGATTTGAACTGACCTGCCGGTTCAGAAGGTGGCAGATACACGTTGGAAAAATCATGGCTGACATGGAATACACCAAAAAAGAAGAAATCCTTATTATCATTATTCCTTTTTCCTTCTCTGAGCTCACAAGACCAATATGGCCGCCACTCATCGTCACATAAACAAATTCGTACACGAAAAATTGCTGCAGGATACAAGCGAAATTGACGTGGGATAATCATAAGACTTTGCAGATGTGAGAGAGAGTGCAAATGACTGACAGAAAGCAAAATAACGACCACGATGGAAGAAAACGCAGCGACCACGCCAGCGGGCAAGCCCCCCGTCACCAGCGGTGAGTGACAAATTTCTTTGTTTCTTTACATTGTACTGATTTTCTGGTTCATGTACTTTGAAGATAAGATAACAACATACTGCTGTAGTAGTAGTAGTAGATTAGTTTATTTGACAGGGACAGTGCAATAAACATAGACAATTAATCAAAGACAATCAATCTGATGTGTTGCACATAGAGTGTATAGCTATTAGCTAATTTGCAACTCTTGTCCCTGGATGGGCTTTAGAAAAAAGAATCAAGATAAAAAATATACACAATAACCACATACATCAATGCAGAAAAATTATAAATACACAATTATAAATATTATAAATATTATAAATACACAAATATAACAGCCTGACTCACATTTAACATAAATATTATAAATACACAAATATAACAGCCTGACTCACATTTAACACATATAACATAACTCACATTTGTCTATTTCAGGCCTTCCTCCCTCCGTCACTCACTATAAACAAACACATGTATTCCTTCCCTTCATTCACTCTCACTTTGCAGACAAATAATTCATACATGAGTACATTCTTGTTTATTTTTCAGCCAGTTTTTAACATTTTTAGTGAATGTTTTAAAGTCCGTTATTATTTTAATTTCATTTGGCATTGTGTTCCAGATGTGACTGCCCTTTATAGAGAAAGCTGTTTGTCCAAATGTGGTTCTGCGGTGGAATATTTTACAGTTATTGTTAACAGAACTCCTGGTGGCTCTGCTGCTGTCCTGTCTTTGGACGAAACCAGCAAGTGGCTCGGGTGCTGATTTATGGAAACATTTGAACGTTAATTTCAGAAGACAGAGGTCAATGAAGCTCTCAAAACTCAATAGGTTGTATTTTTTTAAAACATTACAGTGATGCCACCTAATGGGCTTTTTGTCCAAGATTTTTAGGGTTTGATTATATAATGAACCTATATGTCTTATTGTGGAAGGGGCTGCTTGAGCCCAGACTGTCAAACAGTATGATATATGAGAAAAAACCATAGAATGCATATACAGTGCAGCTGCTTCGTAAGGTATGTAATATCTAATTAATTTAAAGCAGTTCAGATTTTTTTTTACTGTTTTTGAAATTTTCTTTATATGAAGATTAAATTTGAGTTGAGGATCTAGTACAATGCCAAGGTATTTGAATTCTGTAGCTAAACTGATGTCATGATCATGTATATTAACTTTAAAATGTTGCAGGTTACATTTTTTGATTGAAAAGCACATTGAGACTGTTTTCTGAAGGTTCAGCAATAGATGGTTCTTGAGGAGCCACTCTTGGACATCAACCATACTTGTAGACAGTACATCTGCAGCCTGTGCTGGAGTCTTGGCAGCTGTGTAAATAACTGCATCATCTGCATAAAGTTGGCATGTTGCAGCTGAGCAGTGTAACGGCAAGTCATTAATAAAAATGCTGAAAAGTAAAGGACCAAGAATGGACCCTTGTGGGATACCCATGCGGTTGTTTAAAAATGAGGATTTATCCTGGTGAACTTTTACACACTGTTCTCTATTCTGGAGATAAGATGCAAACCATTCTAATGTATTTGGGGAGAAGTTAAAAGATACCATTTTGGATAAAAGCAAACTGTGGTTTACAGTATCGAAAGCCTTTTTGAGATCTAGAAAAACAGCTCCTACCACATTACCCCTGTCCAAGGACTGTTTGACGTTTTCAATAAGGCAACAATTTGCTGTTTCTGTTGAGTATCCTGGTCTAAAACCAAATTGATGTGGAAAACAGTGTCAAAAAACAGAACCATTCTTTGTGTAAATATGTCCAAAGTCCACTTTTGACTGAGTTATGTAATTCGATATACCAGCTACATCATTATGCAAATTCATTCATTCATCTTCTTCCGCTTAATCCTTTTTCAGGTCGCAGGGGGGCTGGAGCCTATCCCAGCATCTTTGGGCGAGAGGCAGGGTCCACCCTGGACAGATCGCCAGTCCATCGCAGGGCCAACACAGAGAGACAGACAACCATTCACTCTCACAGTCATGCCTAAGGGCAATTTAGAATCCCCATGCAAATTAGATGTACAAATTTATTCCTATCTCAAATTTTGGATCATATTCTACATCTTTCTAATTGACAATAAGCCATTATCTCTTGCAACTTTCAAGTTATATAGCCTTGGAAATCTGAACTATTTTACTGACAAAAAATCTTTACCACTCTTGACCACTAGGTCAACAACACTTGGCCACTAGTTATGTCACCAAACGGCGCCTGGGACAGTTAGAGGGGTAACCTAAACAGAAAAGATGGTCCAGGGGGTGACTGCCCAACAGGGACAACAAGCAACGGAAAGGAGGGAGGAGTAGAGAAACCCATGACATCGCCACGTGGAGAAAGGGGAACCACAACAGCCTCGGGCAGAGAAGAGGGGACCTCGATGGCATCTGGCAGAGGAGAGGGGACCATGACAGCCTTGGGCAGAGAAGAGGGAACCACAACAGCCTCGGGCAGAGAAGAAGAGACCTTGACGGCATCTGAAAGAGGAGAGGGGACCTTGGTGGCATCTGGCAGAGGAGAGGGAACCACGACGGCATCTGACACATGAGAGGGGACCACGATGGCATCAGGAAGAGGAGGGGGAACCACAATGCCTTCAGACAATTCTGCAGCACCCTTGGTGGTCCTGGACTGGGACATAGTAGCACCCACGGTGGCTCCAGTTTGGAGTAAAGCTGTGCGCACAGTGGCTCCGGGCTGGAGCAAAAGAGCACCTGCGGTGGCTCCGGGCTTGAGCAAGGCAGCACCTGCAGTGGTTCTGGGCTGGAGCAAAGCTGCACCACGGTGAACCCGGGCTGGGCCAGAGCTGCACCCACAGTGAACCCAGACTGGGCTGGATCTGCACCCACGATGGACCCAGACTGGGCCAGAGCTGCATCCACGGCGGCTCCCAGGCTGGAGCATAATGGCCATGGCAGACCCAAGCTGGAGCGGAGTACCCACATAGGATTGAGGCTAGGGTGCAGCACCAATGACGGTCCCCGACTGGAACACAACACCCACGGAGACTCGGACTGAGGAGGAGCTGCACCCATGGAGGTCAAGGGTTTGGATAGAGCACCCACGACAACCTCAGCGGAAGGGGGAGCAGTACCCTCAGATGTCCCGGACTGGGGTGGAGCACTTGCGATGACCTCCTCCAGAGGGGGAGCAGCACCCACCGAGGTCCCGGGCTGTGACGGAGCACCCACGATCGCCTCCGCTGATGGGGAACCAGTGCCCTCAGAGGCCCCGGGCTGGAATGGAGCACCCGCAACCACGTTGGCAGGGGGAGATGGACCCATGGAGATCTCAGATGGTGAGGCCGGACCCATGGAGACCTCTGGCGCAGTTGGACAAATCTTGGTGACCCTGGGGAAAAGCTCAAATAGGAGAGGTAGAGAAACAGGGTCAGAGTCACCGGCAGCAGTGGAGCCCGGCAAGGTGGGCTCAAGTGCAGCTGACGACTGCACTTGCCCCCACCAAGAGCCAGACAAGATAGAAACAACATAGAAACAACGGAACCAAAGGAGAGCACTTGCCTGAGCTCAAGCTCCACCACCGTCCAGGACTCTGTCGATGGTGATGTCTCGGCCCTGGCCCTCTGGAGGTCCAGCTCTAACTCTGCTGAGGTGGCCCCAGCAGAAGGCATGGTGGTTGATGCAGTCACGGGACCCCCCAGCGATGTGACCCATGCAGGTGGCTCGCTCGGCATGATGACAGGAGGTCGGCTCCCTGTTGGCGCTGGATCCTGCTCAGCTGAAGCCCGGGGACACTCCTTCATTGTGCAGGTGTCAGCTCGGTCTCAGAGCTCCCCCTCCGTCTGGATTGTGACTACGGGGCTGGAACAAGGTCCTCCAGGGCCACAGGCTCCTCCAATGTCCGGCGGCTCGATCTCGGGGCCGGCGGACACTCAGGGGGCAAAGAAGGAAACACGGAGAGAGCAGGTGAAAGGTGTGTAGCTGCAGCAGGCGGTGAGGACTCAGAGGACTGCACGGGCTGAGCCTCACCACCGGGAATCAGGCAAGATAATTCATGCATCAATGATGGAGAATGAAAAAACATGCCCCGGGAACACACACGGGCATGTGTTCCCGGGGCATGATGTTTTCTACTGCAGCTGGTCTAAAATGATCCCTCTCTGTGGCTACAGTGGTCATGGGGCCCTCAGAGGATCATGGAGGAGCCACCTCTGCTGACACTGAGACAGGCAGAGCAGGAGAAGAAACGGCCGGACCCTTAGCAGTGGGAAGGAATGTCGAGGAGGAGAGGGAGGAAGCAGCTGCGGAAATGGAAGAAGCTGATGGCACAACCGGAGAGGAAAAATGCAGAGATGACACTGCTGTGCGAGTCTTCTCCCTCGGTGAAGGAGGGGCGCTGACAGGGAGGTGGAGGCGTTCTTTCCGCGGTCCAGAGCTGGATGACGGCGTCTTGGAGCTGGCAATGCGGGAGCTGGAGCTGGAGCTGGAAAACTGGGAGGGGACAAGGACGTCTGCAGTGGTGAGCACCTCCATGCTGGCTTCGGTCCCGCTGGAGGCAGCCTCATCGTCAGCCCGGGGAATGACCGCTGAAGCAAGGAGACCGTGGACAACGGCTACACCCGGGATGAGCCTCCACGATCACCACCACTCCATTAATGCTTTCCCAGGTCTTCCTTGGCCCCTAGGAGGCAAGAGCTTCATCCACGAAACTCTGGATAAATTCAGCAGCCCACTCCTCCTCCAGGCTCGGGGACTCAGCGGCTGATCTTCCTTTACTTGCTGAAGGTTGGCGTGCTGGGGACATACTGATGCTCTGGACAAAACAGGTGAGTGGAAACAAAAAAACTCACAAACTAGCAGCAGCTGGGTCTCAACTGGTTGGAGTCTACTGTCATGGATTGGCCCCTGCAGGGCAGAGAGGAAAACCCAGATGCTGGACTGCTAGTTTGTGATATTTATTGAAAATACAAAAAGTCCAAACCGTGTGTTCTGCCCTCAGTAGAGTGAGTTTTATAAAGTTATAAATAGTTCGTAAGTTTATAATAGATATCATAATTCATTTGTAGTAATTCACGTTAAAAAATAGTTATTGTGTTAAGAGTGACTTTATATAGTTAGTAGCAATTTACTTGCATTTTATGCTGAAAGCGCAGCCAGTTGCCGCTATGATTTGTGGGTAGAAGAAACAAACGTTAGTCAGAGAGAGAAAGGAAAAAAAGGCAGAGAGCATAACCTGCCCGCGAATGACTGAGATGTTCCTCCTGTGTGTTAAACCCTTTTTTACACCTTCGAAAGCAATGGCTGTAAGTCAATGAACGTTATGTTGGTTTTATAAGTTTTGTTATATGTGAACTTTGGTATCGTTTTTTAGAGTGTGTTATTTCAGGAATTAGTCTTATCCCAGGGCCCCGCTAGCTTGTTAACTGTATTATGAATGTATTGTTTCAGGAATTAGTCCTATCCCAGGGGCCCGCTAGCTTACTAAATTAATTTATTTTCTGTTTTATTTTTTCTTAGTTTCACTCGGCTTTTCATTGAGCTCTTCAAGCCACAGTTGTAAGAACTGTAAGCTGTCTGGAAGACTTGAATAAAGGAGCAGGACGCTCGGTTTCCTGGCTCGTGAAAAACGAGTTTGGCTTGCTGTTGATCTGCGTTCACATACACCGTGTATACAACACGTAGGGATAACAGTACACCGTGCACAAACACAAAAATCCAAACAGTGCACAAAACAAAACTTACGAACAGGAATGGCGAGAAGAAAACAGGATACACATGGACGAAAAATGTCTGAACGGGTTCAGATGCAGACAATTCTTTGAGACTCCAGCAATAAAGGGGAGAAATCAAAATCCTTAAATAGAGCTAGAGACAATTAAACACAAATGATGGCAGGTGTGGATACCATGAGCGGGCAGCGGGAAACAATGATTATAGTCTCGGGTCAGCTGGGAACAATGAGAGGGGAGAAGACGGCGATGACAGCTGACAGGGACACCTCCCACAACGGAGCAAAAACACGGAAGTGCCACTGACAGCTGTCACTCCGGAGAGGGAGAGAGAGAGAGAAAACACAACTATACAATGATAAAGAACTAAATGCCAAAAAACACAGACCTGGGAAATAAATACAAACTAATACCAAATAAAAGAGTAGCAAAACTATGATAACATAAACAAGGGGAATAAGAAGAATGAGAAACAATACAAAATATATGAAAACCAACCATGGATAAAAAACACAGGAATCAAGAACCCAAAATACACAAATATACAAATATGGAAAAAGGTCATGAGACTGAGGATGGCGGAAACCCCCAGTGCTCAGCTCATGACATATTTGTGATCACTTGCCTGGTCTTCTCCACTTAGGAAAAATGGAGACCCTTCAGCCTGAATTTCAATTGGACAAGAGGAGTCACAGATTAATTTAAATATAGATTTATCTGCTTGTTTTTCATGTCTGTTGTTCATTTTACCACTGGACATTGCTGTAGAACTCGTGCTTGATAATCTGACTTTAAGTTTAAGGTGTTGTGCTGAGTTTAAGGTGTGGATGTAAGAATGAATGCTTGTCAGTCTTTATGTATTGTCCCTGCAATGGACTAGTGATCTGTCCAGTGTTCACCACTCCTCTTTCCTGAAAGATGCTGGCAGTTACTTTTGATTTACAAACAGGAGAAAAGGAGTATAACATTTTGCTGTACTGTATGCAGTCCACATACTGCTTGTATAACATAGCTCTGCTGAAGTTTCAATATAGCTTAAAAAGCTTACAAGACTCTATAGCCTGTGCAAGTTATGGTCTGCCTGTATATAGTGGCAAGAAAAAGTATGTGAACCTTTTGGAATTTCATGGTTTTCTGCATTAACTTGTCATAAAATGTGATCCGATCTTCATTTAAGTCAAGAGTACTGACAAATATAATTACCTAAATTAATAACACAAAACAATTCTGATCTTTCATTGAGAAGAATCATGCAAACATCCTAGTGCTATTGGAAAAAGTATGTGAACCCTTGAGTTAATGACCTCAAAAAAGCTTATTGGAGTCAGGTTTTGGCATGCCTGGACTATTCGTTAAGAAAATGAGTTTGGAGGTGTGAACTACAGCTACTTTGACTGAAAAAAAACACTCACACTTTCTGAGTTTGCTCTGTACAAGAAGAATATGCTTATGTGAGCCATGCCTTCTCAAAAAAGAGCTTTCAGAGGATCTAAGATCAAGAATTGCTGATTTACATAATGCTGGAAAGGGTTACAAAGTGATTTCAAAGACTTTAGAAAGTCACCAGTCTACAGTTAGGCAAACAATCTACAAATGGTGTCATGGTCTGAGCGCCGATCTCGTCCACGCTCGGGTCATGCAGTATTTTCCTCCCATTCGGTGTTATTCCTTATGGTCCCTCAGAGCTCTTATTCTGACAGCGTCTCTGCGGGACTTCCGGCTGTCAGAGCTGAGCCCGGCAGTGACAGCTGGAATTAATTGAGCTGATGATGTCCTCATCAGCTGATCTATTCTCTTGCCCTATTTTAGGGAGCAGCTTCAGTCTCTCGGGGCTTCGACCTTGTGTACGGATAACGCTGGTCTCCCCAACGTTAGGCTGGAGTCCCTATGTCCCTGCTCCAGTCATCCTCTTGTTCCTCACTACTGTCTGTAAGTGTATTCATTAGTCTGTGTTTATCGTCAGTGTGTCTTAGGCATAGTCTTTAGGCTCTTTTCCACTAGCCCCGCTAACCCCAACACCGCACCACTCACCCCGCGTTTGAGCATTTTCGATTAGCCCCAGCACCGGTTAGCAGGCGCTATTTTCGTAACTGATCTAGGGCAGGGTCCATTGGAGCAGAGTTGGGCCGTGATGTGACATCAACAGACTGGTCGCCGCTGATTGGTCAGGTCATAACGTCACGAAAGCGACTGTCTTTGCCGTCTTCTGATAACCGCCATTTGCAATATTGTCATGGACTAACTCGGTCACGGAGTAAATATGATATTAATACAGACAGCGTTGTAGGTTTTGCGGAACTCTACACCGTGGTCCAACGAAGAGGTGCGGAGTTTTCTCTGCTTTGTGGCAGATCCACAGTGAGGAGTGACCCGGACCTATATGGCTGCACAGCATAGAAACCGCACTATGGACAAGCTGAAGACGAACGTGAGAGAACCATTGATGGTGAGTGATTTGTAATAATGTGCATCTGTTTGCTTATTTATCCTGTTGGTGGTAAGCTCACTTTTTTTGAGCCATTACAGTGCTGTTCTGTGCTGGCTAACGTTTTTGTAGCTAACATTTTTTTTGCTAGCTAGCTAGTACCAACTGCTGAATCGCGCTTGTTTTCTCCTAAATATTCGCTTGTGAGAGCAAAACAATGAAATATGTTAATCCTGGTTTGTGTTTTGTATTGCACTTTGGTCCTGCGCATTAAATTGTGTGCAATTTAATGCTAGAATGTGTTTCCACATGCCAGGTGTTAGCCTCCCTATTTGATACTGGTGAAATGGACCACACAAGCCGAAATCTCGTCATATTAAAATTGCATTTTCAAACCAGTGATTTATAAAGTCATTCGTATAATTTTCTAAAGTGTCAGAATAGACCCACACACCTATTCTGTGGATCCTACAGTGCTTGTCAGGGAAACGAAGCATTTTTGTCACATCCCACCAGTCAGTCATTTCAGAAAGAGAAATCCGTATATTATATAGATTCATTACACAGCCAGTGATATATTTGAAGCGTTTATTTATTTTAATTTTGCTGATTACGGCTTACAGCCCCTGAAAACCCCAAATTCTATTTTGCAAAAACTTGGAATATTATATAAAATTAACTTTAAAAAATAGTTTTTAAATATAAATGTTGGCCATTGAGGTGTTGGTTAATATGGGCTGTAGCCTTAATCATCAATATTAAAATAAACACTTTCAATATATCACTGTTCCTGTAATGAATCTATATATGGGTTTCACTTTCTGAAATGAGTGACAAAAATATTGATTTTTTTCATGGTATTCTAAATTTTGAGATGTGCCTGTATATGGTGGAGGATGCGGTGATCTTCCTCCTTCACCGTTCTCTGTCCCACCTGGAGAAGCCCGGGAATATGGTGAGGATCATGTTCTTTGACTTCTCCAGTGCTTTCAACACCATCCAACCGATGATCCTGAAGGACAAGCTGCTGCGCGCAGGGGTGGACCAGCACCTGTCATCATGGATCCTGGACTACCTCACGAACCGGCCTCAGTTTGTGAGAACCCGGGACTGTGTGTCCGACACGATCATCAGTAGCACGGGGCCCCCCCCAGGGAACGGTGCTGGCTCCCTTCCTGTTCACTCTTTATACTGCGGACTTCTCACACAACACAACACACTGCCATCTACAGAAGTTCTCTGATGACTCTGCGATCGTTGGCCTCATCTCCAATGGAGATGAAGCTGAGTACAGAGGGCTTATCCAGGACTTCGTGGACTGGTGCCATCGGAACTGCCTCCAGATCAACGCGAGGAAAACTAAGGAGCTGGTGGTGGACTGCCGCAGGCATGGGCAGCCCCTCACAGTACCAGTAAATATACAGGGAACAGACATCGAGATGGTGACATCCTATAAGTACCTGGGTATTCATCTGAACAATAAACTAGACTGGTCACACAATACTGATGCACTCTACAAGAAGGGACAGCGCAGGCTGTTCCTGCTGAGGAGACTCAGGTCTTTTGGTGTACAAGGGGCGCTGCTGAAGTCATTCTATGACACGGTGGTGGCATCAGCCATCACTTTTGGAGTGGTCTGCTGGGGCAGTGGCATTACTGCAGCCGATAGGAAGAGACTGAACAAACTGATTAAGAAAGCTAGCTCTGTCCTGGGGCAGCGCCTTGATCCGATGGAGGAGATAGGAGAGAGAAGGACGGTGGCTAAACTGTCATCTCTGCTGGAGTCCGAGTTCCACCCTATGCAGGACATACTGAATGCACTGAGGAGCTCATTTAGCAGCAGACTACATCATCCCAGGTGCACAACCGAGAGGTTTCGTAGGTCCTTCCTACCAACGGCTGTCAGACTGTACAACCTAAGCAGGGCTGCTCGCAGAGATAGCAAAAAGACGTAACAAACTAATAGTTTTTTGAATGCAAAAGATGCAATAGACTTACACAATGGTCCCCTCCGGCATACAACTAGGAACATACCGGTCGCTATGGAGGGTGAGAATATGTATGGGCACATAATCATACCATGTAGGATAACTAAGTAGACGGTTATGCTGTTTCATTCCATCTAGCAACAATGCTCTGCACTGTGTGTGTTTATATATTTACATATTTATTCCATCTAGCTACAATGCTCAGCACTGGGTGTGTTTATATATTTATATATCTACATATTATTCCATCTAGCTACATTGCTCCGCACTGTGTGTGTTTATATACTTGCATATTTATTCCACCTAGCTGCAATGCTCTGTACTGTGGGTGTTTATATATTTACATATTTATTCCATCTAGCTACAATGCTCTGCACGGTGTGTTCATATATTCATATATTTATTCCATCCAGCTACAATGCTCTGCACTGTGTGTCTGTGTGTGTGTGTATATATATATATTTTATAGTAATACGTACATATGTATATTAGCTGCTCTTGCTTGCTTGTTTTTTTCTTGCCTTCTGATTGTTGCTCTGAGTGTTGCTATCCCTGTGCTGTTGCAATCCTGGAATTTCCCCGTTGTGGGACTAATAAAGGCTTATCTTATCTTATATGTATTGAACTTGCTTGAAACTAACCAACATCCATTTCTGTCGTTTGTCTATGCAAGACGACATCAACCGCCCCACAACCTACCTCGCCACTGTGGAAAGTACTGAAATCCTTTGCTTTTATAGGTAAAGTGTCAAAAGCACAATTTCCACTTAATATAAAAGGGACTGAACTGAGATTTATTTGATTGTGTGAATATGGCATATCAACTGTAAAATAAACCACTTGTTAATGTATTTATTTTTTTGTCAGATCACTTGTGTGATCCTTTGTGAGTTATGTTCATAACTGTATGTTTTGGCGAATGTGAGATGTTCAGTCGTCAATATAATTTACTTTATATGTGTAGTTTATAGTCTATCATCAATAAACTAATGCAGTAACAGGACACATTACAAATAATTGAGACCCATTGTAGTGCTTCCTTTTATATTTTAGCAATGCTAGTACAAAACACCACCCACACATGAAGCCAGGGCAAGAAGAGACACTTTTACAGACAAGACAAACTTTTATTGATAAAAACTTCATATTTTGACTGAGTGACTCCATACTCGGTGATTCACAGCATCAGTTAAAGTACTAGATTCCATTCAAGTGAATGTATTAATTCATTCTGATTGCTGAAGCCACAGTAAAAGCAGATGATTTTAAATGTAACGCAGCCCTTGTAAAATCTACTGAAGCGCAGCTACATGAAAATTGTGGTTAAATACAACAACGAAGTACTTTATTGTCACATTCAAATTGTAATCCCTCCTGTTTTGTTTTTCTTTTGAATTCTTGAATTATTGGTGGGCAATATAAGCTGCGGCTTCAGCCATCACCCATTTCAGATAACCTATGTTGAACTGTATAATCAGAGGAGTTATTGTTTAATTTGACCTTGTTAGATTTTTTTCCCCTTTGTTATATTATTCTGTTTTCTTTTAATCTTTACCTTTAATCATTCCGAAATAAAGATTCATTCATTAATTCACATTCCACCACTGGCTTTTAGCAACAAGTGTATTTCCCAAATATGTTTTAAACTTGCTTTAAGTAACCACCCATTTGTCTTTTGTCTAGGCAAGAGGGAAAATGTCCACCCCAACTGGACCTTGCTTCAATATTTACAGAGATGCAGGCTGAAGATCTGCTGGACCAGGACCAGTACCAGGGGCCGATCCATTTGCTTCTCAGTGAGGGAGCGTGGCAGCCGTGTGTGACCCATTCCAGTTTTATTCTTTTTTACAGTTTGAATTTTGCACATTCTGAATAATCTGGAATTTGCTGCTGATTGTAATAAAGAATTTAGTGACAACACCTGCTGAAGAGACTGGGTAGAAGAGAGAACCTGCAGGGTCTTGGCCCCCCAATGACACCTGATTGGAAGCCCCCGGATTAGGTTTAATGGGATTTAACATTTAACACAAACTGCTTTATGGTTCATAATTTTGTTGACAGACTTACACCAAACCAAAAGTGATTTCTCAAACTGCTGGATTGTTTTTAGACAGCTTTTCCAATCGTTCAGTATTTAATTTGTGCCACATGGTGGTAACCTTCAGATATATAAAAACGAGACATCTGCAAAAACTTCACAGGTTTATTGTCAGTGCAATTCCCAGTGCAATACTACATGAATGCATGTATAGTACGTTGTTGATGCAGAGAATATATATTTCTACAGTACATGTATCTAGTATATCAATTATTTTCCATGTAACCTTATGACTGCATTATTTCAATTGCCTTTAATCCTAGATCAAGTTTGTTTTGGCCTAAAATACATAACTATAAAATATATCTTATTATACATAACTCAGTACTGTTTACTTTTTGAATACATATTTTGTGGCTAATATAGTTATTAAACTGGCGATCAAGTTGTGTCAGCTGATCATTTTTTTCTATGACCACACCTCAGATTGCTGCAGAAGCAGGTACGTCTATGATGTCTGAACAGTCTCTCCATGATTTTCACGCAGAGCAGAGCAATTTGTTGTACAGGAAATAAACATTTCTACAGACATTCTTAAGCTCTATAACCACTGATCGTTGGTGAAGCTGTGCTGACATTAGTGACAGGCTGATGACAGTGCAAGGCTGTGCTGAGCCAGACCGACCGTTTGAAGAGGTAATTTTTCAACAACAGAGCCATCTGAAACACACACACACACAGCATACATATTTTAGTACCTAACTTGCAGACATTACAGTGTAGCATAAGATAAGATAAGATAAGATAAGATAAGCCTTTATTAGTCCCACAACGGGGAAATTCCAGGATTGCAACAGCACAGGGATAGCAACACTCAGAGCAACAATCAGAAGGCAAGAAAAAAAAAAAAAAAAAAAAAAAAAAAAAAAAAAAAAAGCAAGCAAGAGCAGCTAATAAACATATGTACGTATTACTATAAAATATATATATATACACACACACACAGACACACAGTGCAGAGCATTGTAGCTGGATGGAATAAATATATGAATATATGAACACACAGCATGACGTACTTACAGCAAACTAGCATTAGCAACCATTAGCTTACCGTCATATATGACCTAGTTTGTATCCTTATGTCTTCGGCTCTCCCAGAAGCTGCAGAACTATTCCAGAGTGTTTCATCTCGCTGCCTGTACCCTTATCTGGTGGTCCTTTTTGGTATTTACGGCAAAAAAGCCACAGACCGAGGAGTCGCCTTGTAGAGCAGCCATGTTATGTTTGCTTGGGTCGCGCACTTCACGTCACAAGAGCGTGGTGCCGCCTTGCTGTTCAAGAAATCCCACCCACCGCAGACATGTCAGCAGTAATGACGAAAAGCAATCGAGGGTGAATCGAGTCGTGGTGAAACGAGTCGTGTTCTCAACTCGAGGCTGAGCGGGGCTAATGGAAAAGAGCCTTTTGTTTGTGTTTTGCCCCACGCCATCTTCGCCAGCGTAGCGAGGATTGCGGACATCTCTGCGCACTGGGAGAAGCTCCGTGGGCTGGAGGGAAACTCCGGCAGGAAGCCGAAGAGGAGGCATCCTCGCTCCTCGCTTCGGGATCCCATTCCTGTCCCTCATCCAGTCCAGGAGTTCGCACCACCCAGAGGTCATCTCCAACGGAGAGACACGTCAGTCGGGATTCCCTCGGAGGATTTACAGCTGACTGCGATTTCCATCCGGGACCGAGTGGCTGCTGCTCGCTCCGCCTCCCATCCAACACAGATAATGAAGCATGTGACGGCGGTGGTCAGGCTGGTGGAGAGGAATCAGGAACTGTATGATTACCCTGAATACGCTGACCTGCTCGCCTCTGTTTCTGCGCAGGAGTGGGGTTTCCCAGACCTCACCTTCGCCTCGCCCTCTGTCTGAAAACGTCGTCACAGTGCCCCTGGTAAGCCTCTGCGAGAACCCCGTCCGGATCCAGTTAAGGGTCGCTGAAGGAACTCTGCCTCCCAGCCAGCTGTTGCTCCTACGGCACGACAGGAGGAAAACACTGCAGCCTCCGCCTCCAGGTCATCTGTCCCCACTGTTTCGTCAGCTCCTCGTTCCGGGTTCACCTCGGCTGTTTTCCCTCCTCCTCGACGCTCCCCCCAGCTGCTGTGAGCTCCACAAGTCTGTCTCCGGCTGCCCCCGTTCCTGATCCCGTGCGAGCGGCTCCTCTTCGTCTTCCCGGGGGATCCTCTGTCTCCATCCAGTGGGGGAAGGGAAGAACCAAGTCCACTGCAGCAGGTTCAGCGGATCAGGCAAGTGTCTCTTCATTCTTTTCCTTCACTGGGTGAATTGCCTTGTTTGATTCCTGGGGGTGGAGTTTGGGGTTCACAGTCCCCCTAGCTCCCTCCACCTGCTTCTGAAATTAATTATGAACCTGCTACCTTTGTGTCTCCTTCCCCTGAGTGTTCCTTGGTGCCAGGACTACGCCATCGGACGAGGAGGGAGCCTGCGGTCCTGGAAAGCCTGGTTCCAGCCCCGCAGCCACGACATGGGCAGAGGAGGAGGGCGGACTGCAAATTGGAGCCTGCGCCGACGAGTAAGCGTTCCAGGGTCTCCACGGGGGGACAGTCCGACCCGGCAGGCCTCGGATCCCCAGCCACCATGCTGTGCGGGCCTTCAGTGTGGATGTCAGCGGCAGGGAATCCCCAGACTGTGGACACCATCATGCAGGCTGCGGAGCCCGCCACAGTCAAGTGGGAACCAGAACTGGACCTTCTGCGCACTGAACCTGGATCGACGGAGTCCTGGGCTGTGGTGGAGCCCGAGATCAGGCAAGTGCTCTATTTTGTCTTTCTTTCACCTATCCTGGAGCATTTTTGCCTATCTCTTGGGGAGATGAGCCGGGCGCTGCCGTCCGCGGTGTCCAAGCTTGTCTCACTGGGCTCTGCCTCTGCCAGTGATTCTGATCCCGGTTTTCTTCTCTCTTCTGAGCCTTCTCCCAGGGTCACCGGTGACAAGTCCGTTGCGATCGTCGCCTTGGAGGTTCTGGGTTCGTGTCAGGAGGTCATCTCTGGGCGTCACGACAGGGATGACCTCCTGACACGGCAGCCCAGTCGGGGCCCGCCGTAGGTATTGTTCCGGCCCAGTCGGGGTCCGTCGTGGGTGCAGCACGGTCGCGCTTGGGCTCCAACAAAAGCGCAGCGCCAGTCCGTGTTGAGTTCAGAGCAAGAGCTGCAGATCCCCTGCCGATCGACACCGGACCGGTCCCTCTTCCTTTCTCCGTTTCCTCTTTCCCTCCATCGGGTGCCGCGGGGATTCTCCGTAATCGGCTCGGCTCTCCCTCACTACTCCTCGCGATAGAGGGGCCGCCTCAGAGTTCTCCCCTGTGGTCCTGGTGGCCTGATGACGTGGACCGGCCACCTGGGAAACTGTTTCGCCGGTTTGGCATTCTGGGTCAACCACCCGACAAACTGAACGTTCTGTTCGGCAACCTGGTTCGGCCACCCAAGGTGCGGTGTTTCCTGGCCTGGGACTGGGGTAGGCTGCCCAAACTTTCCCTTTTTCCCTGCCAGCGATCTGGATGCTGGATGCAGGTAGACTGCCAGAACTATTTGTTTTTTGTGTTATTGTGCTCTGCCTGCCTACATTCCTGTAATGTTTTGTTTCTCTCTTTTTCTCTCTCTCCTTTTGATTGTTCCATCCGTAGTCTGGGAGATGTTCTTTTGTTGCCTATGGCCATTTATTTTGAATTGATTTGAACTGTCAGTATTTTGCCGCTGTTTCTGGTGATTTTGTGTTTTCCCTTCCTCTGGTGGAGAGACGCCTGCTTATTATGGTGGTTTAACCGTGTATCTGTTATTTGCTTTTTACCTCCGCCAAAGGGGGAGGTTATGTGATCATCGGCGTTGGTTTGTCTGTTTGTCTGTTTGTTTGTCTGTTTGTTAGCAAGATAACTCAAAAAGTTATGGACGGATTTTCATGAAATTTTCACAGATTGTCTGAAATGGGGTATCCTACAGATGATTAGATTTTGGTGGTGATCCGGATCACCGTCCACAAGAAAACCGCCATTACGCAAAATGCCATTTTCGTGAATAAATACTAAACCACTAATCCTATCATTGTCAATCCAATTGTTGTGAATCCAATTGCTAGTCATATGTTTTCACGGTCAAGGAATCTGAAAATGTACACACAAACACTGTATGGGGGGAACTGTGGCGCTAAACCGCCATAACGGAAAATGCCATTTTCGTCAATAACTACTGAACCACTAATCCTATCATTGTGAATCCAATTGCTTGTCATATGTTTTCATGGTCAAGGAATCTGAAAACGTACACACAAACACTCTATGGGGGGAACTGTGGCCGCCATTATGGAAAATGCCATTTTCGTGAATAACTACTGAACCACTAATCCTATCATTGTCAATCCAATTGCTAGTCATATGTTTTCATGGTCAAGGAATCTGAAAACGTACACACAAACACTGTATGGGAGGAACTGTGGCCGCCATTACGGAAATTTCCATTTTCGTGAATAACTACTGAACCACTGCTTGTCATATGTTTTCAAGATCAAGGAATCTGAAGACTGTATGTGGGGAACTGTGGCGCTTGGCGGAGGTCTGCGCTCTCCGAGTGCTTTTCTAGTTTGGTTTTGTCCTCTGCCTGTGCATTATGGAGTATATCTGTGTGTGTTTTTTTTGCTCAGATTTGTTCTGTTTTGGCCCTGGTCATTGTTTTTTGGTGTCTTTTCTTTTTGTGATTCTTGCCCACCGAGACTTTTCCTCCCTCCACCCGCCCTGGGTGAGCTTTCATAGCCTTCCGGGTGGGGAGGAGGCTTGGATGTTACGGTTACGCCCAGAGTGCGTCGTTCAGGAGGGAGTACTGTCATGGTCTGAGCGCCGATCTCGGCCGCACTCGGGTTATGCAGTATTTTCCTCCCATTCGGTGTTATTCCTTATGGTCCCTCAGAGCTCTTATTCTGCCAGTGTCTCTGTGGGGCTTCCGGCTGTCAGAGCTAAGCCCGGCAGTGACAGTTGGAATTAATTGAGCCGATGATGTCCTCATCAGCTGATCTATCCTCTTGCCCTATTTTAGGGAGCAGCTTCGGTCTCTCGGGGCTGCGACCTCATGTACGGATAACGCTGGTCTCCCCAACGTTAGGCTGGAGTCCCTGTGTCCCGGCTCCAGTCATCCTCTTGTTCCTCACTACTGTCTGTAAGTGTATTCCTTAGTCTGTGTTTATCGTCAGTGTGTCTTAGCCATAGTCCTTGTTTGTGTTTTGCCCCACGTGGCTCATTATTTTGTACCTTTGTCCTTGTTTAATAAATATGCAAACTCACTGGTCGCCTATAGCATCTCATTTGTGGTCCGCGAGGACCCCACCATAACAAATGGAGACACTTTGGACTGTGGCTACTCTACCAAGAAGTGGGCCCCAGTCAAAATGACCCCAAGGGCACAATGAAGACTCATCAGTGAGGTAAAGAACCCCGAGTGACAGCCAAACATTTGAAGGTATCGTTGGAACTGGCTAACATCTGTGTTCATGACTCTACAGTATGTAAAATACTGAACAAGCAGGTTGTCTATGGCAGGAGACCACAAAGGAAGCCGCTGCTTACTAAAAAGAACATTGCTGCATGCCTGAAGTTTGACAAAGAGCACACTCCACAGTGGTACTGGCAAAATGTTCTGTGGACTGACGAAACTAAGACTTAACTAGCTGGAAAGAACACGCAGCTCTACATTTGGTGTAAAAAGGACACTGCATATCATCATGGAGTTATTACTGCCAAGGGGGGGGGGCTCAAGCAGTTATTAATTCAAGGATTCACACTTTTTCCACCAGCACTATAAGAGTTTTATGGATCTTTTCCATAAAGACATGAAAATGAGAATGTTGTGTGCTATTATTTTACACACATTGCATTTGTTAATACCCTTGACTGAGAGAAAGATCAGATCACATTTTAAGACAAATCAAGGCAGAAAACCATGACATTCCAAAAGGTTCACATACTTTTTCTGGCCACCGCAGAATATAAAGTACTTTATTACTGGGGAAAATTCAAGTGATTTGTAGTCGAAAGAAACACAGACACTCATATTAACAGATGATATAATGAAATATGGGACGATGTACACAAATTCAATGTCAGAATATATCTAAACCAAGTGTTCATTGCTAAACGAAATAGATTTACATGTGCTTATTAAAATGTCAGGTAGCAGAGGGGACAAACTACTGTATCTTTAGTGCAGTTCCAGTCTTGTTGTGCGGTGAGATGATTCACTCACATTGTCTACTTCTCTGACTGACTGCCTTGAAGGGAAGGCTTCTTACTGTTCAAGATGGCCGACACCTTCCTCCGCATCACCACTATAGTACCCAGTCAGTCCAGCCACTGCCAAGTCTCTGAAGATTCTTTTTCTCCAACTTGTCTCTCCAGCTGCTCATCTTTGTCTGCATTGCTACATCCCCAAGGAACTGCAACATCAAAGAGGAAGCTCACTACCACAAACTGGTAGACTCAGTCACTTACATAAGATGAACAAAGGGGAAATTGTGTTGTTGTTGCCTAGAATAGCTTGGTTACTGTGTCTTAAAGAAGACTACAGAGAGGACATAACATTTCCACTGACTGTCATGATCCGGCGGCACGGGTGGGGGCCATGCCCAGTCTCTAGTTTGAGTTTAGTCTCTTTCTGTCTTACTTCTTGCTTTATGCAAGAAGTCTGTTGTATATTTGGGTTCCTGTATTATGTTTTAGTTCTACTTTCTTTCTCATTTATGTTCATCTCAGTTTGTCAATTGTAGCATCATCTCACTTTGGCTCATCAATAAGAATTATTCTTCTGCTTAAAGATATTGTTTCACCCAGGAAAAGGACAGTCAAGAACTACTCTGTCATTCCCCCAGGCCACGGCTCAACTCACATTCCTTTGTTAAAACCAGTCTAAGAAATTCACCCTAATGCAGTTCCTGTTTTGACTTTTATGGCCCCATAAACATGGAGACATGGAACAGAACCCTGGAGTATGTCATATGGTCACTACAAAGATCCACAGCTCAATATTGCCCCCTTCTGGCAACTCTGGGACATGCCGATCTAACCAGTGAAGCTTTTCATCACATCTGCGTTAACTCAATTGTAAACCTTCTCTTCTTTTGCAGGACCATGAAAAGCAAATGGACCCTTGATGTTTATTCTGGACAATCAGTAACAAGGTTTGAAATATATTAATTTGTGATTTTACATATTATATACGGTATATATATATATATATATATATATATATATATATATATATATATATATGCTGTATATGCATGTTAAAAATGTTTAAATGAATGTTTATTCCTGCATGTTAATTTATAAGCACTGGGTAAAAGTTACATTAATCACTAAGGTTAGCTTAGTTTATACATAAGGGTATAGAGGAATATTCCAGTATTAAAATGTGTATTTGATTTACCAAAATATCTCTCAAATCATGTGACCGATCTCAGTCAATCTCTGCTTGACAACAGCTCTCTCAAAGTTCAGACAAAAGACTGTTTGCTCATTGGACTAAAGTTCAATAAAGCCCGCCCACGAAGGAAGCCTATTGGCTGAGCTCCTGTCAACCAAGAAGCCCGCGAAAGCTCAACTGAATTTATAAAAGGAGGGAGACCCCTCACTTCTTCCTCTTTTCGCCAGCTCTTGTCTCTTTTGTCTCTTGCTCATTATTCTGTTCACTTCATCTGTCTACACAGCAGAGAACCACCGGAGAACAAAGATTTCTCCCACGTGTTGCTTTTCAACGATGACAGAGCAGATAACTCGTAACTTTGTGTATTTTAACTTTTTCTTTTCTCTTAAACGTCTGGGAATTGATTCTTTTTTTCTTTGAGCTCAAATTCTAATTAAGAGTTTAAAACTGTAATCCCTGACGTTTATTTCTATCACTTTTTCTTGTTAAACTTTCTGTAAAACCACCATTTTAATTTTAATGTAAGCTTTAATCTTGACTTTATTTTTATAATATTTTTATTGACCAATCCCACACCAGAAGTTCTTTCATCTAAAGTCCAAAACTCTTTTAATTTGAGATTAGATATTTTTAATTATTATCGAATTCCCTGGGAAAGCTGCTTGCCAACGAAGAGAAAAGAAGACGCAGCTCCCCACGATCACGCGTGCTGAAGGAATCAGCACGCCATGAAGATTAGACGCCTCCGCTGGATTTCAACCATTGGGATCAAACATACCAATCTCATCCCTCGTCAAAGAATATTTGCTGGTCAAATATTCCAACTTTTGGAGCCATCTAAGAACTACAGGACAACGCAGAAGGATCTTCAACATCAAACGCCCATCTGAAGTTCGATAATAATTTGATATCTAATCAGACACAAATCAAGGAACTATTAACATAACTCTTTTTCATTAAAATCCCGTTTTCATTTTTTTAAAGAGTAATCCAGAACTTTTCACATAATTAGTAAAACTTTCTCCATAAATTTGCGTTGTTTCCATAATCTGTTAACTTCAAACTGATCTAAATTCATTTCACAGTTAACCCTGGTTCTGCAAATGTTAACACTGTTAATCTATCATTAACAGTATGATAAATATATATAGTATAAATATGTGAAAATGAGAGAAGTTGTTGAGAATTTATTTCATTCTGAGTCTGGTTTAAGTCCCCAGTATCGAATTCAATAAAATTCTGAGACTGATTATTGATTAATTTATTGAGTGATTAAACAGGTATAAAGTGAAATTAAAGATTAAATTGCTTCTTAGAGATAGAAGCTGGTGCCCCACGAGTGTTATTAACTTTTCCGGTGTATATGAACCGAGAATTCATCTCCGGTTCCAATACATTAATATAAATTAAATAATTTTTATACCTGATCATAATTATTAACATAATATTTTGTTACACATTTTATTAGTCCATATTATCTTGTGTTTTTGATCCCGGTCTCTCTCTCTCTCTCTCTCTCTCTCTCTCTCTCTCGCTCTCTGACGAGCAGTTGGAGACAGAGCTCCGCAGATTTTGGAAGTTTGTGGGCCCGTTTAGGACTGTGACTTTGGGGTGCAAGGAGACCAAGTTAAAACATGTGAAATCACTCAGGCGACAGGTGTTCATGTTTTAGGACTCGCCAACTGCGACTCTGGAAGTGTCCTCCCGGGTCAAACACGGTGACAGCTCCTATATGGTGTATGCGAGCTCAGGACAGATGAAGTGTTTTGAATGTGGAGACGTGGGCCATAAACGGTTCGCCTGTCCGCACAGGCAGCGGGCGGGGGGCTCTGATGGAGCTGCGGCTAGAGCCACCGGTGCGGCCTCCGCTCACGCCGCTGCTGCGGACGGTGTGGCGGGGCCTTCCGCCGCAGCTGAGGCCGGCGGTACGGCCTCCGCTCCCGCAGCTACTACGGACAATGTTGCGGGGCCTTCCACCGGTCCTGCTCCAGAGCCTGCTGCTGTGTCTGTGGACAGCCCGGCTGTGGCGCCCGCAACCCAGCTTACGGCTGGGAGCGTCGCTGGTGATGGCGCCCAAAAAGTCACTGATGATGCGTCAGAATCTCGCTGTGTGACATCAGCGGCTGTGCTTCCGGTGGCTGCTACCATTTCAGAGCAGCAGACGGAACAACGCCAGTCAGCTGCCGTGGGTGGCGTCCAGGAAAATGTGGCTCATGATGAATCCGCTGAGCCAGCTGAATCAAACAGTCAGCTGTGTTGTGCTGACGAGGAAATGGAATCTGATTCCGACACTGTGTCTAATACTGAGTCTATTGGGGCAACTTGCAGTACAAACACGAGTTTGTATTCACTGGAAGAAATAAATGCTTTTCTGGATGAAACCTATAGCAGGGCCATTAAAGTCACTGATTACTTCAGTGACTGATACATTTATTAAGTCTATTAATGTGCTAAGAAGGCAGGTTGGTCTTGACCTCCTGGATGAAAGGAAACGTTTTCGCCTCAAAAAGCACCTAACAGCCCTGCGTAAAGCAGCGGGAGGACAAAAGGTCAAGTGTGCCCGACAGAAGGGATAAATGACGGTCTTTACTCTGACTTTTTTAGGCATTTTTGGGATATTGTTGGATTAGACTTTTATGACGTTCTAATTGACTGTTACAGAACTGGATCTTTACCGGTCTCCTGCCGGCGCGCGTACTATCTCTGCTGCCTGGCTCTTCTTTGCACGGACTACAAGGTCACGGTTTACTCGCCTGCAGGACATGGATGCCCCAACGTCTTTTTTCTACAATCTGGACAAGACTGCTGCAAAGATGACCTGTGGATTTTTTACGGGGCCCTGTTTGGTGCAGAACCATGTTGCATAGACTGTCAACACCAACTCTTTGGAGGTCTTCCCAGGCTCAGCCCAGAGGACAGGCCTGTTCTGGACTGTGAACTGACTTTGGATGAGTCAACTGTAGCAGTTAATCACATGTCTCTGAGACGTGCACCTGGACTTGATGGTCTTTCTTCTGACTTTTTTAAGCACTTTGGGGACGTTATTGGATCAGACTTTTATGGTGTTCTAGTTGACTGTTATGGAACTGGCTGCGGGCGCGCAGTGCTGTCTCTGCTGCAGAAGGAAGGGGACTTGGCCTTGCTTAACAACTGGAGGCCTGTGGCTCTTCTTTGCACAGACTACATGGAAGAATCGGACTACTAACACTGGCACTGTGGATCCTGTTTTTGTTTTCCTTACTATAAAATGGTGGACAATTTGGAGGCATCCACCAATAGATGGACTGTAGGGCATATTTTCTGTTGTGTGGGAGAGGGGGATGAGTTATGTTTGCATTTTTGACATATGATACGCTTGGTGGAATGATATTGGTACTCTTGCATTTTTGAATTGTGCAATAAAGGGATTTTTTAAAACTCAAAAAAAAAAAACCCCTCTCCAAGTCCCCTTCCTCCAGCAGCAGAGATAACGCTGTGCGGCCGCAGCCAGTTCCGTTGTACGTCCCAGAGACATTTTCCTCATCTCAGATGGATTGTAGTCCTTAGACCATGCGGGATTTTCAAGCAAGTCATCTTTGAAGTAGGCTCGTCCAGATTGTTGAAAGAAAAAGTTGGGGCATCCATGCCCTGCAGGCGAGTAAACCGTGACCTTGTAGTCCGTGCAAAGAAGAGCCACAGGCCTCCCGTTTTCAAGCCAGGCCAAGTCCCCGTCCTCGGGCAGCAAAGATAGTGCTGCGCGCCGGCAGGAGACCGGAAAAGATCCAGTTCCGTGACAGTCAATTACAGTCAGTTAGAAACGTCATATAAAAGTCTGATCGAACAATATCCCAAAAATGTGTAAAACAGGCAGAGGAACAGCCACCATTTATTCCTTCTGTGGGGCACGCTTGACCCCTGTTCCCCCTGCTGCTTTACGCAGGGCTGTCAGGTGTTTCTTGAGGCGAAAACGTTTCCTTTCATCCAGGAGGTCAAGACCAACCTGCCTTGTTAGCACATTAACAGACTTGATGAATTTATCAGTGTCACTGAAGTAGTCAGTGACTTTAATGGCCTTGTTATAGGTTTCATCCAGAAAAGCATTTATTTCTTCCAGTGAATACAAACTCGTGTTTGTACTGCATTTTGCCTCAATAGACTCAGTATTAGACACAGTGTCGGGATCAGATTCCATTTCCTCGTCAGCACGACTCAGCTGACTGTTTGGTTCATCTGGGCCAATGGATTCATCATGGGCCACATTTTCCTGGACGCCACCCACAGCAGCTGACTGTCGCTGTTCCGTCCCCTGCTGTGAAACGGTAGCAGCCTCCGGAAGCACAGCCGCTGATGTCACATAGCAAGATTCTGACGCACCATCAGTGACAGTTTGGGCGCCATCACCAGCGACGCTCCCAGCCGTAAGCTGGGCTGCGGGCGCCACAGCTGGGCTGTCCACAGACACAGCGGCAGGCTCCAGAGCAGGACCGGCGGAAGGCCGCGCAACGTCGTCCGTAGTAGCGGCGGGAGCGGAGGCCGCGCTGGCAGCCTCAGCTGCAGCGGAAGGCCCCGCCACGCCGTCCGCAGCAGCAGCGTGAGCGGAGGGCGCACCGCCGGCACCAGCCGCGTCTCCATCAGAGCCCCCCGCCCGCTGCCTGTGCTGACAAATGAACCGTTTATGGCCCACGTCTCCACATTCAAAACACTTCATCTGTCCTGAGCTCGCATACACCATATAGGAGCCGTCCCCGTGTTTGACCCGGAAGGACACTTCCAGAGTCGCAGTTGGCGAGTCCAAAAACATGAACACCTGTCGCCTGAGTGATTTCACATGGTTTAACTTGGTCTCCTTGCATCCCAAAGTCAGAGTTCAAAACGGGCCCGCAAACTTCCCAAATCTGCGGAGCTCTGTCGCCAACTGCTCGTCAGTGATGAAAGGTGGAACACCTGAGACGGTGATACGCGTTGATGGGACAGATAAGGGGGACACCTGTACATACGTTTCCCCGATAACAACACCGCTTGCAACCAGTGTGTGGACATCCTCTTCAGCAGCCAGAAACGCAACTACAGCTCTATTCATTTGGGACGCAAAGCAGATCGCATCATGGCCCACCTGCTCGGCCACAGCCAGAAGCACCTCCTCCACAGTAACAGTGCTGTCCGGGGGAACGATCCGCACCCCCTGGTGGATAGACGGAGGTGGCTTTTCCAAGGTCGCCATCCTCCACCCAAAAAAACCAAAAACTGAAAATGCGGCCAGTAGTAGAAAATCGAAAAAAAAAAAGTCCAAACAAACCACGGAGTTAAGAACTAGAGGCCTGGGGCTCGTCTTTGCACGGACTACAAGGAAGACTCGGACTACTGCCACTGGCAATGTGGAATAGGTGGACTGCAAGGAATACTTTGTGTTGTGTGGGGGAGGGGGATGACTTATGTTTGCACTTTTCCAATGTGAGACACTTGCTGGAATGATATTGGTGCTCTTACATTTTCTTGAATTGTGCAATAAAGGCATTTTTTAAAACTCTCTCTCTCTCTCTCTCTCTCTCTCTCTCTGTGCCATAAACGTTTCGCCTGCCCGCACAGGTGCCCGGCGGGGGGCTCTTGTGGAGCCGCGGCTGAGGCTGCCGGTGCGGCTTCCGCTCGCGACGCTGCTGCGGACGGTGTTGCGGGGGCTTCCACCGCGGCGGAGCCCGGCGGGGCCGCACAGCCTGCCAGCGAGGCTTCCGCACCCGCCGCTGCTGCGGACGACGTTGCGGGGCCTTCCGCTGCTCCTGCTCCGGAGCCTGCCGCTGTGTCTGTGGACAGTCTGCCTGTGGCGCCCGCAGCGTGGCCTGCAGCTGGGGGCGTGACTGGTGATGGCGCCCAAACAGTCAATGATGTTGACTCAGCATCGCACTGTGTGACATCAGCGGCTGTGCTTCCGCAGCCTGCTGCCACTTCAGAGCAGCAGGTGCAACAACGCCGGTCGCCTGATATAGGCGCCGCCCCGGAACAAGTGGCTGATGAAGGATCAGCTGCACCAGCTGACGTGCCAGCTGGATCTAACAGTCAGCAAAGTTGTGCTGACAAGGGAATTGAGTGTGAATCTGTGTCTGCTAAAAATGATTCTATTGGGGCAACTGGCAATGCCAATGCGGATTTGTATTCACTAGACAAAATAAATGCTTTCCTGGATGGAACCTATAATAATAGGGCCATTAACGTCGCTGATTACTTCAGTGACACTGACAAATTCATTCGGTCTGTTAATGTACTGAGGAAGCAGGTTAGTGTTGACCTCCTGGATGAAAGAAAACGCTTCCGCCTGAAGAAGCACCTCACAGCCCTGCGTACATCAGCAGGGGGAAAAAAGGCCAAGCGCGCAAAGATGGAATGCTTTCCATGGCAACAGCACAGTGCTCCTCACATCGATCGCCTAATGCAGAACATAAAATTAGGGTCCTTAAACATCAATGGCGGGAGGGGTAATCATAAGAGGGGATTCATTAGTGACCTGTTCAGACGGAAAGGTCTCAACATTTTGTTTTTGCAGGAAACTCATACCACTTCGGCAGATGAAGTCGACTGGGGCTTGTGGTGGAAAGGCCCTTTTTCACTCAGTCACGGCACCAATCTAAGCGCAGGAGTGGCCATTTTGTTTGGGGAATCAGCAAATGCACAAGTTTTATCGGTGGTGGAGATAGTGAGGGGCAGGGTGCTTCTTGTTAGGGCCCAAATAGGGGATTCCGTGTTTTGCCTGCTTAATGTTTACGCGCCAAACCACGGCGCTGAAAGGGTTGCCTTTTTCAATATACTGACTACTGAATTGCAGCGCTATCACCAAGAACAACTTGTTGTTGCTGGTGATTTCAACTGTACCTTGGACTTCACTGTAGATCACACTAATGCAGAACCTCATCTGCAGTCTTCTAGAATCTTGGAAAATTTCACTGTGCAGTTCAACTTAGTGGACACGTGGAGGTCTAAAAATGCACATGCGAGACAGTATACCTGGGTCAGGGTCACTGACGGTGTTGTCAGTGCTGCTAGATTAGACAGGATATATGTTTCTGGAACCTTTAGCCCCGGACTCCTTCACAGTAACATAAGTCCCGTCGGTTTCACGGATCATCACCTGGCTACTGCGCTGTTACTGAACTCACCAGGGAAACGGCCAAAATCTTATTGGCACTTCAATAACAAGCTCCTACAGGACAATGCCTTTCGTCAGTATTTTGTGTGCTTCTGGGAACACTGGAGGACCACAAAGGCTCGTTTTGGTTCCCTCGAACAGTGGTGGGACGTTGGCAAAGTGCAAATTCGCCTTTTTTGTCAACGGTACGCTATGAACTCAACTGCCATCATCAAGGCCAAGGCCAGTGAACTTGAGGACGCTGTTAAAAGGCTGGAGGCCAGCTTGGTTACGGGTTGGGATTCTACCGCTGGTCCTTTGCTGCAGGAGAAGAGATCGGCCCTGCGCACATTCATGCAGGGAAGAGTGGAGGAGGCGCTAGTGAGGTCACGCTTCACTCGCCTGCAGGACATGGATGCACCAACGTCCTTCTTCTTCAATTTGGAGAAGTCTACTGCGAAAAAGAAGGCTTGCTTGACACTCCCAGATGGTCGGATGACTACGGACCCATCCGAGATGCGGCGCCATGCAGTGGATTACTACGGGGCCCTGTTTCTTGCGGGAACGTGTTGCAAAGAATCTCAAACTCAGCTCTTCGAAGCCCTTCCGGTGCTCGGCCCGGGGGACAGGGCCGCTCTGGACTGTGCCCTGACTTTGGATGAGTTGACTGTGGCTGTAAATCAGATGGCTCTGGGATGCACGCCTGGACTCGATGGCCTTTTTTCAGAATTTTTTAAGCATTTTTGGAATATTATTGGATCAGACTTCTATGACGTTCTGACTGCCTGTTACAGGAAGGGAACATTACCTGTCTCCTGCCGCCGTGCAGTGCTGTCTCTGTTGCCTAAGCAGGGGGACTTGGCCCTGCTGAAAAACTGGAGGCCCGTGGCTCTTCTTTGCACGGACTACAAGGTGCTTTCTAAAGCCCTGGCAAACAGACTGAACATTGTCTTGGGTTTGATCGTAGATAAGGATCAAACATATTGTATTCCTGACCGAAACATTATGGACAATGTTTTCCTCATACGTGACGTTCTCCAGCTCAGTAAATGTCATGACTTACAGATCGGGATTGTGTCTTTGTGTTACACCCCGGAGGGCGAAGGGGAAGGATGAGGGCCAAGCTGTTGGACTCATTGTCGGCACTCGTTGTCGGCACTCTTACACGGCACATCAGCTGACAACGGCCACATCACTCGACACTATTTTCCTTCACACTCTGGAACATTCTCTACTCTTCTTCTCTTGTGCTCTAACACTGAACAGCGTCTATCGCTACTGAGCGCCACCTGTGGCGCAAAAGCGCTACTGCTTTCACTGACAGTTTACATTAAAACAGTTCAAATTCAGTCCTTTAGTTACATGTCCTATAAATGCTCATATTTACCATCAACATTTAAATTACAGTCTTTTAGATACATTTATTAGAAAGGTCTATATTAGCCATCAGCATCTAATCAAAACTGTTTTCTGGGGGTTTTCTAGAGGTTGTCCAAAATTGACTTTTTCCTACACTCACCCCTCAAAAATTTAATGTCAACCCGACATTACAAACAACTTTCCAAAGCTACTTTTTTTTTCACAGTCCACATTTGGTAACCATGTATCTCATGTAAGTAGGATATTACTAGACAGGAGTCAGAGTTCATTAAAGTCCATAAAGATGCAAACTGGTAATAGTCCATAGTACAGCATGTATCTCCTGTTCCATGCAATACATTTGCAGAAGAGGTCTTTGTGCACGATGACCATCAACCGCTCCATCCATCATGGTGGGTATCTGCGTCTTTCATGAGAGTAAGGGTACTCAATCTAGTCATAGCCTACCAAATAAACCTTTATGTGATGCCTGTGCCTTAGTAACACACTGAAAATCTTTTTTTTTTTTAAATCAACCATCAAAGTAACTTGGTGATGAGTTTAGTCACTACTCATTTACTTTCCAAAACATTTATGTCTAAACAATGGTTATCTCTAGCTTCTACACATTTGTTTTAAACAGATGAGGTGCAAGGTTGGCCTAACTTATCATAAGTAAATCTCAATGTCTGTTTTCTCATTCTTGAAGGATACGTTTTAGCAGGGAACTCGACAGGTCCCTCCTGGTCACTGGAACTGGACTCCGACACCACATCACCCTGGTCCTGGTCTGCCTCAGCTGGATCTGGGACCACCGGATTGTTGATCTCTTGTGCCAGCGGCACCTGTGTGACGTCATCTAGGTCCTGATCCTCATCCTCCGGAGTAGTGTCACTGTGCGGGTAGAACTCGGGTGCATCGGCTCTCAGTGGACGGTGATTTTGATCCTTTCCAGCTCGTAATCCGATTATGGCACTCCAGCCCTCTTTATCTTCATCATCCGTGCTGTTTTGTCTGTCCACCTTCCTTTGTCTTTTAGACTCTCTTTCTCTTGTTTTATCAGGGGCATGTTCCACTGTTTCCATGGAAAGAAAGTCACAGGGTAGCAAAAGGTTTCTGTGCATGACCCGAGTGCGCCCCTTGCCATTTTCAGGTCTGATTTCATACACTGGACTGTCTGGGTACTTCTTTTGGGTCACTACATACACTTTGTCTTCCCAGAATGATCTTAATTTTCCTGGCCCACCTTTTTCGATCAAGTTTCGGACCAGTACTCTGGATCCAGGAGGCAACTCAGCACCGTGAACCTTTTTATCATAAAGGGCTTTACTTCTCATCCCTTCTTTGTTTGCTGTTTTAGAGGCGAGTTTGTAAGCTTCAGCCATTGTAGCTCTCCACTTTTCAGCATAGTCCTGCTGAGAAACACTCTGCTTTCTTGTTGTGAGGCCAAACATTAGATCAATAGGCAACTTTGGACTACGGCCAAATAGCAGAAAATATGGCGCATACCCCGTAGCCTCACACGCGTGCAATTATAGGCATGAACCACTTTTGCCAGAGAGGACTTCCAATCTGCCTTGGCTGCTTCGGGCAAATTTCTGAGCATTGCCAACAGTGTACGATTGAATCGTTCCACCTGCCCATTCCCTTGGGGATGGTAGGGCGTTGTTCGGGACCCCTGCACACCACTATACTCCTGGAGTTTTGCAAAGAGTTTATTTTGGAACTCTCTACCCTGATCGTGATGGAGTCGTGTGGGGAAGCCAAATTTGAGGGCAAAATCCCCAAATATCTTCTCAGCAGTGTTGTGGGCAGCTTTGTTGCGACAAGGATAAGCCTGGGCAAAGCGAGTGAAGTGGTCCATTAGAACTAGGATATACTCATATCCTCCTTTGCACCTCTCCAAGTGCAGGAAATCAGTGGACACCAATTCGAATGGGTACGTGGTGACAATGTTAGTCAGTGGTGCCCTTGTTATCTTGTTGGGACGTTTGTTCTTCAAACAACTGCAAACTTTAGTGATGTAGTGCTCAACATCTTTTTGCATATGAGCCCAATAAAAGCGCTCCCTTATCAAGTTCATCACTCTCTCTACCCCTAAATGGCCCATGTTTTCGTGGAGCTCTTTGAACACGAGCTTGTGAAACTTTTGGGGTAGAAGTAGCTGGTCATACGATGCCGTTCTCCTGTAAAGCAGTCCATCATCTTCCAGGTACAGCTTGTGTTTTTGCCTGACTAGAGCTGCAATTTTACTGTTCAGCTGCTTTCCACTTCTTGGCCATTGTTTTGACAACACATAACGCAACACCTCTCCAATCACGGAGTCTTCTTCTTGAGCTCTTTTTTAGAGCAGTCTTTGATATTTCAGCTACAGAGCTGGCTTCTCAATCTGCTTCACTAATGAGAGTAGAAATGGTGACTGGGCAGAGCCATGGTTCATTTTCTTGTGACTTTACCTTGACTGCCTGAGCCACACAATGCATTACATCAGGATCAACATTGTGTGTGCATTTGTTCATGTACTGCTCCATATCTAGGGGCATACGTGAAAGGCCGTCTGCATCTCTGTTTGCTTTCCCAGGGCGGTACTTAATCACAAACTGGAAATCAGCTAGTTCTGCTACCCACCTCTGTGTGGTTGCATTTAACTTTGCGGTGGTGAGCACATACGTTAGGGGACTATTGTCCGTATAGACAGTGAATGGTGGGGAATAGTAGATCCCGAAACTTCTCACAGATGGCCCACTTATGGCAAGAAACTCCAGCTTCCCTGAATGAAGGTGGTAGTTCTTCTCTGGATTTGACAGTGTCCTGGAGCCATACGCTATCACCACCAGTTTGTCTTGTTGTCGCTGGTATAACACCACCCCAAGCCCCTCCTGTGAAGCGTCACAGTGCAAAATGAAGGGTTCCTCAAAGTTCGGGTAACCTAACACTGGGGGCTGGGAGAGAAAGTCAACAAGCTGACAGAGTACTGCATGATGTTCAGGGCGCCACCTGATTGCATGGGATGAGGGCAACTGGCCACCATCTTTCTTTTTGACATGTTTTTTTGAGTTTTTCTTTGCTTTATCTGTGTGGTCGTTAGCAAGAAGGTCATAAAGATGCTTTGCTATACGGGAGAAGTTTGGAATATAGCTGCGGTAATATGAAATAAAACCTAGCAATTTCCTTAGTTCTCCAACAGTGGAAGGTTGCTGCTGTTTGAGGGTCTGCACCGGGGCAATGTCCGCAGGGTCCATAGTGTAGCCCTGTTTTGTTACCATTTTACCAAGGAAACGTACCTGCTGCTTGAATAACTCACATTTCCGGGGAGTCAGCTTCACCCCATGGCTTTGATAGCGGTGCAGGATGCTTCTCAGGTCTCGCAAGTGGTCTTCAAAAGTCTATGAATGAACAAGGTTATCATCGAGGTAAGGCAGAAAAATATCATCCCTCAACCCCCACAAACACTCCTCCATAGATCTTTGGAATACTGCTGGTGCTGAGGACAAACCAAATGGAATTCTTACCCACTCAAACAAACCCCAGGGAGTGATAAATGCAGTGAGTGGCCTACTCGACTCTTCCAGGAAACCCTGGTGATACGCCTTCCCTTGGTCGAGGACTGAAAACCACGCACTCCCATTTAGACTGTTTAGCATATCTTGTATGCGGGGAATTGGGTGTCTGTCAGGGATGGACTTCTTGTTCAGCTCTCTAAAGTCGCAGCACAAACGCAGACCTCCATCTTTCTTTCGCACACAGACGATTGGACTGGAATACGATGACTTAGATTTGGTGATCCAGCCCCTGTTAAGCAGGTCTTCTAAATACTCCTTTACTTCTTTATGAAGTGGTCTGGGAACAGAGATATAAGTTCTTTTGACAGGAGTGGGATCCTTGAGTCGGATCTTCAGCTGTAAAGAGGGAATTGTCCCTACATCATATTCATCACGGGAAAACGTTTGCCGTTCCTCCCGTAGTACACGGTGCACGGGTACCGTGCAGTGCTAACCACTGCACGGTGGTGCAGTGGTTAGCACTGCGGCAGCACAGTTTACCCTTGGCCGGGGGATTGTGGGGATCGTGGGATCGTGGGTTCGATCCCAGCCCCCGACCAACAGTGATCTGTGTGGAGTTTGCATGTTCTCCCCGTGTTGCGTGGGTTTACTCCGGGATTTCTCCGGTTTCCTCCCACATGCCAAAAACATGCATGTTAGGTTAATTGGCTGTTCTAAATTGTCCCTAGATATTTGTTTCCTATAGGCCCTTAGAATAGAGGGTTAGTATTAATGAAAGCGCTTTGAGTGGTCTTTGTGACTAGAAAAGCGCTATATAAGTGCAGGCTAGTTAGTTAGTTAGTTAGTAGTAGCTGTTTTACTTGCTCTTGTTGTATGGGCGAGAGATGATCAAGGGGAACTGGGGGGTCCCACATGTCCATAGTCTCTTTGACGGCACAGTTCATCTCGGTCTCTTTATTTCTTCCTGTTTCACTCGTCGTCAGGTCGGCTGTCACTTGGTTTACAGCAGGGGGTCTAATGTCTGCCGGGTAAGCAGTTTTAACTCTCTGTGTCTGTCCCAAAATGGTCTTAGCGGACAGCTGGATATCACGGGAAGTACTGTTTGTTATAGGTATTTTGAACATAGATCGCCTCCCTTTCCATAACTGCACCAACCCACTTTGCATCTGCAAACCCTCCGGTAATTGGGTGTACTGACTCGGCTCAAATAAGACGTTTTGTGTGTCTGGAAGTGAGCCTGCCCCGACACAACCTTTGACTGCTTTGGTTTGGCCCGCAGGAATGATGATCAACTCACTGCCAACTTTTACCATTCCTTCTCCCAGCCTATCCTCCTCACTTTGCATCACCTTCAAAAATACCTCTGTTTTCTTACAGTCAAATGAGAAGGCTGCACTAACAGCTTCACTGATGGCACAAGGGGGTTTAATGCCCATCTTCAGGACATGGTCAATCACGTTGAACCCAATGATAGGCGGCTCTGCCACTCCATCCTCCTTCACCACTAGCATGGGAACTAAGAGTTCCACCAGTGGGCGACTAGCTGTCGGCAGCTTAAAAGTGACTTTGACCCACCCCGAGAATGGAATCGGTGTCTGGTTCACTGCCCTCCCATTCAGAATACTTGGACCCACCAACTCGGCTAAGTCTCTGACGGTGGTGTGTGGCAGGTGCTCCTGTCTCCAGGTGTCATTCATTAAGCAGACCTGTGACCCTGTGTCCCACAACACTTCTGTCTCCTTATCATCGAGGAAGCAGGTTATCACATATTTTTTTCCAACCAAATTGAGTAACTGTAATTGGCGATTAGGGGACAGTAGATTAACACGGACCGTTTCTTCAGGAGGTGCCTCGGCCTTAGCTACCAGCCTTGCTTCTAACCTCCGAATACTGTCAGTAACTAGCTCATACAGTTCTTGTGTGTTAGCTTGTTCTGATGTGGTTGTGACAGTATTGGCCGCCGTGTCTACTTGCCCTGTCCTTCTTCCAAGTCTCCTTCCTATCCGACATTCCCTTGACATGTGGCCGCTGAATCCACATTTGAAGCAGTGGTCGCACTGATTGCCATTGCTGGTGGACTGACAGCTCTTGCAGCCACGTGTCCTCCTGGCTCTTTGAGCGTGAGGTGCTCTGGGAGACTCACGTATGGCCTTCTTGATCTCCTCCATGTCACTCTTCAGCTGCGTGACTATGTCCAGGAGCTCAGATTCCGTACGGGTCACTGTGCTTTGGGATTTAAGGATTTTACCTTTTGTCGATGGTGGAGGGCGCTCTTGGCCATCCACTCCTTCCTCTGTTGCATACTGACCCGTCAGATTTTCCACTCGGCATTCTCGAACTTTTGGTTCTTTCGTGTGCCTCTTGAATTTTTGGTGTCGTTCCCCTTCAAGACTGGCTGCTGCATTCGTCTTAGAAATCAGGAGCTCGTCGGTGACGGCAGGATCCTCCAGATAGCGCTTCAGTTGGTACTTCACATCAGCACTAATCAGTCCTGTTTCCACCGCCCTCAGAAACTTCCTCTGAATAAGGTCAGAGCTATACTGCTCTTCCGCGCCAGGCTCTCTGGATGCTGCTAAAAGTCTTTCTTTTAACTCGATGGCGCAAAACAGGAAGTTCTGAGGTGACTCATTACTGTCTTATGTGAGGTTTATCAGGCGATGGTACAAGTCAGTGAAACTATCCTCTTTATAATGTCCTCGCAAAATGATGCGCAGCTGTGGCAGGGTGAGATCTGACTTGATCTCCAGCATAGCACGCAAACTCAATCCGGGACTCACTGCTCTGACAACAGCCTCAATTATCTCAGCCTCACTGTGCTTTTTCTTCAGGCCCACATCGATCTGGTGAATGAGATTGGAATAAGACAACTTGTCTCTTTGGCCCCTCTCCCCTATCTGACCATTTATCCTAAACTCTCGTTTAATGGTCACTTCTGGCAGTAGGGGCGCTGCGGGGACCGCGGGCTGTGTCACAAAATGGCGACTCTGTGGATGAGTGGCCTCGTTATCGGTCAGCCTCACTATTTCCTCTTCAACCCTTTTAGCTGAATCAAGGAAACTTTCATGCAGAGCGGCATATTGGCTCTGTAAACTGGCGAATGCCTCTGCCTCCCGGCTCGTGCCGGCCGCTGCCGCCGCCTGTGTCGACGGTTCGCTTTGCTTAGCTTCGGTAGCACATGCTATTAGCTTTAGCAGAAACGCGCGGGCTACATCCTCCTCTTCGCTTTCAATGTTTTTTTCCACCTCCTCGTTTAACAGTCGTATCAGCGTGTACTTTTTAGACGGCTTGGCTGGATTTATCTTTGCAACCAAACAGACCTTGTTTAGCTGTTCGGCCTGTAATGGCACCAAGGCCTCACTTAGCTTATCTTGCAGCTGCTCCAGTTCCATCGTTTCTGCCTTTTTTTTTTTATTTGCACACTCACCGTCTTAGACACGACTGAACCATCCTCTGCTACCAAATTTTGTTACACCCCGGAGGGTGAAGGGGAAGGATGAGGGCCAAGCTGTTGGACTTTGCAGCGGTTTATTGACTTTCCACCACACCCGGCATGGCACTCTTACACGGCACATCAGCCGACAACGGCCACATCACTCGACACCATTTTCCTTCACACTCTGGAACATTCTCTACTCTTCTTCTCTTGTGCTCTAACACTGAACAGCGTCTCATCGCTACTGAGCGCCACCTGTGGCGCAAAAGCGCTACTGCTTTCACTGACAGTTTACATTAAAACAGTTCAAATTCAGTCCTTTAGTTACATTTCCTATAAATGCTCATATTTACCATCAACATTTAAATTACAGTCTTTTAGATACATTTATTAGAAAGGTCTATATTAGCCATCAGCATCTAATCAAAACTGTTATCTGGGGGTTTTCTAGAGGTTGTCCAAAATTGACTTTTTCCTATATTTGGACCAGGAAAAGGCTTTTGATAGGGTTGACCATTCCTATTTGTTTTCCACCCTGAGGGGGTTTGGTTTTGGCAATATGTTTTTGAGGTGGGTCAATCTGCTATATACTGGAGCTGAGTGTTTGGTAAAGATGGGGGCAGGCCTGAGTCGGCCAATCCCTGTACACCGGGGAATACGCCAGGGTTGTCCACTCTCGGGTCAGCTGTACAGCTTGGCTATTGAGCCTTTGCTGTGCAGGTTGCACACTCAGCTGGGTGGTCTGGTTCTGCCGGGGCCATCAAGCTGTTGCCACCCGATCGTCTTGTCTGCTTATGTAGATGACGTCAACGTTTTCATCACCTCCCACGGGGATGTGCAGCGTCTGGTGGACACTTTGTCAGTTTATGAAAGGGCATCTTCTGCACGGGTGAATTGGGCCAAGAGTGAGGGTCTATTGGTGGGCCGCTGGTCGCGTCAAGGCATCCCTCGTCTGCCCGGCGGTCTTCAGTGGGGGACGGCCGGTCTCAAAGTGTTGGGGGGGTTTCTGGGTTCGGAGGCTTTTGAACGAAAGAACTGGGAGGGTGTTAAGGACAAGGTGTGTGCTCGCTTTTCTAAATGGAAATGGTTGCTACCACAGCTGTCATATAGGGGCAGGGTTCTGGTCGCAAATAATCTGGTCGCCTCGGCTCTTTGGCATAGGCTGGTGGCTTTGACACCGCCCAGGAGCCTCGTGGAGGACATTCAGAAGATCATCGTGGACTTCTTTTGGTCTGGTCGCCACTGGGTCCGTGCGCCTGTTCTCTACCTGCCTGTGGCCGAGGGGGGACAGGGCCTGGTGGACATACATTCCAAGATCGCCTGCTTCAGGCTTCGAACTGCACAACGCCTCCTTTACGGATGCGGACCCTGCTGGATGGACACTGCTAAACTGCTCCTGAGGAGAGTTGGTCGTTTGGGCTATGATAAGCAGCTCTTCCTCGTGACATCTGGGGAGGTGGACCTTACTGGACTATCTGCTTTTTACACGTCCGTCTTGCATGCATGGCGAGTCTTCATCGTGGGCCGCATCCGTGACGAGACACCGGGCATGTGGCTGTTCGAGGAACCACTGTTTTTCAATCGACTCATCGACGCTGAGGTGCTGCGGTCTGTCAGTCTGCGGACTTGCTTGCAGGAAGCACGCTGTACCAAGCTTCGTCATCTAATAAAGATGTCGACCACATCGATGGATACGCTGAGGCGGAGTGCCAACATTACATCTGCCAGACTGCTGCAAAGGGTGGTGGGGGACGTTTGCGCCGCCCTGCCACAACTGCTTCGAGCGTTTGCGACAAACCGCACTCTTTCCAATCAATGGGATGACGACACTGTGTCCACCTTTCCTGCAATTTCCATAACTCCAGCTGTGGGGGAGTGGCAGGGAGGAGAGGATCACCTGCTGACCTTCAGAATTCCTCGCCTGGGCAAGTTCCAGTTTGTCGGGACAAGGGCGGTGTATCACATCTGTGTGAAGGTTCTGAATCTGCTCTCTCTGAAGGATGTCACGGAGTTGAGGTGGGCGGGTTTTCTGGGGCCAGAGGTCTCCCCAAAAGGCAGCTGGCGGTGCATGTACAAGCTACCTATTCAGAAACGGACAGCAGATCTCCAGTGGAGGATTGTGCATGGGGCAATAGCTACGAATAAATACAGAGCACACCTCGATCTGACTGTGGGGGGGGAATGTTTGTTTTGTTCCCAAGTTGAGACCCTCGAGCATTTGTTTGTCCAATGTTTTCGTTTATCTCGACTTTTTGATATTTTGCGCGAGTGGTTTCAGACTTTGGGTGAACGTTTCTCTTTTGGTCTGTTCATTTACGGCCCAAAGTATAAAGTGGCAAGGAAGGCTGCCCACACTTTGATGAACTTCCTATCTGGTACTGCTAAACTTGCCATCTGGCTGACGAGGAAAAATTGGGCTAGCAACGCTGGCAATGTGGATCCTGTGTCTGCTTTCAAGGTCTTGTTGAAAGTCAGACTCCAGGTGGAGTTCTCTTACTATCAAATGGTGGACAATTTAGAGGCATTCATCAATAGATGGACTGTAGGGAACGTTTTGTGTTCTGTGGGTCAGGGGGATGAGTTATGTTTGCATTTTGAGATGTGACACACTTGGGCCAGTGATATTGGTCTTTTTGCATTTTTGGAATGTACAATAAAGCCTTTTTTAAAAGTCAAAGTCTCTCTCTCTCTCTCTCTCTCTCTCTCTCTCTCTCTCTCTCTCGTGCGCATGCGTGGGCGTTTGTGGGAGCAGGGGTGTGGAGTGGTGTCAAGTGAGTACGTTAAACTTTGTATTTTCTAACTTTTTCTCTATCTTGTGTGTTTGAGGTGTGTGTGTTTAATATAGTGGGTTGAGTGTGGGTGTGCTGGGGTGTGAGTGTTGGAGTGAGTGTGTCGGGGAACGGTAGCTTCTGCTGCCGGTTTTTCCCGGCCGGCATCATGCCGGTGATTGATGGTGGTGTGGAGTTTGAGCGCTTAACCCGGCGTCATGGCGTGAGAATCCTCCCGACAGTTCCCTGTTCTGTGGAGGAGGCCAGCCTCGCTGTAGGACAGGTGGTTGGGCATGGCAGCATAAAATCAGCATCGAGGATGAACAGCGCAATTGTGATCTTTCTGGATTCGACTGAAAAAGCTGATCAGGTGGTGGCACAGGGAATGGTCATAGGTGACACTTTTACTCCCGTTTTACCGCTGGCGAACCCGTCTAGGAGGATCACCATCTCAAACGCTCCTCCTTTCGTTAAAAATGATCAGCTGATTAGAGAGTTGTCCCGTTTTGGCCAGGTTGTGTCCCCTATCAGAATGGTCTCTCTGGGTAGTAAATCACCCCTGCTGAAGCATGTTGTGTGTCACAGGAGGCAGTGTTTCATGGTGTTGAAAGACAGCTCTGCTGAACTGAACGCGTCTTTTAATTTCAGGATTGACGGCTTTAGCTACTTGGTGTTTGCAACATCTGAAACCATGAAGTGTTTTGCGTGTGGCGCAGAAGGCCATCTTATTAGGTCATGTCCTGAAAAGGCGAACACAAAGAGCACTGGCGGTAAGAAAGGTGACGCCGCTGTTTCTGGTGGTCCGGAGGGTAGCGCTACATGCGGTGCGGTGGATGCCGCTGCGGCGCCCGCTTCTGCTGGGGCGGTCGCGGCCGCTGCGGGGGTGTCCGCGTCCGCGTCCGCGTCCGCGTCCGCTTGTGCTGGGGCGGCCGCGGCCGCCTCTGCTGAGGTAGCCGCAGCGGGCGCGGTAGTTGCCCCCCCAAACATTGATGGTGGGAAATTTCTGTCTGGCGGCAGCTGTGATCATTGTGACGAGCCTGTCACCCGGAGTAAAGAGGCGGAGGGTGTAAGTAAGAGTGCAGTTAAACGAAGGAACGTGGGTGAGCAGACTTTGCAGGCGGGGGAGGAGTGGTTTGAGGCTGTAGCGGACACACAGAGCAAACACTGCATGACGAACGTTGCAGTTCACGAAGAAATGCAGGAATGTAGTTTTGTTGAAGAGGATCCTTTTAAAGCTGCACAAAAAAGAAAAAGTGCTGAAAACTTGCAGAGCTCTGCTAAATCTAGTAGGGTTGGGAAGTTAGATTTACTAGATGAGAGCGTCTCTGACGAAAGTGGAGCTGAGTCTGAAATGATGCAGACGCAGGAGGAGCAAAGCTCCTATTGTTTTACCAAAATTAGGCAATTTCTCCAGGTGACCAAGGGGAGCAGAGCTGTGAAAGTGGAAAATTACTTTCCAGATCTGGAGTTATTTGTGGCATCAGCTCGCAAGCTGATGAAACTGAATGATGGGAATGAGACTTTTACTGATCAGGAAATTTTTCGTTTAAAGAAACTGGTTGTCAAACTGAAATCACAAATTACTAACAGTCATGTTGACTCTTAGTTTGTTTCTTCCCTTTTATGCTATGTGTGTGTTTTTTTACTGTACCTTATTTTTATCCTTTTTAATGCCCCACCTTAGAATTGGCACTCTTAATATAAACGGGGCCAGGGATGATGTAAAAAGGGCCTCTTTATACAAGCTTTTTAATTTAAAGGCACTTGACGTGCTGATGGTCCAGGAGACTCACAGCACTGTAGACATTGAGTGCCAGTGGAGAAAAGAGTGGGATGGCTGCTTTTTTTTTAGCCACAAATCCAATAATAGTGGAGGGGTGGCTGTACTTTTCTCTCGGGGTTGTGTGCCTGTCTCTTATGAGGTAGAAGAGGTGGTGAAAGGACATGTACTCTTGCTAAAGGTACAGTTTGAAAACGTAAACTTGGTTCTTATAAACGTGTATGTGCCAACCCAGAGAGCAGAAAGGATCAGGGTCTTTAATATGCTATCAGATACGGTTAGATCCTGTAATCCAAATAGTTTTTTATTTCTGGGGGGTGATTTTAACTGTACATTAAACCACAGACTGGACAGGAACCATCAGGAACCTCACCCTGCTTCTGCCAATAGGCTGAGGGAACTAGTGAAGGCACATGAAATGGCCGATGTGTGGAGATCACATCATGGGGACCAGAGGCAGTACACCTGGAGCCATGCTAAAGATAACCTCTTATCTATGGCTAGGTTAGACCGTTTCTATGGTTTTAAACACCAAATGAGTGTTTTTAAAAATAGTTGTATCTGTCCTGTTGGTTTCACTGATCACTGCCTGCTGATTTGTTCTGTTTTCATTGAAAATGTAAAGTGTAAGAGTGCTTTTTGGCATTTTAATAATACACTTTTAAATGATGTGTTTTTTAAGGGAGTTTTTCATGATGTATGGAAGTCACACAGGGAACAAAAATCTTCTTTTAGTTCTCTCCAAATGTGGTGGGATTTTGGTAAGGCACAGATAAAACAATTCTGCCAACAGTACACTCAAAATGTCACTCGTAGCTTGACCCAATCCTTGAAAGTTCTGGAGACTGAGGTGGTAGAGCTAGAGGAGTTACTCAGTTCTACCGGAAAACAGGAGCACTTAGAGGCTCTTAAGTCAAAAAGGTCAGCCTTGGCTAGCTTGCTAGGGGTCACCGCACAGGGTGCTCTGGTCCGCTCGCGCTACATGGATGTAGCTCTGATGGACTCGCCCTCCCAGTACTTTTTTGGACTGGAGGGGAAAAATGGACAGAGAAAGCTCATTCACTCCTTGTTGGGCGATGACGGGAGAACAATCTCCACAGCAGCAGAGATCAGGAAACAAGCTGCTAGCTTTTACAGTGAATTGTTTAGAGCAGAGTGGAGGGAGGACACGTCACTGGGCCAGGTTTTCCTTGATGGTCTTCCAGTGCTCTCAGAGGACCTTGTTGCCGGCTTGGATGCTCCACTGTCTCTGTCTGAGCTGCATACGGCACTAATGAGCCTCCAGAATGGAAAATCACCAGGCATAGATGGTCTCTCTGTGGACTTTTTTAAGGAATTCTGGCCCCTGCTTGGTCCAGACCTGCTGGAGGTTCTCCAAGATAGCTTGGAAAGGGGGACCCTACCCACGACCTGCAGGAGGGCCATCATCACACTGTTGCCGAAAAAGGGGGACCTCCAGAGCCTAAAGAACTGGAGGCCAGTCTCTCTGCTCTGCACAGACTATAAGATTCTCTCAAAAGCTCTGGCCCGAAGACTGAGAAAGGTGATGAGCGAGCTCATTCATGTAGACCAGACTTACTGTGTGCCTGGCAGGCTGATTAGTGACAACGTCACTTTAATTCGGGATATTTTGGAGGTCTCTGGTTCATTGGCGGTAGAAACTGGTTTGATTTCAATTGACCAGGAAAAGGCGTTTGATCGGGTTGAACACCAATATTTATGGACAGTTTTAGCTGCTTTTGGGTTCAGCCCAGGCTTCATAGCCAGGATACGGGTCTTGTACAGTGACATTGAGAGTGTACTGAAGATAAATGGGGGCCTGTCTGCCCCTTTAAAAGTCCAGAGGGGGGTTCGGCAGGGCTGCCCTCTCTCAGGGATGCTGTACTCCCTCGCCATAGAGCCTTTGCTTCACTGCCTGAGAAGGGATCTATCAGGAGTTACTTTTCCTGGCTGTGACACCACGTTCAAGCTGTCGGCCTATGCAGATGATGTAGTCATTCTGCTAAATAAGCAGAGTGACATTGACGTTCTGGTTAGGAGTGTCAATGTTTTTGGCCAACTTTCCTCTGCAAAAATAAACTGGGGAAAAAGCGAAGCTCTGATGGTGGGGGAGAAACTAGAAAATCAGCTTACGCTGCCTGGTGGGTTGATTTGGAAAAAAGGAGGTTTTAAGTATCTTGGTGTCTTTATTGGAAATCAGCAGTTTGAGCAAAAAAATTGGGATGGGGTCATAGAGAAAATTAACGGGAGACTAAACAAATGGAAGTGGCTAATGCCAAGAATATCTTTTAGAGGAAGAGTGCTCATTTTAAATAATCTTGTTTCCTCATCCCTGTGGCACCGCCTCATGTGCATGGACCCCCCTGCTGGTTTGTTGTCCAAAATTCAGTCTGTTTTGGTGGACTTTTTTTGGGGGGGTGGACTCCACTGGGTTCCTCAAGCCCTGTTATTTCTTCCCAAAGAGGAGGGGGGGCAAGGAGTGATTCATTTAGCTAGTAGAGGTGCTGCTTTTAGACTGACTTTCATACAGAGACTGCTGACGGGCCCCCAGGACCTGGTATGGAGGCCTTTGGCCTGTGTTATTTTACAGAGAGTCCTTGGGCTACGGCTAGACCTCCCTGTGTTTTTAATGGATTTTAAGAACTCTAATGCACTGTCTTTACCCAGTTTTTACCGCAGTCTCTTTTCAGTGTGGACTCTTTTTAAAAAACAAAGAGGGCCATGCGATTCCCTCTACTGGTTGTTGAGGGAGCCGCTGGTTTTTGGTGGTCGCCTTGGTGTCCGGCCGGGAGTTGGAAGGACCTTCCTTGATAGGCTGTGTTCCAGGAACGTTCTCACTCTGAAGCAAGTGGTGGAACTGGCTGGTCCTGGCCTCAACAACGCCTCAGCTTTAGCAGCTCATCTTGGTGTCAGGTCGAATCGTTTCATCGATGGTCTTCTTGCACACTGGAAACAGGAGCTTCATGGACTTGAGCACTCCCTACTCTTGGACTTTAGCAATGGCACGCTGCAGCCGGAAAGCACGGACCCCTTTCCCTCTCTCACGCTCTATATGGACTTTGACGTCGCTCCTTGCTCCTTACTGGCATTCTGTGCTCCCACTGGTGTGGACTTTGGAGGAGCCAGTGGTAAGGCACTCTACAGACTGGTGGTGATGGCACTCAACAAGGACCGATTGAACACCTGTGTGGACACTCCTTGGAGAGCCTATTTTAAACTAGGAAAAGGGCATCGGCCTGCCTGGAGGGCTCTTTACAAAGCCCCTCTCCCTAAGAGACATGGAGACTTACAGTGGAGGGTCCTGCATGGTATTATAGCTGTCAATGCTTTTGTTTCTGTGATTAACAGCAGTGTCAGTGATCAGTGTGTTTTTTGTTCCTCTCGGGAGACTGTTTTTCATTGTTTTATTGAATGTCAGCGCCTGAGTGGCCTCTTTGAACTTCTCACAAAACTTTTTCATATTTTTAAGGAAGTTTTCTCTAAGCAGGTTTTCATTTGTGGTTTTATGTACAATCGTCGTTTTAAGCAGAAGTGTCAACTACTGAACTTTGTTTTAGGACAGGCAAAGTTGGCTATCTATGTAAGCCGGAGAAGAAAACTTGAAAATGTTGAGAATGATGTTGATGTCAAAATTTTATTTGTGAGGCTACTTAAAGCCAGAATCAGGCTGGACTTTCAGTTTTTTATGGGGAATGGGGATGTGGAAGGTTTCAGGACCCTCTGGTCCCTGGAGAATGTCCTCTGTTCAGTTCATGATGGACAGCTTTTTTTGGGGCGTTTTTTGGGGGATTAATTTTCTGTGTAACATAGCATGATATAGAAATTGTATTGACTGATGGACAAGTGTGTTTATTAAAGATCTTTTAAAAATCTCAAAATCTCTCTCTCTCTCTCTCTCTCTCCCTCTCTCTCTCTCGTGCGCATGCGTGAGCGTTTGTGAGAGCATGGGTGTGGAGTGGTGTCGAGTGAGTACTTTAAACTTTGTATTTTCTAACTTTTCTCTATCGTGTGTGTTTGAGGTGTGTGTGTTTAATATAGTAGGTTGAGTGTGTGTGTGCTGGGGTGTGAGTGTTGGTGTGTGTGTGTCGGGGAACGGTAGCTTCTGCTGCCTGTTTTTTCCCGGCCGGCCATCATGCCGGTGATTGATGGTGGTGTGGAGTTTGAGCGCTTGACCCGGCGGCATGGCATGAGAATCCTCCCGACAGTTCCCTGTTCTGTGGAGGAGGCCAGCCTCGCTGTAGGACAGGTGGTTGGGCATGGCAGCATAAAATCAGCATCGAGGATGAACAGTGCAATTGTGATTTTTCTGGATTCAATTGAAAAAGCTGATCAGGTGGTGGAACAGGGAGTGGTCATAAATGAGATGAGATGAGATTCAACTTTATTATCATTACACATGTATGAATACAAGGTAACGAAACGTGACTTGGCAATTGGGCACGCTCTGCAGAGCGCATCCAAGGCCGGGGCAGCCGCTAGGTGCCAGTCATGTGAAATGACACTTTTACTCCTGTTCTACCACTGGCTAACCCTTCTAGGAGGATCACCATCTCAAACGCTCCTCCTTTCATTAAAAACAATCAGCTGGTCAGAGAGTTGTCCCGTTTTGGCCAAGTTGTTTCCCCCATCAGAATGGTCTCTCTGGGTAGCAAGTCCCCCCTGCTGAAACATGTTGTATGTCACAGGAGGCAGTGTTTTATGGTGTTAAAAGACAGCTCTGCTGAACTGAACGCGTCTTTTAACTTCAGGATTGACGGCTTTAGCTATTTGGTGTTTGCACCATCTGAAACCATGAAGTGTTTTGCGTGTGGTGCAGAGGGCCATCTTATTAGATCATGTCCTGAAAAGGCGAACACAAAGAGCACTGGCAGTAAGAAAGGTGACGCCGCTGTTTCTGGTGGTCCGGAGGGTAGCGCTACATGTGGTGCGGCGGATGCCGCTGCGGTGCCTGCCTCTGCGCCTCTGCGCCTCTGCGGCGCCCGCCTCTGCCCGCCTTCTGCGGCTGCAGCCGCATCCGCGTCCGCTTGCGCTGGGGCGGCCGCGGCCACCCCAGCAGAGGTGGCCGCGGCGGGCGCGGTAGTTGCCCCCCCAAACAGTGATGGTGGGGAATTTCTGTCTGGCGGCAGCTCCGATCATTGTGATGAGCCTGTCGCCCGGAGTAAGGAGGTGGAGGGCGAAATGAGTGCAGTTAAAGGAAAGAACATGGATGAACAGACTTTGCAGGCGGGGGAGGAGCGGTTTGAGACTGTGGCGGACACTCAGAGTAAACACTGCATGACAAACGTTGTAGTTGACGAGGAAATGCAGGGATGTAAGTTTGTTGAGGAGGATCCTTTTAAAGCTGCACAAAAAAGGAAAAGTGCTGAAAACTTGCAGAGCTCTGCTAAATCTAGTAGGGTTGGGAATTTAGATTTACTGGATGAGAGCGTCTCTGACGAAAGTGGAGCTGAGTCTGAAATGATGCAGACGCAGACGCAGGAGGAGCAAAGCTCCTATTGTTTTACCAAAATTAGGCAATTTCTCCAGGTGACTAAGGGGAGCAGAGCTGTGAAAGTGGAAAATTACTTTCCAGATCTGGAGTTATTTGTGGCATCAGCTCGCAAGCTGATGAAACTGAATGATGGGAATGAGACTTTTACTGATCAGGAAATATATTGTTTAAAGAAACTGGTTGTCAAACTGAAACCACAAATTACTAACAGTCATGTTGACTCTTAGTTTGTTTCTTCCCTTTTATGCTATGTGTGTGTTTTTTTACTGTACCTTATTTTTATCCTTTTTAATGCCCCACCTTAGAATTGGCACTCTCAATATTAATGGGGCCAGGGATGATGTAAAAAGGGCCTCTTTATACAAGCTTTTTAATTTAAAGAAACTTGACGTGCTGATGGTCCAGGAGACTCACAGCACTGTAGACATTGAGTGCCAGTGGAGAAAAGAGTGGGATGGCTGCTTTTTTTTTTAGCCACAAATCCAATAATAGTGGAGGGGTGGCTGTACTTTTCTCTAGGGGTTGTGTGCCTGTCTCTTATGAGGTAGAAGAGGTGGTGAAAGGACATGTGCTGTTGCTAAAGGTACAGTTTGAAAACGTGAACTTGGTTCTCATAAACGTGTATGTGCCAACCCAGAGAGCAGAAAGGATCAGCGTCTTTAATATGCTATCAGATACGGTTAGATCCTGTAATCCAAATAGTTTTTTATTTCTGGGGGGTGATTTTAACTGTACATTAAACCACAGACTGGACAGGAACCATCAGGAGCCTCACCCTGCTTCTGCCAATAGGCTGAGGGAACTAGTGAAGGCACATGAGATGGCCGATGTGTGGAGATCACATCATGGGGACCAGAGGCAGTACACCTGGAGCCATGCTAAAGATAACCTCTTATCTATGGCTAGGTTAGACCGTTTCTATGGTTTTAAACACCAAATGAGTGTTTTTAAAAATAGTTGTATCTGTCCTGTTGGTTTCACTGATCACTGCCTGCTGATTTGTTCTGTTTTCATTGAAAATGTAAAGTGTAAGAGTGCTTTTTGGCATTTTAATAATACACTTTTAAATGATGTGTTTTTTAAGGGAGTTTTTCATGATGTATGGAAGTCACACAGGGAACAAAAATCTTCTTTTAGTTCTCTCCAAATGTGGTGGGATTTTGGTAAGGCACAGATAAAACAATTCTGCCAACAGTACACTCAAAATGTCACTCGTAGCTTGACCCAATCCTTGAAAGTTCTGGAGACTGAGGTGGTAGAGCTAGAGGAGTTGCTCAGTTCTACAGGAAAACAAGAGCATTTAGAGGCTCTTAAGTCAAAAAGGTCAGCTTTGGCTAGCCTGCTAGGGGTCACCGCACAGGGTGCTCTGGTCCGCTCACGCTACATGGATGTAGCTCTGATGGACTCGCCCTCCCAGTACTTTTTTGGACTGGAGGGGAAAAATGGACAGAGGAAACTCATTCACTCCTTGTTGGATGATGACGGGAGAACAATCTCCACAGCAGCAGAGATCAGGAAATACGCTGCTAGCTTTTACAGTGACTTGTTTAGAGCAGAGTGGAGGGAAGACACGTCACTGGGCCAGGTCTTCCTTGATGGTCTTCCAGCGCTCTCAGAGGACCTTGTTGCCGGCTTGGATGCTCCACTGTCTCTGTCTAAGCTGTATACGGCGCTAATGAGCCTCCAGAATGGAAAGTCACCGGGCATAGATGGTCTCTCTGTGGACTTTTTTAAGGAATTCTGGCCCCTGCTTGGTCCAGACCTGCTGGAGGTTCTCCAAGATAGCTTGAAAAGGGGGACCCTACCCACGACCTGCAGGAGGGCCATCATCACACTGTTGCCGAAAAAAGGGGACCTCCAGAGCCTAAAGAACTGGAGGCCAGTCTCTCTGCTCTGCACGGACTATAAGATTCTTTCGAAAGCTCTGGCCCGAAGACTGAGAAAGGTGATGAGCGAGCTCATTCATGTAGACCAGACTTACTGTGTGCCTGGCAGGCTGATTAGTGACAATGTCACTTTAATTCGGGATGTTTTGGAGGTCTCTGGTTCATTGGCGGTGGAAACTGGTTTGATTTCAATTGACCAGGAAAAGGCGTTTGACCGGGTTGAACACCAATATTTATGGACAGTTTTAACAGCTTTTGGGTTCAGCCCAGGCTTCATAGCCAGGATACGGGTCTTGTACAGTGACATTGAGAGTGTGCTGAAGATAAATGGGGGCCTGTCTGCCCCTTTAAAAGTCCAGAGGGGGGTTCGGCAGGGCTGCCCTCTCTCAGGGATGCTGTACTCCCTCGCCATAGAGCCTTTGCTTCACTGCCTGAGAAGGGATCTATCAGGAGTTACTTTTCCTGGCTGTGACACCACGTTCAAGCTGTCGACCTATGCAGATGATGTAGTCATTCTGCTAAACAAGCAGAGTGACATTGACGTTCTGGTTAGGAATGTCAATCTTTTTGGCCAACTTTCCTCTGCAAAAATAAACTGGGGAAAAAGCGAGGCTCTGATGGTGGGGGAGAAACTAGAAAATCAGCTTACGCTGCCTGGTGAGTTGATTTGGAAAAAAGGAGGTTTTAAGTATCTTGGTGTCTTTATTGGAAATCAGCAGTTTGAGCAAAAAAATTGGGATGGGGTCATAGAGAAAATTAACGGGAGACTCAACAAGTGGAAGTGGCTAATGCCAAGAATATCTTTTAGAGGAAGAGTGCTCATTTTAAATAATCTTGTTTCCTCATCCCTGTGGCACCGCCTCATGTGCATGGACCCCCCTGCTGGTTTGTTGTCCAAAATTCAGTCTGTTTTGGTGGACTTTTTTTGGGGGGGGGGGTGGTGGACTCCACTGGGTTCCTCAAGCCCTGTTATTTCTTCCCAAAGAGGAGGGGGGGGAAGGAGTGATTCATTTAGCTAGTAGAGGTGCTGCTTTTAGACTGACTTTCATACAGAGACTGCTGACGGGCCCCCAGGACCTGGTATGGAGGCCTTTGGCCTGTGTTATTTTACAGAGAGTCCTTGGGCTACGGCTAGACCTCCCTGTGTTTTAAATGGATTTTAAGAACTCTAATGCACTGTCTTTACCCAGTTTTTACCGCAGTCTCTTTTCAGTGTGGACTCTTTTTAAAAAACAAAGAGGGCCATGCGATTCCCTCTACTGGTTGTTGAGGGAGCCGCTGGTTTTTGGTGGTTGCCTTGGTGTCCTGCCGGGAGTTGGAAGGACCTTCCTTGATAGGCTGTGTTCCAGGAACGTTCTCACTCTGAAGCAAGTGGTGGAACTGGCTGGTCCTGGCCTCAACAACGCCTCAGCTTTAGCAGCTCATCTTGGTGTCAGGTCGAATCGTTTCATCGATGGTCTTCTTGCACACTGGAAACAGGAGCTTCATGGACTTGAGCACTCCCTACTCTTGGACTTTAGCAATGGCACGCTGCAGCCGGAAAGCACGGACCCCTTTCCCTCTCTCACGCTCTATATGGACTTTGACGTCGCTCCTTGCTCCTTACTGGCATTCTGTGCTCCCACTGGTGTGGACTTTGGAGGAGCCAGTGGTAAGGCACTCTACAGACTGGTGGTGAAGGCACTCAACAAGGACAGATTGAACACCTGTGTGGACACTCCTTGGAGAGCCTATTTTAGACTGGGAAAAGGGCATCGGCCTGCCTGGAGGGCTCTTTATAAAGCCCCTCTCCCTAAGAGGCATGGAGACTTACAGTGGAGGGTCCTGCATGATATTATAGCAGTCAATGCTTTTGTTTCTGTGATTAACAGCAGTGTCAGTGATCAGTGTGTTTTTTGTTCCTCTAGGGAGACAGTTTTTCATTGTTTTATTGAATGTCAGCGCCTGAGTGGCCTCTTTGAACTTCTCACAGAACTTTTTCACATTTTTAAGGAAGTTTTCTCTAAGCAGGTTTTCATTTGTGGTTTTATGTACAATCGTCGTTTTAAGCAGAAGTGTCAACTACTGAACTTTGTTTTAGGGCAGGCAAAGTTGGCTATCTATGTAAGCCGGAGAAGAAAACTTGAGAATGTTGAGAATGATGTTGATGTCAAAATTTTATTTGTGAGGCTACTTAAAGCCAGAATCAGGCTGGACTTTCAGTTTTTTGTGGGGAATGGGGATGTGGAAGGTTTCAGGACCCTCTGGTCCCTGGACAATGTCCTCTGTTCAGTTCGTGATGGACAGCTTTTTTTGGGGCGTTTTTTGGGGGAATAATTTTCTGTGTAATATAGCATGACATAGAAATTGTATTGACTGATGGACAAGTGTGTTTATTAAAGATCTTTTAAAAATCAAAATCTCTCTCTCTCTCTCTCTCTCTCTCTCTCTCTCTCTGAGTGGGTGTGGTCGTGAGTGCGAGCTGAGAGCGTGTGACAGCGTGAGTGAATTATTTCAAACTTTTTCTCTATCTTTTCGTGTTTAAGGTGTTTTTTTGTTAAATAATCTTAATTTTTGTTGTTTTCTGTAGCTGGGGTGGGGTAGGCGTTTTGGGAGGGGGGTTTCTGCTGCCAGCTCTGCTGGTCAGCATGGTTTTGGAGCGAGGCTCCGGATTCGAGACGCTGACATGCCGGCATGCTGTCAAACTGACACCGGCTGTCAGCTGCTCAGTGGAGGAGTGTAGTCTGGCTGTGGGGGAGCTGGTCGGTTATGAAAGCGTTAGATCAGCTTCGAGAATGAATAGTGCCGTGGTGATTTTCCTCGATAGTGTGGAAAAAGTTAACCGGGTAGTGGAGAGCGGGGTTGTGATTAAAGACACACTGGTTCCTGTTCTGTCTCTGGTGAATCCCGCGAAGAAAATTACCATCTCAAATGTCCCACCATTTTTAAAGAATGAGCTGTTGGAGAAGGAGCTGTCGAGACACGGGCAGCTTTTGTCCCCCATTAAGCACATCCTTCTCGGTTGTAAGTCCCCGCGTTTAAAGCATGTCATGTCTTTTAGGCGACAGGTGCTCATGATTTTAAAGAATAGCGAGGAAAGCCTCAACCTCGTATTTAAATACCGGATTGACGGCTTTGATTATACCATCCACGTCACCTCCGATAATATGAAGTGTTTCGGCTGCGGAATGGAGGGACATTTGATTCGATCATGCCCTCAGGGAGTGGGGGGTGATCACTCGGGGGAGGCCGCTAGTGCGGCCTCGGGGCCGTCTGGTGACGGAGCGGCTTTGCCGTCCTCTGAGGCTGACGGCGCTGCCGCGCCGTCGGGTGTTTCGGCCAGAGCCACGGGGCCGTCTGGCGGCGGTGCGGCTTCGCCGCCCTCCGCAGCCGGCCTGTCGATCATAACTGAAACAGCAACAAAAGTTAAAGCACATCACGGGGCTGCTGCACAGACCAACATTGCAGACAAGGGTGAGATTACCAAGAGGGATCAAAGATGAATATAAAAGCACAGCACAGGGTGAGCGAAAGACAGGAAGAGACAGCTACCAGGGTGGCTGAGTCAGTGTTGGAGGACGAGGATGACATTGAATTAGATGAAGAATTATGTAAAATCTCAATCAAGCGGAAGAATTTGGAAACCAAACAGCAGAGGAGCAAAGTAAAAAGGGTTGTCAAAGACAGTTCTGAGGTTTCTCTATCTCAGCCAGATTCTTATGCTGGGTCTGAGATAGAGAGTGATGGTGAAAGCAGTGATGATGGGGCCAGTGGAGGTGGTTACCCCTTCACAAAAATACAGAAGTTTTTGCAGGACACTAAGGGATCCAGACTGGTTAAAGTTGAAAATTTCTTCCCAGATCTAAAACGTTTTGTTGACTCTGCTCGGGCCTACATGAAAAATAGGGGAGAGCTTGAGCAGGAAAGTTTTACTGATCAGGAGATCTACAGACTAAAAAAGCTTGTGCTAAAAGTTAAGAACCAAATTGCCCAGGATGATTAGCCTTTTATCGCTCATTCTTTCTTTTCTGTTTTTGTATTGGTTTTACCCTTTTATATGCATGTGCAGTTTTAATTTTGGCACACTCAACATCAATGGGGCAAGAGAAATGTCCAAGCAAGCGAGTGTTTTTACTCTTGCAGAATGCAAGAAAATTAATGTTCTGTTTGTTCAGGAGACTCATAGTTCTGAGGACAATGCTGCTGACTGGAGGAGGGAATTTCGGGGTGAAATTATTCTTAGTCATAAAAACAGCAGTAGTGGTGGAGTGGGTATTTTATTTTCTCGAGATTTTATTCTACTTTCTTATGACATTGATGAGATAATTGCAGGCCACATTTTAAAAGTTCGAGCTGTTTTTGAGAATGTGAAAGTTGTTTTTATAAATGTGTATGCTCCAACCGTAGGCACAGAAAGATTGGCCTTTTTAAATATTTTAGATGACACGATCAAAAATTGCAGTAATGATGACTTTTTATTTGTGGGGGGTGATTTTAATTGTACAGAAAATCCTCTTATGGATAGGAATCACCCAGAGCCACATGCTGCATCCAAAAGAGTTTTAAAAGGTCTCATAGAAGCTCATGATCTGTGTGATGTGTGGAGAAATTTTCATGGCAAGGCTAGACAATACACATGGAGCCATAGAAAAGACAATATTCTGTCCTTAGCTAGACTGGATAGGGTTTATAGTTTTAAGCACCATTTTAGCATTTTTAAAAGTGCTTTTATAGTCCCTGTTGGCTTCACAGATCATTCCCTGGTTCAGTGTTGTGTTTTTATCAAGAATATAAAGTGCAGTAGTGCATACTGGCATTTTAACACGTCACTTTTATCGGATAACAGTTTTAAAACTGCTTTTATGTTTTTTGGGAGTAATTTTAAATTAACAAAATCAAATTTTAGTTCTTTGCAGCAGTGGTGGGATGTAGGGAAGAGCCAAATAAAGAATCTGTGCCTACAGTATACTCGCAATGTCTCTGGAGACTTGGCCAGGTCTGTCAGGGACTTGGAGAGAGAAGTAGTGGAGCTGCAGTCTTTGGCAGGCTCCACAGGAGAAAGAGGACATTTTGAGGCCCTCAATGGCAAAAAGTCTGTTTTAACTGACCTACTGGGTGTGGCTGCCAGGGGCGCTGTGGTACGCAGTAGGTTCCAGAACATCGCACTAATGGACGCTCCATCTCATTTTTTCTTTGGTCTGGAGAGGAAGAATGGTCAGAGGAGGATGATCCACTCTCTCAGCTCCGAGGACGGGCGGCCGATCCATGAGTCTGCGGAGATCCGTCGCTTTGCAGTTGCTTTCTACAAGGATCTCTTTAAGAAAGAATTTGTTGAGAATCCACATGCACTGAGTCATTTTTTGACGGACTTGCCAAAGGTGATGGCTAGCGTGAATGCGGAGCTGGAGAGCGGGATCACTCTGCAAGAACTGGCAGTGGCTGTCCAGTCTCTTCAGTGTGGAAAAGCCCCAGGGATAGATGGCCTACCAGCGGAGTTCTACAAGGCGTTCTGGTCTGAGATCTGTGAGGACTTGCTGGAAGTACTGTCTGACAGTCTGCGGAAGGGTCACCTGCCCCTAAGTTGTAGGACAGCAGTCCTCACCCTCCTTCCAAAAAAAGGTGACTTGAAAGACATTAAGAACTGGCGTCCGGTGGCCCTCCTCTGTACTGACTACAAAATTCTCTCCAAAGTGTTGGCTACCAGACTGAGGAAGGCGATGGAGCAGGTCATACATGTAGACCAGACCTACTGTGTACCTGGTAGGTTGGTTACAGACAACATTTTTTTTAATTCGTGATGTTTTGGACCTCTCCAGCTCATTGGTCAAAGAACTTGGTCTTATTTCAATAGACCAAGAAAAGGCGTTTGACCGAGTTGAACATTCATACCTTTGGCAGACATTAGAGGCCTTTGGTTTCAGCTCAGGGTTCATCGCCATGATCCAGGCTTTGTATAGAGACATTGAGAGTATTCTTAAGATTAATGGTGGTTTGAGTGCTCCTTTCAAAGTTGAGAGGGGTGTCCGACAGGGCTGCCCCCTCTCAGGTATGCTGTACTCTCTTGCCATTGAGCCCCTCCTTTGTAAACTAAGGCAAGGCCTCACTGGTTTTAAAGTCCCCAACTCTGACTCTGTTTTTAAAGTGTCTGCCTATGCTGATGACGTTGTTGTTTTTACAAGAAATCAAAATGATGTAGACTACCTTTTAAGAACAGTCAATCTTTTTGGTGAGTGCTCCTCAGCGAGAGTGAATTGGGGTAAGAGTGAAGCTGTTGTGGTGGGGGGGAGACCACAAAAAATTGCCCTACCTGGTGGCTTCTCGTGGACACAAGGTGGTTTTAAATATCTTGGTGTGTTTTTAGGAAATCAGACTTTTACTGAGAAAAATTGGGAGTGTTTTTTAGAAAAAACTGAAGGAAGACTAAAAAAATGGAAATGGATTCTGCCAAACTTGTCCTTCAGAGGTCGTGTTTTAATTATCAACAACTTGATTGCTTCAATGCTGTGGAATCGACTGTCTTGTCTGGACCCTCCACCCAATTTGCTGGCCAAAGTGCAATCTATAGTCGTGGACTTTTTCTGGGACCGTCTTCACTGGGTTCCACAGAGTATCCTGTTTTTACCGAGGGAAGAAGGTGGTCAAGGGCTCATCCATCTGGCCAGCAGGGGGGGCTGTCTTTCGCCTGCAGTTCATTCAGCGACTGCTGAGTGGCCCCCTTGACCTTGTGTGGAGACCTATTGCCAGGGCTGTCCTGGCTCGCTGTGGAGGGCTTGGACTAGAGGAGTCGCTGCTTTTAATGGATTTAAGGGGCCAAAAACTCCCAGAACTTCCCCAGTTTTACCAAAGTGCTTTTAAAATCTGGGGACTTTTTAAAAAGAACTCTCCCCAGGCTTCCTTGTCGCCTTTCTGGCTTTTAAAGGAACCACTTGTGTTCGGGACCCGTTTTGATGTGGGCAATGTTTTAGGACCTTCTGTTTTAAAAAAGTTTATTTTTGCAAAGGTTACAACGCTGGGACATTTGGTGAATTTATGTGGTCCTAACTTGGACAATGCTGTTGCCCTGTGCTCGGCTCTTGGCGTCTCTTCAGTCAGAGTTATAATGAACTTGTTGAAAGATTGGAGAGACTGCCTGTCTGCAGAAGAACACTCTGCTATTGTTTTACACTGCAAAAACTCTGTACAAACTGCTGATGAACCTTTTCCTTTTAGTATTTTATCTCCTGATTTTAAAGATGGCACTGGTGTGTTTTTAAACTCTGAGCACATTAACATTTGTGACTCTCCTGGTAAAAAAATGTATGGACTTTTGGTGAAAATTCTAAATGTGAATAAGTTAAAAGGTCGAGCTGATACACCATGGAGGAAACACTTGGGTCTGGGTCCAGAGGTGAGGCCTGCCTGGAGAGCACTCTATAAACCACCATTAATTAAGAAGGTTGGAGACCTACAATGGCGAGTTTTACATGGTGCTGTGGCTGTAAATGCTTTTATCTCTCTTTTAAACCCAAATGTTGTTGAGGTTTGTCCATTTTGTCCTCAGAAAGAAACTGTGTTCCATTGTTTTCTGGACTGTAACAGACTGCAATTGTTGTTTGTTTTTTTGGGGAAGCTGTTTTATCTGTTTGGAGAAGTCTTTTCCCAGCAGATTTTTATCTTGGGCTTTCCATATAGACAGAGGACTAAGAAAAAGAGTGAACTCTTAAATTTCATCCTGGGTCAGGCTAAAATGGCTATTTATGTTAGTAGGAAAAGAAAAATTGAACAACTGCTGGATTGTAATGTAAAAGACATGCTGGTTGGCATGATTAAGGCTCGAATAATGATTGATTACAATTACTATCATCTGATGCAGAATGTTGAAACCTTTGAGGCTATGTGGTGCTTTAAGCACATCCTGTGTTGTGTTAAGGAGGGGAAAATTACCTATGGTATAATCCTGATGTAAGAAGCAAGTTTTTTGTTTTAGTTTTCCTTGTTTGGTTACTTGTGTCTTTGTTTTCTTGTCAGTGAGACATTTTTCTTTTCCATTGCTTCTTTTAGTTGTTTTAGTTGTTTTGTTTTTCTGTTGAATTTGTGACAATAAAGTTGTGTTGAAAATCTCAATCTCTCTCTCTCTCTCTCTCTCTCTCTCTCTCTCTGAGTGGGTGTGGTCGTGAGTGCGAGCTGAGAGCGTGTGACAGCGTGAGTGAATTATTTCAAACTTTTCTCTATCTTTTGGTGTTTAAGGTGTTTTTTTGTTAAATAATCTTAATTTTTGTTGTCTTCTGTAGCTGGGGTGGGGTAGGCGTTTTGGGAGGGGGGTTTCTGCTGCCAGCTCTGCTGGTCAGCATGGTTTTGGAGCGAGGCTCCGGTTTTGAGCAGCTGACACGCCGGCATGCTGTCAAACTGACACCGGCTGTCAGCTGCTCGGTGGAGGAATGTAGTCTGGCTGTGGGGGAGCTAGTCGGTTATGAAAGCATTAGATCAGCTTCTAGAATGAATAGTGCCGTGGTGATTTTCCTGGATAGTATTGAAAAAGTTAACCGGGTAGTGGAGAGCGGGGTTGTGATTAAAGACACACTGGTTCCTGTTCTGTCTCTGGTGAATCCCGCAAAGAGAATTACCATCTCAAATGTCCCACCATTTTTAAAGAATGAGCTGTTGGAGAAGGAGCTGTCGCGACACGGGCAGCTTTTGTCCCCCATTAAGCACATCCCTCTCGGTTGTAAGTCCCCGCGTTTAAAGCATGTCATGTCTTTTAGGCGGCAGGTGCTCATGATTTTAAAGAATAGCGAGGAAAGCCTCAACCTCGTATTTAAATACCGGATTGACGGCTTTGATTACACCATCCACGTCACCTCCGATAATATGAAGTGTTTCGGCTGCGGAATGGAGGGACACTTGATTCGATCATGCCCTCAGGGAGTGGGGGGTGATCAATCGGGGGAAGGCCGCTAGTGCGGCCTCGGGGCCGTCTGGTGACGGAGCGGCTTCGCCGCTCTCCGAGGCTGACGGCGCTATCGCGCCATCGGGCGCTTCGGCCAAGGCCGCGGGGCTGTCTGGTGGCGGGGCGGCTTTGCCTCCCTCCGCAGCCGGCCTGTCGATCATAAATGAAACAGCAGCGAAAGTTAAAGCACATCGCAGGGCTGCTGCACAGACCAACATTGTGGACAAGGGTGAGATTACGGAGAGGGATCACGCTGAGGATCAGACAGATGAGCCAAATGAGGCCCAGGTAGATGGTGGGACTAGAAAAATGAATATAAAAGCACAGCACAGGGTGAGCGAAAGACAGGAAGAAACAGCTACCAGGGTGGCTGAGTCAGTGTTAGAGGACGAGGATGACATTGAATTAGATGAAGAGTTATGTAAAATCTCAATCAAGCGGAAGAATTTGGAAACCAAACAGCAGAGGAGCAAAGTAAAAAGGGTTGTCAAAGACAGTTCTGAGGTTTCTCTATCTCAGCCAGATTCTTATGCTGGGTTTGAGATAGAGAGTGATGGTAAAAGCAGTGATGATGTGGCCAGTGGAGGTGGTTACCCCTTCACAAAAATACAGAAGTTTTTGCAGGACACTAAGGGATCCAGACTGGTTAAAGTTGAAAATTTCTTCCCCGATCTAAAACGTTTTGTTGACTCTGCTCGGGCCTACATGAAAAATAGGGGAGAGCTTGAGCAGGAAAGTTTTACTGATCAGGAGATTTACAGACTAAAAAAGCTTGTGTTAAAAGTTAAGAACCAAATTGCCCAGGATGATTAGTCTTTTATCGCCCATTCTTTCTTTTCTGTTTTTGTATTGGTTTTACCCTTTTATATGCATGTGCAGTTTTAATTTTGGCACACTCAACATCAATGGGGCAAGAGAAATGTCCAAGCGAGCGTGTGTTTTTACTCTTGCAGAATGCAAGAAAATTAATGTTCTGTTTGTTCAGGAGACTCATAGTTCTGAGGACAATGCTACTGACTGGAGGAGGGAATTTCGGGGTGAAATTATTCTTAGTCATAAAAACAGCAGTAGTGGTGGAGTGGGTATTTTATTTTCTCGAGATTTTATTCCACTTTCTTATGACATTGATGAGATTTAAATTGTACAGATTTGTGTATATTGTACAGATTTTAATTGTACAGAAAATCCTCTTATGGATAGGAATCACCCAGAGCCACATGCTGCATCCAAAAGAGTTTTAAAAGGTCTCATAGAAGCTCATGATCTGTGTGATGTGTGGAGAAATTTTCATGGCAAGGCTAGACAATACACATGGAGCCATAGAAAGGACAATATTCTGTCCTTAGCTAGACTGGATAGGGTTTATAGTTTTAAGCACCATTTTAGCATTTTTAAAAGTGCTTTTATAGTCCCTGTTGGCTTCACAGATCATTCCCTGGTTCAGTGTTGTGTTTTTATCAAGAATATAAAGTGCAGTAGTGCATGCTGGCATTTTAACACGTCACTTTTATCGGATAACAGTTTTAAAACTGCTTTTATGTTTTTCTGGAGTAATTTTAAATTAACAAAATCAAATTTTAGTTCTTTGCAGCAGTGGTGGGATGTAGGGAAGAGCCAAATAAAGAATCTGTGCCTACAGTATACTCGCAATGTCTCTGGAGACTTGGCCAGGTCTGTCAGGGACCTGGAGAGAGAAGTAGTGGAGCTGCAGTCTTTGGCAGGCTCCACAGGAGAAAGAGGACATTTTGAGGCCCTCAATGGCAAAAAGTCTGTTTTAACTGACCTACTGGGTGTGGCTGCCAGGGGCGCTGTGGTATGCAGTAGGTTCCAGAACATTGCACTAATGGATGCTCCATCTCATTTTTTCTTTGGTCTGGAGAGGAAGAATGGTCAGAGGAGGATGATCCACTCTCTTAGCTCCGAGGACGGGCGGCCAATCCATGAGTCTGCGGAGATCCGTCGCTTTGCAGTTGCTTTCTATAAGGATCTCTTTAAGAAAGAATTTGTTGAGAATCCACATGCACTGAGTCATTTTTTGACGGACTTGCCAAAGGTGATGGCTAGCGTGAATGCGGAGCTGGAGAGCGGGATCACTCTGCAAGAACTGGCAGTGGCTGTCCAGTGTCTTCAGTGTGGAAAAGCCCCAGGGATAGATGGCCTACCAGCGGAGTTCTACAAGGCGTTCTGGTCTGAGATCTGTGAGGACTTGCTGGAAGTACTGTCTTACAGTCTGCGGAAGGGTCACCTGCCCCTAAGTTGTAGGACAGCAGTCCTCACCCTCCTTCCAAAAAAAGGCGACTTGAAAGACATTAAGAACTGGCGTCCGGTGGCCTTCCTCTGTACTGACTACAAAATTCTCTCCAAAGTGTTGGCTACCAGACTGAGGAAGGCGATGGAGCAGGTCATACATGTAGACCAGACCTACTGTGTACCTGGTAGGTTGGTTACAGACAACATTTTTTTAATTCGTGATGTTTTGGACCTCTCCAGCTCATTGGTCAAAGAACTTGGTCTTATTTCAATAGACCAAGAAAAGGCGTTTGACCGAGTTGAACATCCATACCTTTGGCAGACATTAGAGGCCTTTGGTTTCAGCTCAGGGTTCATCGCCATGATCCAGGCTTTGTATAGAGACATTGAGAGTATTCTTAAGATTAATGGTGGTTTGAGTGCTCCTTTCAAAGTTGAGAGGGGTGTCCGACAGGGCTGCCCCCTCTCAGGTATGCTGTACTCTCTTGCCATTGAGCCCCTCCTTTGTAAACTAAGGCAAGGCCTCACTGGTTTTAAAGTCCCCAACTCTGACTCTGTTTTTAAAGTGTCTGCCTATGCTGATGACGTTGTTGTTTTTACAAGAAATCAAAATGATGTAGACTACCTTTTAAGAACTGTCAATCTTTTTGGTGAATGCTCCTCAGCGAGAGTTATTTATTTATTTATTTAGCGAATGCAAAGCCCTTAAGCCAAGCAGTTGCCTCCTGGTTTGCTGTATGGAGGGTGTGTAATCCTCCTTCCAGTTTTTGGAGCGGGCAAGCCTCTATGATGTGTTCCATTGTTTGCTCCTCTCCACATGTGCACAGTGGGCTAGGGCTACTGCCCCATCTGTGAAGGCTGGCCAAGCAGGGGCCATGTCCAGTCCTGAAGCGATTGAGTGTAGACCACTGTCTCCTTGGGAGGTTGGTGCCCGGGACCTGTTGGTTGGGGTTTATCACCAGCTGTTTGTTTGGGACCTCCTTGGTCTCCCATTCCTCTTGCCAAGCTGTCTGGATGGTAAAGTCAGCTGGGGGAGGGTTTTTCCAAATCGGCCATCTGGATGAAAGTCGGGCAGTGGGTGGAGTGTAGATATCTGCATGGATTGGTAAGTGAGGAGAATCTTTAACTTTTTGGAGCATCCTTTGAGTTAATGCTGCTCGCCGGATGTGTGGAGGGGCTATGTTTGACAGTACAGAGAGCCAGGGGAGTGGTGTTGAGCGGATTGTTCCAGTTATAGTTCTCATGGTTGTGTTGAGCTGGGTGTCTACATGGTGTGTGTAAGATGACCTGGACCAGACAGGGGCACAATATTCTGCTACAGAGTATGAAAGGGCCAGTGCTGAGGTGCGCAGGGTGGAGACTGCCGCCCCCCATTTTGCACCAGCGAGCTTGCAGAGCAGGTTGTTTCGTACCTTCACCTTAGCAGCCGTCCCCTTTAGATGTTCCTTGAAGGATAAGGTCCTATCAAGGGTCACTCCAAGATAAGTTGGATTTGGGGCATGCTTAAGCTTGAGTCCGCTCAGGTGGATGTTTAGTTCTCTGGCAGCTTTTGCATTGTGGAGATGGAATACACTGGAGACGGTTTTTGCTGGGCTTGGTTTTAGGCGCCAGATTTTGCAGAACTGGTCCAGTTTGGCAAGATCTTCCGTGAGCACCCGTTCCAGTGGTTCAAAGTCTGGTGCTTGGAATGCCAAACAGATGTCGTCTGCATAGGTGAATTTGCGGGATTTTGTAGTAGGCAGGTCGTTTATGTAGAGGTTGAACAGAGTTGGAGCTAGAACTGAGCCTTGTGGGAGTCCGTTTTTCTGCATTCTCCATTCACTTGTCTTCTGACTGAGGTGGACTCTGAACCTTCGGTTGGTCAGCAGGGTTTTTATAATTGCTGTTGCCCAAGCAGGGATCGCCTTTATAAGTTTCAGGAGGCGGCCTTTGTGCCAGACCGTATCATAGGCGGCTGTAAGATCGAAAAACACAGCCCCTGTCTTCAGTCTGCTCTCGAAGCCATTTTCGATGAAGGTGGTTAGGGCCAGTACTTGTTCTCCTGTACTGCGGTCCTTGCGGAAACCTGCTTGATCCACACTTAGAATATCCTCTACTTCTGGAGAAGTAGAGGAAGTAGAGGATACTCTAACCCCACTCTAACCCCACTCTAACCCCCACTCTAACCCCACTCTTACCCCAATTCAGTGAATTGGGGTAAGAGTGAAGCTGTTGTGGTGGGGGGGAGACCACAAAAAATTGCCCTACCTGGTGGCCTCTTGTGGACACAAGGTGGTTTTAAATATCTTGGTGTGTTCTTAGGGAATCAGACTTTTACTGGGAAAAATTGGGAGTGTTTTTTAGAAAAAGTTGAAGGAAGACTGAAAAAATGGAAATGGATTCTGCCAAACTTGTCCTTCAGAGGTCGTGTTTTAATCATCAACAATTTGATTGCTTCGATGCTGTGGAATCGACTGTCTTGTCTGGACCCTCCACCCAATTTGCTGGCCAGAGTGCAGTCTATAGTCGTGGACTTTTTCTGGGACCGTCTTCACTGGGTTCCACAGAGCATCCTGTTTTTACCAAGGGAAGAAGGTGGTCAAGGGCTCATCCATCTGGCCAGCAGGGGGGCTGTCTTCCGCCTGCAGTTCATTCAGCGACTGCTGAGTGGCCCCCTGGACCTTGTGTGGAGACCTATTGCCAGGGCTGTCCTGGCTCGCTGTGGAGGGCTTGGACTAGAGGAGTCACTATTTTTAATGGACTTAAGGAGCCAAAAACTCCCAGAACTTTCCCAGTTTTACCAAAGTGCTTTTAAAATCTGGGGACTTTTTAAAAAGAACTCTCCCCAGGCTTCCTTGTCACCTTTCTGGCTTTTAAAGGAACCACTTGTGTTCGGGACCCGTTTTGATGTGGGCAATGCTTTAGGACCTTCTGTTTTAAAAAAGTTCATTTCTGCAAAGGTCACAACGCTGGGACACTTGGTAAATTTATGTGGTCCTAACTTGGACAATGCTGTTGCCCTGTGCTCTGCTCTTGGCGTTTCTTCAGTCAGAACTATAGTGAATTTGCTGAAAGATTGGAGAGACTGCCTGTCTGCAGAAGAACACTCTGCTATTGTTTTACACTGCAAAAACTCTGTGCGAACTTCTGATGATCCTTTTCCTTTTAGTGTTTTATCTCCTGATTTTAAAGATGGCACTGGTGTGTTTTTAAACTCTGAACACATTAACATTTGTGACTCTCCGGGTAAAAAAATGTATGGACTCTTGGTGAAAGTTTTAAATGTAAATAAGTTAAAAGGTCGAGCTGATACACCATGGAGGAAACACTTGGGCTTGGGTTCAGAGGTGAGGCCTGCCTGGAGAGCACTCTATAAACCACCATTAACTAAGAAGGTTGGAGACCTACAATGGCGAGTTTTACATGGTGCTGTGGCTGTAAATGCTTTTATCTCCATTTTAAACCCAAATGTTGTTGAGGTTTGTCCTTTTTGTCCTCAGAAAGAGACTGTGTTTCATTGTTTTCTGGACTGTAACAGACTGCATTTGTTGTTTGGTTTTTTGGGGAAACTGTTTTATCTGTTTGGAGAAGTCTTTTCCCTGCAGATTTTTATCTTGGGTTTTCCATATAGGCAGAGAACTAAGAAAAAGAGTGAACTTTTAAATTTCATCCTGGGTCAGGCTAAAATGGCTATCTATGTTAGTAGAAAAAGAAAAATTGAACAAATACTGGATTGTAATGTAAAAGACATGCTGGTTGGCATGATTAAGGCTCGAATAATGATTGATTACAATTACTATCATCTGATGCAGAATGTTGAAACCTTTGAGGCTATGTGGTGCTTTAAGCACATCCTGTGTTGTGTTAAGGAGGGGAAAATTACCTATGGTATAATCCTGATGTAAGAAGCAAGTTTTTTGTTTTAGTTTTCCTTGTTTGGTTACTTGTGTCTTTGATTTCTTGTCAGTGAGACATTTTTCTTTTCCATTGCTTCTTTTAGTTGTTTTAGTTGTTGTGTTTTTCTGTTGAATTTGTGACAATAAAGGTGTGTTGAAAAATCAAAAAAAATCTCTCTCTCTCTCTCTCTCTCTCTCTCTCTCTCTCTCTCTCTCTTTCTCTCAAGGGCTGCAGCTGTCAGCGTGCACTTCCAGGGTTTGCTCTGTTCGGGGCGGTGCACCTGTCAACTGTCAGCCCTGATTCCTTCCTGCTCTTGTGATTCATAGCTGATCCTTATTGTAATCATTTTGTTATCATTGGTATCATGCCCTGTTTAAGAACCACTGCTCCGTTTATTCATCGCTGTAGTCTCCACATTGTCGGACGTAAGTCTGATGCCTTATTCTATGTTCACGCTCTTGTTACCATGTCTGTCTACCAAGCCTTATAATTTTGTTTGTGCACTTTGTATTTAACATTCGCAATAAATTTCTCAACTCACAGTCCAGCGCCCGGGTCTCCTTGCTCCCCCGTGGAGCAATTCATGACACTGACAAG